>CAWUFW010000769.1:0-1200000 GCA_963921515.1 Calotriton arnoldi | reverse complement strand
TGAGCCTCAGTAAGCCAAGTAAGTAAAACAAAAATGCTATTTCTCTATGTGTTTGTGAATGTGTTTGTGAGGGTGTATGTGAGTGACTGAGAGTAAATGGGATTGAGTGAAAGTGTGTGTGTGTTTGAGAGTGACAATGTGAACGTAAGTGAGAATCAGAGTTTGGGAGTGTACCTGAATAAGTGAAAGTGAGTATGAGCGAGTGAGTGGAGCATGAGTGCTAGAATGTGTTATTGATTGGAGGTTGTGAGAGGGAGTGGAAGTGAATCGTGGGAGTAGCTATCAATGGTGCAGCTGTTGCACCAGGGCCTAGAGTTAGTGAGTGTGTGTAAGTGTGTTAGTCAGTGAGAATCAGTGAGTATGGGTACGTTTGTGTGTGAGTAACAGTGAGTGGGAGTGAGTATGAGTGAGAATGTGAGTTAGAGTGTGTGAGGAAGCAGAGGCTAAGGCCAAGATTATCAAACGTTTCACAGAACGCAGCGCAGCACCCAAAGTTGCTGCGTTGCATGAGAGGGAGAGAGCAGGAAAGCACCACATCTACAAAGATATGCCACCATCCTGCTCTGTCTCTCTAGTGCTGGCACACAGTTTAGCTACCGAGCGGCACACACACACCTTTGCAAAGTACAAAGGTGTCTGCGTGAGTCTAGCTTAAGGTTTGTACTGGAAGGGTGTCCTTCCGGTACAAAATACTATGCTTTGACTAATTTTAAAACTTTTCCTAATTCAGATTTGTGCTGTACAGTTCAGTAAACATGCAAAGTGCGAAACATTAGGAGAAATAAAAGCTTTTCTCCTTTTCAGTGTCTGCTTTCAAGTGGCATTTATTTTCTGATGCAAAACACTGTCTACTATTGCTAGTAGATAAGGTTTCATGTGAAAAACCATAGGTAGTTGCATGGGAACGCCTTTGTGCGACCCATGGAATGCCAACTTGTTGCAGAGTAACACAAAGCAGTGATTTACACTGCTTTGCGTTACTTTCAATTGCAGCAGCAACAAAATGATGGACGGAATGCTGAATGAATCAAACATTCACCCCCAGTCAAGAGATCTGGGTTAAATCCATTGTTCTTTTGCTCACTACACCACCCCAGTTTGGACCCAGCCATATGCAAATCAGTCTAATCCCTGTTCCTCATGGGAACAGTCCAGCCCGAACTGCCAAGCCTGGTCCTCCCTGGACCGAAACAAGCATCCTGGGACCGGTTTCAGGGTATTACCCCCATCATCCAGGCTAGCTTGAACCCAAAGGCACAGCAAGCAAGGGACACACGTCTGGGCAAACCCATTCCACTTAGGGCAAAAGGCGCAGCAGCAACAAAAGATGGGCGTTGCTTTCAGGCAACTTTCCAGTGCAAAACAGGTTTTGCTCTAGAAAGTAAACTACAAAAACATTTTGTGCAGGTTTGTATCCCTTTTGTGACGCAAAGCTAGTGCAAAATGGTTGTTAATCTGGGTGTAAATGTGAGCAGGAATGATTTTGAGTGAAGCAAATTTTGAAAACAAATGGGGTAAACTCCTGGGCGGTATTACTAATTCACCACTTTCAAAGATCACCAGCCACCACTGACACCAATACTAAATGACGGGATGAAGCCGAACAGCCTGAGCTGCCAACTTTGGAACTGGGGAATGAGGGTTGAATCCCAGTGTCAGCACAGCATCCTGTGATCCTGGGCAAATTATCCATAGGATATAATGGGATTTATATTTAAGCTGACGGGATATCCATCACCGTTGTGACAGAGTAACCTGTCCACCAAGACTTAAATCAGGCCCTTAATCTCCCCGTGCCTAAAAAAAAAAAAATCTGATTTTGAGTGATGTAATCTGGTGCTCATGTAAAGCACCCTGATGCCTTTGGTCCCGGTTTACTCTATATAAAACTGCACATATGAAAAACTACAGGCAGCCAAGAACATTTTACCCAGAGGATTGGGACTGCTACCCACGGGCCCTCTTTGCTATCCATCCACCCCACGTCTATTTTGCCAACTTGATTTTGCATGTTCTCATGTTTTAGTCAGTATTTGGCACTTTTAGAACCAAAACCACAAATTATCCCCACGCCTTCTTGCTAGTGACAGAAAAGTCTGGACTGCTAGATGGTCATTGAATTAAAAAAACAAAAAACTCTTTCTTCTCTTTTTAGCATTTATTTAGTGCTTATTACCCCTCACATGAGTAGTAAGCACTATATAACTGCAATTACAAATCAAGACAATTTGCAATTTCTGCCTTGTTTGCTTGGAAGCACAGGAAGTTGCCAGAGACTGCCTTTGAATTGCAGATGTGTTCTCACATCCCAGCGTTAATGGCCAAGCATTGTCTCCCTTTAACCCTTTCTCTGCTAGGCCTTTTCCCCCCCTGTGCTAAGCCTTTTTTTGGCTATTTGGGGTAGTTCGCGCTTAGGCCCCTGTAACTTTTTGTCCACATAAGGTATCCACGCCAAATTTGCGTACGTTTGTTCCAACATCATGGGGATTTTAAAGGTATCCATGGTTTGTGGATTCCCCTGGAGTGGACCCAGAAATTTGCCAAAATACAGCTAAATTTTGTTTTGTTTTTTAAAAATGGAGAAAAAGTGCTGCAGAAGAAAGCATCTGGTTTTTTCCCTGTAAATGGTATCAACAAAGGGTTTGTGGTGCTGAAATCACCATCCTTCCCAGCTTTCAGGGACAGGCAGACTTTTGTCCGAAAACCAAAACTTTTTACACAGTTTTGGCATTTTACTGGGACATAGCCTATTTTTGCTACTTTTTGTGCTTTCAACCTCCTTCTAGTTAGTGGTAGAAATGGGTATGAAAGCAATAATGGATCCCGGAAAGCTATACATTTATGAAAAGTAGACAAAATTCTGAATTCAGCAAGGGGTCATTTGTTTAGATCCTTCAAGGAAACTAACAGTTGAAATTAAGAAAAATTGAAAATGAGTTTAAAAAAACAGCCATTTGTGCCAACGTTTTCACCTGTAACTTCTTCTAAGTATGACAGATGTTTGAAAGCAATATACCGTTACATCCGCTGGACCCTTCTGGTTATGGGGATATATAGGACTTGTAGGTTCACCAAGAACCCGAGGAACCCAGAGCCAATAACTGAGCAGCATCTTGCAGTGGTTTTTCATTGTGTACCAGGTATATAGCAATTCATTTGGTAAAATATAAAGAGTGAAAACTAGGTATCAAAGACACCTATGTATTTCCGAAATGGGAACAAAATATAGAGCTTAGAAACAGTAGCTAGTTGCACATCTCTGAAATTGTGGGTACCCATATTAGCATGTAAATTATAGGACATTTTTCAAAGTGACTTCTTTTTTACACATTGTCTAACATTTGAAAGGCAGAAATGCATCGAAAGTCAATAGGTAATAACAGTTGCTCTACAATTCTGTGTCCCCCGAAGTCTCCTGATAAAAATGGTACCTCACTTGAGTGGGTAGGCCTAGTTCCCGCGACAGGAAACGGCCCAAAACGCAACGTGAACACACCACATTCTTACAGTAAAAAAACAGACCCTTTTTTTGCAAAGTGCCTAGCTGTGGATTTTGAACCCTAGCTCAGCTGGCACCTACGGAAACCTAGCAAACCTATACATTTTTCAAAGCTAGACACCCAGAGAAATCCAGGGTGGGGTGACTTGTGTGGCTCTCACCAGGTTCTGTTACCCAGAATCCCTTGCAAACCTACAACTTTGTAAAAAAAAAAAAACATTTTCCTCACATTTCTGTGATGGAAAGTTCTGGAATCTGCGTGGATCCACAAAGTTCCACCCACCCCGCATTCCCCAAAGTCTTCTGATAAAAATGGCACCTCACTTGTGTGGGTAGGCCTAGTGCCCGTGACAGGAAACGCCCCAAAACGCAACATGGACACACCACATTTTTACAGTGAAAACTGGTAAGAGGAAGGGTCGTCCTACAGCGAGCACGACCCAGGGGGCACAGAAACCGTGCATGACCGCACCAGAGAGGAGCTAGGGGAACACTAGCAGCATAAGCCCAGCAGCAGCATAAGCCCAGCAGTACCATACCCCTGCACCCAGCAACACGACTGGTGTCCCTCTTTCAACACAAGAAAGGAAGACTCGCCTGAAGTGCACAGAGAGGTGCACCTTGGAGTCCAACAGCAAGGGCAGGAGCCCTGGGAAGAGAGAGAGAGAGCCCTCAGAGTAAGGTATGGCTGTACGCAAGAACCTGCGCCAGCTGGCTGCCCCAGAACTGAATGGCCAAAGTTCGCCCATCAGTGAGAGTGACACCCAGAGTGACCAACCGTTCCAAGCATGCACAAACCTAGGCAGGACCCAGCACAATGCCTTCAAGCGAAGAGGAAGTGGTAGGAAAGTTACCCACCATCTACAGATCGGAGCACAATGAAGGTCCCTGAGGGAGGGACAGGACCTGCCAGAGGTCCACGAGAAGAGAAGATGCAGGTGAACAGGGAGCCAGCTGAGGGCATCCCTAAAGAGACCATGCCAGTTACAGAAAGAGCCTGGTTGTTTGCCAGGTGCCTGCATGAGAGATGCTGCCGCTGATGCCATGAGGATGAAGACTGGTACTGCTCCCCACAACAAGACAAGTAAGGAGCTGCCTGCCATCGGCCCCACACACATGCACAGTGCCACCAGCACTCCCTAGAGACAAGAGGAGTGGAAAGGCCTAGCATGGCCCGGATGCCGGAGGGAGAGCCTCTACATCTCCACTGAAGTAGCACTGCCCCGCAGTGGGCCAGATTGTTCAGGGAGTGTCCTCCTCCACATTGCCTTAAGACTGAGTTGTGCACCGACCCATTACAGGCACAAGCAGAGTCACACATTCCCTAGTGGCAAGCTGCCACCACCACAAATGAAAGGAGAATCTCATCTCCCACAGCGATCCAGAGCTGCTCCCAGAATACCTTGTCGAGGAAAAGAAAGGTATGAAAGAGGCGGCAGACCAGATCATCAAAGCAAACCTACTTCAACTGCTGTTCACAACCTGGCTGATGCATTGAGAAGATGCCCAGTCCTACAGACAGAATAGGACCTGCGAGAGGTCCAAGACGGAAGAAGATGGCAATCCTACAGACACGACAGTGCTGGCAGGAGGTCCCAGTGAGGAGAACTGACGCCAGGTGGCCTGACACCACTTCGCAGCATGTACAGAGAAAACATGCCACGTGGCTGGACGCCACATAACACTGCAAGCAAGAAGAGAATATGGCATGATGCCACATCGTAAAGAAAAAGAGTGTGATCAGACCTGTCACTTGAGAAGAGTGTGTGACCTAACATGCCACACTTAAGGACCGGACAACTACAGTTGTGCTGGAGAGATCAACAAGGGGATAAGAACAAGGACTTGTAACACTGCATGAGTGCACCCGCAGATAAAAGCCAGCCACCGAGGTGGAGCAACGTCCTTGGAGACAGCTCAATGGGAGAACCACATGTCAGACGCCAGCAAGTGCAAACTGCGTCTCTACCCCCAACGCTTATCAGTGCGACCATCAGTTCCCAAACGTCGACTGCTTGAGACAGATGGCATCCCTGCTCGCAAAGGAGAAGTACAGCACCAACAAGAACACCAAGCTAAGTGGCTGTGAAGCCCCTCCGGTCATCCTCACTCCAGGCAAGTCATCACCACCTGTCGTCCAGGTCATCTACATGGCAAACACATCCATCAGTGCCACAGGCATCACCATAACCACCCACGGAGCACCTCATCACCCAAGTGGAGCCTCACTCCTGCAAACCACCAAGTCACCAAGAAGGCGCTCCTGACATTGTGAGGGTCCAGAGACTTTCTGACAGCCCACTCGCACCTGTGTGCTGTTGGTAAGCACCCTGACCACATGGCATCCACCCTGCAGTTTGCACGAAGACTCAGCTGTGATTCTGTCGGCGATCCTGCAGCGGCCCCCAGGAGCCCCCCACGCAGTCCTGCACAATCCAAGAGGTCCTGTGTAAACCCAGAGAAAAGGGCCTCAAGGACATTCCTGCATGAAGGTATCCTGATACGAGTGCTGGTCTCGAAGCTGCTCCACTGACAAGGTACCCAGAGGCTTTAGAGGAAGATGTCTCCAGCATCATCAATGCTGTCACAGTCCTGAAAGACTCGCCTTCCCGGAGTCAGGCCATTCACAAGAGAAAGCTCCACAGCAGATTTCACCGACGCTCCTGATGCCCCAAGTTTGAAATTTTAACACCAATTGCATCACAGCGAGAGCACTCCGGACTGATTAACATCACATAGGTGGATAGTCACCCAACTGATGTGAGGCTGAGACGTCCGGATTTCATCAGCACAGTATTCGTGTCCAGAGGTGTTCTGGTTAAATTATGGATGTGTGCGCCAAGATGCCCGGGTGCTCCCAGCTGCACCTGTCCACTGCTGTCCTGCAGACTGCCTCTTGAGGCTCTGAGACTTAATGGTGTTTTAGTTGTCTTCATTCTTTTCCACAGGTTGGGCTTTGTTTTATTTTCAATCACGTTTGAGATGAATGTAGTGTCCTGCTGGACACGTTCTAGGGTTCAGGCAGACACTAGTTTACCAGCCAGTCCTTAAAAGCTTTTACATCCACCCCACACCCATCCAACCCAGGTGTCATCGGTCAGGTGACCCTGCCAATAAAAAGGCCCGAGTGCACGTGCTCGTGGCCAGTTCCAGTATTATACACACTGTGTCTGTGTCCAGTCGCGGCCGCCACAATAAAGAGGTGGTGCGGCGGATGGAGGGTGCGGCGGATGGAGGGAGCGCGGGAAAGGGAGCGTGCGGGGGGCGGGGTTATAATAAAAAATGAATTTAAAGTAAAAAAACTTACCCGGAGCTGCCTCCAGCGTCGCGCTCGGTCTCTGTCCTTCCTGGTCCCAGCAAGCACTGGGGCCATGTCACGGACTCCCTGCAATCCACGCGCTGCTCTCATGAGAGCAGCGTGGGGATTGGTCTGAGCAGGCAGGAAAGATGCCCTGCTTAGACCAGGTAGCCTGTGGGGTTTCTCCAGCCCGGCTGCACAATGCAGCTGGGCTGGAGAAAACCTAAGTGCGCATGTGTGGTTTGGACAGCCTGAGACGGCCGGTCAAAACACATATGCGCACTTTGGGAGTCAAGTGCACGTCGCACTCCTCCTCCCAATGCCCCGCCCCTCCCATTGCAAGCTGGCTCAGAGGCGCAAAATTAAAAATAAAACGATGACATTGTTTTATTTTTCATTTACTGGCTCTGAGCCAGGCAGTGGGGCGACGCTCCTCCGCCAGTGCGGAAGAGCCGCCATATTTATGTGGGCATACGGCTGGCCCAATGACTTTACAAGTATCAGCACTTCAATGCACTGGTGCAATCTTTTAAATGGGAGAGGGTTGGCACTTTTCGGTAGTAAACCGTATTTTGGACTCTGCCCTTTCTGCTAGTTTCGCGCTACACAAGTGCCACACAAAAACAACGAGAACCTGAACTTTTATATTTTCATTTAAAGCACTGGCACTTAGTGGTTTGTCAGACTACGGCCAATACGCTGGGGGCTGGCTTGGGAATACGACTCTGACAAGCCGTATACTACTACAAATATACACCGTATACAAATATATACCACTCTGTCACTTCGCCAGTTTCAATCGCCCTCTGACGTGCAGAGACTGGTCTCCGTCGACAATGATGAAGGCAAATAGGACACATTTAATTCTCAGATTCGCCACAACATGTCGCTGTTACGCCGCTGCCTGGCTGCTACCTCGCACCTCGCAGCGCAAGAGGCAACCTTTGGTCAATTACTATCAAAGCACTATCGAGGGTCAGTCACAAGGCCGTACTGAGCTGAGTGAGTGCACATGGCTTTGCGTGCTGCACAAATGGCGCTATCTAGTTCGAATGTCGTGATACGTTTTACTAGTCACCATCAAACTAGTAACAATATTGAGTGCAAAAACAAGGTGTGACTCATTTTGTACAGTGAGATGTGCTTTAATTGGGAGGAACCGGCAGTAATGAAAATTTTAAAAAACGGGTCTCTACAGGTCATGTATTCATCTTCTTACATTTACAAGCAAAAACGCGGATTTTTACCTCGCAAAGTCTGTAAAAAACCTTTGAGGTAATACGTTTTCAAGCATGTTGATGGTATATGTGTCACTATGTCATAGGAGTATTTCCCGTCTAGTTTTTGCTTCTGAGCCTTGTGTGGGTTATACTGCAGTTTGAGTTTCTTGTAGATCAGGTTTCTAGGTGAGTTCGGGGAGGGAGGGTGAGAGCGCGTGAAGGGGCATTTTTGATGGTTCTGGTTAAGGCTGACGCCACTGCAAATGCCTGTCATTGTGAGATAAGTGTTCCGACTACCGGCTCATTCAATCCCTGGCCCCTCTGCAGAGCACACATGTGCAAACTGTAATTACGATTGTGTGTGTGTGAAATACATGCTGTTGTGACATGGACACCGCAAAAATAAAATAAAATGCAGCGTGGAGAAGATGGAAGGAAGTACATGCAAAAATGGTGAGTGAAAAGAGGAAGCTGGAGAGGATGGGGTGTGAGACCTGCAGAGTGATGGACTTCGGAAAGATGCACAGAGCAAAAGGGTCTAAATGACTAACGGAGAGAGAGAGAGTGTCGAGTACAGCGAGGTGAAAAGATGCATAGGTGTGAGTTATTTATGAGATAATGAATTGCTAACAAGCATTGTTAAATTAAATAGGTCTGGCTTGTTTTAGATGTATGTGTTTGTTCTTTTGTGGATTATCTGTATGCCCTAAAACACAGAGGCACAAGATTCAAATTCACCTTTAGGCCAGACCTGTAACTACACAAGTGAAACCTCTTGTGAACGATCCCTAGTTACTCTTCTTTGGCCAGGTGCCCTTTAGAGACCCTCTCTTACCCCACATTGTTCATACTATGTAAAACACTCACCCTTAAGCAGGGCAAAAAAACCTGCAGAAACTGGATACAAATAAGCAGCGGAACGTGTTTGCAGCCAACTTGGAGCATACTCCATTTGATCTGCAATTTCTGCAGAAGCAAAATCTGCCAGCCCTACAAAGACACTAGATGTTCTCTGCTTTCACGCAGTACCACATAGGCTTGTTTGAATTTACATTGTTGTCGAGGTTGGTGAGCTACTGAAACTTTGAGCCAGAGGCCTGGCTCTGGCTCAGCTCGAACTCATTCAGAAACTCCTCTAGAAACTGCAGAACATTCAGAACGCCTCAGCCAGACTCATCCTTAACATCCCAGGCCGCAGCCACATCACTGGCCACCTAAGAGACCTCCACTGGTTCCCAGTCAACAAGGAATCACTTTCAAGCTCCTCACACACTCCTACAAATCCCTACACGACGCAGGAACTGCGTACCACAACCACCACCTCGCATTTCAAGTACCCACCAGAGACCTCCGCTCCGCCCAACTTGCACTGGCCATCGTCCCACATATCCGCAAGACCACAGCCGGAGGCAGATCCTTCTCCTACCTCGCAGCAAAGACCTGGAACACCCTGCCTCTCCACCTCAGGTAATTACCGTCAGTGCCTCAATTCATGTAGGACCCTAAGACCTGGCTCTTCGACTGAACCACAGCGCCTTCGACGGACCAGCAGCTCCCCTCTCCCTCCCCCAGTGCCTTGAGACCCTTACGGGTGAGTAGTCGCGCTTTACAAGCCATTGATTGATTGAAGTCCGGTTCGATCTTTGAGCCCAAAATAAGCCAAGCTTAAATGTGGCTTCTGCCTGACACGCACACTGTAGAGTAATGTTGTAAGAATTAGAAGACAAAGGATTAATCTTTTGATGCATTTACTTGCTGAATTGCACAAATAAACCAGAAAACCTGGGATCAATCTCTATTTCTTTTTCGCCAAGCCTCCTTTTTAGGTCGAGCTTAGCAGCAGCGTGCATGCGCTGCTCGCTCTGCGAGGCATGCTGTATTAGGGTATGCACTGGAAGCCCCGCCCACTCTCCGCCCATATTTGTCATTGGCTTGTGTCATTGTCCTTCGTAAATACTGGCTTCTGGTTCATAAATAGGCTTGTTAGTCCCTCCTTGGTACCGCCTTGTCTGCATTTGTTATCGCCCACAATGACTGGACCTTTTACTTGGCTTGTACACGGTCTGCATTATAAGTGGGTGAGCACTGTTTTGTTTATTGACAGTGATGGGGATAATGGCGGCTGATTAACTGTTTTCATGAGTGTGGCGCCCACTTGTGGGACACCGCGCACTGTTTCTTTTCTAAAAAAACTCTAATAGTGAGCGCGGCACCCGCTTCACGGACACCGCGCTCTGCAATACAATAGGTATTGCTTTTGCAAAACTTTGAACTATTGGTATTTTAAATGGCAATGTCTTTTAATATTATAAAAGGCATTTCCATTTACAATGCCAATAGCTCAAAAACTCGCAATTACAAGACCTATTGCATTGTAAATGCTTATTTTCAATATCACTAGAGCTTCAATCAATCAATCAATCAATCAGGGGAATTGTAAGCGCGCTACTCACCCATGAGGGTCTCAAGGCGCTGGAGGGGGGAGTGGGGGGGGAGGGGGTAAGCAGCTCTACCTGCATTGTAGGAGAACTTTGCACGTTCCTGTATTCTCGGGACCGGTTTATTTGAAGTCCTGTTATCCAGCGACCGCCCAGGATCGACTCCGACTGTTTGCGGGGACACTTTCATACTTTGCACCCATTTGGGTGGTGCGCGCCGTTTTTCCCCCCACCCTTGGAGGGGATTACACTTGGATTTGGCGTGGCACCTGATTATTGCTGGCTGTCCTCCGCCCCTGGAGATCGTGTTCCGTCTGGCTATTGGACGATCTATCCAGTTTGATGAATGATAACCGCCTATCAGGAGTTGTATGTGTTTTTGCGGCACTGAATCCTATATATTTTGCCAGACTCATTCGCGGAGTTAACATCCATCTAGGAGGGTAGTTCTTAACCCCTCTGAGTACTGCATTTTGGCTAACAGTATATTATCTCCACCTTCGGAGTACCTCTATCAAGAAGTGAAAGTGACTGCACATGTAGCAGCCGAATTCATATTTGTAATCATTGTTTCCCACTACCCCCATTCTACTTCGTAATTTTTTTGCTCTGATTTTTTTAATTCTTCTGTGCCCTGAGGAAGGTGAAGGCTGTATTCAGCCAAGCACCGAAACGCGCGTCGGCACCGAGAAGGACAGAAACCATTTAGTGGCACCATTCTTGTTATTTTGTGAATGTTTTCCCACTACTGTACCATTCCTATTGGTTTCTGAGGAGTATTTGATATTTACTTTTTAATTGTTTGTGAGTTTGCAGAATGTATGGGAATGAATGTTGATGCAGAATGTATTTGCTAAGGTGTTATTTTATTGTATCATTACATGTTGGGAGTATGGTGGGTAGATTGTGTGTTTATTTTGAATAATTTGTATTTTGTATATATTTATATCAATGTATTGTTGTCCATTTGATTTCCTACAAAAAGTGACAAAATCATTTGTTTATTGTCTCAAAACAATTATCTATAATAATAATAATAAAAAAATTATTTTTTCATTTAAGTGGCATGTGTTGATGTTTAGACTTGCAATTTTCCATTTTTGACAGGCTATCTATCTATCCAGTGTCTTTTCCCTGGACACTTTATACCGACTATACTATCCAGAGACGCTTCACGTCCTATTTTTATTTGTAGGCAGGTGACATTTTTCTCCCTGTGGAGTTGTGCTGTTTACCCGTTCAATCGAAGAGCCAGGTCTGGAGTGTCTTCCTGAAGATGTTCAGGGAGGGGGCGCGTCTATCGGGAGCTCATTCCAGGCCTTGGCCGCGATGTAGGAGAATGCTCTTCCACCTGTTCTGGCTCTGCAGATGCGTGGGGTTTCAGCGAGGGCGAGGTTGGCGGATTGGAGGTTTCTCTTGGGTACGTGGAAGGTGATTCTCTCGTTGAGGTATTGGGGTCTGGTGTTGGGAAGGCATTTGTAGGCGTGGGTGAGTATCTTGAAAGTAACTCTCTTCTCAACAGGGAGCCAGTGGAGGTTCCGCAGGTGTGGGTGATATGTTCGTGTCGAGGGATGCCGAGGACGAGTCTGGCTGCGGTGTTCTGTATGGTCTGGAGCAGAGACTTGTTGATCCCGGCGTAGAGGGCGTTTCCGTAGTCCAGTCTGCTGGTTATGAGTGCGTGGGTGACGATCTTCCTTGATTCGTGGGGGATCCATTTGAAGGTCTTTCGGAGGATGTGGAGGGTGTTGAAACAGCTAGAGGCGACGGCATTGACCTGTCGGGTCATGGAGAGGGAGGAGTCCAGTACGATGCCGAGGTTTCGGGCGTGGTCTGTGGGGGTGGGAGCGCTGCTGAGGGCGGTTGGCCACCAGGTGTTGTCCCATGCAGAGGGGGAGGGTCCGAGGACCTCTGTCTTCTCCGAGTTGAGTTTCAAGCAGCTGCTGCTCATCCAGGATGCAACGTTCTTAAAGCCTTCCTGGAAGTTGAGTCTGGTGGTGATGGGGACCTTGGTGAGGGAGAGGATGAGCTGGGTGTCGTCGGCGTAGGAAACGTGCTGTCTTACGATGGCGGCGAGGGGGGCCATGTAGATGTTGAAGAACGTGGGGCTGAGCGACGATCCTTGGGGTACTCCGCAGTTGATTTCCGTGGGTTCGGAGAGGAAAGGTGGCAGTCTGATTCTTTGGGTTCTGCCGGTGAGGAAGGAGCGGATCCAGTCGAGGGTGGTTCCCTGTATGCCGGCGTCGTGGAGTCTGGCGGTGAGTGTGCGGTGGGAGACGGTGTCAAATACTGCGGAGAGGTCAAGTAGGATCAGGGCCGCGGTGTGTCCCCGGTCGAGGAGGGTGCGGATGTCGTCTGTGGCGACGAGTAGAGCGGTCTCGGTGCTGTGGTTGCAGCGGAATCCGGATTGGGAGGGGTCAAGGATGGAGTTTTCTTCAATGAATTTTGTTAGTTGGGCATTGACGGTCTTCTCAGTGTCTTTGGCCGCGAAGGGGAGGAGGGAGATGGGTCAGTAATTCTTGAGGTCTGTGGGATCTGCTGAGGGCTTTTTGAGCAGGGGACTGACTTCTGCGCATTTCCAGTCATCGGGAAAGATGCCGGTCTTGAAGGTGGCGTTGATGGTGCGTCGTAGTTCTGGAGCGATGGCTGCTCTGTGGAAGATGTGCGGCGGGCAGGGGTCCATGGGGGCTCCTGAGTGGATGCCTTTCATGGTCGAAGCGGTGTCTTCGGTGGTGACTGGGGTCCAGGAGGAGATGGTGGGCTGGCTAGCGTTGTTTGAGACGGAAGTGGCTTCGGAGTCAGATGTCTGGTCATTGAAATCATCATAGAGGCCCTTGATTTTCAGATGGAAGTAGGATCCGAGCTTGTTGCAGAGGTCCTGGGATGGGGTGATGTCCGTGATTTCGCTGGGGGGTTTGGAGAAGTCCTGGATGATGCTGAACAGTTCCTTGGAGTTGCTGTGGTTGGCGAGGATCTTGTTTTGGATGAAGGTCCTTTTGGTGGATCTAATGCATTAGTGGTATTCGGCCATGGCATTCTTGTAGGTAGTGCGATATCTGACTTTTTGCTGTTTCTCCAGTTCTTCTCGAGACGTCTGCAGGGGAGTCTGGATTCTTGGAGGTCGGCAGTGAACCAGGTGGCCTTCCTGGGGCGCAGTCTGTGGGAGTTGCACAGGGGGGCAAGCTTGTCTGCGCAATTGGAGATCCATTTGTGGAGTTCTTTGGCTGCGAGGTTGGCGTCGGTCGAGGTGGTGGGGGCGTTGCGGTTGAGGGTGGAGTTGAGCTGCTCCTCAGTGACTTTGCTCCAGTTCCTTCGTGGAGGGCGTGGTGTAGGTTTGGGCGGCGTGGGCTTGTCGACGTGGAAGTGTACGCAGTGGTGGTCCGTCCATGGGGGTTGCGTGGTGTGGCTGGAGTGGATGTTGTTCCCTCCTGCGAAGATGGGGTCGAGGGTGTGTCCTGCCTTGTGGGTGGGCGTGGTGACGAGCTGTTTCAGTCCGATGTTGGCGAGGTTGTCCAGGAGGGTGGCGGAGAGGGGGTCGCTGGTGTTGTCGAGGTGGAAGTTCAGGTCTCTGATGAGTATGTAGTCCATGGAGGCGATGGCGTGGGGTGCGATGAGGTACGCGATGGTAGTGGCGAAAGAGGCACGAGGTCTGGGGGGTCTGTAGGCGAGGGTGCCTCGAAGAGTGGTTCTCGGGCTGGTCTGGATCTGGAAGTGAAGGTGTTCGGTGGTGGAGAAGGAGTCAATCGTGGTGGAGGTAGAGAGTCGGAGGGAGTTCTTGTGTGCGATGGCGAGTCCTCCGCCTGGGCGGTGGGGGCGGTCCTCTCTCTAGACCTTGTATCCGTCGGGGATGGCGGTGGCGATGTCGGGAGCAGAGGAGGCGTTGGTCCAGGTTTCCGTGAAGAAGGCAACATCAGGTGAGAGGGTGTCGAGGAGGTCCCAGATCTCTATGTTGTGTCTGTGCAGGGAGCGCACGTTGAGGAGGATGCACCTCAGGGTTTCGGAGGTGTTGGCGTTCGGTGCGGGGGTGGTGGCCGCAGGGGTGTGGATGGTGGTGAAGGTCTGGCGGCAGTGATGGCAGGAGAACTGTCCGTGGGTGGACAGCTGGCAGTTGTTGCTCCTTCCGGGGTTGAGTGCGAGGAGGGCAGCTGAGTCGTATCGGTGGATGGTCGGTGAGCCAGGGTCCCTGGCGCTGGTCGCGGACGGGTGGAGACGGACTTGCCTTTGGCGCGCCAGCGGTGTGGCCGCGCAGCCGCCGCCATTAAGTAGGGAAGGGGGGAGGGACTCACAGCTGGGAGGCGGGAGTGGGGAAACAGCAGGGGGAGGGGCAGCGGGGGCAGCAGCGGCAGGAAGGGGAATGGGCTGGGAAGTGAAAACAAGGCAAAAACGGGGGAAAAAACAGAAAGACAGGCACAGTCTAAAAGCAGCACAGTACAGTAGGATACAGCAATAGGAAAAAAAGACAAAACCTGAGCAGAAAAACGGGCACAGTACAGGGCCTCGGACCCCTGTCAGAACAGAGTGTGGAACAGCAAGGGCAGCGGCACTTAACAGCGGAGCTGCAGGGGGAGAGAGCAGGTCCCGGACCAGGAGCAGGTCTCTGACCAAAGCTTCGGGTTTTATATTATTTATTTGTTTTACATTTCCTTCTGTAGTCATCCATATTTATTATTTATTATATTTTTCTATATTTATCCATTTTTAGTTTGTGTTTAGTGTAGGAATGAAGCTGCACTAGGTATCTTTCCACATTTAACTAATAACTGTATACTCGCATTTGAATGCCCAACAGGTTTTTAGGTATATACAGTACAATATAGTCGTCTGGAAAAATTTGCATTGAAGAGTAGCTTAAACAGCTGTATATCTGCAGTTATGTAGGCTTCATTAGGAAAACTTTTTTTAACTCCTGTAAGTGGCACTCGTGATTGACAGAAGTTAAAATATTATCCAAAGAAGACCTATTTTCTGTTTTCCGCATTTAAAAAATAAATATTAATAACAGACCGGAAAATAATTTTCTGTCTGTATTTATCTGTAAAAATCAGTAAAAATGGAAAATCGGGAGCCCTATTTATCACTTATGAGAGCGCCCTTAATACAGATTTTCCCAGATTCATCACTCTCCTTCGATTCGTACAATATTTTATAATCAAGTAATTGCATTTCAGAAAAGCTAAAGCTGTAATTTATTCAAAACAGAAATATTGAATTGTAATAAATTTCCTTTTCCTCTTTATTTTTAAGAGTTAGAAAATGAATTAAATCTTCACAGACATTCTGGCCTTAAACAGTAATGTATTCTAGGACGTAAAGCTATCTTTTAAGCACAGGGCAGCCAGTCAATCAGTAATAAAACTCCATTTAGACACAATTCTGATATAACTTTTAGAACATAAGAAATAAATGAAAACAAATATGGCGTTTTAAGCATGCTGCATGTGAAGAATCTTACCAAAATATTATGAAGTGGTGATTAAAACTGGTTATAATTATAACCAATTAGTGTGCAAAATCATTTATTAAAACGATTAAATAATCAAATCAGCAACTGTGATCCATTTCCTCTCCCATCTCATGATGAGACAAGTGCACTTATCAACATTGTAAATAACATTGTGGAAGTCTATCATCATGTGCACACATGACGTTTTTTTTTACTGTGAAGGTAGTAGGTAACTTGTTCTTCCGAGTGTAAGAAGGAGTGACTGCTTCTTTCCAGGCTCTGGAAATCATGATTGGCCACATCACTACTGTGGCCACAAAGCAAAACAGTCTACCTCCCTTCCCGGACACTTTCTACCCTCCTTCTCAGACATTTTCTGCCCTCCTTCCCAAACATTATCTACCCTGCATCCCAGGCATTTCTACCCTCAGTCCCTGATTTTTTTACCCTCTGTCTCAGATATTTTCTACCATCCCGGCCAAATTTTTCACCCATGAAAGACACTTTCTACAATTTATTAGGCATTTTCAACCATTTCAACCAACATTTTTAACCTACCTTCCATCCCAGACACTTATCATTCCTTCTAAAAATGAACACCCACCTGTCCATACACTTTTGACCATCCATCTGACCCAAACATTTTTAACCATCCATCAATCTCAGACATTTTCAAAAACCGTCTCAGAAATTTTCTACCATCCATGCTAGACATTTTCTACCCTTTGTGATAGACAATGGATACCTCCATTCCAGACATTTGATTCCCTCTGTCCCAGCCATTTTAAAACCTCCGTCCTAGACACTTTCTACCCACCGTCTCAGACATTTTTTATCCTCCACCGCAGGTATTTTTTTAACCTCCATCCCAGACATTTTGTGACCCTACGTTCTAAAGTTTTTTATCCTCTGTCACAGACATTATGAATTTAGGTGTATGTTCAATGTCACATTCTGAAATGACGACATCTCGAAAAATAGTGCCATCTTCAAAAATAAATATGTCTATGATTTGAGGTTAACTTAAGTGAAGTGTTTGGTCTATGCACTCCGAAGAGAAACATGCCTTAAATGTATTTCCTTTATCGCTAGGCTCTTAGAGCTTACTAATTAGGAGATTGTGAGAAATTAGGTTGCTGGCTGAGGGAGGAGGGGCGGAGGTGTGAACCCTACTCAGGCAACAGCCACAATTCTTGTCAGAGTGAACCACAAAAAGTCACTAAATTAAACTGTGCTTGACCCTCTGGTAGCTTGGCACAAAAGCAGTTAGGCTTAACTTAGAGGCAATGTGTAAAGTATTTATGCAGCACACTAACAGTAAAAAAGTGAATACACAACACAAGAAAAAAATCCCACACAAATTTAGGAATATAGAGTAAAATGTAATCAATTATTTGATACCAAAATCATAAAAATCCAATTAGTAGAACCAGAGATATGCAGTTCCAACAACTTAAGGTGAGTATAGCACCTAAAAGCACAAAGCGCCACGATTTTGTGGGAAAAATACATTAGCTGTAATGCTGCCCTATGTAATGTTATGATATCCACCAATTCCCTCTAATGTTAAGATATTCCCCAGTGCAGTGCATAGTGTTAGATTGTCTTCGGGAGTTTCTAAGTCAATCATATGACCGCTTAATATAATGTAAGGTGGATTTGTAGAGCCCTGCTTGTCACCTGTGAGGGTATCCAGGTGCTGACCAGGAATGAGCTGGTGGTCACCAGGTAAAGGGACATTATTCAGAACAGCGAAGACTCTAGGATCTTGTGAGCTCCCTGCCATTTCCAAGATATACTCCAGGGTTGTGAGCTGTGTTAAGTGATACAATAGTGCCCCTATACACGGAAGAAGTGGCACAGTTGTTCCACAGATGCCGGAAGGATACTGTGACTTCACTGAAAATCTACTCCCCTCACCACCTCTCAGACATAGCATACACCTTCCTGTATGGGCCTTCAGTTTCTAGGATCCCTTGTAAGCAAGTGATTGCTCTTACCACGTCTCTGTAAAGTATGTCTTTTTAGGCACCAGAATCTCACAAATTTAGCCAGATCTGTTCAGTTTTATCAATTTGCCTTAAGCACATGCCCACTGAAATCCCCTGATAGCGTCTATCTGCACCCATGTGCTCCCTTCTAGCTAACATATCTTGTGTGTCTCCGACCATCTTTCCAAAGTTGTCCTCTTACCCCCAGAGTCTGGACATGAGCCTTTATAGTAGCAAAAAGCTCACATGCACCAAAGGAAAACGTGTGTGAGCTGACGAGGAATGGTGGCTTTGAGTACATAAACCTAAGGAGACGTCATTTACTCAAGTGGTCCTGATGAATGGTGCTATACCTTCGCAAAAATGGACTTCAGAGCAGATAAGCGAGAAGAGTTAGGGGCCTATGCACAAAGGCATTTTGGAGAATGTAAAGTAGTACTCTTTTGTGTATTCTTAGGTGTCTTTGTGAATAGGCCCTAAAATATGAAAACATAATGTGAATATGCAAGGAACATTCATATGTAATTAGTACAAATAGAAAGGACTGTGCTCTCAACACTTTTACTAGTAGTGAGTTGATGCTAAACATTTCGATGCGGATTTACAAAGGAATTAAGAGTACGTGAAAGAGTATTCCTGTAGTAGTACGTCCCGTACGCATTAATGATTTCATAAAACCACCACCTTAACACTTAAGTCACTTTCTAATGAAAAATGCACCCAATCTCTAGTTGCAAAAATCACTGAAAAGTCACACTGTGAACGAAGACCATACCTGGGATGTGGAATTGTGTAGGAAATGTCCCAGTCACTAAGTACGACACGTAGTGGAACTCTCCCAATCACTAAATGAGTGCAAGGTTGTGTTTTTTCTTAACTTGTTTCGCCCCGGGTTGCAGTGTCAGTAATAGTTTTAAAGACTAATTGAATGAACTGCACATTTTAGTTGTTAGTGCTATAGTTGAGCCTCTTGCCGCTGCAGGCTTCCCCTCCCCCCCCCCCCGCCATACCACTTTAAAAACGGACTTACGAACTGGAGGCCCTGATAGCGCTGTAGCGGGTATCCCTTGATGAGGTAGCTGGGCTTGTAGATGCACTCGGGCAGAATCTTGCGTAGGCGCATCTTGTTGATCAGCGGCACTAGAAAAGAAAGACTAGATGGTCACGTGCCAGTGCCCACTCAGACACCAGAAATAAAAGTGTTAGCCGCAAGAGAGGTTCTGCCAGCTGCCATTCTTTTATGGATACATTTTGGCATAAAAAATAAAAAATAACATAGTACCAAGAGGCATTTCACACAAACAATTACAACTCATCAATTGAATCCTATAGGTCTATGTATATTTAGAAGAACAGTGTTATTAAATGTTTAGGTCATTCAGGTTTTGCAGGGAACGTAAAAAAATAAACCTTCAGAAAGTACCCTCAAAAAAACACTTCTCCTATCCCCCATTACCAGAATTGACATAAAGAGTACTCATTCTAATGTTGCGCCGGAGGCCAGCGGCAACAGCCATCTTTATAAATATGGCTACATTTCAGAGGGACACGAACCAGTTTTGTAAAGAGGTACAGGAGAAAGGAAAAAGATGCATTTGTAGCTTCAAAGACTAAGTCAAGTATATATGTAGCATGTGGTATTTCTATAAAGTGAACCAAGCCGATAGGCATCAGAGAGCTGTACAGGATCAAAGGCAAAGATACATGGGTAGCTGGGTTCAGAGGTAGGAGGTAGGCTGTTATTTTGTCATGATGTAGAGTTCTTTAAAGAGGTACATCTCCAGTGTGCAGTGTCCTGGCTGCAGAAATGCTGAGAGCCACAGGAGGTGGCTTGTCAGCCAAATAGGCAGAGTGCCAGTTGTGATAGCTTTGAAGATAATGCAGCTGGTTTTGAAGATGGTACAGGCCGGCAAGGGGAGCAAGTGTAGTTCCATCAGTCTGGTGGTGAAGTGGTCATATTTCATCCAGCTCTTTGGGTGTTCCATGGCATTTAGGATGCCATTAAGTGGTGCGAGTGTGGTGTCTTGGAGGCCGTGGAGCAAGGAGTTGGCACCATTCGGATGCAAATATACAAGGGTTTGAACTAAAGTTCTGAATCTGCTTTCTATGAAGAATGGGTTCACTTTCTTTAATAGAGGTGGATGGTACCATGTTGTCTTGGTTTTCCTGACAATATGTTCCAAAAGGGTGAGGTTGGAGTCTTAGGTTAATCAACATGACTTCAATGTGGATGAAACTTGGGTTTTGATTCATACAGCTTCATGACATTGAGCCAGGTTTTGATTAGCTGCGACTTGATCTGCTTGGTGAATAACAGATATTACATTTTGGTGGAGTTGAGTTTCAGGTGGCACGGGACATAAAGGTCTGGATGAGGTGTAAGCAGGGTTTGTGGCATTGGATGTCTGGAGCTAACAAAATGTTCAAGTTGAGTTTTGTGTCATCAGCGTACTGTTGTAATTTTGCTGCTGTTAAGCAGATGTGTTATGGACCAACCTAGGAAGGCTAAAAAGGTCAGTCACTTCAGCGGAGGGCTGGTCATCTTCTCTTTGCTTCTGTAGGTGATGCCAAACATGGCAAGATATTATTCAACAAATTCCCTTATGGTCTTCAGTATTTCCCTGTTCCTACAAATCATATGGGTCAGTAAATAGAGTACTGTTGTAGACGTACATTGTAATCTATCGGGTCAAATGCTAGCATGGCCAATTTAGTCAGTCATCCTTCAGGGATTGATATGTTCATTGACATCAAATTAGGCAACATTTACTGCTCATACAGCGTTATCAAACTGAAAGAGTGGAGTTCAGTACATCGGAAACATTTCCCTCTATGTATATTACATCTGAAGCCCTGATGTCATCTTTAATTTCTTGCCTTCATTGTAAGTCCCCACAGCTAACTGTGGCTGTATTTTGTATTACAATGCATATCCCTTCTCGTGCACTGGAGAGAGGCTGGCCATCCTCTATAGGCTGAGCCGTGATTCCCAAACCGCATAACAGTTTGCACTGTGATACAACCCAACAGTAAAATGTTACAATGCCATACACTACAAGTTCTTGAAAATAAGGCATGCAGAGGCTTAGATTATAGCAAAACACTTTTTTGAGGACATAAGAAAAAGGAGGACTCTGTCTCTGCCATTATGGGAACAGACATTCCGCTTTCATCTTTATTGCCAATACCTAAATCTACCTATTGTCTAAATGGTTCACAATAATTGATAGACATTACTCTTAAAAACAGTAGCCATAGCAATTCCACCTTCTATATCTCAGAAGGCAAAACGTCCAGTAGGAATATAAGAGTTAATTAAAAGATTCCTATAATTTGGGTACCGAAGGGAGTTAAAATGTTTATTTCTTATTGTGTCTATTTTTCACATTGAGTGACTTATCTTTACAGGAGGCATCCATGCGGGTCATTCTTACCATTGTGGAAGGTATCACGAGGGTCGGGCCTCAGCATATCCGCAGGGTAGCTCTGGTCTCCAGAGGGGTCACCAGAATTACCCCGATTGCTGGCTAATGTCAGTGGGATGTGGTCAACTTCATTCATGCTCAAACCGGTTTCATCTGAAGAAAAGGAAGAGATGGTCAGGTGCCGTGGGATCATGCCCATGGTAGGCCACAACAGGATCATTAGTAAATTCACACATTTTACTTTTACAAAACCACAGATTTGTCCTAGTGAAAGGAGAATTATCTCACTCAGGAAGAAACCCCTCCTTTTAATGCCACCTTATGAGGCATTCGTGTTTTGATGCCATTTGGTTTTATTTTGAAGGATTGTATATTGCATATTTAGTTCAAAAGAAATGCTTAACAGCTCTGTACAAACCGGGTATTATTAACTAGGGGAAAATACAATGATCATACTAAAACTCCTGATAAAATTCCTACTTGAATCTGTAGCATCAGTCCCTCCAACCCTGCTCCATGGAAATGTACAAAGACTGAAGCTCCCAGATAGTTTATGGCCTTCGTACAATTATATTAGCTTTTCCTTCTCAAACGCACTTCTGCTTTTTTTTTATATGTTGCCAACTCTTATTTGGAATAGAATATGTATTTCCTACAGGAGCCATAAGGCATTTAAAAATGTAATTTCTTCTTGAAGATGGTTCCTCATTATAAAGATCCTTTTATTACTCTGTAACAGGCCATGAATGCACTACAAACTAGGGGCCCAATTCCAAGTTTGGCGGTCCTGGAGCGAGCCGCCACGCCAGCCCTTGCTCCAAGACCGACTAACAGGACCATCGCCCGTCTGCCCAAGCAGGAGTTAAATCGTGGTCTGGTGAGCAGGCGGCGTGGCGTGAGCCTTAAATTAAACTGCACCGCCGCGGGACCGACAGTGCATGTTCCTCCATGGCATGGACTATGTAGTCCATGCCGTGCAGGAATGGGGTGCATGCATGCAGGGGGGCACAACATGTGCCCCCATGCACAGGGCCAAGAGGGGGTCCTGAAGGGCCCCCTTTCTTTCCTCACCACCAGCAGTTTCATGCAGTGAGAAACTCTATGAGACTGCTGGTGGTAAAGAAAGTCATAATATGCTTGGCGGTGCCACAGTGCACCACCAAGCATATTGCGGCCTCAAGACCGCCATGCCACAGCCAGGGATCGCGGATCCCTTGTGGTTGCTGCTGTGCTAGGGAGGTCCGACCGCCATGCTTGTAATATGGCAGTCGGACAGCTGGTGCGGCGGTCCCCGACCGCCACCCACCTCCACCGCGAGTTTGGCAGTCCCATGGACCACCAAACTTGTAATAAGGCCCTTAGTGTTTTATGAGACAAATCTAAATTCTATTTTAAATACATTCAATTTCCAAGTACACTCCTCCTGATATTTGGTGCTCCTCTTCCCCCATTATAACACTTCCAGACAGAGGATTGGTCAGTGTCATGGGGCCAGTCCCCTTGGGAGGCAGTTAAATTCCGGTTGATCCAATCAGACTCATATCAGTCAATAAAAGATTACTACAGAGTTGGGCAACTGGAATGCCTGTTAGGCCAGCACTTCCCGAGTGGGGCGATAAAGCGCCAAGTAAGCTTCCGGTGTTACCCTTACCAAAGGACACTCAATTACAAGTAGCTGTGGCCAGGAGATCCAGTCCTGCGTTCTGCATTAATCTGCCAGACAACTTTAAGTTTCTTTATATCCTCAAGGATCCTCTGCTGCTCTTCGGCTTCAAGACGAAACAATATGGAAATCCACCAATCATAATTGAGTGTATAATTAACAACAGAGGCATAGACGGGTATGGGATGTAGATAGCAGGAACAGGTGAAAAGAAGAGGCACAATTACCTGTCCGGGGACATTTGGAATAAGAGCGTGCTGTATTTGACAGCAAGGAAAATAACAGCATTTGTGGCATGGTTCTAGGAGTAGGAACTGAGCACCTAGCTGCATACTTGAGGACAGGGTGTGCAGGTATTAAATGAATACATCCTGTAAGGTAGTCATCTTGTAATAGAGCACAGATCAGGATGCTCATCCTTCAGTTGGTCCAAAGCAGGGCATCAGGTGGCACGAGCGGAGCATGCTCCATCAGCAGCTCAGTGATAACACTCAGTTTAAGAATACTGTATTTCAAAGATTACACTATCACATGATACCAGGGAAGGATTTGCCAGGGAAAGCAAAACGTATGTATCCAATTATATCTATATGTGTTTTTAAAGGATACAAATAAAAAGGAACTTTTTAATGAAGCTTCAACTTTGAATAACTATTTGTTATGAGTTCATGTGTGGTATAAAGTTTTTAAATTGGGAAAAACCTTTTCAGCCTTGTGTTAAGTGCCAACAAAATTGTCGAAGTGCTAAAGAAACACTTGTTCAGTATTCAAACGTAAGGACAACTTCTGATTAAATAATCTTAGAACACGTATGAACTTTTCCCTAAAATGTATAAAGGGTGTAAATATATTAAATATTCATTACATGCACCAGCAACTGTGCCTGTGTTTGTTACCTTCTAATACTGATGCAGCATGCATTCCCTGTTTAATAAGTAGCCTTCTCACATTAGAAGGGCTTCCCCTAAGTGAAGACATGGAGTATGCAGTGTTTTCCTCACAACCTTCGTGATTCTAAGTAAAACAATAACTTCACGAAGTTGCAGACTTTATGCTTTCCCAAATCTACTTGAAAATTGAGGCTTTCAAGACAATTCATGTTGCAAAACAATGAATACACGTGAGACCAGGGACATCTTAAGGATTTTGGGGGCCCTGGGCCAAACATATTTTTGAGGCCCCTGTTCGGAACAGTTGACATTTATGATCAGATTTCAGCTTTTTCACGCCCTCTTTGGCCAGGTGACCGACACTGCACAGGCACACTGGTCCAAATTCAAAATGTGTTTCTATCTAATATTCACCGATAGTGATGTGTGTTTTTAATATTGTAATATAGCAGCAGCTCACAAGTATTAATGCAAATAATCTCTGTGCCCGAGGTCCTCTTTTGCTCTCAAAGGAAACTTTTTATGGACGTTGCATGGTGTTGAAAAAAAAACGTTTCTCTATGAAATATCTGCAATAAACTCCCACACATCACTCGTATTTAAAAATACATGGATAATAGTATTTAAAACAATCTATGTTTAAGAATCATTCAAGGTCATCAGGGCAGGACTGTGTTGAGGACAGAGCCAGATCTATCAGGGGGCCCCCTAAAAGGCTGGGGCCCTGGGCTAGAGCCCACTTTGTCCATGCCTTAAAACGTCTCTGCGTGAGACTGTGCATAGACAAAAAGTAAACTTGCAGAGAAAAAGTCTGCATGAATGTTCTTTCTTGGCTGGGTTAGATTAGCAGAGAGATCATCTCTAAAAGCGGTGAAAGTGATCTAACAAGGCAATGAAAAAAGCTTCATGGGCATTAGCCAATTTAAACCGGTGACAAAACGAATGGCAAATATTGGGAACTCGCCTATTGCAGATCCCTCAGATTTTCTATTTTATCAACCCAAGCAAGTTGTACTCACTGCAGAACAGGGACAGGTACTGGGACTCTATGACTGCGAACTTCATCCCCGGCAGCACTGGTTTCCACTGGAAAATAAAAGAGACAATGATCTTTCCTCCATTCTCCGACAACTTGGTGAGATGCCCATCACGCATGCTTTCAGTTTAACACCCGGTACTGCAGAGGGAAGCCAGCAGGCAGATGCTGCAGGAGATACTGGTTGTGCAGTGCCTCTTCTCATCCCCCACTACATACACATGACTTATATTATATACCACAACATTGATGAGAAGGCAGCGTGGCCGTCTAACCGCAGGGAGGATTAGAAGTCAAAGCCCTTGAAGCTCCTAGCTCTGGCATAATGTCATGGGAATTACTATGTATAACTGATATCAGTGCCTCCCTCCTGCATTCAGACCCAAGCACTGCTGATGATCAGGAGAAGAGCATAAAATATATACGTCAGTATGAGGCCTTACTGGTAAATCCTGGTTTGAAATGTTACTACTGCTTTAACAACAATATCTCTTTGTGTATCACAACATGCACTGATATGTTTCATAATCAATTATGAATGTCATTTTCTACTTAATTTGAAGTATCCCTTAGCATCAATATGCCTGCTAAATTTCATGGCTCTAGCACGCCTAGAAGCTATTTTATTTGAGGTAGTACATTTGCACATTTCCTGCATCTTGTAGTAAAGTGTAGCCTCCCTTTCGATATAGGCAACCAGAAGTGTGATTTAAGAAATTAATGAAGTCAGCAGAGTATTTATGTATCATATCTTGGACTCAAGGACTTCTCGCATCTTCTCCGTGAGAAGATCCCACCATCTGATTAGGTAAGTTTTGCTTAAAGTAACACATTTCTGTCATGTGTTTGAGCTCCACAGATGTCTTTTAAGGGCAAAAATGTATATAAACCAATCAACTTTCCATGCGTTTTAGCATTACATGCTCCAACTGAGCATTTTTTGGTGACAGCTCTGGCCGGCTGAAATGGCAATTGTCTCTTGATCATTGCTGTGCTGCTCATTATTTTTCGATTAAACGCATGTTAGACTTTTGGCTTCCGATGTGTTTACAAAATGTTCATGGAGGAGAATGCTTCTTGCCCTCCCCCACACTGATGTGACAATGTATATTATGCACTCTGACTTGGATAGCGTAAGAGTGGGAATACACTTTCCTCCTTCAGCAATGCAACAAAAGGGCCCAACATTAGTGTGCATCAATAGTTGGTAAAGGTTCCACGTCTCTCAGTAAACCAAACCAAACTCTACCTAAACCAAGTAGTCTTGTGCATATTTCAATAAACTGGTATGCCTCATTTATGCTTCACTTGTAGCGCTGGTGCCTGTAAATAATGAGTTAGGAGGGCTAAATTGCTGGATAAATCTCCCTCATCTAAGACTCACTTAATTTCTTAAGCTACACCATAACGTGAAGGTATATATATTGATGCAGCCACCTGGGTCACTGCAACAAAGAATCTGACATGTGAGGCACTGTGCTCCAATCTGGTCTTAAGTTCAATAAAAAAAAGGCTGGGAACCAGGACAGACCAGCAGAGGCAATCTCACCGGCTTGGTAGAGATTATGAGTGGATTTGCAAAGTGATCAGACCACAACCACCCGATAGCCACGTAACAATATCATAAACGTGTCCTGTCACCTCTCCCAGTTTGCAGGAACGGTAACAAAGTGGGCTAAGGACCGAGGGTGTATGAGGGGCAACCCTTCCTTAGCCACTAATGGGTCCACCAAATCAGTTAACCATAACTAAACCCCTAGGAGGGGAAACAGTACCTTCAGACTTCTGGATTCAGATTCTACCTCCAAGCTGACACACCCACCAGATTGGTTAGCTCTAAAGTCCTAACCTGCCATTTTAGGCCCACCAACCACATCACCGGAGTCCAACTTATCCCGGCTCTAGCGGCTCCAACCAACCTCCAGCTCTAGCATAGCTGCAGTGACGTTTGGGAACCATATGAGCCATAAGAAATCTGTCTGCTGGTAACATGGGTCACCTATGACTGGCACCTGCAAAGATCTACAAATGTCCTTTCCATTCTCATGGGGAGACCCTTTACATTGTACACCCATTTAGGAAGCCACATCAAGTAGCCCAAGCTGTTCCCCAGGGCACAGGGATCAGGTCAGCACAGCCATTCTCCTGCAAGCACTCAACCAATCAACCGCCTGGAGGTGCTGTCCATCCACACTAGAGCTATAATACCCCTGGACACTTTCTACAGTCATGCACAAACATGAGCACTGGTCTACAAACCCCCATTCACACTTATAGTGAAGAGGTCTCATACATTAGGGAACCATTTCTCACTACCACCTCGCTACTCTTCATTGCCGTGTCTTAAGACTGTCTTCCTCGACTTAAGGCAACTCTAAGATTTGAGGACTCGATATACAATGGGTCTTTCTTGACTTAAAACTGTTTTAAGCTAGGGCAATATCATTTGTGAATCATACTATAGTCCCTGTTTTAAAACTGGCTAGTATATCGGATGCACAATACAAAAAAATCCTTGCACCATAAGAAAACCCTTGTACTTGATGACCTGGAATTTCAACCAGCTGCAGATCATAAAACAGAATAAGCAGGTGAATGGATTTCCCCATTGAGTATGAAACCTGTGTGTGAGGTCCTACAAGTCGAAGAGGAACAGTCGATTAGACTTACGGACAATTCCACGTGGTCGGTCCCCCCATCGTTCTGCTTGTGCAGAATCTCAAAGTAGTACCGGCGGGAGGCTGATAACCTGTACAAAAACAGAAAAGACAGTCACAAAGTAAGACAATACCCCAAAGGGCGGAGGCTGTGGGCACACAATCTATTTACAAGAGGAGTTTATAAAGTATTCACTGAATATTTAGAAGTAATTTAGAAAGTGATCGTTGGCAATTGTAAAAATATTTTGTAGAAAGACATTGGGGAACTGCAGAAATACAAATACTCCTAAACAGGAAGGTAAATTTATGTGGAACAATTTAACCAGAGAAGGAACATCATGTTTCCTTCCATAGATTTCTAGCAATGTATGCATGTTGCTTTTTTGTAAACCTCTTGGAAAGTTGTTATGGAGCTCACAAATTTCCCAGGTTTCTATAATTAAAGTTGGCTCCGCTATATATTGTATATTGCTCATTCATTAAAAGGGAGCTCTGAAAGAGCCTCTAAGATTATCATATATAAAGCAGATTCTAAGCCACTGTTTCCTCATGTACACACCTAGTTTAGTGAGTTCAGTAGGGAGTAAGTGCGCCATTACTTTCAATTCAAGCTGTGGCCATCCAATTTTTTTTTTTTTTTAAGATCGAGAGTAAAAGAAAAAAATTTGAACAATATTCACTACTGTGTTTAATAGATCCCCCATTCCATACCCTTCTATTCTACTCTATTCAGAATCGAGGCAAAACACTTAGGAATTCAAATGTTTGAACCTTCTTGATGTCATTTCACTGCCTGGGCACTGGAATAATATGATATACATTTAATCTGCCAATGACATAACAAGAAGTGAGTTCCCATGACTCTTTCCCCTGATGACATCACAGAAAGTAACAGCTTTTAAATGAGCTGAAAAATTACATAAGTTGGTTGACGCCATTAATTGAAGAAGTCAGCTGCTAATTGGATAATGTAATTCATTTTCCTTCCCAGTACCATTGATTTTCCTGTCCAGTACCACCATGACAATCTAGTGACAGTCACCCCTCCGTAGACAGGACCGGGAGACCATCACTGTGACTTGAGGGCCTTGTGGAGGGCAGACCATTGAGTCAAGTCAAGTCAAAAATACTTTATTCGGCAGCCAAGAGCCATAAAAGCAAAACTGTTTTTTTAATAAAAATACACATTTCATCAAAATACATTATATGTTAAAAAACATCCAGCATTACTATTACAATGGTCGCGTTACAAACCCACAAAAGTTAAATCATACAAAGTGCAGCAGTGCTAAAACGGTGCGCCAAGACCATAAATATTATCTTATTAAGATTGCATTGCGTAGCTCAGGAGAACATATTTACACTGACTCAGAGCCCAGGATGGCTACTGAAACGGCAACTTGGACCTGTGTCTAATGGCCCCAGTTAAAAAACTTGCCACCCCGAAGCAGACTCTAGGTGAGGCTAGCATTTGAAGATGGAGCAAGGCCGGCCTCACTTGAACGAATTGACAATCTGAGTAATGGGAGAATGTACTTCCAGTGCAGAGGATCATAATAGGCGCAGAAGAACATTATATGGAGGGTGTCCTGCTCCGAGAAAGGGCAAGGTTTTAGTAAATCAGGTTTCGAATAACCTTTGGGGAATGCCAGTAACCAGGGAACCATATTCAATCGAAATCTCGTCAGAACAAAGCGATGGTATGCTTTGTTTTCATAAGATAAGTATGGTTGCATCTGATGACCCAAGCTCAGTGTGACAAACCTTCTCACTGAGGGTTTGGCTAATTCAGTGTCCTCCCTAAGGCCTTGCCGCCTGTCTATGAACTGCTGCTTAGAAGCTCTAATGGCGGTCTTGCCCAGGGGCATGGGGGTCAGGAACAATTCGGGACAGCCAAGACATATTGTCTGTTCCTTTATGTATTTCATCCAGGGGATACGTAGAACCCCCTCCAGTGCAATGCAATCCGAAATTATGAGTTGATTTAAATTTAGGGTCGGTTGAGCCCAGATTCTCAACCAGCGTAGCAGCGGGGCAACCGTGATCTGGTCCGAGATGTAGCCCGCCCCCAGTTCCTCATGTAGATTAAAAATCAGGGTAGCAACAGGGACCGCAAGGAGTTTACGCATAAAATTATTCTCGGCCCTTTGGACTCCCTTCGCATCCTTGTAGCCCCAGATGTTGCTACCATAGGTGGCCATGGGGATACATTTCGCATTATAAACCTTCAAAAGTGCTGGAAGGGGCTTTGACCCTAATCTCTTTGCAAAGTCCAGGGTGGCCCCCGGCTCTGGCTAAAACATTTTTTTTGTGTGCGTTGCGCGCACCATCAAAGAGTACCCCTAGGTATGGGAACGTGGACACTTTATTTAGCTCGACCTCATTACAATAAAATTTGGCCTTGGCCGCCTTTCGTGAACCAATGGTCATGGCATGTGACTTGCTAAGATTAGTAATTAAATCTAAGGAATCCATAAAATCTATAAAACAATTTAAAAGTTGTTGCAAACCTCTTGCCGTTCTGGACAATAAAGCGATACAAAAGGGGATGATGGACGGAACGTTTGAGCCAATCAAACACTCACCCCCAGTCAACTGATCTGGGTTTAATCCATCATCATTCTTTAGCTCACTCCACCACCCCAGTTCAGACATGGCCATATGCAAATCAGTCTGACCCTGTGCCTCATGGGAACAGTCCAGCACGAACTGCCAAGCCATGTCTTCCCTGGACCGGAAACAAGCATCCTAGGACCGGTTTCTGGCATTCCAGCCGTCATCAGCCAGGCTTGCTTGAATCCAGTGGCAAAGTGAGCAAGGGACCCACGTCTGGGCATACCCCCGCCAACTTAGGGCGAACAAAGCGATACAAAAGGGGATGATGGACGGAACGTTTGAGCCAATCAAACACTCACCCCCAGTCAACTGATCTGGGTTTAATCCATCATCATTCTTTAGCTCACTCCACCACCCCAGTTCAGACATGGCCATATGCAAATCAGTCTGACCCTGTGCCTCATGGGAACAGTCCAGCACGAACTGCCAAGCCATGTCTTCCCTGGACCGGAAACAAGCATCCTAGGACCGGTTTCTGGCATTCCAGCCGTCATCAGCCAGGCTTGCTTGAATCCAGTGACAAAGTGAGCAAGGGACCCATGTCTGGGCATACCCCCGCCAACTTAGGGCGAACAAAGCGATACAAAAGGGGATGATGGACGGAACGTTTGAGCCAATCAAACACTCACCCCCAGTCAACTGATCTGGGTTTAATCCATCATCATTCTTTAGCTCACTCCACCACCCCAGTTCAGACATGGCCATATGCAAATCAGTCTGACCCTGTGCCTCATGGGAACAGTCCAGCACGAACTGCCAAGCCATGTCTTCCCTGGACCGGAAACAAGCATCCTAGGACCGGTTTCTGGCATTCCAGCCGTCATCAGCCAGGCTTGCTTGAATCCAGTGGCAAAGTGAGCAAGGGACCCACGTCTGGGCATACCCCCGCCAACTTAGGGCGAACAAAGCGATACAAAAGGGGATGATGGACGGAACGTTTGAGCCAATCAAACACTCACCCCCAGTCAACTGATCTGGGTTTAATCCATCATCATTCTTTAGCTCACTCCACCACCCCAGTTCAGACATGGCCATATGCAAATCAGTCTGACCCTGTGCCTCATGGGAACAGTCCAGCACGAACTGCCAAGCCATGTCTTCCCTGGACCGGAAACAAGCATCCTAGGACCGGTTTCTGGCATTCCAGCCGTCATCAGCCAGGCTTGCTTGAATCCAGTGGCAAAGTGAGCAAGGGACCCACGTCTGGGCATACCCCCGCCAACTTAGGGCGAACAAAGCGATACAAAAGGGGATGATGGACGGAACGTTTGAGCCAATCAAACACTCACCCCCAGTCAACTGATCTGGGTTTAATCCATCATCATTCTTTAGCTCACTCCACCACCCCAGTTCAGACATGGCCATATGCAAATCAGTCTGACCCTGTGCCTCATGGGAACAGTCCAGCACGAACTGCCAAGCCATGTCTTCCCTGGACCTGAAACAAGCATCCTAGGACCGGTTTCTGGCATTCCAGCCGTCATCAGCCAGGCTTGCTTGAATCCAGTGGCAAAGTGAGCAAGGGACCCACGTCTGGGCATACCCCCGCCAACTTAGGGCGAACAAAGCGATACAAAAGGGGATGATGGACGGAACGTTTGAGCCAATCAAACACTCACCCCCAGTCAGTTCTGGACAATAAAACCGCATCTTCAGCGTACAGAAGTGCGGGGATCATCTTGGCGCCAACCCTGGGTATATCTTTGCAGCAAGATATTAAAGAATCCCCAGTTTGTTGATATATAGCGTAAACAGCAGGGAAGCCAAAATGCACCCCTGCCGAACCCCCCTTCCTACAGCTCAGGAGTCTGTCAGGCTCCCGTCTTCATTATAGCATACCGCAGCCATTGTGTTTACATGGGCAGTGTACAGGAAAGAAATCTGTTCAGCATCAAGCCCCACGTCACGCAGGATCAACCACAGCTTGGACCTGTTGACAAGGTCAAAAGCTGAGGTTAGGTCCATGAAGGCCTGGTGTAAGACCCCCCCCCCTTAGCAACAGTGTACTTCCCAATCACCAGATGGAGATTGAGGCATTGATCCAGTGTCCCTTTCCCCTGCCTGAATCCATATTGGAGATCGGAAATGATGTTAGCATGATCAAGCCAGGCTGTTAGGCGATCCAAGACTACTTTCCCCATTATTTGTGCCGCGGAGTCTAGGAGCGAAATCGGTCTGTAGCATGCCGGGTCTTCCCGGGTGCCCTTTTTGAAAATGGGGATGATGACCGCCTTTGCCCATGACGAGGGAAAACCACAGGTACATGCTGCATTAAAAACATGTGTTAAAATCTTGGCCCAGACTTTAGGATCTGCCTTGTAAAGGTCAGCTGGTACCCCATCCGGGCCAGGAGCCTTTCCACCTGAAGTTAAAATGATGGCTTTGTACACCTCATCTGTATTAAAATGGAGGGAGGATCTTGCTAATCTGGGAACTGTTTGTCCCACGGCTTCGGCTAAGTTGGCATCACTGTAGATGTTACCAAAGTGCTGGACCCATTTCTCTGCAGGGACTATACAATCTCTGCTGGAGTTTGGCGTGTCAGAAAAGAGAGGACTATTGACCACAGACCAAAATTTAGAGCTATTAGTCAGCACACTGGCTTGGCTAAGCTCCTCCCAGGCCTGCTCCCTTAACTGTTTTTTCCTCTCATGAACTGCGAGTTTATAGGCCTTGAGTCAAGGGCTTTGGATGGAGGAGCCAGCTGACGCTCCACCATGATAAACTCTGCCCTTTCCCCACCTCTAAATGGGACGTGGGGACCACAAGTTTGGTAGACGGGCAGCCACATGTTTTTGGCGATTACCCCACATCTGCCAAACTCATGGTCCATGGTTCTTTAATTAAAGGGTTGCTAAATTAACATATTCTTCCGAAAGATACCAATTTACACTTGAAGCCATAAAATTACTGACTGTTGAGAATAGTCTTGTGTTGGGTACTTCTTGGAGTAAATTAAATATATTTCCGGAATGTTCAAAACTACAATTTTTTTGTCTTCCTAAAACTCAAGTAGTGCAAATTTATGCTAAAGAAGTGTTTGCTTTTACAATTTCTTACAAAGACTAAATGAATAAAAATACACATGTCAAGGAAAGACATCACATGCAAAAAACGTTCCATAGATTCTGGTTGAATTTGCTGTTAATTCTAGTTAGCTCAAGTAATTCCCATCTGGGAAAGATCCTTTCAGAGGACAAAATATCGAAAGTACACTTCTAAGTTCTTTAACTTGCCCTTTTGTCATTGAGGCTTAACATTCTGTGCCTTTTTTTAGACCCACCTAAAGCCAAACATGAGCCGCAGCAGTCTAGATGATATCCTAAGTGTAGTTTTAATCTTCTCTATAATTCAAAATTAGCCATAATACTGGAGATCAGAAAGTCAGCACATCTGAAAATGACTGGTGTTATTTCGTGTATCATCCCAAAATCTGAATTGGCGACTGCAACAATCATCAGAAGGAACATCTAGATCCCAGAGATTACACAGCAATGATGGCCCACTACATCTAGAAAACATTTTCCCGCCGGAAGGACAATTCCGAGTCATCTTCTAATGTGCCTATAATTATTATTAGATATTTTGCTAATATCTACTGCACAATTGTTGGTGTTTCTTACATAGATACAGTATTAGTGCAGTATGATATCACTTAAGTGGGATTTGTGTTTTAGGTCTACGATGATGCCTTTGCACACAACTCAATGTTTTTTAGTTTGCACCATTCTGTAATACATAAAAGCAGCATTTGTTGGTATTAGAAGCATTGCAACTCACCGCACAGCCCTGGATATCTGGCTCTTAAATTTGCCAAACTCCCCGGGTGCTGTCCACTCCTTCCCAGTCTGCATAAAGCAAATACATGTCAATCACTGAGTCAGCTTGTCTTGTGAAACAGAAAGCAACATCAGACTCCCAACTTTCCAATGAGAGCATGTATCCCATGCATTAATAAATCAACTCATTAAAATATTGAACAAGAAAGATAACAAATTTAGCAAAACCACCATACTATCAGTGGTATTTAAGCCACAATTACAGAATTATTGATCTGCATTTCCACATTGAATTATGCAGCAAAAATCAATGAGCAGCAAGAGAAGGCTGAAGAAACCAACATGAAATGGGTCATCTAGAACCAGACATTAAGCAACTACGGAGGAAGACATTATGAGACAGCAAACATGGGGCATACATTAATATAGCTTAGTTCAGGTATGCTAATTTACACTTTGAAGTCACGGGATGATGATCTCTAACCTTTGGCATGCAATTTTATATCCCACAGCTGTGCTTGTGTTGTGAAGACTTATAATAATATGTCCTTGAAACCAAATGATATACTTTATTTTGTCCTGATGACGTCCTATACAAAAGAGTGATATGACCATCTTCACTGTAATTTGTTGATGGTGTCTGTTGGGCGTGGCTCTCTATGCAGAGTCACCCCCAAACTTTCTGCCTTCACACTTCCTCTTTTTCTAAATTTGTTTTTGTTGCACTTTGTGCACATTACCACTGCTACCCAGTGCTAAAGTGCTTGTGCTCTCTTCCTAATGCATGGTAAAATTAGCCTACGCCTGATTGGCACCTTTAATTTACTTAAACGTCCTTAGTATATAGTTCTACATGTACCCAGGGCCTGTAAATTAAATCCTACTAGTGGGCCTGAAGCACCCAGTGTCCACCCACTAAAGCAGCAAAACATGTATCCGGTCTGCCACTGCATCCTGTAAGGATGTTTTAAACTGCAATTTCTACCTGGTAAAAAAAAGCATTAGCCACACCTAAACCATCCTTTTAATACATATATGTCACCCCTCAGGTAGGCCCTAAAGGACCATAGAGCAGGCTGCTCTGTGTTTAACATATAGGTTTAAGTTTTACATGTCCTGGTAGTGAAAAACTCCAAAATCTGTTTTTCACTAATGTAATGCATACATCTCCCACAGACTTACAATGGGTTGCCATATTACCTTTAATAAATGCTAACATTTGATTGGGAGCAGGTAGAAATGTCATGTTTAGACTCAAATGAATTGTAATTGAAAACCCTAATTAATAGTAACGTTTGATTTTAAGTCACAATTCTGAAAATGTCACTTTTACAAAGTTTACATTTTTTTGTCCTAACCACTTGTGTTTTCTGCCAGTGTCCTGGGTCACATGACTGTGAATAGCTTAGCAGATGGGTTTTGTGTATTTCTCCCAGACAGTGAGACAAAGGGGGCTAGGTGTTGGCAAGTTGGACCATCCTGCCAGGATGGTTGGGGGTGAAGTTTTTCCCTGCTCCACTTACATTTCAAATGGCTTGCCTGCAGCACACACAAAGGAACATGACACTAGTCTTTTGTCACCCAAGTCTTCTTAGAGCCTTGTCAGGGGAAGGGAAGAATTGTACAGAACCAGATGTGGGGTAGCCAGTGAGTCCCCCAACTTCAAAGGCTGGCAACAGGTATAAATATTGGACCCTCAGAGCAACTCTTCAGTACACTCCTGAACTTGTGAAAGACTTTAGTAGGACTGCCTGGACCACCATAGGACTGCCCTGCTGCTGAACACAGAACTACCAAAGTGACTCCAAGGGCTAGTTGCCTAGCCTCCTGTGTGAGCTACCTACAGGGACATAACAAGCTCTAGAGACCTTGAACCCTGCACCTGGCCTCTGCTGGTGTGATACCTAACCCCCCCCCCCAGTGGTGCCCACAGGTGCTGGATCTTTGGATGTGGTGTTAAAGGTGCTGCTCCTGCCTAAGCCTGAAACTTGGGGCTTAGAGAATTTTTCTCACTAAAAAGTGCCATGAGAACTGATGGAAGACTGGGGCCTACCTGCCACCCAGTCTGCCCAAGGTGCATCGGCAGTCAGCCTATCTTAGCGGTAGTTCCCGCTACTTTCTTCACCGCAGCAGCAAATCCTGTTTAGCAGGACTTCTCGGCGAAGGTATCCAGCCTCGTGGAGCCCTCATCTGTTACAGCCTTCAGCTTTGCCCATCTTGAGATTTTTGACTTCCAAAAAAGTGATAAAGTCCGGAGGTAAAAATCTTCACCACTAATCCATCCAGTGGCTCCTCGACGAAAATGCCTCCTCTTCGGACACCCTCTGCTGCCTGGCCAAACTCTACTTTCTCAGGAACAGTTCTTCAAAATTTATTCTAAGTTCGAAGGTAAGCCGAGACTGGGCCCAATCCACCTCCTGTATCCGTTCCGCACTCCGTCGGGCTCGACCTTAACGTTCTGGCTTTGCCCTGGTCTCGCACGACCAGATACCTGCGGTTGGCGCTTTGATCTTTTCGGTGCAATTTTGTACTAAAACTTTAAAAATCCATAACTCTGGTTCTACTGATTCGATTGAATTAATTTTGGTGTCAATTTATTCATTAAAATTTACTCTATTGCTTTGAAGTGGTGTGGGAGTTTTCTTGTGTTATGTTTTCACTTTATTACTGTTTGTGTGCTGCACAAATACTTAAACATTGCCTCTAAGTTAAGCCTGACTGCTTTTGTGCCAAGCTACCACAGGGATAAGCACAATTTAATTTAGTGGCTTTGTGGTTCACCCTGACAAGAATTCTGTTTGTTGCTTGAGTGGGGTTTTTACCCCCTCAACCAATAAACCAAATTCTTACAATGACGTACCATATTCAGATAACTCAGTATGTTTTCTAATATGTACCAGTCTGGTCCATGCTCCTAAAAACACAGCAGGCTGTTGATATTTTGTGGTGCCAGGCTATAATGCAGACATAGTGCTCCAAGAACGCAGAATTGTTTTATCATTGTCCATATAAAAGGAACTCATTTTGAAAAACACTTGGGATTGGTCTCATTCCAACAATATTATTTATGACACTTTAAATAGTAAAATCTTTTATTGTGATCCATCTTCTACAACCTCTGGAGCTTAGGCCCCACTGCAGGTTCGAACACCTGCGAGTAATTTTAAAGAAGCTTATTTCAATTTGTGGCAGAGGTTACATGAAATAGAAATGGGGTAACTCAGATTAAAGCTATGTAAAACCCACTACTGTTGAACAGCAAGGTTCAGAAGCTGGAGATTGTTAATCCTAGTAGAGATGTGTGACCCTGCAACTAAAGCAAGTTTAGACATCTGTGTGACTTCTGAGATTCAAAATCAGAAACATTCAAGGTTAAAGTGTACAACTGACACTTTAATTCTGAGCCCTGTGTACAACTGTGGATCTCGAAAGACCAGGAGCTTCTGTAAGAAACCAAGAGCCAATGAGAGGGAGAGGAGGTGACATAGAAGCTGTTTGGGCGTTACATCTTTCATCATGGACTGGGAAGCAGTGTCTGCTATAGTGTGGGATCTCTTGAAAACCAGAAACAACAATACAATTGATGGTGTAGATATCATGAAGAGGTCTATAATTTCTGCAGTTATTACCAATGTTGCTGTAGGAGCATTATGCTCTCATTCTTTCAGTGTCTATCTGTAGAGTGTATCTTCTGAAAACTTCCTTTCTCATTTCACTCCCTTCAGAACGTTTTTACATTCATTGTCTGGAAGAGGTTGGGTTCCTGGGCCCTACACAACTGTACACTGTGTGCAACTGAAAAGATGATCACCCAGTACTTTTACGTATGCAGGGACCGCCTAGAGGTGCCACCTCAGTATTGTCTTCTGCAGTGAAAGTCTACATTCTGGAAACCACATCTCTTAAATATAGTCAGATATATCCACCAACTGATCTCCCACTCAAGTGGTTCATGGTGCAGTTGTCTGAGAAAGTCTACATTTCTCTTTCCCTGAGGACTGAATGCTATTAGGAGAATGTTATTTTCAAGGGAACCATTCCACGGCCGAGAAGACAGCCATCAAAGAGAACGGGACCAGGACGGGTTCCTACCGGAAAAGCTAAATCACTACAACAATATTGCCCATGAGGACTTGAAAACATTTCCCTAAGGAAAGGATGAAAGGTCTTTTGACCAATAAAATTACATTCTTTATGGTATTTTGTTTTGGAGTGTATACAGTCCATGAGTCTGATGACTTTTGCAATGAACTCTATAGCAAATCTATGGCGATTGTGATGATGAATCTAAGTTTGAGAAGGTTCCCTTCAACTGGTTGGCCTCTAAATTCCATCAGTAAAGAAACACCGAAACATCAGTAAAGGTTGTAATCTTCTTTAATTGCAGCTCTTCTGGACCCATTTCTGAGCCAGACGCTCAGTAATAGTGTTTTAGATGGATGCAAATGGCCAGGCCTAGGAGTCACTGTCACGCTGAAGTCAGAGGATAATTAGAAAAAATACACCAGTACCAAACTCTTCCTGGACATTAAAAGGAGATGGTTTCCCAGCTGTTTCAGATGAATTCCAACACAGAAGAAACATCATAGAACGCACGTTACCCAGACACGAAACTTAGTAGGCTGTGTGTGGCTCGGCAACTAGAAATGCTTGTTACTTCATAGTTAATGCTCAAACTATCATTACCGACATGCACGACAGAGATAAATGAAGGAAAAAAGGAAAAAAACACAAAAAAAACAAAAAACACCACTTTAATAGAGGTGAGATAGCATAATAACCACAACACTACCTCCAAAAGGAGAAGCTAATCCCTGCATCTTGCTTGATAGGTAGAAAAACGTCAAATGGGTGGGGTGGAGGATGACCATAGCTAAGGGGGTAGGGTCTGCAGAGAGACACTCATGGATAAATGACACCAAAACTTTAAAGTGACACCAATGTATTTTTAGGAAAGCTATATCTGACATCGTCTGTCAATACAGGCAATTTCGAGTCAGCTGGGGAGGGGAATGACGATCGAGAAGAATGACAGCCTACCTCCCCTGTGACAATCAGTAAGCAATGATACTACAACTTGCATTTAGGTGGGCACTGCATCAGCAATCATTTGCAGAGTAGAACTTAGAGACTTGTTTCATGTATTAGTGGTGAACTGGAGCGTATTGGCAGGACCATGAGGAGGATGCCCACTTTCTTTGCTTCGCCTGGGTCATTTTGTCAATGGTGTATAGGTACCGTTTTGTCAATTTTATCACCATGTAGATAGTGTGGTCATCACCTCTGGGCACAATTTCACTGCTATCACTTTTTGTAGCAATCAGACTAAATCACGATATCTCGAGCAATCCTGACTTTCAGGTTCACCTATTGCAGTATCTATCCTCATGGTGCTAAAATACCATCTGAAAGGTCCCAGTGGTCCAGACAGTGGCATCTCTTCTTCATACAGCTACCAGTAAAAGGTAACACGTCGCCCAATCCTGTATACATAGCGAGCACAAATCTATTACTATTGGTCCAGCATTGTTTCATTTATTCATTCTATATTCCTCCTACTGTGTCTTAACTCACAGATGCAGACTGTCCCGAAAGGCAAGCAGTGGTCGTTACTTTCGGTGACTGCTGTCAAGATTTGTACCTCCATGAGCGAGGCCACGAAGACAAGTTTTATCTTGTGTTAGTAGACCACTTTGTACACAGTGCAGCATAACAAGTAAAACTTTGAAAATAATGAGAAAAATTGAGAAAATGAAAAACTGAGCTAGAGTCAAACTTACCGGGCCAATGCTAGCCTGGCGCTGCAGGTTATGCACCGTCTCATCTGTGCTCAGCCAAAACTCTGCGTTGTCCTCAGCGGCAATGGCAAACTGGAACTCACCTGTGAGAGACAACTTCAGGTTACTAGGAGCCTGGTGGAGAGGATGCTGAGGAGCAGGGCCAGCCTGTCTTTTACAAGATGGTGCATGGGCTTGGAGACAACTTCACTACAGGATCTGGTTGAGGTACACAGAGTCTTCCAGAATTTGAAAATGCCAAATACTTCAGCTATCACCCATAAAGCAACAGACACCACACATTCACCTAAAAAGGAATATGGACTGCAACCACACTGTCTACATATTTTAATAGTGCTGCTAAAGATGCCGAAGTTCTACTGCTTTAAACCAAGTGACACAAAGAGACACAATGGTAGAGGATGTGGCCTAACAGCTAGGGCGGTCGACCTCAAATCTGGGGAACCGGGTTCGAGTCTCGGCAACGACGCTCAACATCCTGTGATTCTGGGCAAGTCACTTAATCTCCCCGTGCCTAACAAAAAAGAATGTGTCCTTATGTAACACAACTGGTGAAGGAAGTGACCCGATTAGGGCCACCCGGGTCACTCGCGACCACCTCTCAGCCTTCCAAACAAATGAAGAGTCGGTCAGACAGTAGAGAATACAAACCAAAGTTATTTATTAGTCATACACTCGAGCGGAGTCCAGTCTGACCAGCCTCCTTGGATTGCTGCAGAGGGACTGACCCCCGCCAACATGGTAATACATGGTATACATTTCCAGTACCCCTAAGGACACGCCCAGACTGGAATTTTCCAGTTAATAGCTAGTGAACAAAGGAGACACAGAAGGATGAGCTGCAATCCTGAGACCGGGTACATGCTGTCTCAGTTTCAAGGTTACTCTGCCCGTGCCCGCCACTCTAAGGGTGGGAGCAGACCTATCTAACGGGAAAGGTATGTAATGACAAAACAGTCTATTCATTAGTGCAGCGAAGCTCAACCTTGAAGAAATAGGAAAAAATATCGAAACTGCTTTCTGCTGAGGCAAACAGAATGAGACAGAAGTTTAGTTTCGATCATGGTACAAAATGGCGGCTGAACACAAAATGGTGCCGCAAATGCTAACTTAAATCGTACAATGTAAAGAGAAGTCGACTAAAAACATTTTCCATTCCAACACTGGTGCTCATGTAAAGCGCTATGATACCTTCGGGTCAATTCTGAGCTATATACAACTCCGGAAAAAAAATTAGAGTGTGGAAGGTTGTGCTACTAGACGTGCTGCGCCAGCATCCTTCAATACCTCTCGTAAGACGCCATGAGCGATAGCCTTTTTGCATAGACCCCATCAGTGCCTTTGGACCAGAAACTGGTGCTCAAGTGCCCTTGGGCTCAATGGTGCTAAGTTAAACAAAGGGATCTGGACGTGGCTTGCTAAAGAGAAGCACAAATACATCACAGCTGGTCCTACATGGATGTCACTGTCAGCTGGACACAGGTAATTTTTACAGCGCTTTGCGAGCCCACGCGCTAAACAGCCTGGGACCTGCAGCATCACATTACCTATCCATGTGCCCGGTCAGGTCCCAGAATGCATGGTGCTATGAGCTGAAAAAAGCCAAAAGTCACCCTAATGACGTGGGGCAAACTGACAGTGACTTAATGATACTTCATGATATGAACTGTACAGCACTTACAAAAAATTCAATGTAATACAGTCTTCAATGGTGAGAGTGGTGTAATAGTACAGATAAACAACATATGGGGAAGCACAGGCTTCAGGAAGTTTGAACAGGACCAAAGGGTAACCACCTAAAATAATGGAACTGGCTCACACAGAGGACATCTGGCGCAGCAGGCGTGCTGCTGGCGCGCCAAAGGCAAACCCATCTGCACCCGTCCGCAGCCGGACACCGCTCAGCACCAGGAGCCCTGGCAGTTTTTCTACCCAGTCCTACACCAGAGTGGAACTTATGGATCTAAATATTCCCTACCTCTTATTAAAAACCACAGGCTCAACACAAATTCTTAAACGTCAACACTGTAACTTTTCATTACAAGCTGACTCACGCCACCAACGCAAAAATCTATTAGTAAGAGCCGCAAACAATAATACTTGTAATGAGGTTAAATGTCTACTGCTAAATACCGGGTCTCTGGTTAAGCACAAAATTGAATTTCGGAAATCACATTGAGCAAGAAAATGGCGATATTGCCTTCCTGGTGGAAATGTAGGCGGATGATGCATCCGACACAGACCTACTTACATGTGTTCCGGAAGGTTTTAATTTAATGAGGCTTGATTGGCCAAATCAAAGAGGGGGTGGGCTTGCAATTATACATGGCAATGCATATAAAGATTCCTTCAAACCCTTCCTCCATCTAAACTCGGAGGTCCTCTGTTTTACCTTAAAAATTCATAACTCCTTTGTTTTTAATAGGCTTTTATTATACTGGGTTTCCAGGCACAAAGGACAACTTTATTCAGACTTTATTAGGCTCATGTAGACCTGTGTGGACTACCCCAACTCCAGCATTTTAGGCGATTTTAATTTTCATCTCGAATGCCTGGCGGATGGTAAAACAGAACTCCTCCTTGACGTTTCACTGAGTTTTGACTTGCAACAATTAAATAAGGAACCTACACATAAGGCTAATCATACCTTAGATGGGCTTTTCACTAATAACACAAATATCCAAATAATAAAAGTGGTACCTCTAATCTGGACTGATCACAAATACATTATTTTTAAACTTAACATTCCTGTGTTGAACCACAGTTCTGCACAACTGTCAGATTTGAGTAAAAAATTGTGCTTGGAAAAAAATTAGATAATGTGAAATTTGACCATCTTTTACACAACTCAAAACCGATATTGAACAAAGACCCTGAGATAGCGGCTGCTATTGTTAGTGCCTGGGTCAACACTGCAGCCACTCAACTAGCCCCATTAAAATCTAGGATGAACTACAGGAAAACACCTTCTGTTCTTTGGTTCTCCCACAAACTTAGGGAGCAAAAAAGAAAGTGTAGAAGACAAGAACAGAAATGGAGGTTGGATTACGACTCAAGGGAAAAACAGACAGAAACCTACTCAAGGATTATAAAATACAGATTAAGAATGCTAAAACAAACTATTTTACTGACAAGATTACAGCTTCTAAAAATACCTCCAGATAGTTTTTTGGCACTGTAAAAACTCTTTTGACATTTGATAATAGGAATTGGAAAGCACCTAGCCAAGACTTTGTTGATCAGCTAGCTAACTTTTCTTCTCCAAAGTTAACATAATATTCCAGGAGTTTACTAATGCTCTTAACTCCAGCTCTGTGGTTAATATCATTCACGAGTAGGCTACCTCTGAGTATGCTAACCAATGTTCCCTCTAATTTTTTTCCCTGTGTGCGGCAGTGAAAGGTCTCTGTGCACTGCAGTCAAGGCCATGTGTGTCAAAGACATGTGACAACCCACTAGCCAATCGAGTGGGTTACCAGAATCAGTGATATTTGTCAGAAGTGAGATCACTCACCCTTTAACCCAAGATGACACCTCAGGGCTGACCCCTTGTCTGACTTTTAGCCCTACAGCTGACATCTATTGATAAGTTGATAGGAGATGGAAGGACCAGGAGTGGACACTACAGAAAGTTAACAGATCATTTATTGAGTATTGTATTGCACTTACATTTATATAGCACTTATTAGTCCTAACAAGGTGTTGAAGTGCCTTATGCAAATCAGCACTTTGCTCGGGAGCCAATGTAAGTGGTTAATCCAGTGGTTATTTTTGTAAAGGGTTTAGTCTAATTCTCTCAAGGAGACCATTCCATGTCCACTCAAGTGTCTTTGAGGTGGATTAAAATTAGCATCAATTAGGTATGATCCTTAATGAGGGTGGATATAGGAGTTCATGCAGATGGTTGGTGCAATCAGTAGATGAGCTAGAGCAGATTAGGTATTGCTAGGTTGTACGGTCTGATTTTCAAGCTTTGAGATGAGGTGTGGGCAATTTGCACAAATACAATAACAGAGATTGAGGCAAACATGCACATGACTCAGAGGGAAGACATGCAGAGGATGGACAGCAAAGACAGGGTCATTCAAATAAAAAAAGGGGAGGTGACAATTGAAGGTTTTAAGTTGTACATCAAGGTCAAAATTTTCAGGGTGGGTTTTAAGCACAGAGTAGACGTTTGACATACCATGCACTCGAGGATACCAAGCGGTAAAAAGAAATCATTATTTGCATGTGATATGGATCAATATTGGGCACCTTGGATAGGCCCCACAACACATTATTCTGCACGAAAGGGGTGTTCCATGGGTGTTGCTGTGGTTGTTCCCATGCAACATCCATGGAACGTGACACATTCCCAGATTTACAAGGTTTTGTAAACCTGGGAATTAGTCAGATTACTGCGCCTCCCCAGGGGAGGCGTAAGGGAGGTGCAATAAGGAGAAATACCTTTATTTCTCCTCATTTTTCTTTTTTCTATGGGGGCTGCATTCTGCACACATAGAAAGAGGAAAACACATCTTATGATTGTTTTTATGCAGGAAGTGTCACCTTCCTGCACAAAAACAATTACCCCTCTACAACTCAGACACCATGGCACAAGGTGCGTTGGTGCATGGCAGCCCATTGTGCGGCAGCGCAGGGGAAAAGGACAGGAATGCGCTGTGTCTTGTCGATACAGTGCATTCCTGCCCTTTTCTTTTGACGCATGGCAGCGCAGCAGGAAGGCTTGCTGCGCTGCCGTTCATCAAAATATTGCAAATGAGGCCCATACTTTTTAAACAAGAACCACTAGTGAACTAATAGGCAAGACAGTTGTGCTGTAAACCCTGTAGGTGGCCTACATTGTTAAAGAGCTACATTATAGTCTATTAAATCACACACAATAGGTTTTTGTACAACTGGTATTCTGAACTCACATATTTGAAAGTGCTTTCATATGCAACAATGAAGAAAAAGGAGTTTTGGTGAAATAAAATATTTGCCGACGATCGCACAAGTTAAGCAAGGAAGGTATGATTTTAGCAGGTTTTACTATGTACAAATCAGCCACTAATGTGCATCTATTTGTCTTTACTCTTTTATGCTAATGCTTTGATTTTACCGCGTTGTGCATTTTTCTGCTGTTTTTATTTAGGGCAAGGCATTGGCACATTTTACATGAGCACCAGTTGTATTGTTTTTGTAAACCTGGGAAAATAAAGTGATCTGCCCAGAATCACAGGATGTTGAGCACTGCTGAGATTCGAACTTAGTTCATCAGCTTCAAAGTCAGCAGCAGCTCTGGCCAGAAGGCCGCAGAAGCCACGTGGAATTTGAAAGAGCTTGTAAATGTCTAAGCCCATCTACATAAGAATGCACTTCACACCAGCAGGACAGCAGACGGCTTTGGTAACAGCCGCCTGCCTCTGAAGTCATACTTTTCCCTATCAGAGGCCCCCCATCTGATAAACCACAGAAGAGCAGGTGTACTGCTCCTATAACAGCGTGCACCAATAGAAAGCTTCCTTCAGCGTTAATAATTTAAAAAAGCTCGGGAAGTCTTTCTCTTGATGCGTGCTCCAGCAGAGGCCCTGCGTGCCTGCAAATAGTAGGGTGCACGCACGCACCTTACAGGGAACATAGCTTGTAACCCTCGCTATCTTATGTAACACATCATGTACACTGATTTATACACATATGATTTATTGTCAATGTATTATGTGTACGTGTGAAGTAAAGCGCTCTGACACCCCGCATTGGGATGAGTAATGCTAAAGCGCTATAAAAGAAATAAAATAGTGGTTTTTAAATTGTTATTTGTGTAAATACTGGGCTATATCAACACATCTGACATTCCTACAGTGCATGCATATCTCTTATATCCAGGGACTGAACAAAGTCAGAAGCATGCCTCTCGCAGGTACCTGTGAAGTTTCCCCTCCATTGCATTTAGGTGTGACGCTCCTGGTAGCTCCCAGCCACCTCCAACAAAAGGAGGCCTGATGACCCCTTAACTTCGCCTTTGTTATGGGCAAAGCCCCTTCCCCACCTGCACGGTGCTGCTTGGACCAAAAGCAGAAAGCAGACAACGTGCAGGCGCTGATGAATGTGTCCCAGTGTCTGAAATATTACACGGAACAAGTTTACCCTCCTTCTGTGGGGCCCGACCTCTTGGCAGTGTGACGGCGCCCACCCTGTGAAAAGAGTGGGTAGACGGGGTCTACCCGCATGTACCCTCGACTTGTGCCCTGCTCAGCATGACCATTCCCATACATTTTTTATACACTTTGACTGCTGTTCAATTTTCCATAGCCTCAATATGCAGTCAACAATCTAAAAACAGCTTTGATGATGTCTGAACCGCACACGCCATAGAAATGGCGGCATTGCCTGCAGCCCCGTACCATTGGGAATCAGCGAACCACCTGCTGGGGGATCTCAGCTGTGGGAGGTCACAGCCATGTACTGATCCCCAAGGAGGACAACTGAGAAACCTGGAAACCGATGAGCGTCTTGTGAATACGTGCCTTACTTCGTTCAGAGATTGCGTCACTCTCTAGGGTGCATGAGCAATCTGGTCTTTGTTTTGAAAACCTTCCTTGTGAGGTGTGTTGAAAGCAACAACAAGGTCAGTTCTGCATGAAAGATCCCCGAGGAACAGCTGACTTGACTGATGTTGAGATATAGCGAAGTGTGCCGATGAGGGCGAAGGAGGCGTGTTAGTTTATACATTAGTAAATGGTGTGCACTCACCCCTCATTTAGCACAGAGTCCATGCTGAAGTCAATTGCTCGGATTTCTTAAATATACGATTCTAAGGCTAATCCAATGCCGTGGAAGTGCAGCAGAGTTCTTGGCCGCAATGGGATCATTACAGCGGCTCTAATCCGTTTTCATGATGACGCACAGCCAACGAGCATGTCTGATCTTGCCTCACTGCTGGAGCCTCCCTGGACGGGGTTGGCATATAGTGCTCGGTGAAGCTGTTCAGATAGACCAACAGCTTCCGGCCTTGCCGGATCCTCGGCTACGAACGCCATCGCCAGAGGAGGTGACTACTAGGATGAAGGCCTCACTCCCTAGAGATAGTAGAGCCATACATTACCTCGATGAGGTGCAACGGCAGCATCTCGAGTCAAGGTTGTACGCTTGCACAGAGCTGGAAGACCTAGCGCTGCAAAAAACTGTGCACATGGGACTTTTCACACTCCTTAGCGCTCCCCACAACCTCATCTTGCAGTTCATGCTGGATATTAGTGTTTAATCCGAAGGAGGGGCAGTCTGGAAGCGATTTCAAAGGGGCCACATTGAATAAACTGCAGTGCCTGGCAGAAATCGAACAGCATTGATTTTGCATATTCGCACATTATAAAATAAAGAAATAAGCAAAAATTATTTTGCCCATTTCTCAAATTGGAAGATGACACTATTTCCGAGCATACTTTATCGCTATTGTTAATTATTTTGCAAGAATTCATATGGTGCATCGTACATTTTTGCTAGAATCAAAACTGTGTGGAATACTGCACTTAACAGTCGTAAATGTTGGGCGTTTCTCACTACTAAAATGTATGATGAAGAGAAAATGAAGTAGCTATCCATGTTCATTCAAATATCTTTGAGAAGCTCTTGCAAAAGAGCACTGAATGACATCTTTTCAAACTCCCAATTGTGCTGAATTAAATCCCAACCAATATGGCAGCCAGAAGGGGCTCTTTGCTAAAGAGCACTGAATGGCATCTTATCAAACCCCCCAACTGTGCTGAATTAAACCCTAACCAATATGGCAGCCAGAAAGGGTTCTTGATTGTGGCCTGGCAGTCTATTAAATGTCCTTAAATGTCTGTGCGTGGAAGAGGCAGTGTGTACTTGGCTATAGGTGTCCCAGGGATCATGTTAAAATATGCAACTCCTGGTGGGATCACTTTTAATGGAATGTACCATGACCCTTGTGATTAAAGGATAGTGTGCGTTACTGATTCAACAGTAGTTCATGTCGATCACTCATTTAAGTTATATTTCGGTCCATTATCCTGTATACGGCTACTTTTGTACCAGAAAATAAATAAAAATTGGTTATTAAAAAAAACCTAATGTTATTCTTGAAAAACATTTTCATTTAGTGAGAGCTAATCATCACCATATACATTTAGAGAGAAGGTACAACCTATAGGCGTCCAAGCACTTGCAGACATTCAACAACAAGACATGGAAACCACCGAATCACACATATGAAAATAACATTTAGGAGTGAATTTCACCTACTGCAAATCACAGACATAGGATTATCGAGCTGAGAAGTCCCTTAAAGTGCTAACACTTTAAAAACCAACAACAGGATGGCTGCTTGGTTGTTAAATATAAAGATTCCCTTTTGCGAGGAGTAAGCCAAATGTGCTGAGTTTATTTGAGGCAATCTTCATGAAGTAAAGCTGATGCGAGTAAGATGGCTATCCTTTCTAGTCTGTGAGGTTCTTGCCAGCAGCCCTACTAAGTTCTTTCACGAAACAGGCAAACTCTCAAAGGTTCACCCAGCCGGAGATGAACGAGCATCCTTGTTCTTGCTTCTTCAGCTGACCTTGGCTGCTCTTAGGGCTGGGTGGGCTGCCCATGCAGCAGTGGAATCATGCCCCTATCATGCAGCTCCCTGGGGAATGAATGCCAGCCTGCCGGCAGGCCTGTTTGGCACTGCATATAAAAAATACATGACAGTGTTGTCAGGAAAGTGTGTGCTCTAAGCCTGTTGCACACTGCGGCCTGCCTTTCTGGTCGTGGGCAAGTCATCCCCTTGGTACAGTGTACTTAAGCCAGTGCCATAAGGGGACTTTAGTAAACTGTGGTGCAGTGCAGCAAAGAGGAGCAGAGGAAGGCTGTCCAAAGGAAGTTTCAAAGTCCAGCACAACGAGGCCTGGCTGGGGAAGGAGCTGGCAATCTGGCACACAGTGGGGTGGTGAAATAGTAAAGGAGATCAAGTGGAGCAAAGAGGAATAGAAGTATAAATAACACAGCCGGGCCATTAATAGAAGTCACAAATTAAGTTAATGTTGTGCAGAGATGTAACTTCGTGTTATGAGTATTTGTAAGGCGCACTATCACCCACAAGGGTATCCTGGCGCTGAGCAGGTGTGTGTGCCCAGCCCTTCCTAGGGAAGGTTGCCTAATTGAAAAGCCGGGTGTTCAGCTTCTTGCGGAATTCAAGTAGAGAGGAGGAGGTTCTGCTGTGGAGTGGGAGGCCGTTCCACGCTTTAGGAGCGATGTCAGAGAACACCCATCCCCCTGATCTGTTCTGTGTATGCTTGTGTGCGAGCAGGAGTCCTGTGGAGCGTAGGTGTCTGGATGGTTAATGGAAAGAGAAGTGACTGCTCAGGTATGTGGGGCCTAAGTTGTGTAGTGTCTTGAATCTGTCCATGAGGATTTGGAAATTAACATATTTGTGTATCGAGAGCAAGTGGAGATAGGCTTCCAATGTATAGAAATAACATTTGCGGGGAAAGGTCAGAGGAGGGTATAGACTGATGCAGAAGACCCTGTCTGTTTTTGTTTTTTTAGGTGAGGTAAGGGATACTATTTGGCAGCTGGCTAAGGCAGTGGTTGCAGATACCGAAAGTCAGAGTAAGCGGTGGCTCAGAAGGGCAATGCCACCAGCAAAGCTTCCAGAGTTTGCGTAGTGCCTTCGAGTAGCCATTTAATATTGAGCCAGGGTGTGTTCTCTCTGGGGTTGTCAACGATTAATATGCATGAGGAGCCCAGACAAGTAACTTTTCTCACATTTGCCTCTGACAATGGCACAGAAGAATACCCAAGTCAGGGCAGGGTCAGTACAGCTTCCAAACATTTGAGGTCAATGGAAAGTGAGATATTCTATAAAAAATAAATGTACAGGAAGATGGACATTTATATCTATATATAATGTAGTGTGTCTCAGCTGTTTCAGGGATGTGCACTCCATCAACAATGCAATCACTTATGGATTGACCGAACCATGTTGCACAACATTTTCAAAGCTGTTTTGGTTGAAAATCATGCTAGTCGACAGAAGCTGATCAAAAATTCAATTCAGTACTGTTTACTGTCATTGCTCTTTTGTTCGCCTTACTTGCACTAAAAAGACCTTAAAAAAAATAATAGTTCAACTCGCCTCCATCATCTTTAAAATCCGCTGCCTTAACTTTTTAGTTTTCTTTTTACAATGCCCCACCATCTCGGCCTGGGTATACAACAGAGAGGAGTTCTTTCAGACGCATGGAGGGCTCAGAAAATAGGCAGCAACAGGTGTTAGAGGACTCATCTCATGGTATTGGCTTAAAGTGTGGCGAGGAGACTATCTTACAACCAATGAACACACTTCATCTGCCTTTTGCTGAAAACAATAAATATTGCAATTGTGGTGAAAGCTGTGAAAGACGAACCTGGGAACTTTCTGCCAGCGAGGGACATGGAGCAGAAGCAAGAGAAAACAAGAACTGGCAAAGCCATTCGGTCTATTTCTCAATTGCCTAGCAAGGACGTTCTGCATTATGAAGTACTTATACTCAAAGCGTTCAAAATGCCCCCCGCTACTGCAGGTCTCGTGAGAGTCCTGTGGCTCCATGACACTTGTCCTCCTTGGCTTTATTCTTGTGCACCGCATAGCGTGTCCATTGGATACACAAAGGCTCCTTCCAGCTCTGTGCAGTTTGCAGCGTCTTCTGCTTCTGAAGTAACGTAAATTCAGAAGTTCAGAGTACCATGCCTCCACACAAGACCAGTGTGAAGAAGTAAGGGTGGGCCACAGTTCATTAAAACAGGTTAGGATGCTAGATGCAATGCAGACTATGTGTTACTATACATCAAACAGCAGTGTTACACAAGGGGGAAGAATGCAGGCAAGCTACTGGCTTGCAAGCTGAGGACTATGATGACCTCAGAAAGGGTGTCAGCAATTCTAACTATGTATGGAACACTTTGTCGGTATGATTTATTCCTAACTGATGCCTTTCGGGAAAACCATGGGGCACTATACACTGCCAAGAACATTCTAATCTCAGAATTAGAGAATTATCTTGTGGGAGCCCAGATGCAGAAACTCATGGATACACAGATGCAAGAGTTATAGAAACCCATACAATATCACTAGTATCTACAGGCTGAAAAGACACAAACGCCAAGAGCTGGACACCTTCACCTCCCTCTTTAAAAAAATATTCTGCCATCCATGGCTCCCTTGCTTGCCCGCCTCTTCAACTCTTTTCCAGACTCAGTAGGCAGTTCTGATAGGGCGTAGCATGCTGTGCTATCTCTCAGCCCCAAGTCTGGAAAGGATCGAAGCCTGTGTAGCTTCTACCGGCCAAAATCTTAATGTTAACTCAAAGCTCTTTGATAGTATACTGTCGAGCAGTCTGGGGAGGTTCCCTCCCACACCTTAGGCTGGGGGAACCAGACCAATCCACATTACCTCGTTACTACACCAGGCAACTAGAACTACAGTCTTGGCACATGGAGCCCTCTCCTGGTGTGGATGGATAGCTGCTGTCAAATTAGCTAAACTTTTCAAAATTCTCTTTCCACCTCTGCTGGTTCTTACTTCAACTCCTCATAAACTCCAACTTATGATAGATAACGTTGTCTGGGCTGGGGAAAACAATGACTAGCTAGACATCTGATGCATAAGACACCCACTGATGGAGGCTTTGAACTATGTTATGTTATGTTATTGATATTTCTAGAGCGCAACTGTTACCCGGAGGTGTCCTGGTGCTAACTGAAGTCCTACCGAGGCCTAGGCAAGGGATGAGTCATGAAGATGATTAACCAGTAAAAAGCCAAGTTTTGAGGGCCTTCCTAAAGGCAAGCAGATTCGTCATGCATCTGAGATGCAACGGGAGGCCATTCCATGCCCTGGCTGCACTGACCGCGAAACTTCTGCCACCCCAGTTAGCTCTCTTTACAAAGGGTACCACCACCAACTATGCACTGCTCTAAAATATTGCCGGGCAGTGCAACTTGAAAAGTTAGTTGAATGGCAAAGGGCTGAATCCGAGAATCAGTGGTGTACCTGGATGAATTTATAGCAGGAATGCATGTTTTGAAACTACCCTGGTTACCAAAGAAGAATAGAGCATAGGGCTTTTACTTCCCTTTGATGTCCAGATCTACATTCGCGACTTGGGTACAGAGAAATCGGAGTTCACTTCACTCCCATTTCCGAGTAATCATATAATGGGGAACCCAAAGTTTACCCCAGCCGAGGATAGTTGATCATTTGCAATGTGGCAAGAAGAGAGATGCACAAGGATAGGGGATGTTCAATGCATAGGGCATCGAATCATTTGATAGTTTAAAGCCAAATTTTAATCTCCCCAGATCCGAGAGATATCACTATGTTCAGGTCTGGCAATGAGTGCAAGATCCCACAGTTAGATCACTAGCCAGTTGTCCTTTGACGAAATGTGAACGTTGGCTACATACGAAGGCAACTGATAAAAGAATCATTTTGGAAATCTATATAATACTTCTGAGCACAATGCCGGCTCAGAAGACCTCAGGGCACAAAAGAGCAGAGGCTGAACTTGTTAGTACGACCTCTATTGCAGATTGGAAAAAAGTATTTGTGTAGACCCCCAACATGGCACAGTAAGCCACTGAAAGGGAAGCTCAAGTGTCCACATACTCGTATCACACTACTCTAAAGCTTGAAGAATGAGAGAAACCCACACCTGAGAGGTGTTGGAGCGGTAGCAGAGCTAGGGGTACCTTTTACACCTGGAATGGTATTGCCCAAGGCTACTATTGTATGTGAAGGCACTGACATGTAGTGTTCCACACCACTGTACCAACATTCCCAACATATATCCTGTTGGGTATATCTAATAAACTAACAAACTGTTTGCATTTTGTCTGCGGCAGATAGATGTCACTGGCATTGTGTACAAGCAATTACATCCACCTGAGGAAAATAGAGCGCTCATGAGCTTAGTGAATAGCTATATAGAATCTGGGATCTCCTGGGCATTGAGAAAATATTACATACCATTACTACAAGAATGAAAGAGCAAGACTCATACTAGGGACCTTCCTTGGCCTACTTTTCCTTAGAATTAATTAAATTCCCATGTCCAAGATTGATTCCTGAGGAGGAGCATCACAAGTCATGTAGCGAATGTCCATAAGTCATGGAACATACTTTGAATGGAACTTGGTAGGCTAGGCAGCATCCCTTGGTGGAGGGGAATTTTTGTAGCTTTCTCCTGAAGCCTGATTGGTTGTGTAATGCTCTCTTTACCTGCCTATGGTAGTAACAAGTGTATATGTTTTCCTCCAAAATAAGAAATTTAAACCGTAAATGGATCAGAATCCAGAAATAGATAGACTGTTTTTTTTTCCCTCTGGGAGAGTGGGCAGAAAGCGAGAGATAGGGGGAGGAGGGTGGTGCTGTTAGTCTGATAATTCTGGTTTGATGCTTTTTCTTGTGACTTTATCTCTCCGCTTTCTCTTCAAGGCGCTTTGGAGACGGTCATGTTTTGTTAAGTGGACTTGTACATGCAAAAGCTTTTGATTTTTATAAATGTGTCTCTATCGGGTACTGTGGTAAAAAGGATAGCAATGAATGTAGGGATGATCTGTAGATTTCCCTATCGTGGTCGAAATTTCCACTTGTTCAAAGTAATATACAGAATTAAACATCATCTGCAAGGCAGTAACAGCAAACACTGCTCAACCTGGCTGAAACATCAAACAACGCTGAAGGCCAAAGCAACACACAGAGCCATGATAATGCCAGGTGGAAATCAACAAGTACAGTAAAAGATGGCCAGGAGATACGTTTTCTTAATTCACACAACAACGCTATGGAACATCAAACCACACACCAGGCTGATTTCTTCATTTTGTCTCTTTGTTTTTTGCAGTTTTATACAGCGCGAACTAGACCCGAAGGTATCAGAGTGCCTTTACATGAGCACCAGTCACATTACAGACGGACACATTCATTTTTAGGCACGGGGTGATTAAGTGATTTGCCCAGAATAACAGGATGTTTGAGCCTCCGGCCAGACTCGAACCTGGTTCCCCAGCTTCAAGGTCGGACGCCCTAGCTGTTAAGCCACACCCTGTCCTCTCTACTCAGAAATGAGCAGTAACACTCAATCGACAAATCTCGAACTCCTCTAGTCTAGGGGGACGACTAGAAGAGGACACCTGCTCGTTGTACCCAACCCCAAATCCTTCCCCTGCTTCCACCGGGTGCCAAGATGCACCGCTTGTCAGCCAGATTGGCACTAGGTCTCAGTACATATGTGCAAGCAGGGGTGCTGTTGAAAAGGAAGAGTGTTTTATGTGGGCACAAAAAGGGGAAAACACTCTGGAAGAATCATTGTGACAAAAATGGACTGTGTAATGCAGGAGGAAGTCCATGGGAAAAGAGTGAGATCGGAGGGCATGACCTAGGAAGAGGCTAATCATCAAAGAGCTTGGCTCACCGTCCATGAAGGGGTGCAGGTAGCCGAAAATTCTTAGACCATAGTTTGTCCATTTTGGAGACACTGCCAGTTTCTTCAGTGTTGTTCGTGTCTGAAACGAAAGAAGAGCATGTACGTATAATAAAATCAATGCAAATCATGAGCTACACACCATACATTAGGTACTACATGGTGGAAGTTACCACCCCTTCCTTGCCTGTACTCCACCAGTCAAGAGTGGCCTATGACACATGGAACCAAATCTAAGCATGCTGCCTGAAAATGTTTGTTCTAATCACGATTTCAACTGGCTGCAAATAGTGATTTAGAATAACAAAGTGCTCAAATGCAGGGCAAAAACTGCCCTAATTAAGTCCAGGCTTTTAGAGGCCTTATTATGAAGAGTGTTAGAACTGGGGGTCTCTAGTTGGCAACGGTTTGCACCTTTGTCCAAATAGGGACCCTTGCGTCTAGTCAGGATAAGGGGGATACACTCCTAGAATAACCCCTGCTCACCCCCTGGTAGCTTGGCACGAGCAGACAGGCTTATCTCAGAGGCAGTGTGTGAAGCATTTGTGAACACATACAGTAATACAGTGAAAACACTACAGATGGACACCACACAGGTTGTTATGTAAAAATAAGTAATCTTTATATAGACTTATCACAAGACCCAATAGCAAAAATCCACAATACTGTACTCAAAAATAGACTTTAAAAGGTTATAAAATAGTTCAGTTCTCTCAAGTTGTAAATGCGACACTTTACTCTCAATGTACCTTGAATGCGTAACGCAAAGAAAACAAAAGGGTCGCAGGGAAGGTGATGCGTCGGTTCCTTACTGCTGCGCAGGGGAGTTGATGCTCGCTTCCTTACTGTGTGGGGAGGTGATGCGTCGGTTTCTTACTGCTTTCCGGTGCGATGCGACAAGATGGCACCTCGATGCGATACTCTTCTCCGGTACGATGCGACAAAATGGCGACTTGGTTGCGATGTGACGTTGGTGTGATGCGTGCACGCCCGACGGCCGTGCGGCGACTCGATGATCTTTGGAGCCGCGACAGGCCCTGCGACGCGCTTCTCCGGTGATGCGCCGCGCTTCGGCGATGCGAGGATGACAGCGGCAGCGGCGTCTCGCTTCCTCGGTGATGCGATGATCGCGGCTGCGGCGGCGACACGCTTCTCGTTGTTGCGTCGCGCTTCCAGCTCCCAGCGACACGCAGTCTCTCAGAAGGCCCAGCACAACAGCAGGCACTTCAATTCCCAGCAAGGGAATGCAGGGGGGAGCTGGTTGGTGAAGTCTTGTATCCCTGAGACTTCAGGCAGGAGGCAAGCTCTAGTTCAAGCCCTTGGAGATTCTCTTCTTCAAGATGACAAAGCACAGCAAAGTCTTTTCTCCTGTCCTTGGCAGAAAGCAACCACTGCAGGCCAACCCCAATCAGCAAAACAGCACAGGGGCAGTACTCCTCCTTCAGCTTCTCCGGTTCTTCTCCTTGGCAACAGGTTTCTTGATTTCCCAGAAGTGATCTAATTTCCTAGGGGTCTGGGTCCCCTTTTTATACACAGTTTCTCTTTGTTCTCTGAAGGCAGAGAGGCCTCTGCCTAGTCCAAAACCAGTTCTGGTCAGTCCTGGAGCACTTTGTTTTTCTGACTCCTTCTTTTCTTTCAGAATGTGGGGCAGAGTGCTCAGCCGCCCGGCAGGAGGTGGAGCCAGCATTGTGGAAGGCAGGCACAGCCATATTCAGACCCAGGTGCAACTCCTCCCTCCACTCTGGATGCAGATCTTTCTATTCAGCACTGTGCTGACTCACCCTGTCTCCTGTAGCCACCCCCAGCCCCTGTCACTCAATCTCCAGACAAGGAATACACAACCTAGCAGAGGCAGGCTTGGAAGTTTAGGCAAGAAAATACCCACTTTCTAAAAGTGGTATTTTTCAAACACAGAATGTTAAAACCAACTTCACTAAAAGATGTATTTTATCATTCTGAGTTCAGGCATACTAAATTCGTTTTTCTACCATGTTCCCTGGGTCAGTTAGGATTATAAGGTGTAATAATCAAACTGCCCATTCTGGCCTATGGAGAACAGGTAGCCTTGCAATAGTGAAAAACGAAAATGGCTGTAATTCACTATTAGGACATGCCACACACACCAGGGCATGTCCTACCTTATACTTACAAGGCACCCTGCCCTTGGGCCTACCTTAGGGGTGTCTGATATGAAGATAAGGGAAGGTTTAGGGACTGGCAAGTGGGTGCACTTGCCAAGTCGACATGGCAGTCACAGACCGCACACAGGCTCTGCAATGGCAGGCCTGAGACACATTTTACAAGCTGCTTCTGTGGGTGGCACAACCAGTGCTGCAAGCCCACCAGCAGCATTGGATTTACAAGCCCTGGGCACACTCAGTGCACTGTACTAGGGACTGACAAGTAAACCAATCATCCAATCATGGAGTCACTAATCCATACATCAATTTACAGTAGGGAGCACTTGCACTGTGGCACTGAACAGCAGTGGCACAGTGCCCAAAAGCATCTAAAACCAGCAAAACATAAGAGGCAACAGCAAAAAAATGGAAGGGAGACCCACGCCAATGGTGCCAAGTCTAACACGTGTCCCCTCCAGCTGAAATGTGGGGAGAACTACCCTTCCTCCTGGGAGTTCTCATCACTAAGGCGGAAAAATCTGGACAGACCATCAGCATTGGCGTGTTCTGTACCAGGGCGGTGTTCCACCGTGAAGTCCATCCCCTGTAGGGAAATGGACCACCTCAACAGTTTTGGGTTCTCACCCCTCATCTGCATTAACCATCTGAGGGGCCTGTGGTCTGTCTGAACCCGGAAGTGAGTCCCAAACAAGTATGGTCTCAACTTCTTCAGTGCCCAGACCACAGCAAATGCCTCACGTTCAATCGCACTCCACCTCTGTTCCCGTGGGAGTAACCTCCTACTAATAAAGGCTACAGTTTGGTCTAGGCCCTCCTCACTCATCTGTGAAAGCACAGCCCCAACACCATGCTCTGAAGCATCTGTCTGCACAATGAATTCCCTTGAGAAGTTGGGCGCCTGAAGCACGGGCGCCGAGCACATGGCAGATTTCAGGGCATCAAAAGCCTTTTGGCAGGCATCAGTCCAGTTCACTTTCCTGGGCTGCTTCCTGGAAGTCAGCTCAGTCAAGGGTGCAACAATGTTGCCATACCCCTTGACAAACCTCCTGTAATACCCGGTGAGTCCTAAGAAGGCTCTCACCTCTGTCTGGGTTTTGGGGGGTTCCCAAGCCAGGATGGTATCTATCTTGGGTTGTAGGGGCGCCACCTGGCCGCTCCCAACCTGGTGTCCCAAGTACACCACAGAACCCTGCCCGATCTGGCACTTGCTCGCCTTGATCGTGAGGCCTGCCCTCCGCAGCGCCTTCAACACTTCCCAGAGGTGGTGCAGATGTTCCTCCCAAGTGGCGCTGAACACTGCAATGTCATCCAGGTAGGCGGCACTGAAATCCTCCAGCCCAGCCAACACCTGGTTGACCAACCTCTGAAAGGTGGCAGGGGCATTCTTCATCCCAAAGGGCATCACCCGGAATTGGTAGTGCCCATCTGGTGTGGAGAATGCTGGCCTCTCTTTGGCCCCATCAGTTAAGGCAATCTGCCAGTATCCAGACGTTAGATCAAACGTGCTGAGGTACTGGGCAGCCCCTAACCGATCAATGAGCTCATCAGCTCTGGGGATGGGGTGCGCGTCAGTCCTGGTGACTGAATTGAGTCCTCGGTAGTCCACACAGAACCGGAGTTCGGGTGTGGCACCGGGCGCGGCAGCCTTTGGGACCAAGACCACTGGGCTGGCCCAAGGGCAGTTAGAGGACTCAATCACCCCTAAGGCAAACATCTTGGAGACCTCCTCCTTGATGCAAGCTCTCACCCTGTCAGTCACTCTGTAAGTTTTGTGCTTCACAGGAGGACTGTCCCCAGTGTCCACATCATGGATGCACCATTCAGTGATACTGGGAATCAGGGAGAACAGATCAGAAAACTGCCCCAACAGTTGGCGACAGTCATTCTGCTGCTCAGGGGTCAGGGTGGGAGAGAGGTTCACACCATCCACTGACCCATCTTGCTCTTTTGCATACAGGAGGTCAGGAAGAGGTTCAGTCTCCTCTTCCATCCCAGCATCTGTTGCTAAGAGCATGCCCACTTCAGACCTCTCAAAGTGGGGCTTCAGGCGGTTCACATGCAGGACCCGCAAGGGGTTCCTGGGAGACTGCAAGTCCACCAAGTAGGTGACATCACTCTTGCGCTCCACCACCTCAAATGGTCCGGTCCACTTATCCTGGAGCGCACAGGGCTCCACTGGGGCCATGACCCAAACCTTTTGTCCAGGCTGAAACTCGATCAGAGTGGCATTCTGATCATGCCAACGTTTCATCTCTTCCTGGCTGGCTTCCAGATTCGCCTCAGCGTGTTGTCTGAAACGCCGAGTCTGGTTCCTGAAGGCCAGCATGTAACTAAATACATCCTGGGGAGTTTTCCTGGGAGCTTCCTCCCAGCCTTCCTTGACCAGACTCAGAGGTCCTCTTACAGGATGGCCGTACAGCAGTTCAAAGGGACTGAACCCTAAGGACTTCTGGGGCACCTCTCTGTAAGCAAAGAGCAGGCATGGCAAGAGGACGTCCCACTTACGCCTCATGGGTTCTTCAAGACCCATAATCATGCCTTTCAGGGTCCGGTTGAATCTCTCAACCAGCCCATTACCTTGGGGGTGGTAAGGAGTGGTGAACTTATAGGTTACACCACACTCCTGCCACAGGGACTTCATATACTTGGAAATGAAGTTGGTACCACGGTCGGACACCACCTCCTTGGGGAACCCCACACGGGAGAAGATCCCCATCAGTGCACGGGGGCCGTCACTGTCCGAAGAGGGATGGCTTCCGGGTACCGGGTGGCATGGTCCACCAAGACCAGGATGAACCTGTTGCCCATGGCTGTCTTGGCATCCAGAGGCCCCACAATGTCAATACCCACCCTCTCAAAGGGGGTGCTGACAACAGGGAAAGGTTGGAGAGGAGCCTTGTGCTTCCTCCCACTCTTACCACTTGCCTGGCAAGTCTGACAGGTCCTGCAATGAGTATCTGAACTCTTGCGCATTTGGGGCCAATGAAAGTGGGTGACAAGCCTTTGAAAGGTCTTGTCTTGCCCCAAATGTCCTGCTAAAGGCACATCATGAGCCAGACCCAGTAGGAAGGCTCTGAAGCGCTGGGGTACCACCAGCACACGGGCTGACCCAGGCTCAGCAACCTTAGGCTCACTATACAGGAGACCATTCTCCCAGTAGATCCAGTGTGATCCAGACTGATCACCTGCTGCCTGGCTTGCAGCCTGTTGCCGCAAGCCCTCAAGAGAAGGGCACTTCTTCTGCTCCTCGCAGAACTCTTCCCTGGAGGGGCCTCCTTCCTGCTGCCAATGGGTCAGCTCAGGCAGGTCCCCCAGTTCAGCCACTTGTTCCCCTGTAGGTTCCAGGGCATCCCCCTCAAGGTCTGCCTCCTCCTGGACCGTGGGAACTTCGGGGGCCAGTTTCCCGTGCCCCCCACCTCCTCTCTTTAAGGCAGGCACCTGGGCCTTTTTTCCAGGCTCCAGGTCCTCTTGAATACCCTTACCGGCTGCCATTGACCGAGTGGTCACACACGGCCACTCTGGCAGACCCAACATCTCCAAATGAGACCTCCGCTCCACCTTCGCCCAAGGGGAGCTCTCCAAATCATTGCCTAGTAGACAGTCAACAGGCATGGCTGGCCTCACAGCTACTTGAAGGATACCTGAGACCCCCCCCACTCAAAGGGAACCTGGGCCACCTTGCAGTGGCTCTCTGAGTTGTCAGCGGCAACTACAGGGTAGAATACGTTGGGGACCACCTGCTCCTCAGACACCAGCCGACAACTGACAGCTGTCACACTGGCCCCGGTGTCTCTGAGAGCCTCCACTCTATGGCCATTGATGGTCACCCACTGCCTGTATTTTTAGTGTTATCAGGCAGCTGGGTCCCAGGGACCATCTCACTGTCTCCTAAAGAGACCAGGGACATCTCTGCGGGACCCCACCCACCTTGGGCACCCAACTCCTCCCCAGGGCTACACTAGCCATCTGCCGGGGTGGTGCACCAGTGGGTGCAGTGGTCACGGTATTGGGGCACTTGGGACTTCCTACAAAGTGACCCACCTGACCACAACTAAAACATCCTTTGGGCCCCTTCTGAACAGACTTATCTGTTGGGACCCATGGTCTTTTCTCAGTGGGAGGCTGGGAACCCTTACCTTGGTTCCCTTGGGGTTTACTTTGGGGCCCTTTTGGAACTCCTTCTGTTTACCCTTGTCCCCCCACTCTTCTGCTGGGGACCCTGCCCACCTTTGGCGGAGTCTCCCACAAGACCCTTGTGGACCCGGGTACTGACCCAGCGGTCTGCCTCCTCAGCAAGCTTCCTAGGATTAGTCAGCTTACTGTCAACAAGGTGCTGGCATAGCTCTGGAAAACAACTACTGGACAAGTGCTCCCATGCAATTAAATCATAGAACCCCTGCTTTTACTTTGCTACCCTTCACCCATCCATCCAATGCTCTGCAAAAATAAGACACATACTCCACCCAGGTACTAGACTCCAGCTTTTTGCAGTTCCTAAACTTCTGCCTATAAAGCTCTGGAGTTAACCCATACCTTGCCACTAAAGCTTCTTTCAGGTGGGCATAGGACATCTGATCCTCTGTGGGCAAGGCTAGCAAGGTTTCCCTTCCCTCACCTGTAAAGCGGCCCCACAACCCCGCTCCCCAATCCTTCTCAGGGACCCGGTGTGATGTCATGGCGATCTCATATGCTTTAAACCATTGCCCAATGTCCTCCCCCTTCATGAAATCCTTAATAACCTCCTTGGGGATGTATACTCTACTTTCTACAGGCACTGGAGGTGTGCTGCCACCAGAGGGAGTGATCTCTAGGCTCCTAGCCTTTAGCTCTAGCTCCCTCACCACTCTCTCATGCTCTAAAAGCATCTTTTTTTCTTACATGGCCAACCTCTTACTTTCCAACTCCAATTTCTTGTGCTCAAGGCTATCATGGCTTCCCTGTTTCAGTTTGGCCATTTCCATTTCATGCATCCTGCTTTTGTCCCTGTCCTCCAGCTCCTCTGGAGACAGGCCCTTTTGAGAAACACTGCTGCCCTCCCTGGAAGGCACTCTCCTCCCGGGTAAGCCTAATGGCCCCTCAAGCTGCTCATCTAAATTCTCTGCCTCCTCCACAGGCCCCTCGGACTGTCCACTGGCATTCCGTGCTTCCAACCAGGCCCTCAGCGCCTTTTGAAGCTCCTCCTTCCTGGTGAGGCCTCTCATAGAGATTTTAAACTTTTTACAAACGGCTTTGAGCTCTGGCACAGTGTAGGTATCAACCCTATCTTCTTCAAATTCAATATCTGCAGGTGCAATGGATCCTCTTTTGCTCATTGTGAAAATTGGCAGTTCTCAACAAAAATAAAGGTTCCAAGGAAAAAAAAAGTCCTTTCAAAATGTATGTGGTTGCGTATTGGTCTGCACTCACTAGTAGTGTACACCAATCACTGTATATGAATCTCAAATGCAAGTCCAAATCCTCACCGCTGGCCACCAATGTTAGAACTGGGGGTCTCTAGTTGGCAACGGTTTGCACCTTTGTCCAAATAGGGACCCTTGCTTCTAGTCAGGATAAGGGGGATACACTCCTAGAATAACCCCTGCTCACCCCCTGGTAGCTTGGCACGAGCAGACAGGCTTATCTCAGAGGCAGTGTGTGAAGCATTTGTGAACACATACAGTAATACAGTGAAAACACTACAGATGGACACCACACAGCTTGTTATGTAAAAATAAGTAATCTTTATATAGACTTATCACAAGACCCAATAGCAAAAATCCACAATACTGTACTCAAAAATAGACTTTAAAAGGTTATAAAATAGTTCAGTTCTCTCAAGATGTAAATGCGACACTTTACTCTCAATGTACCTTGAATGTGTAACGCAAAGAAAACAAAAGGGTCGCAGGGAAGGTGATGCGTCGGTTCCTTACACTCAGGGGAGTGGATGCGTCGGTTCCTTACTGCTGCGCAGGGGAGTTGATGCTCGCTTCCTTACTGTGTGGGGAGGTGATGCGTCGGTTTCTTACTGCTTTCCGGTGCGATGCGACAAGATGGCACCTGGATGCAATACTCTTCTCCGGTACGATGCGACAAAATGGCGTCTTGGTTGCGATGTGACAACGTTGGTGTGATGCGTGTACGCCCGACGGCCGTGCGGCGACTCGATGATCTTTGGAGCCGCGACAGGCCCTGCGACGCGCTTCTCCGGTGATGCGCCGCGCTTCGGCGATGCGAGGATGACAGCGGCAGCGGCGTCTCGCTTCCTCGGCGATGCGATGACCGCGGCTGCGGCGGCGACACGCTTCTCGTTGTTGCGTCGCGCTTCCAGCTCCCAGCAACACGCAGTCTCTCAGAAGGCCCAGCACAACAGCAGGCACTTCAATTCCCAGCAAGGGAATGCAGGGGGGGGAGCTGGTTGGTGAAGTCTTGTATCCCTGAGACTTCAGGCAGGAGGCAAGCTCTAGTTCAAGCCCTTGGAGATTCTCTTCTTCAAGATGACAAAGCACAGCAAAGTCTTTTCTCCTGTCCTTGGCAGAAAGCAACCACTGCAGGCCAACCCCAATCAGCAAAACAGCACAGGGGCAGTACTCCTCCTTCAGCTTCTCCGGTTCTTCTCCTTGGCAACAGGTTTCTTGATTTCCCAGAAGTGATCTAATTTTCTAGGGGTCTGGGTCCCCTTTTATACACAGTTTCTCTTTGTTCTCTGAAGGCAGAGAGGCCTCTGCCTAGTCCAAAACCAGTTCTGGTCAGTCCTGGAGCACTTTGTTTTCTGACTCCTTCTTTCCTTTCAGAATGTGGGGCAGAGTGCTCAGCCGCCCGGCAGGAGGTGGAGCCAGCATTGTGGAAGGCAGGCACAGCCCTATTCAGACCCAGGTGCAACTCCTCCCTCCACTCTGGATGCAGATCTTTCTATTCAGCCCTGTGCTGACTCACCCTGTCTCCTGTAGCCACCCCCAGCCCCTGTCACTCAATCTCCAGACAAGGAATACACAACCTAGCAGAGGCAGGCTTGGAAGTTTAGGCAAGAAAATACCCACTTTCTAAAAGTGGTATTTTCAAACACAGAATGTTAAAACCAACTTCACTAAAAGATGTATTTTATCATTCTGAGTTCAGGCATACTAAATTCGTTTTTCTACCATGTTCCCTGGGTCAGTTAGGATTATAAGGTGTAATAATCAAACTGCCCATTCTGGCCTATGGAGAACAGGTAGCCTTGCAATAGTGAAAAACGAAAATGGCTGTAATTCACTATTAGGACATGCCACACACACCAGGGCATGTCCTACCTTATACTTACAAGGCACCCTGCCCTTGGGCCTACCTTAGGGGTGTCTGATATGAAGATAAGGGAAGGTTTAGGGACTGGCAAGTGGGTGCACTTGCCAAGTCGACATGGCAGTCACAGACCGCACACAGGCTCTGCAATGGCAGGCCTGAGACACATTTTACAAGCTGCTTCTGTGGGTGGCACAACCAGTGCTGCAAGCCCACCAGCAGCATTGGATTTACAAGCCCTGGGCACACTCAGTGCACTGTACTAGGGACTGACAAGTAAACCAATCATCCAATCATGGAGTCACTAATCCATACATCAATTTACAGTAGGGAGCACTTGCACTGTGGCACTGAACAGCAGTGGCACAGTGCCCAAAAGCATCTAAAACCAGCAAAACATAAGAGGCAACAGCAAAAAAATGGAAGGGAGACCCACGCCAATGGTGCCAAGTCTAACAAAGAGAGTTGCCGGGGTCACTATTAGGTTTAGTGGAGACCTTTTAGTAGTCACTACCCATCTTCAGAAAATGAGCCTTGAGGGCACCCGCGGCGCCAGACAAGCCTGCTCCACGGGTGGGAACATGTCTCCCATCAGTCTAGAGTACTACCAGGCAGCAGTGCCCTTTGTCTGACCAACCCGAGGAGAGGGGAACTTTGTTACTAAATCCGTGGTGTTTCTGCAGTAAATTGTAGGTTATCAGGGCCAAAAATGTATAGCGCTGCTTTGTTACAAGGAGAGGATTCGTCATTGGGGCCAATCAAGGTAGATGGACATAGGAATCCTCTCCTAGCGTGACCACAAGTAATGCACTCAATGTCGAGGTTCCTGACTGAAAGGTGACATACCACTGAAATTATGTATAGCACATTGATTCCTTCAAATAACATGGTCTATGATGGATTGTGTGATTGTTAGAAATGGGGGTCTCTAGTTGGCAAGGGTTTGCACCTTTGTCCAAGTAGGGACCCTTCCTTCTAGTCAGGATAAGGGAGTTACAATCCTAAAATAACCCCTGCTCACCCACTTGGTAGCTTGGCATGAGCAGTCAGGCTTATTTTAGAGGCAGTGTGTAAAGCATTTGCACATAACCAACAGTAATACAGTGTAAGCATTACAAAAGGACACCACACCAGTTTAGAAAAATATCCAATATTTTTATATACTTAAGGCAAGACCAAAAACTATACAAAATCCACAATACAGTACTTAGAAATCTTCCGTTATCAAAATAACCTTGAAATACAGTTTCTTGAAGTCGATAGCTCCGTCCGGGCTATCACGGCGTCGTGAGCAAACAAATCCAAACAGTTCTGGCTGACCGCAGCATCGCGGGCCAGCTACGGTGTCGGGAAGACCCGCAAAACAGTACCTTTAGAAATGCAGGGCGTCGGCGACCTCTCGTTGTGCTTCCGAAAGCACGGCGTCCGCAGGCGTCAGTTCCGGAGGTCGGTGCAGGAGTCGTCGGGCCCTTGAAATCACACGCGTTGCAGATCGAACTCCTCGCGGTTGAAGTCAAGAGCGCTGGTGTTAGACCTGGCATCCTTGCCGTGGTTTCCCCTGACTTCTTGCCTCTACCTCCTGTATTTGTGATGCTGTGCTGGATTTCGTTTTTTGCTGGCTTAGATGCTTTGGGCACTTTGCCACTGCTGATCAGTGTCAAAGTGCAAGTGCTCCCTGTATAAAATTGGTATGGTGATTGGTTCTCCCTGATTGGCATGATTGTTTTACCAATAAGTCCCTAGTAAAGTGCACTGAGTGTGCCAGGGCTGGTGAATCAAATGCTACTAGTGGACCTGCAGCACTGATTGTGCCACCCACCCGAGTAGCCTTAAAAAGATGCCTCAGGTCTACCACCACAGTGCCTGTGCGCAGTTTGTTAACTGCCATGTCAACCTGGCAAGTGCACCCACTTGCCAGGCCCTACCCTTCCCTTTTAGTACACATAGGACACCCCTATGGTAGGCCCAAGGTACCCCCCTGGGCAGGGTGCAGTGTATGTGAAAGGTAGGACATGTACTGGTGTGTGTAACATGTACAGATAGTGAAATACTGCCAATTTCGTTTTTCACTATGGAAAGGCTATCTTGCCCATAGGACAGAATGGGGAATGCTTTGCAACATTTTTCAAGCATATCTTCCCATAGGAACAAAATAGAAAAGTGGAGTTTGGTGTCCCTGAACTCAGAATTTAATAACACATCTTTTAGCAAGGATGGTTTTTAAATTGTGTGTTTGAAAATAGCACTTTTAGAAAGTGGCTATATTCTTGTTTAACCATCCTCTGTGCCTCTGCCTGTTTGTGGATTGACTGTCTGATTTCAGAGTGGGAGAGAAAGAGGATGTGCATTCCCTGTAGACAGCCCCTGGGGGAGGTTGAAGTGTGCCTGGCCCTTCCTGGATGACCCAGCCCTGAGCTGAATAGACCCTGGCTACATGTAGAGTGGTGGGAGGAGTTTTACCTTACACCTGAATGGAGCCTGGCTCCCTTGCACGATGCTGTCTCTACCCCCTGTGTACCTGCTACCCCAAGTGATTGCAGAACTGGTTTGGACCGGGTTCAGAGACCCTTACTTCAAAGACATTTTGGGGTATAAGTATGTGCCCTAAACCCCCAGTAAATTAGACTACTTTGTGATCAAGAGGAACCTTTGCCCAAGAGAAGAGCTGGAGGGACTGGAGGAGGAACTCTGCCCCTTTGCTGTGTGCTGTCTGGGGTTGCCCTGCAGTAGCTGATTCTGCTTAGAAAAGGAAAGGGACTGTTCTGTGTGCTGTGTCCACCCACTGCTTGAGAGGAGTCTCCAAGGGCCTGTGTGAGCTGGCCTCCTGTTGTAGGAAACTCTGGGACATCAAAGTTTCCAGGAATTTTCCCTTCCAAGCTGCGCTGCGTGTCTGTGCCCTTACCCAGCCCTTCGTGAGCTGCGATTGCTGAGGAGTCTGCAGCAGTAAGGGAGAAAGACGCTGAGGGTCTACCTATCTGCCATCAGCCCCAGGCCTCGCTTCCTCGGTGTATCAGTGGAAGCCGTGACGTGCTGCCCCTAGAAGGGAAAGTCGCCAAGAACCCTTTTGCCCGATCACCGCCGCCGGCCCGATTCCGGGGCCAGGATTCTCACTGACCGAGAGGCAGCACCGCAGTACACTTGGCTGCGAGGCGTTGCTTAGCGACCAGAACCAGGAAGCCGTCGACACCTCGACCCCGCCCAGCAGGACGTCAGACGCCGCCGCCGGAAAGCCACGGACACCCTCCCTCTCTAAGGAAGGACTGCCCCGCTTCCCACACGCAGCGTCTCTCTGAAATCCACCCCCGCTGCTGGGAGATCGAGGAAACCTTGAGCCGGTGTCTCCCTGGGCCGCCTGTAACTTCTACCCGCTGTTGTAGAGCCGACTGAGGCCCGGGCAGTCTTGTGCAACAGCAGCACGTGGGGGTAGAGCGTCTCTCTCCTCCCCGCAGGTGGTGGTGGTGTCGGTCCTCAGCCGGGGCCCTCACGTGCAGCGGAGAAGCCCAGTGGGGGGCGGAAGAGAACAGTGGACCCAGACAGGTAATACTTAATCTTGACGCCTGAGCCACTACGCCCTGTTATTTTGTGGTTCTGAGTGACTGAAGGCGTAAGTGGTACTGTTGTTTAACTGGGGCACCTTACTGTGATACCGGAATCCGTGTGTCAGTCTGCTGAGAGGACTAGTGACTGGGGGCACCTTATTTTTACACCGGAGCCCGTGTTTCGGTCTGTTAAGAGGTTCAGTGACTGGGGCACCTTTCTTTTTGATACCAGAGCCCGTGTTTCTGCCCGCCAAGAGGATCTGTGACAACGGGGGCACCGTTACACCGGTGCAAGAGACATGTGCTTTTAATAATACGATTAATTAAGTTTAATGCAGTCTTTGGAATAACCTTTACCAAACCTGTGACTACTGCATTTGTTTAAAGAAATACAAAGTATATATTTTTTTACATACCTCATTGTGGAGAGTCCTTTGTGGTGGGTCTAAGGTGACATTGGTGCATGCGTGAGTGTGTGGTGCGCAAACGCTTTACACATTGCCTCTGGGATAAGCCTGACTGCTCTGCCAAGCTAACAAGGGGGTGAGCAGGGGTTATCTTTAGTGTGTGACTCCCTTGCCCTGACTAGAGTGGTGGTTTCTGCTTGGCTTAGGCGCTTGACCTAGCCAACCAGAAATCCCATTTCTAACAGCTGGCGTCGGCAGGCGTCGGGTGCTGCAGTGCGAAGTGCAGCGGTGCGGCGTCCGGTGCCCTCAGGTCGCGGTGCGAGCAGCGGCTCAGTGGCTGCGTTAGATGGCGTCGTCGGCGAGACCAGGTTCGCGGTGCGAAGTGATGCGCTGCTCGTTGCGGTGCTGGTAGGTCACGGTGCAAGCAGAGGCGTCGTCATTGCTGAAGTGCTGTCGTCGGCTGACGATCTGGAGTCGATGGCGTCGGCATGGGTAGGCCAAGGCTGCGGTGCGGGATGAGGGCGGTGCGCCGTGTAACCTTACGAGCGGTGCCCTCGAACCACGGTGCAAGCAGCGGCATCGATTTTGGCGTGGAGCGTCGTCGTCGGGGGATACCAAGGCGGCGTTGTGAAGCGAGGCAGTGCGGAGTGCGGTGCCCACAGGTCGCGGTGCGAGCAGCGGCTCGGTGGTGGCATCAGCAGGCACTGTCGGTGAGACCAGGGTTGCGGTGCGGCGGTGCCCTCTGCGGTGTCTTCATGACACGGAGTCGGCAGCGGCGTCGTAGACGGCGTCGGTTTGCTTTTTCTTCTATTGCAGCACAAAACACACAGTCCCCAGTGCTAAGGGCAGAAGAACTTGAAGTCTTTGCAGTTCCTGAGACTTCTTGAACAGGGGACAAGCTCTACCTCAAGCCCTTGGAGAAACTCACAAAAATACATTGCAGAAAGTTCAGTCCAGCCCTTTCACTGCCCAAGACAGAAGCAGCCACTGCAGGCCAACACAGCAAAGCACTCAGCAAAGTGGTAGGTACTCCTCACAGCTTCTCCAGCTCTTCTTCTTGGCAGTCTTCTTGGTCCAAAAGAGTTCTAAAGTTTAGGGGTTTGGGACCCACTTTTTATAGCCCAAAATCCTTTGTCCTCTCAGGCAAAGAGTGTCTGTGCCCAGCCAGAACCAGTTCTGTCCTCTCTGGTGCAGCTTCCTGGCAGGAGGTGGAGACAGCATTGTCAGAGGCAGACAGGGCCTATTCAGGTGCAAGGGAAATCTCCTCCCACCACTCTAAATGCAGACCAGGCCTATTCAGTTGCTAGTGAAAACTCCTACCACTACTCTGAATGCAGCCCAGGTCTATTCAGCCCAGCCCTGACTCATTCAGGAAAGGCAGCCGCAGTGGCCGTCTGAGAGAATGCACCTCCCCAACCCCTGTCACTCCAAAGCCAGACAGTCAATACACATCCTAGCAGAGGCACACAGGATGGCTAAGCAAGAAAATACCTACTTTCTAAAAGTGGTATTTTCAAACACAGAATGTAAAAATCACCTTTACTAAAAGATGCATCTTTAGATTCTGAGTTCAGGCATACTAAACTAAACTTTTCTATAGGGTCCCAATGGGAAGTTATATTTATAAGATGTTATCAATTAACTCCCATGCTTTCCTGTGAGCCAGATAGCCTTTCAATAGTGAAAAACGAAATTGGCAGTATTTCACTATCAGGACATGCCACACACATCAGGGCATGTCCTACCTTTCACATACACTTCACCCTGCCCACAGGGGTACCTTGGGCCTACCTTAGGGGTGACTTACATGTAAGGGAGGGGTAGGGCCTGGCAAGTGGGTGCACTTGCGAAGTCGACATGGCAGTTACAAACTACACGCAGACTCAGCTGTGGCAGGTCTGAGTTACCTTTTCAGGGCTACTCATGTGGGTGGCACAATCAGTGCTGCAGGCCCACTAGTAGCATTTAATTTACAGGCCCTGCACACTCAGTGCACTTTACTAGGGACTGACAAGTAAATCAAATATGCCAATCATGGAAACACTAATCCATAACACAATTTACACAGAGAGCATATGCACTTTAGCACTGATTAGCAGTGGTAAAGTGCCCAGAGTCCTAAAACCAACAACAGCAGGTCAGGAAAACATAGGAGGAATAAGCAAAAGGTTTGGGGACAACCCTGCAAAAAGGGCCATCTCCAACACAACCCCCTTCCAGCCTAAAGCCAGGGTAGACCAATCCATACCTCAATGGGCTTCCCTGCTTGGGGCAATAGAACATGGAACCTGGCCCGCAACAGCAGGGTTTTATTCCCATTCTATGCCTCCCTGAACCCAGTTGGTCCCTCTATCCATACTCTCAGGGCCCACTAAGCTGACCCATGGGCAACTCTTGTCCTCACCTGTGGACCCCATCTGTGCAGCGCCTAAACTTACTTTGCTCACAGATGTGTGCCAACAGGCAGACAGTACCCACAAGGCCAACACAGTGGTGTGGCCCAGTCAACCCCCAGGGTGTGACTCCTGTCCCCCCCAGGGGCAACTCTGTCCACCAGGACAGCAAGCCACAGTGGCCATTGACAGCTGTCAGTGATGAGAGCCAGGCCTTATGTCTGTCAGGCCTCCTTAACCTCTGTCGCGTCAGAGAGTGGGGGGCGGCAGCCCCAGGTGCCTGCCACCCTTTCTCCACTCTCCCTCCTGCCAAGTCAGGTATGGCATCCTGACACTGGACCACCAGCCCAGGGTCTGTACCCTGTGGCTGGACAGGAGATGGGGGTGGGCTCTCCCACACCCTGTCCCCCTCCCCGGGGCTCTGCATCCCCCACCGGGAGCAGTCCCCCTCGACTCCAGAATTGTCGGGGCGCCTGTGGCAGGTTTTCTGCACAATTCTCCCACCAGTTCAGGGGTGCTATCCTGCAACTGGTCCGCCAGCCCAGGGTCTGTACCCAGAGGCTGGACACAGGACTGGGGTGGTCTCTCCCACACCCAGCCCTCCTCCCTGGGGCTCTGTACCCTCCCACCTGGAGCAGCACCCCCAGAAGACAAACCGGTAGGCGCACTGTTAGCAGTCGCCCCTTCCTCCAGGTCAGGGGGGACACCCTGAACCTGGTTCTCCAACCCAGGGTCTGTACCCTTAGGCTGGACCTGTGCCTGGCAACCCAGGACTTCCGGGGGAGTACACCAACCCGCCTCCCACTCCCCCAAGGGAAACACACTCCTCATGAGCTGTGCGAGAGTCTACCTGGCGCAGGTCTCCAGCCTCCTGTCCACCTGACAGAGCATGAAGACCCCCCAGGCCAGAAGTGGCCTCACCAGGGTCAGTCCTGGGGTGCTCTGACCTCAGAGCTGGCAACCCCTGACCCATTGGTCCTTCCACTGGGGACGGCGTCCCCCCTCACCCATTTCTCTGGACTCATGCACCCTCCCAATTGGAGCGGTGCTGCCAGACACCAGAACTGGTGGCATGCTGGTTACAGTCGTATCCCCCAGCTCACCTGACACCTTGGGATCCCCCTCAGGGAATGGCCACTGGTTACAGACTAGGCCCCCTCCTGGTGTTCCCTCATGGAACCAACCAGGTCCTGGGATGGGGTCTCGGGCACCTTGGGACTCAGCCCACCCCCACTCCATCCTCTCAGAGACAGGACATGGGACCCCTCACCCATCCCACTACACTGGGACCTATCTGGGTCACTACCAACCTCCCCTACCTCACCTGGTCGGGGAAAACCCAAGCCACCTCCTTCAGGATCACCCCCAGATGCTTCTCCAGACCCTCTGGAATCTACCAAAAGGTCTGCCTCCAGTGCAAGCTCCCTGGGGTCAGAGAACTCACTCCACAGGGTGTTGGCATAGCTCTGGAAAAGAGGGACTTAAAATATGCTCTCCAACAATTGAATCGCACAGCCCCACACAGGTGTTAACCAAACTACCCGTCACCCAACCATCCAGTGCCTCAGCAAAGTACCCCACATCATTCTCACAAGACTGGTGAGACAGTGTCTGACTGTTGCTGTCCCTCAACCCATACTCTTGTGGCTGGTCTCCATACTCACTTACCAGGGCTTCTATCATGGGGGAACCCCTCTCCCTGCACCTCTCATCTAGAGTCAGTAGAGTGTCCCTCCCACTAACAGGAATATGATCCCCTGTGCCAGTTCCCCAATCCACCTCAGGGACACTGTGCACCACTGGAGTAACCTCAAAATCCTGAAACCCCTGGTGTATGTCAACCCCCTCCTTGAAGCAGGGCACCAAATTTGTGTGTGTGTGTGTATCTCACCCTCAGTACTGGACCTAACACTTTTGCTGCCACCATCTGGGCTGGACCTAGCCCTCCTGGCTTCACAGTCCAGCTCCAGCTCTCTTACTTTAAGGTCGTAAGCTAAAATCATTTCCCTTTCCATCAGCTCCATTTGCCTTTTCACCTGCTCCAACTCGAGCCTCCTGGCTCTCCTCCTATTCTCCAGCTCCTCTGGAGATAGACCTGGAGAGGGACTACTACTCCCTTACCCAGAGGGCACCTCCCCGCCTAAAAGCTCCAGAGCCCTCAGCACATCTTCCTTTTGAATTGGCTCCCTGGTCTCCACACTAGGATCCTCAGGATGCCCACTGGCATTCCTGGCTCCTACCCAGGTCCTCAGCGCCTTTCGTAGCCCCTCCTTTTTGGTGAGACCTCTAAATGGGACTTTGAAGTTTTTGCAAATTGCCTTCAGTTCCTTTATGGCGTAGGTTTCCAACCTATCCTCCTCAAAAACCAATTCTAGGAATGTAACCAACGATGCTCTTGATTGAGACATGATGCAGTAGGAAGTTCAAGTTCAAAAATAGGGAAAGGCAAAAATAGATCAAAAAGGAAAAACCCAGTATGTGGTACGTAATGGTCTGCGATATGGTAGTAGTGCACACCAATCACTGTAAGTCAAGTGCAAACGCAAGTCCTATCCTCACCGCTAACAACCAATGTTAGAAATGGGGGTCTCTAGTTGGCAAGGGTTTGCGCCTTTCTCCAAGTAGGGACCCTTCCTTCTAGTCAGGATAAGGGAGTTACACTCCTAAAATAACCCCTGCTCACCCACTTGGTAGCTTGGCACGAGCAGTCAGGCTTATCTTAGAGGCAGTGTGTAATGCATTTGCATATAACCAACAGTAATACAGTGTAAGCACTACAAAAGGACACCACACCAGTTTAGAAAAATATCCAATATTTTTATATACTTAAGACAAGACCACAAATGATACAAAATCCACAATACAGTACTTAGAAATCTTCAGTTATCAAAATAACCTTGAAATACAGTTCCTTGAAGTCAATAGCTCCGTCCGGGCTATCACGGCGTCATGAGCAAACAAATCCAAACAGTTCTGGCTGACCGCGGCGTCGCAGGCCAGCTACGGTGTCGGGAAGACCCGCAAAACAGTACCTTTAGAAATGCAAGGCGTCGGTGACCTCTCGTTGAGCTTCCGAAAGTATGGCGTCCGCAGGCGTCGGTTCCGGAGGTTGGTGCCGGAGTCGTCGGGCCCTTGAAGTCACACACATTGCAGATCGAACTCCTCGCGGTTAAAGTCATGAGCGCTGGCGTCGGCAGGCGTCGGGTGCTGCGGTGCGCAGTGCAGCGGTGCGGCGTGCGATGCCCTCAGGTCGCGGTGCGAGCAGCGACTCGGTGGCGGCGTCAGATGGTGTCATCGGCGAGACCAGGGTCGCGGTGCGAAGTGATGCGGTGCTGGCAGGTCACGGTGCAAGCAGCGGCATCGTCGTTGCTGAAGCGCGGTCGTCGGCTGACGAACTGGAGTCGATGGCGTCGGTAGGCCAAGGCTGCGGAGCGGAATGAGGGCGGTGCGTCGTGTAACCTTACGAGCGGTGCCCTCGAACCACGGTGCAAGCAGCGGCGTCGATTTTGGCGTGGAGCGGCGTTGTTGGGGATACCAAGGCGTCGTCGTGAAGTGAGGCGGTGCGGTGCCCACAGGTCGGGGTGCGAGCAGCGGCTCAGTGGCGGCATCAGCAGGCGTTGTCGGTGAGATCCGGGTTGCGGTGCGGCGGTGCCCTCTGCGGTGTCTTCATGACACGGAGTCGGCAGCGGCGTCATAGACGGTGTCGGGTTGCTTTTTCTTCTGTTGCAGCACAAAACACACAGTCCCCAGTGCTGAGGGCAGAAGAACTTGAAGTCTTTGCTGTTCCTGAGACATCTTGAACAGGGGGCAAGCTCTACCTCAAGCCCTTGGAGAAACTTACAAAAATAGATTGCAGAAAGTTCAGTCCAGTCCTTTCACTGCCCAAGACAGAAGCAGCCACTGCAGGCCAACACAGCAAAGCACTCAGCAAAGTGGTAGGTACTCCTCACAGCTTCTCCAGCTCTTCTTCTTGGCAGTCTTCTTGGTCCAAAAGAGTTCTAATAGGGGTTTGGGACCCACTTTTTATAGCCCAAAATCCTTTGTCCTCTCAGGCAAAGAGTGTCTGTGCCCAGCCAGAACCAGTTCTGTTCTCTCTGGTGCAGCTTCCTGGCAGGAGGTGGAGACAGCATTGTCAGAGGCAGACAGGGCCTATTCAGGTGCTAGTGAAAACTCCTCCCACTACTCTGAATACAGCCCAGGTCTATTCAGCCCAGCCCTGACTCATTCAGGAAAGGCAGGACACACATCAACCCCCCGGTGGCTGTCTGAGAGAATGCACCTCCCCAACCCCTGTCACTCCAAAGCCAGACAGTCAATACACATCCTAGCAGAGGCACACAGGATGGCTAAGCAAGAAAATACCTACTTTCTAAAAGTGGTATTTTCAAACACAGAATGTAAAAATCACCTTTACTAAAAGATGCATCTTTAGATTCTGAGTTCAGACATACTAAATTTTATTTTTCTATCTGGTCCCAATGGGAAGTTATATTTATAAGATGTTATCAATTAACTCCCATGCTTTCCTATGGGCCAGATAGCCTTTCAATAGTGAAAAACGAAATTGGCAGTATTTCACTATCAGGACATGTCACACACATCAGGGCATGTCCTACCTTTCACATACACTTCACCCTGCCCACAGGGGTACCTTGGGCCTACCTTAGGGGTGACTTACATGCAAGAAAATGGAAGGTTAGGGCCTGGCAAGTGGGTGCACTTGCCAAGTCGACATGGCAGTTACAAACTGCGCGCAGGCAGGTCTGAGTTACCTTTTCAGGGCTGTGGGTGGCACAATCAGTGCTGCAGGCCCACCAGTAGCATTTGATTTACAGGCCCTGGAACACTCAGTGCACTTTACTAGGGACTGACAAGTAAATCAAATATGCCAATCATGGAAACACAAATCCATATCACAATTTACACAGAGAGCATATGCACTTTACCACTGATTAGCAGTGGTAAAGTGCCCAGAGTCCTAAAACCAACAACAGCAGGTCATGAAAATATAGGAGGAATAAGCAAAAGGTTTGGGGATAACCCTGCAAAAAGGGCCATCTCCAACAGTGATCTAAGCTATTCTTGACAAAAAAATGGCCCACCAGATTTTGAAGATGATTTTGGTTTAGACAATTTACTTCTTACATCACTCTCAAATATTACCTAGATTATACCCCTATTTAGGTCGAGCCTAGCAGCGTGCATGCGCTGCTCTGCGAGGCATGGAGTATCTACTCTGGTGCCAAAGACCACGCCCACCACTTTCCATTTATTCCATCCTATGCCAGTCAAAATTGCTTACTTTTCTTTGGCGAAACGCTGCTTGTTGTCCCGCCTTTGGGTGTGTTGTGACTTTGGTGGCGACTGCCCCGGTCACATGTCGCCATACTCATTGCTTAACATAGTGTGCGTTTGCCGCACTCCTTTTTTACGTTGAATGGTCCCGCACTGTGCCTTGTTGTTTTCCTGCCTCTGCTTGTTTGAGCACCGTTTCATCTTTCTTCACACCTGCTTGCCGTCATTCATAACTATAATTTATGTACATTTCATAGCGGCGATGGGGGCGAGTTTGCACCTTTAACAAGCCTGTTATTATTATTGTTGTTTTTTTTAGAAACGCTCTTTTTCGAGTCGGGCTGATGTTCAAGCTGGTTTTGGAAGGTACGATAAACCGCGATCTGTTCAACTATTTTAAGATGCACTTCAAACCTGTGTTTCCCTCTCTGCCACCAGTCTCTCCCAATACTCCAAAAAGAAAATGACATATTTTACTAACGTTCTAACTGGTCGCTGTAAAATAGCATAGGTTCACTGTAAATGTGAATAAAAAGGCATTTTTTAATCTAAGAAAAACGACTGGCTGTGATGATCTGCGCTCACAATCAATTTAGTCTAAAAACAGACGGGGTAAAGAAGTAGAATTTGTTTGTATATCATGGGGTCAAATTTAAGGTGACTTTGGGAGGCCCGGAGTCTTCACAATTCTTAAATGTTCTGAGGGCATGGGTGCCCCTTGCTGCATTTAAGTGGGTGTTTCTCTACTCATGCACCCCACTCCCCTCCAACGTGTCCATGGCTGTTTGCCCCCTTCCCCTTCCTCCGAGAAGAGCTTGGTGGGAAGACATGGCCCTCGGGGGTAAAATACACACACACGCACACGTGCACACACAGACACAAGCGCACACACACACACAGACACACACAGACATATAGACACTGACACACACAGACACACAGACAGACACACACAGACACACACAGACACACAGACAGACACACACACAGAAACACAGACAGACACACACAGACACACACAGACAGACTCAGACACACACACACACAAACACACAGACGAACACAGACAGACACACACACACAAACAGACACACACAGAGACAGACACAGACACACACACAGACACACACAGACACACACACAGAGACAGACAGACACACACACAGAGACAGACACACACACAGACATACACAAACACAGACACACAGATACAGACACACACACAGACACACAAACAGACACACAGGCACACAGACAGACACAGACAGACAGACAGACACACAAAGACAGAGGCACACAGACACCGACAGACACACACAGACACACACCGACACACACCGACACACACAGACAGACACACACACAGACAGACACGCACACACAGACACCGACAGACACACACAGACAGACAGACACACACACAGACAGACACACACACAGACAGACACGCACACACAGACACACACAGGCAGACACAGCAGACAGACACACACAGACAGACACACACAGACAGACACACACACAGACAGACAGACACACAGATAGACACACAGACAGACACACAGACAGACACACACACACACACAGACACACACAGACACACACACAAAGAAACACACACACCCAACACAAACACACACAAGCACACACAGACACACAGAATCACGCACACACACAGAGACACAAACACACACAAACACACAGAAACACACACCCGAAGGCCCCGGGTAACTTCAAGTACATGGCTACTTAACAATACAGATCTTTTTAAAGGGGCCTTGTGAAATGCTTGAAACAGGCCCTAGGCGCTTTACACCAACATGGCATCATATGGGGACCCTCAAGACAGGCGGGGCTTCCGCGTGCTTCACGAGATACCCGTGTCACTGCGTGCATGGGCACAAGTCCGCAGACGTTTCATTGCATCCTCATCACACACAACAGCCACCACCAACATCTGAAGACGCAACAACACGCAGAGTTCAATGGACTAATTTAAAACCTGCACAACCACGCAATGTGGGGCACATTGGCATACCAAAACACGCAGAAAAACTGAACATGCGCAACTGAAGGCGATCTGTACAAAGCATTACAATGCAGAAAAGCGCAATGCTCGAGAGTGCAACAGTGCACAAAGAGTACATGAAACAGAACGCTGTACCGTGGAGGGCCGCACGGAAGATACAACAGAACACACAGAGTACAACACGATACATCAAAGGTACCGAAGAAAGAACTGCTGCAGAACTCTAGATACGGTAAGTAAATGAAATACAGAGCAGTAACATACAGCTGTATGCAGTGACCTGTCGTTAAACACGGCGTCCAATAATGAATGGAAAAACAAGAACAGAAGCACAGCAAAATACGCTGTGATAATACCCCACACGGTGTAAGGCTGGGGACTGCGGCCCCCAGCATAATCTGGGGCCCATCCATATGGACTGCAGCCCCCAGCACACTCTATAGTCCATCCATACATACTTTGGCCCCCAGCACACTCTACACTCCATCCATACGGATTAAAGCCACCAGCCCACTCTGCGGCCCCCAGCACACACTACTCTCCATCCATATGGACCGAGGCCCCCAGCACACTCTACAGTCCATCCATACGGACTGCAGCCCCCAGCACACTCTGCAGTCCTTCCACACGGACTGCGGGCCCCCAGCACACTCTACAGTCCATCCATACGGACTGAATCCCCCAGCATACTCTACAGTCCATCCATACAGACTGAGGCCCCCAGCATACTCTACAGTCCATCCATACAGACTGAGGCCCCCAGCACACTCTTATAAGGTCCCAAAGGCGAGACCTATTGGATATGCCAATGCTTGTTTTGTTTTATTGCCGGTTGTACTAGAATTTTGTAATAAGATTTATATTTATAGGCACAAGGTTTCCATGTTAGTAACTGACTTCGTGTCTGCATTTTCAGTAAGTTTGTATAAAATTGACACTAAGTAGTTGGGTTAAAGTTTGGGATATTTCCCAAATGAGAGACCTTAAAAGAACTAACAGCCTAACCTTCACGAAATGTGTACTTGTTTTTTTCTCCACCTTTACCACTTGAAATAAGACTGATAGCATACTTTCCTCCAGTATATAGTGCTAGGAAACTTGTCTTTCAGACACTACAAGCCTAATTTAAACTGGATCCATTCATGGATGATAGTTTATTCTTCTGGAAGGATAAGGACACTCTCCTAATGGAAATCGTATAAAGGCCTACCTTAGTGCAAGGGAGAAGAGCACAAAAAATGATAACCTTATGACTTTAGTCAAGACATAAAAGCACTGTTTAAAGTTAAGCATGGTTCCTTCGCTGAACTGAAGTGGGGTGAGTACTACTCAACCCCCAGCCTGCTGGTAGTGTGTGCAAGAAGTTGGACAGGGTGAAAGAGGCAAGCAGTGTAAGCCTAGAGGCTTTTTAGACTCTTAAGTCTTGCCAAAAAAATCTCTTTTATATGCGTGAAACATATTGCACAGTAGGGTTATAACCTAAGGGGAGAATTATCCTAAAGTTGAACTACCTAGCAGTGATTCAGTCAAGCAGAAACCACCAATAGTTTCCAATCCATAGACTCAGCATGCATTCTCTTGTGGTCGTGGAAGGAATCTACTCTGGAAGACTATGGTCTCCAAGAGGAAGGGGGCCAGTTGTGCAATCTGGTGCGACCTCAATAGATGGTGGAAGCTCAACCTCCCTACAACTACTATCACGCTAGGACTATTGTGAAGGGTATTGTGGACTCTTGGTCAATCCCCAAGGCTATCAAGGACTGGCACTGCTTTGGATGTCAGGCATTGGTGGCCCTGGATCAGGAGGTCATCAGATCTAGATGGTTTAAAAGTCTTGCAACCAAGACGTTCGGTGCCTGGGTGACGATCCCTTCCATGTAACTCCAGAAGGATTGGATGGGGCTCACAAACGTATTCACCAGTTGGTTGAATAGGAGTCACGGAGATGAGTAGCTTGGACACCGAAGGGAGTGGGAGGTCTGACGTGTGTGAAACATTCTGCATTGCTTTTATTAGTTTACCATGATAAGAAAAACACCTGCTTCTGCCACATGTTGGTGCCAATTTCACATAAACGGGAGAGTTGGCAAACACCGGAAATTAGAGTACTATCTGCCTGGGTTAATTATTTACTTGAGCTGGGCAGGGAGTTACAGTATATAAGTCACCTATCACATGAAAACCCAACAGGTGCTGGGATCTGAACTATTTACTTCCTTGTGCACGAGGGAGCTTCCTGTCGACTATCTAATGCAAAATATCTTAACGGGATTTAAAGTTTATTGTATTCTGTATGAGATACATCAATGGGTCACCATGTTCTCTATCACATGTAAACTGAGAATAAAAAATTCAGGTGTGACGAAATAAATTAGCCGTTGTACGTAATTATGACTACACTACTCCCTTAAATGTAACAAAATTCACATAGTCCAAGTACCGTTCATAATCGCACAGAGATGTTGCGGGAGCAAGGAAACAATTTATCTAAAAGGCTGGAAAAAGGAAAAGAACATAGTAACATGTTCAGTTAGGGGTGGTGAGAAAAATAAACCGGTAAGGCAATGGGTACAACGATTTATAAATAAGGAGTTAGCGGACGAGACTGGTGAAAGATAATAGTCCACTGAAGATGGCGATGGGTGAAACACTTCCGGGTTGTACTCACGTGAGGATACAGTGGGAAATGCAGGTTTCTGCGGAGTTGCTTGATGGAGCTCCCGCACCAGTCTTCGAATACGTGGAGGTTTACTTGACCTTTGAACTGTTTAAAAATAAGGCGACAAAGGGCAGTTTAAGAGCATGCTCCAGTAAAATATTTGGAATTATCTTTCCCCAGTCCCTGGCCCCATATTCACACTTTTTAGCGCCACGAAACAATTGTTAAGTGCTGAGTATCTCACAAGGTTACCAAAACCTGCATAGTAAAGCACTCATCTGTTGTTCAGGATTCCAGCTTTGCCTAGTATTAAAAGAGATTATGTCACAGTTCTATCTCAGATATAAGAGGTGCTTCAGCAGTCAAGAAGGCTAGCTCCATATTGTGATCAGTTAACAATTCAATTTATCCAAGAGAAAATCAGCAGATCATGTATGTACTAAGGATACATAGACCTAAAGCCATACATGAACAGTTTGCAATTGTATTTCATCTCTTGCCAATACATTAAAAAGCTGGACACCAAAACTATCTGCTACTTACATTATTTTACGAATGATCTACCTGCAAACATGATAGACTGAAATAAAAGAGGCAACTGTTGCATAGGTTTATTAAGTTATTAATAGAGTATTTCATATAGCGCTGCAAGGCCCTGAAGAGTGACAGAGCGTTTTACAAAAAAGGGTGAAAGGATATGCACCTGCACATCGGCAATTTGAAGAGAAATGACATAATACACAAGGCAAGTAAGAACTATACACATATAGAGAACGACAATACAGTAGTAAAGTACTTAAGATAAACATTGTAGTAAGCACTAGTTGAGGGAAAGAGGGTGGAGTGAGGGCAAGCAGTACATGGCGGAGACATAGAGCTCACTTGAACCTCTGCATGTGATAGGAATTTGACAATGTGCCTAGAAGTGGTACAACTGACAGGTTTCATTTAGCTCAGGCCAGCATCAGTGGGAAGTGGGATTGCAGTGTTAACCATTTGAGAGAGTTTAGGAGGGAGTAATTCTGTCGAATTTCTCACGTGAGAAATCATCAGTTCAAGATCTGAAGTGCTTCAAAAAAGAGGTCCTCTGTACTTCAGCTGTCTTCTGTGCCCCGTGTGTCAAACCATCACTTTGTGGAGGATACTGGAAATTTGTGCCGACGTTTCACACGGAGAGGGCAAGAGCTCTCTGTGAATCACTTCTTAGTTTCATCTTTCCCACTGCCCAGTACTGACAAAACTGTGCTACAATCAAATTATACCAGGCATGTGCTGGTGAATGGCTTCTGGTGAGTGTTTTAACACTTTATTAAGAGTGGAGCACCTTACCTGGCATGCCTGACCCTCAAGAGGCTGCGTGTCCATTGCCAAAGGCTCATGTTTACAGATCACCACCAGGCCCCACCTGATGCACACTCAAAGGTAAGCAGAAACTGGCATGGACTCGAGCTCAGCGAGTAACCCCTGCTGAACAGTACTGCACCCCCTGCGACTTACGCAATAGGTCTATTGGTCATTTTAAAGCGAGTATCCCTTCAGGATTTGCTTTTTCACGGGCTGAGTATTTATTATTTTATTATGTACCACTTATTAATGTGAGCAACCCTCATTTTCAATAATCAAGGTTTACATAGTGCATAAGCCGACACATTACTTGTTCCTAAGATAATAGTATGGGCCGTTATTTATTGTGGTCGAGAGGCCACACGGGTATTAAGTTACGTTCTGGATACCTCAAGAGGACTCCTGGTACTGTGAGATTATGCAAATCTTTGCCCTGTCCATCTAGATGGCCACTGCCAGCTTAAGAGCTATGGCCTCTGTCTCTTTCTGGTGGTCACAGATAATTCTAATGTTTTTAGGGTCGCATTTCATGGCAGCGGTGCCTCAGCTGAGTGAACCCGGTCCCCAGTCATGACTTTTTAGAAGTTAGCTACCACAAGGAGGAAGTTATTACCAAACACATAGGGGAGTTGCAAGTGTACGTAACCGGTATTTCAGATAGAAATTTGGTGTGGGTGTTGTAACAGAATCAAAGAGCACTATAGAGAACACCTTGAATACATTTTGTTGTGTGTCTTCAATTGGAAGCCTCTGTCGGGAATACCAGATTCTAAATCCGGTTGTTCACCGCTATGAGGTAGCAACAGTGAGAAACAAAAGTTGCTTTCCACTGATGCCACGTCATCAATAGATGCTCTGGCTGCACCGAAAGGCTGACAGTGCAGCTGACTCTAGCACAGGTCCGGCAGGGGTAGGAAAGCAGGGACAAGAAGTCATGTTATTTATGACTTCACATTACTCCTCTGCCCTTGCGTAGCATCTTAAAGCAGGCGCAGATGATTTTGGGACTCATAAGTAAGATATGGGTAAAAGTGAATAGTGGATGTTATTCGCCTCAGGATTCTGAATGATATCAGACATCTGAAGCTTCACTCAGAACGCCCTGGTGAAAAACAGCCGAGTCATTCATTGTTACTCATTCATAAATCTTTATTTCACTCACAGCTGCCAGGAGAGTTGTCATATGTTTGTAGTGGACCATCTCAGGTACATGAGGAACAAGAACATTCAGGAGACTTTTTTGCATTCTTATGTTATACTTGTAAAGATTAGTACCATCTCCCCCTGACATTTCTGTGGAAAGCCGAGTAGGCAAGATTTAATTAAAACATTTCTAATGGAAAAACCCTTATTTAACCTCTTGGGGCTGTCCACGACTCATGGTCTGACAGTACTCAAAGTTTTGTGATCATAATCACATGTTCCAAGTACTCGCCAAAGAATTTCAGTCAAACTGCTGAAATGTCCTCCTGAATATCTCTGTCTGCCATCAGCAACATTGGTGCCCACTCACTTGTTCACTGCTAAAATGCAATTTACGTATGTTGCTGGCCACTGTCAAATACGCCATGTAGCCATTTGGGTGTTGTCAAATCAATTTTACCAGAAACTAGAGACACACATTAAAGAAATGTACTGCAAAGGACGACCCTTCAAGGACCACCATGCTGCAATTCTTTTGCCTGAAGCATATCCACCAGCAGCTAGCCTTCTAGGAAGGGGTCAATCCAGGCCTCTCCGTGACCTCTGACCCCTGGGCAGTGAGTCAGGTCAGCAGTACTGGATCCATGGTGTTGAAAGATGCTGACATTGGCCAGTGGGGGGAATTGGCAGTGTTCAATGCTGGATTATAATTTGTATTTTTTTGCTTATAAAACAAAGGAATGCTCTGTAATGCCTTGATAGGCACTCAAATGTGATTATTTCTGCCCCTGGACGTGATAATGCCATATTAAAGAATATCTAATGTAGAGCAATAAAAAACTGGTGGCAGATCTATAAGAATAAAAGGTAACAATATCATCTGAGCTTGCAAATGGTGAAAAATATGCCAACTCAGCGCCTCATCCCAGTTCGAATGCACACTGTGCACAGGTCAAAGAGCTTATCGTTGTCAAAGGAGGTGGGGGGGGGATTGTAAAATGATCACCCTTTTCAGTACTTCTTATGAAATTAGTGGTTTGGTATAGATCTACTGTTCGCCACCTAAAATGGTCCACATTACAATACGTTAAGTTAAATGCATTTCTAGAGTTCAAGCCCACCATTTGTGTGGTTCAGAAGAGCTGGTGCAATCAGAGTACCTTCTTCCTGTGGCTTCCCCTGCCAACTCAGAGTGTGCCATTACACATGCCCATTTAAGGGAGATATTTAACCTGCTCAGTAGGCTTGCTGAAACAGGTCGTTTATGGGTGTTGTATCCCTGGGGAAGCTTGATACCTTGCCAACTAGTACCAGTGCATGAAAACATAAAAGGTCACGAAGTGAGTCAGTGTTCACCTGATTTTCGGGATTAAGGCAGAGCTCAAGGAGCTCTAGGCACAGTCAAATTGGTCTCAGTTTAATGACCTGGATCCAACTGTGGTCATTGTTGTGTCCCAAACACGCAGTGCCTTTGAGGGATTATCTTAAATTGCAGAATGAAGATTGGATAATCCCATAATCAGCTATTCCATGTGTGTTTCCCGAGTCAGGCAATCCTGGATACAGGAATAGATTATGATCTCATCAACCAAGGAGAATAATATGGTTCGTGATTTGACCCAAGCCATTCAAAGAGGGTCCTTGCAGCTGATAAGACCACACTGTCCTATATTAAATCATATCCAGTGTATGCCCATCGGGGTATACTGGTCCATACAATAGTGGAGTAAAATTCAAAGAATCCAAAATGAACATGAGCTGCACAGTGGCAGTGATGTAAAGGTCGTGTACTTATAGAATAAATCCCTAAAAATGATGAGATCTGAAGATTTAAAGGATCGGTTAACAAGTTTGCAAAGTGGCCATAAGGCCATAAGACCTTGGAATGAAATCTAGGATACAAATGATAAATGTTTTTGGGAGGGAGAAGTAAATTCAACGGGTAATGATTTACATTTTTAAAAGGACATCCTGTTGGGAATCTTGGTTGAGATTTTGGGAGGATACAAACATGTCATCCATATGAGGTCACTTCTGCTACCCTTATGATATTGGTGAAAGGACGACACTCGATGGGGGGCGTGGCTAACTGCCAAAAATGACAGCAGCAGGATTGCTGAGCTCCCGGGCCCTTATGATTGCTGAGGGAAGCATGATTGCTGAGCTTCCTTACGGCACACCGACGCGTCTTGCGCCACCCTTATTCGCCCCAGATGACCCTCAATTGTGGCACTGCTGATATCTGGCCATGGCGGACACCGACAGATGGCTGAGTGCCCCCTGATGACATCGGGCCTAGCCACAAGGCACATCGGCCTGCGACAGAGGGACAGGCCCAAGGCGGGGTGCAGTCATTGAGGAGACAGATCTGAGGTGTGCGAGCTGGTATTGAGTGCCTGAGAGTCCATTGTGTCCTTTGTTTTGTGCACCCTTGTGGTTCCTCCTTCTTGGGGGTAGCACACCTGCCCTCACCGAAGCACAACTCTTGGTGCCATCGGATGGCACTGACTCTGTCTCCCTGTGCCGCAGCGGGTCTGGACTTGACCCTCGCGGGATCCATGGTGAGTCCTTATTGCCTCTGCACCTGTCACCTGGGACTATGGGACGCACCAGAGCCAAGATGACAGACCCACCGGATCACTCCCGAACTCACTCCGCAACATCCGACTGCTCCCCAGTATTAACTACAGAGGACTGCATTCTGCCGACGGTACCAGGCCCTTTAATGGATAAGCAGGATGTCATACTTCAAGAGATTAGAGACTCTTGCACGGCTATCGAACAACGATTGGGTGCCCTTATCACAGATATCAGTCTTCTCAAAGACGACCACAGAAAATTGAGCGACAGAGTCAAATCAAATGAGCTGGCCCTCACCTCCCTAACCCCCTGGCAGATGAAACAATCTACGGCCATGGCGCTCATACAGCGGCAAGTGGAAACTTTACAAGAACGCGCAGAGGATGCGGAGGGGCTAGCACAAAGTAATAATGTCAGGATAACTGGTATACCGGAGGGAGCGGAAGGCCCCAAAGCCACTCAATATATTAAGGATTGGCTTTGCAGCTGAGTAGCTCTGACAGGCCTGTCCAAACTGTTCACGGTGGAAAGAGCACATTGAGTGCCTGCGAGGAGACAGGCCCTGGGTGTGCCACCTCAACCCTTCGTGGCCCCTCATCCTCAACTACAAGGACAGGGACGTTCTTCTCCAAAATATGTGGGAAAATGCGCCGATTCTCATGGACAACGCCCGAATCTCATTGTTTTTTGATTACAGGCTAGCAGTCCAATGTAAAAGATTGTCCTACCAAGCAGCAAAACAACAGTTACGCAACGTGGTCATTACACTTGCCTTGTTATTCCCGGCCAGGCTCAAAGTGATCCACGAGCAGAAGACTCACTTTTGCAAAGCCCCTGAACTGGCGTGGGACTGGGCTGAGCAACAATTCCCCAACTCTCGAAGACCCAGCACATCACAGTCAATGATGCCCAAACTGCAGCTACCGTCGCGCAACAGGGGACGAAGGGCGCTTGACAGCACACAGAAGGGCATGGCTCCATCTCCACAACAAACACGGGAGGGTCAAAAGAATGTACTGCTGTCCGCTTCTTCCATCCGTGTGAGCCATACAATTATCAGCCCCAGCCCCACATCAGAGTGCATCAGAATCAGACTCAGGGGGCAGCTCCACCCGGTTTCCATCTTTCACACCGCAGATGGCTAACAAACTACTGGGTTGAGTGCTATGTAAGTACCTTGTTACATTGGGAAAACCCTTGATGCCATGTAAGACACAATGGTTCCTTACGATATCAACACTACTGACTTATGGCTCTGGTGGGATACTTCCTTCCCCTCTCTAATAGACTATCCATTATCATACCTATTACCGACCTTGCATACTGCCCACATATATTCCGCATTCCCAGATTATCTATTGAATAAGAATGGGATGGAGGCCAGTCCTCCTTAATTGTCCACTGATACATTACTGCTAGACCTGCTCGGGATGGTATGCTTAATCCTGTAAGGTGCTTAATGCCATGTACAACCTCATGCTGAACTCCCTCCCTGATTTACCTTTTTAAATGGTGATCTCCTCTGGTATGGAGTGTTTTGATTTCCGGGCCTGGGATGCTGGCATTCTCCAATTGGACCGCCTATACTAACTGAGTGACTCCCATTGACTGTGGGCCATGGACCCAAAGGGCAATTGCATGAAATGCTTTAAGATATTATTGTTTTTTTATTGTATGGTCAAACAACATCGTATCGCTGGACCGAGTATTGGGGGAATGTATTTCAATGTTGGACTCAGTCACCTATCGTATCCAATGCAAGTAATGTGGTGTCTATTGTGATAGCTGTTATTTCTGCCGGGGGGGAGGGCGATGTTTCAACTGACACAATGCCTACAGAGTTAAACATTTATAAACTTCAATCAATCAATCAATCACAGAATTTGTAGAGCGCGCTTCTTACCCGCGAGGGTCTCAAGGCGCTGGGGAAGAAAAGGGGGTGGGGGTGCCGCTACTGGTCGAACAGCCAGGTCTTGAGTAGCCTCTTGAAGGTCAGCAGGTCTTGGGTCTGTCGTAGGCTGAGTGGAAGGGTGTTCCAGGTCTTGGCGGCGAGGTGGGAGAAGGATCTGCCGCCGGTGGTTGTTCTTCGAATGCGAGGGACGGTGGCGAGGGAGAGGTCGGCGGAGCGGAGCTGGCGGTTGGGGACGTAGAAGAAGAGTCGTCTGTTGAGGTAGGCTGGGCCGGTCTTGTGGAGTGCCTTGTGTGCGTGGATGAGGAGTTTGAAGGAGATTCTCCTGTCGATGGGGAGCCAGTGCAGGTTTCTCAGGTGGGGGGTGATGTGGCTGTGGCGTGGTACGTCGAGGATCAGGCGTGCAGAGGCGTTTTGAATGCGTTGCAGTCGCTTGATGAGCTTGGCCGGGGCTCCCGCGTAGAGGGTGTTTCCATAGTCGAGTCTGCTACTGACAAGGGCCTGGGTGACTGTTCTTCTTGTATCTGTCGGGATCCACCTGTAGATCTTGCGGAGGGTGTTGAAGCAGGAGGAGGAGACTGCGTTGACTTGCTTGGCCATGGAGAGCGTTGAGTCGAGGATGACTCCCAGGTTGCGTGCGTGGTCGGTGGGTGTCGGGGCTGCCCCCAGTGTCGTTGGCCACCAGGAGTCGTCCCAGGCTGAAGGGTTGGAGCCGAGGATGAGGACCTCCGTCTTGTCCATGTTCAGCTTTAGTCGGCTGCTCTTCATCCAATCGGCGACGGCCTTCATTCCTTCGTGGAGGTTGGATTTGGCGGTGAGGGGGTCCTTGGTGAGGGAGAGGATCAGTTGAGTGTCGTCGGCGTAGGAGATTATGTTGAGGTCGTGCTGTCTGGCGATGTGTGCGAGCGGGGCCATGTAGATGTTGAACAGTGTCGGGCTGAGGGATGATCCCTGGGGTATGCTGCAGATGATCTCGGAGGCTTCGGATCGGAATGGGGGGAGGCGGACTCTCTGGGTTCCGCCGGAGAGGAAGGAGGTGGTCCATTCCAGGGCCTTGTCTCGGATCCCTGCGTCGTGAAGCCGTGCGCGTAGAGTGCGGTGGCAGACAGTGTTGAAGGCGGCGGAGAGGTCCAGCAGGATGAGGGCTGCGGTCTCACCGTTGTCCAGCAGGGTCCTGATGTCGTCGGTGGCGGTGATGAGGGCAGTCTCGGTGCTGTGGTTGCTGCGGAACCCTGACTGGGATGGGTCCAGGATGCTGTTTTCTTCGAGGTATCGGGTTAGCTGTCTGTTGACGATCTTCTCGATGACCTTGGCTGGGAACGGAAGCAGGGAGATGGGCCGGAAGTTCTTGAGGTCTCTCGGGTCCGCCTTGGGTTTTTTGAGTAGGGCGTTGATCTCGGCGTGTTTCCAGCTCTCTGGGAAGGTCGCGGTTTCGAAGGAGAGATTGATGATGTTGCGCAGGTGGGGTGCGATGGAGCTGCTGGCTTTGTTGAAGATGTGGTGCAGGAAAGGGTCTGACGGGGAGCCGGAGTGGATTGCACGGGGTGTGGGCTCTGGGTACAAACAGCATAGGGTACTAGCCCAATTGCATAAGCGCTGCACACAATTTACATTCTTGCAGGAGACCCATCTTAATGCCCCAGAGGCTCAGAAAATGCGCAAAAATGGAGAGGGCAATTATATTGTACCTCCTACCCTGCGTTTGTGAGGGGTGCTGCAATATGGCTCTGTGTCTGGGTCCCGTTTTCAGCTTTGGATACCAGAATTGATATTCAGGGGCGCTACATACTGCTAAGGGACAAATTAGATGGGGCTCCGATTGTACTTGGCTGCATCTACCCACCCAATATGGAGCAGGCTGTGTTCTTGGCCCCTCTGTTGGTGATGTTGGCGGACTAGACACCATACCCATGTGTATTAGGTAGGGATTTTAATGCAGTTTTGAACACGACTCTTGACCGCTCACCTTCCCCCTTGCCAGCTACGAACCCCATGTGACAGGCAAAAATACTGAGACAGTGGCTGGAGGGTTGGAGCCTTTCGGATATATGGCGCACCCACAATCTAATCATGAGGGAGTACTCGCTTTATTCTCATCCCCACACATTACACTCCCACCTTAATCGGCTTCAATGCCCTTCACACCTTCAATCTAACATTACCCATGCCACCTATTTAGGGAAGACTATCTGATCATTATCCACTTGAAATAGCGATGTCATGTGGCCGAGTTCCCACTCCGATCCTCACTTGGTGCTTGCAGACCGCATTGCTTGAGGATGTGGTGTTCAGAGACACTCTTGTCACTTGCATAACACATATTTCTCCAAGAACTCTGGTGCGGCCTCCTCTCCTCTAGTGGAGGGGGGAGGGCTTCAAGGTGGTGGTTAGAGGTATGTCCATTGGTCCTGTGGTGGGGGGCCAGAAGAGAGGTCATGCATCAGCTTGAACAACTATAGTGCAGGCTGGGCCCGCTGGAACAGGCTGCGATGCGATCGAGAACGCTGAAGCAGCAGAGAGGCTGCATGAGGCTAGGATTACCTATGCAGAACTCCTTAAAGGGCTTCGCGTCATAGACTACAAGGCATATACGGAGAGAACACATACAGATGACGACAAATCAGGTGCACATCTGGCCCGTCTGATCTAGCCAGATTTCTCACCCACACCTATTCTGCCAATAAACACATTAACATGTGGAATAGCTAAGACGCAGTTAGATATCAACACGGCCTTTTGAGAATTTTATACACTCCTGTACAGTGCCCCGACGCCCCCTGACCCGGTGGATATTGCCTCCTCCTTACACCAAGCTGCGTTACCTAAAGAACCGGCTGATGATAGGGAGGCCCTTGATGCCCCTATCTCAGCAGGTGAGATATGCGAAGCCATCAAATAACTCACCTGCAATAAAACTCCGGGGTCAGATGGGATCCCCATTGAATTCTACTCCAAGTATGAACCGCGATTGATACCTTAGCTAGAATAATTATACAATTTCTCCCTTGAGAATGGCTTACTCCCCCCTCTACTAGGGAAGCATTAGTGACTTCGTAGCTAAAAGCCTACTAAGCACCTATGGAGCTCACCTCGTACAGACCATTGTCAAATACTGAGTGTAAAATCTTAAGTAAAATCCTTGAGCGTCGGTTGCTCCCGCTACTCCCGGGGTTATTGTATACCGATCAATGTGGCTTTCCTCCCCGAAGTAGGACCTCCCTAAATATCCATTGGTTATTTTATATAATGGATGCTGTCCGTGGGCAGTGCCTGTTTGCTGGCTGTTTATCCTTGGATATCCGTCAGGCTTTCGAAACACCGGGATAGGACTTCATGCTGGCAGCATTGGCTAGCTATGGAATACCCCCAGCATATAGTGGATGGGTGCAATTATTATACAAAGCGCCCACGGCCTGGGCCCGCACAGGGCCTTACATTTCTGACTCTTATGAGCTATCACATGGGACATGACAGGGCTGCCCTCTTTCGCGCTCCTGTTTGTGCTGGCCATTGAGCCCATCACCCAACGGTTGCGTTGGGAAGCTGAGGAGTGGGTGATCCCCATCAGCCGCATGATACATTCCATATCCTTATATGCTGATGACATGATCCTGTATCTTAAAAACCTCCATGGCGAACTCTATAGTGTGGCTCAGTTGTTAACCGAATTTGGAGAGCTATCGGGGCTCCATGTAAACGCAGATATTTCATATGCATTCTCCTTTGCTGCCACATATATGGAACTCATGCTACTGCTGGGGATGATGTCTATACCGGTAGCACCACATGCATTTCAATACCTAGGTATCCAAATTTATCTCATTCATACGAGCAACTCATTGTGATCTCAAATCAGTTTTTGGATCACATTGACTCTGCCCATGGCAGGCCGCATGGCCCAGGCAAAAATGGTCATGCTGCCGCACCTGCTGGATCACTTCGTGAAATTGGCAATTATAGTACAGGCATGGGTGTTCAGATTATTGAACACCATGCTAGTGGAGCTCGCCTGGGGACGGGGAAGTTGTAGAGCAAGCCTTGCCAAGGTACAGTTGCCGACAGACGGGGGTGCCCTGGGAGCCCCTGATTTTAAGGCATATTGTCTGGCTAGTCAGTTGAATGGCTGTCCTACTGGTTGGCTGGACATAACCTGTTTTAAATAGATTACACGGAGGCACAAATTGACCGGGGCCACCTCCATCGTTTTGTGTGCCCATGTGTGGCCGTACCCCCAACAGGCTCCCTTTTATTGTGCATAGCCCCGACCTATTGGAAGATGGCAAGAATATACACTGACTCCATAACACCATATGCACCGAATATACCACTGCGTGGTCTACCTCTACCCTCAGGTACACTGACGATGCTTAGGCTTGGCCGCTGGAAGAATGAGGGGGTACTGACGGTGGGTTCAGGATGGCGTGCTAATGTCCCATATTGATTTTACACATACACATGGGCTATCGGAAACTCTCTTTCTCACACAAACCAACATTCCCTATTATGTTCAACAGTGCTGAGCACCCGAAAGTAGGGAACCAACAGCACATGAGCTGCTTCATGCGTTACATACTATGGGACATGGCAGACACCTAGTGCGCTGGCTCTACTGTGGACTCCAGGCCCATCTCATGACACCGCTCTTATCTTTGGAAACTAAATGGGAGGCTAATCTTTCCTGGGACTTGTCGGACAAAAAATGGGCCAATCTATTGTAATATCCCAAGAAAATCTCAAGTAACATGAGATTCAAATTCATCCAATTCGCCATATTGCACCGAGCATATTTAACTCCTCACAGACTTAGTTCTATGTTTCCAGCGGCCTCTCCGGTGTGCCCTCGTTGTCATGCAGAGGATGCCGATCTCAAGCATATGCTATGGACGTGCCCATCTACCTATTGGGCAGAGATTGCAACATCCTTAGCTGAACAGACTGGCATTGCTCAGTGGGATACCCCAGCACACTGTCTCTTAGGGCTTCAATCTAGACCGAAGAGCTCAAAAGTGGAATTAAGCTTTATTAAATTGACCTTATTACTAGCAAAGCGGCTAATAACCGGCACTGCAAATCTCTGAGGGCTCATGGGGTAGCTCAGTGGCGTGGAAAGGTTACACACTGGGGGCTAGCAGGAAGCGAGGCACTATGGCAAGAGGAGTATAGAGGTCTATGCAAGAGGCCCTCCTAGAAGGATTCAAGGCACAGGATGAAGTATCGGAGGAGGAGGAATGAATACGGGTGTCCTCTTTACACATATTGTGGACACTTGCCCACACCATCGGTCTCATCTCCTTCCCACTCCCACTACTGGCAAGGACACAAAAACTACTCCTTTTCCTATACTTAACAGTTACAGTAACTGCCCCCGCCCCACCCCCATGCCCCAGTAGAACTATTGCTCCCAATACTTAGCCACTGCTATGCAGGTGTTTGCAGGACTTCATGCATACTTCCATGCACAATTCTTCATATGCCCGAGTTTACAGATAGGTGGCACACTTTTGTTAGTTAAGGGGGGAGGGAGGAGGGAGCTAGGACAGCATTATTCTGAAGAACCGTTTTTCTACGCCAATATCTGTTCGTGTCGTTCTATACAGTATCTCCAGAGTATCATGCAACGTTTGTTAATGTATGGGCACAGTATGCTGAATGTATCGTAACTTCACAAAATGCAATAAAGTTTGTGTTAAAAAAATCCCTATTTAAGAAAGTAAATTAAGAATTACTTTTTTCACGGTTTAAAAGGACTCTCTCTGCGTCAAGGAATCATGATCTGTTCACCAGTGGCACCGCTTGAACTCCATCACATGCGAACACATCTGCCAATGTGGCTCGGGGGAGCATTCCTTGGTCACACTTTGCAGCTTGCTGTGGTCTCTTCCTTGTTCAGTGGCCACACTAACTTCCCTTCTCCATACAATGCTAAGGAGGTAGCTGTGCTGAAGATAGCAATAACCTATGAGGAAGCCGACATGTGGAAACGTACACCACAATTTAGCCTAAACTTTAGCTGTTTTGCGTATGGTGCACCTACAACCCACTACCCTAGGAATTAACAGGTCAATAAACAGACATTATAAACCGACTTGGGTATCTATAAGAAGAGCAGAATGTGCCAATAAATAAAATACTGATTGCTATGAAATCCGGGGTGTGAAACGTCCTTGGTTACCAGTTGATTTCTTCCACATCCGCCTAAACTTCAACTAACTGGCTTACAGTTACACCAGTAACAATCACACTGACATCTACCGCTATGACCATCACTAAGTTACAAGTTGTGCTTCAGGGATCGTGAAGTTGCTGAAGCTCAGACTACCATTAAAATGCTGGGTATGCCAGCTCCATGAGTAAGAGGCGTGTAAGCCCCTAATGTGGTACTCTGCTATCACCTGTGTAAAATGTACCATATTGCCAGAGGATGAGTTTCTCTCTTGGAGATGTGACTCTTTAACCTTCTTCCTATGTCGCCAGCGGGGGAGAGAGATCTACCCAACGTCACAACCATGGCCATGGGCCATACTCTGCTTGTTAACCTGCACTGGATTAAGACGCCCTGCTGTGTAATTGCAGCTGTGTTGCTCCTTTCAAATGCACTGAGCCCCTCTCACCACTGATGGCTAGTGTAGGGGCTGAAGAATTTATAGGGACCACCTTCAAGTTGCCCTAAGGTGTTGCTTCACATTGCAAGTGGAAGAAGGACTTAGAGGTGGAATCCAAGAGGTTCTCTAAAAACCAGAAGTGTTTTGCCGCTAATCTACATTATTGGACTTTCGAAAAAGTGAAGCTCCTGCTAAACCTGTCAACAGGAACCTTCGACCAATTTCAATGTATATTTTCCTGGTTGTTCCCTCCACAACTGCAGACCGTAAAGAACGATGGAAGCAACATGCACCTAAGCATCTGCTGCCAATGGCAGTCCTGCCTCCGAAGGGCAGACTCTTTACTGGCTGAGGCTTACCACGCCTTCCTATGCTTACCACATACTCTCTGTAAGAAACAGACTTGCAGTGGATGAGGGACGTGGGATCTTAAAAGCTCAGGTTGTGCTTATTGAATGCCCCAACCAAGATTTCTGAAACAGAGGCTACACAAAAGGCATCCCTGATGTACCATTTACCTTAACAATAGTAGTGTAGACAAAACTCAGAGGCTTACTGCTCCAGAGGTGGGGAGGCCCAGGATAACTCTGGGGTCTAGCAAAGGCAGTTCAAATTGTGTGTCAAGCTCGTGGATGGACCCTGTCAGATTTCAAACGGCTGACTGGTAGAAAGGAAAAGTCTGCTACTCTTAAGGAATTTCCCTCACTCACTAAATTCGTCAGGTCAGTCTCATGGTCATGCTGTGGCCAGTGCTGCTGTCAGTGTGGTTGGCAGCCATTATGACGTCTGGAGTTAGACTGATTCATTTCCAAAGTGGAAGATGACCAAGGACAATCAGTGTTGGTAGCCATCACCCTTCTGTTACCTGCCACTGAACATACGTGCGTCTGGGCAAATCTCATGTTTTTAGCTGAGGTCGAAAAGGGTGTCGATCCAGAATAAAAGCTTCACGGATGCTACAGAGCTCCTGGTCATCAGTTCAATCTGCCCTGCTAGCCCCCTGCTAGCTGCAGATAAATGAAAAGAGCATCTTGCTAGGCACTGTTTTTTACTTGCTGAAGCCCATGTAGTCCTGTCCTGCTAGAAGGTTGCCATGTAGGAGCTGTACCCACTAGAGGAACTTCAAGGACTTGCACTCAGACCAGAAACTAGGGATCTATAACATGAGAGGGGCAGTGACTGAACTACAGCTAGTGCGTGGAAACTACCAATGACAGGTGAGAATCTCAGTTGACAATGCCATTTGTGGCACTTGGACAGTGCCAAGCGGTATGGAACCACGATTCCTTCCAAGTGCTACATTAGCACAACTGCAGTGTGAACTCCTAAGTGCTAAAGTACTCAAACTCCACGTAGACAGTGTCTCATCTCAGAGACTTTTCTGCTGTACACCACCTCAATGACAGCACTCTAAGTTTTTCTAAAAGCTACATGATTACAAACGATCCTAAGCACTATATTTTCATCTTCTTGCTATTAGAGTGATGTTTCTCATGTCGAGTCGGTCACATTACACAGTGGCTACCAGAGTATCCCAATCTGCCACACATTTCTAAACAAAGAAATATTAAATACCACATGTAGCATGTGATTTCAGTGCATACTTGTCCTTGTGATACCTCTGCTAAACATACCACGAGATCCCAGTGAATACTTGTCTTTCTGATACCTCTTCTAAACATACAATGGGATCCCAGTGAATACCTGTCCTTCTGATACCTCTGCTAAACATACCATGGGATCTCAGTGAATACTTGTCCTTCTGATACCTCTTCTAAACATACAATGGGATCCCAGTGAATACATGTCCTTCTGATACCTCTGCTAAACATACCATGGGATCTCAGTGAATACTTGTCCTTCTGATACCACTGCTACAGCTGGCATGGAATCTAAGTGCCTTCTTGCTCCTCTAGTACCCAGAATGGATTTTGGTGCAAATATGCCCTTCTGATGCCTAGACTACAACATGAATGATGTCACAGAACATGTCATGAGTGGTGTCATATGTGATGTCATAAGGAGTGCATGGCAGGGGTGCAAGTTATAGTTAGCGCTGCTAACTATAGCTGGTTAATTTCTGTGGTTGTTTTAGTTCAAAACGTTAATGTTCACACAGACAAATTCCCCTAACTATAACGTTACTTTAACCTTTAGTTTATTCAGTGAATTTCTAAGTTTTTTAAAAACAAAAACAGATATTTTTATTACACCTAACTATAACGTTACTTTTACTTTTGATTTTTTTAGTGAATTTCTAGGGTTTTTCTAAAGTAAATTAATTCTTTTTGTGAGTGTATGTATGGTAGATTGGCTTTATAATTTATGTTGTATTCTGAGATCATTTTAGTAAAAGAATGGTTTTTTTATTGTAACACAAGAGGATATGGTTCACACTTTGCAAAATCTTTGTAAACTGTGTGTGAGTATTAAACAGATAAATATTCAATAGAAATTATTTGCTCAGGTATTGTAACTCTGATAGCAAGACGTCATCAGCAATCTTATTTTGAGGTGTCATTACATTTGCAATGATGGGTGTGCATAGTAGTGTGTGTAGAGGGACTGGCATTTCTGCTGAGACCTCTCTCCGCAATTATATGTGTGCGTAGTAGGTTGTGGGGAGGGACTGGGCTCTCCTTTCAGAACTCTATCTCAGATGATGGGTGTTCGTAGTAGGGTGTTTGGATGAGCCTTAACTCTACTCACAACTCTTCTGAAACCAATGAGCATAAGCAGTAGAATCTGATAAACCTCATCTCCAGTAAGACTCCATCATACAGTAACAAGTGTGCATAGCAGAGTGTATTCAAAGATCACCTACTCCTATCTACTGTTCACGAACCCGCGCGAGTCTTGCGAGATTGTAACTTTTTTTTAAAATAAGAATTAACCATCTACTCATTACAGCACTTATATTTTACACACTTTCTCTCAAATACAAGGACCACAATATGCATTCCTACTGATACAGTGTATTGAGAACTCATCTATTCCTTTTTACTATTCACGATTCCGTAAGAACATAAAAATTAGTTAAAAACAATATACATTTTCTTCACAGTGCTTATCCCTTAGACATCTCCTCTCTAAATCTAGAGGGACAAAATGCCTTTCTGCTGCCCCCTTATATAGCTTTTATGCTTCATTTCCACAACAACTACAATTTTTCACAGTAAACAGTAATGACAGCCATTTAATTTTTAACATTCCAACAGCCAGCCAATCAGAGTACTCGCTGGAGCACCTTCTTGCAGAGAGAGCGTGAGGGCTCGCAGAAAAATGGACCCCTCGACCTATCAAAGGGCTCCATTTTTGATTTTGTGCTCTCGCAAGCCCAACTGCCAAAATATACAATTGTTTTTCTCCCTTAATTTCGCAAAAACTACTGAACGGATTACACCGAATCACAAAATACACAATCTGTGGACTAAGATCTACCTTCCTGACGATTTTGGTGCAATTCTGTTCAGCCATTTTTGCTATAGCCCTGTCTAAAGAAGTCTATGGAAAATGCATGGAGATTTTATGTTTTGGGACCTCCTTTTTTCTCGGCCCCCGCTTGATGGATCACTCCCAAACATAGGAGGAAGGAGCTGATGTGGATTACCTCTTTTTTTGGAAAGTTTCATGACGATTTGTCAAACGGGGCCAAAGTTATTAGCAAAACAAAAAACGCTCGACCTATGGAAAAGCTGACCTAACTATAACTACCTACTGGCGACTGCAAGTAGGAAATATATATATGTATATATATATATATATATATATAGATATATAGATATATATATATAGATATATATATATATATGTATATATATATATATATATATATATATATATATATATATATATATATATATATATACATATAAAATCATATATAATCCTTATAGTTAGGACCACATTTCGTTAGGAAAAGCATTTTTGGTTTGTTTATGTCCCATCCACCTCAGCTCCTTCCTGGAAAGCTTCGGTGATCCACCAAGTAGAGGACTAGAAAAAGGAGGGGATCCCAAAACAAGTTTTCCCTTTTCATTTTTCCATAGGAGAATTAGACACAGCTGCAGCCAAACCAGTTGAACGGAATTGCACCAAATTAGCAGAAAGGAAGATCTTGGTCCAGAAAGTGTGCTCTATGTGATTTGGTATAATTGCATTCAGTAGTTTTTCGAGAAATTGAGGTTAAAAAAGTATAGCTATTTCATGCCGCGGAGGATCTGTAGAGTTGACAGATCTAGATATAAGATCTGATTGGCTGCCACCACATCAACAAAGATGTGATGGCAGCCATTTTAGGACTCGGGGACTCCAGTACTAAAAAGAATATTAAAAAAACATATAAGGTGGCATGGTAGGGATACCATGTCCCCATAGGCCTGGGGGCGGGGGGTCTGAGAAGGACCCCCTGGTGCCAAAAAAAACCAAATAAAAAAAAAAAAACTTTACTGCAATCTATCTGTATCTGTACTGTGCAGTGGTAATATTTTAAAAAACAACAACAGGGTGGGCCAGGACTTGGGGGGGGTTCCAACATATTTACAAAGGGAAGGGGGTGTGGCCTGTCGTTCCCAGGCCATTTTCAAACCCCGGGTACCCATCCTCCGGGGCGAGTAAAAACATACGGGGGAGGGGGTCATGCGGCCTCCTTCCCCAAGCCTCATTGATGCTCCAGGGATGCCATCCTCCGGGGCGGTACATGAGGGGGACATGCGGCCCTCCTGCCCGAGGGATGCTATGGCCCTGGGGATCTCATTTCTCTGGGCTGGCTCCGTCACAGTGGCCCGGGGACCCCATCCCCCGGGAACACTGTTTTTTCCCTGCCTGCGTGAGCATGGGCAGGGAAGTCTTCTATGTATCTACCCAGCGGGACCAGAAAGCTGCTCCAGCTAAGTGGGAGCACAAACGTTTCTCCCTGCCCGCGCTCTTGTGGGCAGAGAAACATAGAATTGCTCCCGCCCTGCTCTCACCAGGTGGGAGTAATGCCAGCTTCTGCAGCACTCGGGAAGGGCGCTGGCAGGGGAGCTGGCAGGGCAGCTCGGGCTTTGGGGCTTTCCCAGCAACCAGGAAACACCCATTACAACGTGGCTGTTATCACGCAGAGACTTTAGCACCAATGCGTTACAACACATGCACTGTTACCACGCATAGCCTTCACCACGCATTTTTCTAACAATGTATGTAGTGAAGGCATATGCTGGGAATGGTGGTAAAGGCACCTGCTTGGTCAAGGCTATCAGCATCGTTAGAGGAGCGAAGAGATCCTTCTGCTTCCTCTTGACAAACTGTGCCGAACCTCACAAGAGTTGCCTCGTCGTCATCCTGTAATGGTAAGTGGGATTGGGCCTGGGGCGGGTGTTGGGCTTTAGACTGGGGGTGTTTTTTTTTTTAAAGGAATTGGGGGCCGGGGGAGGTCGTGCTGGGGTACAGATGCAGGGTTGAGGGCAAGGATCGGGTATTTTTTGAAAGGGCTGGGGGCCAGGAGGGGGTCGCGCTGGGTTCTAGAGTTAGGGCTTAGAGCAGGGGTCGGGTATTTTTAAAAAGAGTCAGGTGTGGGGGTGCTGGGGACAAGCTTGAGGCCTGAGGGCAGGGATCAGGGTAAATGTCTAACACGCATAGGCCTTTAACGTACATCCTTTACAACAAAATACATTGTAAAAGCATACATGGTAAAGGAAACGCATGGTAAAGGCATTTGTGTTGTAACGCATGCGTGGTAAAGGCATGCGTTGCAACAGAATGCGTTGTTCTGTCATTCAACCCTTGCAACCCCATCAAGGCATCCCAGCTTAAAAACAAAATTAGAGAGTTTTCTGGCTCCGGCCTCACAGGGAACTAACAGGGAAGCAGGGGCCCAGGAGGTCCCCCCCATCGCTCCCAACATCAAAAATGTTGTGGGGTGCCTGGTGGGCACTAGGACACCCCAGTTTTTAAAGCTTTTTTAAAGAAACAAAACACGCTGTTGACTCCTGCGTGGGCCACTTGCAGGTAGCTGGAGAGGCTGGGAGTCCCCTAGGGCTCTCCCTGCAGCCCCAAACAAAATTTAAAGATGAGGGTGTCTCGGGTGGGCTTCTGGGCACCCAAAAAATATTTAAAAACGAGAATAAAAGAATAATAAATGAGCGGCAGAAGCCCCTCATATATTATCTACTGCTCTGGCATACAGCGCTCCATAGATTTTTGGGTACAGGAACAAATACCCACACAGAATGCGGGCCCCCACAGGGGACATTCAGAAAACCCGTGAATAGTTACCATAATTAACAATTCTTGTCCACCCTTCTTCTGACAGTCTCTCCACCCAGCCCATAGTATGCCCACCATTGCCCCCATATCTTTGAGTGTTTCTTTGGGGCATTTGCACACTAAATAAATTGTCTCCTCTAATTTTGCGAACATTCACAATAACATGAAAGAAATCCTTAGCAAAAAGTGAATACACGTTTTCATCAAGATTACAAGTTCGGGTGGCCAGATTTTAAATACTAAAAACTGGGACATTTAGCAAACATAGAAGAAGGACTACACTTTCACATCTGCCGAGGGGAACAAAATGACTTAAATGACAGTGCACATCAAAATAGAAACACAGACAAGAGGCACTAAGGAAATAAATTAAAAGCAACTTTTAAACCCAGCCTCATGGATGTTAATTAAATGGTGTTCTGATAAGAGCTGCCAACTCGTCCTGCCTTTAAGCACATAAAAACCTGCCTCCATCTGTTTTCAGTGGACCAGAACATGAGCTAAATTTGCCAAAATCTGCCGGGACAGCTGGTGGAAAACCGGGACTGTTCCGGCAAATCCGGGACGCCTGGTCACCCTATTACAGGTTTGGCAACATGATTTAAATGTTATCGCACATTTGTAATGCCTGATTAATCATGCCAAACATGAGCAAATCTAAACAATGTAGAAATACATTATCGTATACAATTTATGATAGACATAGAAGAAATCCTCGTGTTACACAGCAATATGGAGTAAAAAACCCTTAAACCAAAGGACTAATCTATACATGGAATCCAGCACCTAGTGTACGTTATCTTATTGCAAAATCTAAAACATTGCCAGGCAATAAGCGTTATATTGCGCTAATTAGAATGCTAACAAGAAACATATAAAAAAGTGGGACTTACAGACACAAAAGAAGGAAAAAGAAGCAGTATATATCATACATTATGAACAATAGTAATCCATAATATACATCCCAATTATATGGAAAGATTGTATATCAGTCATATCAGATAGTACTTAATGAGCCAAATAAAGAATAAACTAAACACAAATACAACAACATATACTCAACCCCGTTCACTCGAGAAATCCGGAGAAAAGGGGTGAAAAAACTAACAACAGTCATAGATAAAAAGAGGAGGGCCACTACAAGTATAGCCTAAATGAGCATATACGTGTATATGGAACTGCATAATACAACATAACATCTTAACAGAGGGTGTAAAAATGTCTCATGCTAATGCATAATATCAGGTTCCAGTCACATAAGATGTTGTTCACCATCAAACCTACTATTGTATAGCTTGGGCAATGGTGTATCCCATCGAAGTATTCAGACAATCAAATATCGAATTTTATAAACAATTTGTACAGAAATAATACACTATGCAATTAAAAATACAGCAAAATAGAACATAGTTTTAGCAATGTAGAGATAGAAAACTCTATCAGAATTGCCTCCTCATATATCTCAGGATTCTCAATATCCGATGAGGAACCCCATAGCACTATACAGCAGTTGTTCAATCCTATGTTATCAAGTGTTTATATGTACTGGAGACTCAACCCACATAGACCTCAAGTTCTTCATCCTTATTATTATGTTTTTTCTTTGAAGAACTTTGAGTGACAAGACCTGTTGTGACTCAAACCTTTGTCCACAATCCAACAGCACACTGGCTCCACCTCAGAGTGTTTTTCCTTTCCAGAGGAGTGTGGTGTATATGGAGTGCAGTGTCGAAGACCAAGTGTGGTATACATAGTAAAAGAAGTTAAAGTTCATGGTGAACATCTGTAATCATCACTTGCTTCCGGGGAACATATTCAGAGGCACCTTTGGAGGTGTTAGTCCTTATGAAGGCCTCCATGAAGGCTTTCAAGAGTGGTATACAAAACGGTGAAGTGTTGTCTGTGTGGGAGGGACACTGCAACTGCTGTTAAGTCCAGGCATCTAGAAGTGCAGGCAAGACCTGCCTTGTATTGGTGTAGGAGGTAGGAAACAATATCCTGTACAGAAACTTTAAGAGGATCTAACTGTTTAGAAATACAGGAATGCATAAACCTTTTCCACTTTGTGGCATAGCAGGTATGAGTAGTAGGCTTGCGCATTTCCAGCAATATAGCCATACATTCTTTGGGATGTTGAGATAACCAAACTCTAAGACCTGAGGTGCCAAATTGAGACATTCAGTTGTTTGTGATCTGGGTGTCTGAACTGACCCGGATGGCAAAAGAGCTTCTCATGAGCATTGACTGATATCTCCAAGAGCATGGAATACCAGGGCTGTCTGGCCCAGGGTGGCACCACTAGGATGAGGTACATGGACACCTGCCTCATCTTTCTCACCACGCACAGGATGAGGAGGAGAGGCGTTAAAGTATAGGCAAATATTCCTAATTCATCCATATTGCATTGCCCACGGACCGTAGGATCGGGCACCTGGAGGCGAAGGTTTGGCATTTTACATTTTCTGGAGTGGCAAACAGGAATATTGTTGGAGTCCCCACAGTTGGAAGTGGGTTGGACTTGTGGGTGTAGTTCATACTCGTGGACTTGTTGATGTGTTCTGCTTAGCAGATCTGTAAAGTTGTTCTCCACTCCTGGCAAATTTTCTATCAAAAGGTGAACGTTGTTGCAGATTGCCTAGTGCCAAATGTGTTGTGCTAGCACACAGAGCCACGGAAAATGTATGCTGTCCTGCTTGTCACTGCATTAAAGACTGAACTGAGGAAGAGCTAAATTTGCTGCTGTTGGAGATGCAATTTTTTCACATTGATGGAGAAACCTACATTGTGAAGCAGACACACTATTTCTGGAGTGTGTGCTAGGCATTGTGGCTTGCTACTGCTTTTGGACCAGTATGGAAAGACGTGAATGGTATTTCTGCACAGGTGCGCTGTTACCACTGCTAGGCACTTTGTGAACATCCTTGGAGCTGTAGTGACTCCAAAGGGTAACACCTTGAACTGGTAGAGTCGGCCACTAAGGCTTTGATGAAGCACTGGATGGATCAGGAAATGTGTGTTTCAGATGCAACACTGACAGGAGGTCACCTTGGCCCAGCAGGGGTATGGTATCCTGTAGATTGTCCATGTTAAAGTGTTCAGAGAGGATGAACCTGTTCATTAACCTTATGGGGCTGAGGTTCCACCTATAATTTACTCTGGAACACTCTCTGGCGGATGGATCGTTGGTTCCTGCTTGGCAGTATAGAGGGAAGAGATATACCATATATCACCATTTAAAACACCATTTGCGGGCCCAATAATTTAGGACTCCGAAGGATCACAGACTCTAATTCTCAAGTTAGTCGGTTTATTACAAAGCCAAAAACAGATAGACATACAGACACCTCAAGACGAGGTTGTAAAAATACATCGGAACTAATACAAAGCCGAACCTACGAGCAAAGTTAACTCGATGAAGAATGAACAGAATGACAACTTCCAGAAACAGAACGCAGGCAATAAGTGCCCCCACGTCTATGTCAGACTTCATCACAGGTTCATGAGTGAAAAGCATTTATCTATCCCTACACTATCACTACGGTGACTTCCCTACTTAGCATTTTCCAAGGCAATTTAGGAAAGAGCAAAGGTGTCAGCGCGTGAAGACTTCCTAAAAAGTACACTCACGTTGTATGGGTCAATTAGCATAAGCTACAGAGCTCGTTCTAGGATGCTCCTCTTCGTATAGTGTCTCCCGCTCTTCTCCTAACTCAACCTCCGGGACACTGTCCCTAATTCATTCTTCAAAACTACAAAAAACACGCCCATTCGGGTCTCCTCATCGACCCGTCCCACTGGGCATCTTCTCATAGATGAATTTCCACTCCACCTCTGCTCTCCCCGCTCCTGACTCGGTGACCTTGCTTCCCAGGCCTATTCCAACGAAAAAGAACACCGTCTCCCCATATCAGCTTCTCATACGCTCATTGTATCCACTGCTCTCTGAGCCTAACTCCTAAAACAAAAGCGTTATTCTAACTAACAATGATGAATTCTCCACCTGCAATAGAAAAATGGTGAGAAAGAACAAACTCAACATGCACGTTAATTCAAACCTACACATAAAACCCCTCTAGAGAGCGACCAGGGTAAAGTAAATTTTCAGGCACACAGAAACTAGCCAACATAAGGAAATGGCATACAAGCCTCATGAGACTACACATAAATGAATGCTTGCTGAGCACTTCTAATTCACCACGTTACATGAGCACATCAAATACGTAAATAACTGTAAGTAGGCATACACAATCCGTTGCACGTTAGGCCTTTAGCTGAGCACAACTTATTCTATAATGCGAACATTTTTCACATTCATGTAAGTACAACTATAACACGATACCTTCAGGTTATTACAGTACATTCTTAACACCATTATTTAATACGACAAAAGAATAAATGCTGGTGCAACCTACACATGATTATAATGCACCCCTACAAATTAAAGAGCACGTCTGCGCTCTATTAGTTCCCCCCTCTGATGACAAGTGTCATTACCATCAAACACCATCCCTGGAGAAAGAACCGACCTAAACAGAATTTGTAGCAATTCTACCCTGTACAGCCCTCCTGAACCTTCAGCATTTTACAGACTCCAACCTCCTTTGCCAACAACACATCTAACGCTAGGCGGTTCTGCATCACCATCGCACTTATCAACACCATCTCTCCATCCACAAGTAACAAAGACTGAGCTGTATTCGCTGATAACTTATCCAAGATGGTTGCTAATCTTCTAATCTTCACATCAGTCAGAATCACTCACAAACTTGGTATCATTGCTCCAAAAACATCTCCAACAATCTCTCCTGCACTAGCACCTCTCTTCTTTCTATGATGTTCTCCATCTTCCAAGTGCTCCAAATCCTCAATATGGTATATCTTAGGGAATACTACAGCTACATAACATGTACCATACCAATTCAATGGCAATTGCACTTATGCATTTTTCCCTCACACAAAATACACATTTGGCACCACTTGTACCACTTCTTGCAAAAACTTCTTTGCTGATGCTTCAATCGTGAATATGTGGTCACACACACCCTGTCCTACATAGATCTTGTTATAGTAAGTCTGGACCTGTCGAATGCATAGCTTTCCTCTCTGCTCAAAATCTAAAGCTATTGGACCGTAACTTCCCTTTGCCTTGTGAGCTAACTCCTCCTTGGTGCAATCAAATCGTCCTTCTCTACTGGTGGGTTTAACCATTAGTTGTCTATGTCTATCTTCTACCTGATCTACAAATTTCTTTTCTACATCAATTAATAAACAAGTTAGGTTGTGGCGGTGCGCATCAGCTGTATCTAAAGTTACAGTAGGTATGAAATACTTCCCCAATCTGTCGTCTTGCTTGTAATAATCATACTTATTAAGGTGCTTAGAAGCTGGAACTTCTAACAACACTGCGTCAAAGTTGGAGAAATATACAGTTTCAGCTGGGTAGGGGAACTCGGCAAGGGTGCCCCCTGTCGTCCCTAATATTTGCCCGAGTGCTAGGCCCCTTGGCGATTTGGGTGAGTGGAGACTCAAATGGACCAAAAACCATGAAGATAGGATTTCGCTCTATGTGGTTGGCATATTGTTATATATGGCCTCTCCAACATCTACTCTTCATCGTATTCTTCATATTTTCTGTATATTTGGCAATCACTCAGGATACACAATAAATTGGTCTAAGTCGCAACTATACCCACTGCGGGGCCCACAGCCGCGCATATCAAGGGAGTATGAAATCCTTGTAGCCTCAGAGGGCTTCAGCTATTTAGGAATCTATATAACATCGGATCCCACCCGCTTTTATGAAGCAAACTTACAAGGGCCCTTGACACGCTTTCGAACGGATGTAAAACATTGGGGTTCCCTTCCTTTGACTCTTCTGGGACGCGCAGCCCTTTTTAAACTGTTGGCGTTGCCTCGCTTTCTCTATGCGTTACAAATTACTCCACACAGCATCCCGACTCCTACTTTTCCAACATTGATAGCGCCGTGCGAACTCTGCTGTGGGATGGACGGGCACCGCGTATATCGATGCAGAAATTATCGGCAGGATGGTATGACGGGGGAATTGCGTTGCCTGACATTAGGGCATATTACTGGGCATCTCAACTCGTGGTGATCAATCGCTGGGCGCATGGGGATTGGGGTGACCAGAGTTTCCGCACAGACTGGTGGCTTATGGGACAAGGTGGTTACCACAGAGCACTATACACGAACCCCAGGAAATTGGGCCTTACCGGCCCGACGGCACGCACAATTGAAATCTGGCATGCAGTCAATAAAAAATTGGACTGGCATAACAAAATTACACATGCGACTCCACTCTGGGAACTCGAGCAGTTGGGCCGTCTGAGTGTTTCCCCGGGTTCTATAAGTGGGACCTGATTGGTATTTCAACAGTGGGGGACATGTGGAATTCTAATGGGCTGGCCACATTCGCAGATCTGCAGAAAGACTATGACCTTGCACAAACCGAAACATTCAGATATCTGCAGATCAGCCACGCACTCAAAACAGCAATACCGGGGGGCGGTCCGCTTCCTGAGGCTTCCCCACTAGAAGACAGACTGTTACTCAACCCCATGGCCAAGAAGGCCATATCCCTAACATATAAAAAATTGATCGACAACCGCCTGGATCTTTAAACGCGCTTGCAGCAGCACTGGGAGGCGGATCTAGGAACACTAGAGGAAGAGGACTGGCGAGACGCTCTTGTCCAACTTAAAGTTCTACACCGAATTTATCTTGCCGCTGGAGTTTTGGTCAAAATGGGCAGGAGGGCCGATTCTTATTGCCTCCGGCAGTGTCACCAGGAGGGAACTTTCTTTCACACTATCTGGGAATGCCCAGCTGCCCAAACATACTGGAAAAGAGTCGCAGATCAAATGGAAAGAGCTGGGGAGAAAAAATTGACGGCTACCCCAAAACTATGCCTACTAAACATATGGGAGGCCACAGACCTCGCCCAGACTGAGAAAACATGGGTTTCACTGGGGTGGGCCCTCGCAAAACGAAATGTTGCACAAAAATGGGGCGTGGGGGAAATGCCAACTGTCAGAGACTGGGTAGCTGACATGGATAGAGCCATGATTGCTGAGAAGGATGTTTTCAAACATAGAGGATGCCCCCAAAAATGGGATCATAAGTGGGCTGCATGGAATATATAAAGGGGTGAAGTTTGTCTGCCTCCCACTGTGGAGCTACGACGCAGTGAAGTAAGGTTGCATGGCCCATTAGATATCGAGGGCGAGATACTGGAATGAAGAGTCTTTTTTGTAACAATATACTGAGAATAACCTGCACATATATTGCATCTGATTGTATGTCATTGATGATTTGCATTGCTGTGCTCTTTGTTATGTTGCCTAATAAATGGTTTAAAAAAAAAAAAAGTTGGAGAAATAGTATTCATAATGACCATTTCCATAAAACATACTAAGCACTAAACTACATGTGATACCATATGTCAGTGGAAGGTGATGATATCGAATTCCCTCCTCAACTGACGCTGGCAACTGCATACACACATAACAATCTCTCACATCCATCGTATTCACATACTCGTACAACAACTTCGCATAGGCATTCATCGTATAATCACTCTTCGACAAATCTACATGCAACATGCGACTAGTTTTCTCTAGCATAGCTTTCTCAGCTCCTATTGTACCCTCTTTTGTAGTAGAAGTGGCTGGTATGGGTGTTCCCTTGATCCCCACCCCGTCAACTTCTGCATCATGAGAAGACTTTACAGACACTATGATCACTATAGCTATCACCACTATCACTCCTACTATGAGTGTACCTATCACACACTTTGACCTACGGTTCGGATTTCCAGACTCCATCCTTAACTGAATTCGGGTTAGCCACAACAAGAGGATTAACGCAAAGTCTCTCTCTCGCGGATCAACAAAGTTCATACACAGTTCCTTTGGAGTCCCGGAAACCAAACTCAAAGTCTATTGCACAATTATTTACACAGTTCAAAAGACTTTCCTAGCCCTCTTTTTTCTTCTACGAAAAATCCCTAAATTTATTCTTCTTCCACTCGGACCTAGGTTATCTTCTTCAAGCGACAATTGTTATTTACAGTTCACAGTTCAATCAACAATCTGTCACAAGCTCAGAACCAATTTCGGCAATAACACGATGCAAAATCTCAAGACGAACTGCAGCAATCTCCTGAGTGGCAGCTTGTTGTCCAAAGGTTGGAAAAACCAAGTCTCTCAGAACCAAATTCCTCATGCCACTCAGTATTGGAGGCCGAATCCTCCAATACTGAGTGGCATGAGGAATTTGGTTCTGAGAGACTTGGTTTTTCCAACCTTTGGACAACAAGCACTCCTTCTATTTCAGACCCGGAACTATCAATTCGATTTCAATTTTCAGTTCTGGAACTCTGCTGACAACCCTCGAAGACCTCAGTCTCCCTGTTCCCACTGCTCCCGGCATCTGCAACCACGCAAGTCCATTCTGGAGAAGCGTATATCCGGCAAGCCAATCTTGCTCTCCGCGATCTCCTCAAGCCCTCCTGACCTAGCTCTGTGTCACTTAGCTCTGACTAAGACGTTTCAGATACAGGGGCAAGATCTCTCTCGGATACAAGTCTCAGGTTCTGTCTCTTCTGTCTCCAAGGCCACGATTCATCCACAAGACCTACACTCCTTCTCTGCACCCGATCTTCCTGCACACCAGTTCTCTCTGCTGAGTCGGACTCTGTATTGCTCACAACGTTACCGTCTCCCTCAGAGTCTCTATCTGGGAATTGTGTAGCGTGAACCCCCTCAGCTTGCTCTGATGTGTTGCCAGCTTCGCCAGCGACCCTCACAACTTAGCTTGTCCCCTCCAGTGGCCTCGCAGCCACAGCTGGACTTTCTGCAGGGAGAGGAGCTGTTTCGTCTGAGGGTGCTGAAACTCTGCGGGTGTGAGAAGCGTGGATCCAGTTTGGTAAGCCTCCGCACTTTACAGCTGTTTTTGTTACCAGGACCACTTGATATGGTCCCTTCCAGTGGGCATCAAGACAGCTCTTCCTCACATGTTTCTTCACAAGTATCCAATCCCCTGGACACAGGTCATGGCAGAGGTCTTTCGATGCCGTGGCAGTCGCAGCTTTGACCTAGTGAGACACAGAACGGACTACGTCAGGCAGTACTTTGCAATAATCAAGGATCAAATCATCTGTGATGTTTATCAATGCTGTAGATGGCACTGCTGGCAATCGCATCGCCCTCCCCATAAGGATCTCATGGTGCAAAAGTCCTGTCCTCCCATCGGGAATGCTACGCACACTCATCAACACCAAAGGCAATGCATCAGGCCAATTCAGGGACGTGGATGAACAGACCTTGGCCATTCGCATCTTTGTTCCACGAGACCCGACGCCTCAGGTCTGTAGCTACCATGCAGTGTTGATCAACTTGTAATGCATTGCAAAGCAGTTTCATGATCTCACTGTGGAAGTGAGTTCCTCTTTCCGATTCCAATGAGGTCGGAAATCCGAAGCGTGGTATCAACTCTCTAAGCAACAACTTTGCTACTGTAAGACTGTCACACCTTCTGGTCAGATATGCTTCCACCCAACGTGAGAAAACACACACAACCACCAGAATGTATCTCAGACCATTGCACCTGGGCATCTCAATAAAATCAAGTTGGATCCGGTTGAAGGGACTCCCAGATCTCCCAATGTGACTCAGTGCAACCACAGTCTTTTTCCCAGCATTCATCTGCTGACAAGTCACACACCTATGGCACACTGCTTCAGCAAACGCACGAAACCGTGGGTTAAACCACGTCTGCCTGAACACTCGCACCATTGCATCCCTTCCAACACGAACTGCTCCATGAATCTGCCTAGCCATAGGGCTCAGTAAATCATCTGGTAACACTGCTCGACCATCGGCCGAAACCCAAATGCCATCATCTCTCTTTTCACAACCTGCTTTGATCCAACTAGCATCCTCCTGCTCTGATACTTCTTTCTGCAGGCGCTTGATCTCATCCCAAGTGTCTGCTATGGCTAACATCATGCTGAACTCGGTTCTCTCTCTGATCTCTACCGTGTAATCCCCTGTAAAAATGCATCTCTGTTCAGCACAGAACTGGGCAACTTCATCAGCATACCTGTTGTCAAGGGTCACAAAATCGTCCCCCCTCCCCTGGGCAGCGCCTTTAACCACCGCAATTTCCTTGGGACGCTGTAAGGCGTCTAACAACCTCTGAACATACTGGCTGTCGGTATAGATGGTGATTCGGATCTGATCTGCGGCCAGACAGGCGCGGGTCAAGGCAATGATCTCAGCCACCTGTGCGGAGTGTACTCCCTCTAAACAAGTGGCTTCCACCACTCCTGTGATGGTGCAAACAGCAAACGCTGCTCTCAGGCAACCTGCATTGTCTCTTACGCATGAACTATCAACAAAGAATATCTGGTCAGACAGGGGCAGAGGTTCATCAACAATGTCAGGTCTCGGTTTGGTGCAAAGTTCAGTCACATCGAGACAGTCATGGTCTTCACAATCTTCAACCTCATCAAAGTTTGGTATTGGCATCAAGGTAGCAGTATTGAACACGGAGCATCTTTTCAGAGTCACATTCTCCGAGGCAAGTATGACCTGCTCGTAGCGTGTAAGTCTGTTGTTTGTGAGATGCTGCGTCTTGGTCCTGTTCATTAACAGTTCGACAGAGTGTGGCACATGAACGGTCAGAGGATGGCCCATAACAATACTTTCACACCTCTCAATGCTGACACCTGTTGCCGCAACGGACTTGAGACATCCGGGCAACGCTGAAGCCACTGGGTCTAAAGTGGCTGAAAAGTATGCAACTGGTCTACGGACACCTCCTTGTGTTTGTGTGAGTACTGAAAGAGCACAACCTTCCCTTTCGCAGCAGAACAGTGAAAAAGCTCTATTGTAGTCAGGCATTACCAGAGCCAGAGCGCGACACAGGCTGTCCCTCAGCTCTAAGAAGGCAAGCAAACAGTCGTTATCCCATGGTACCGGATCACTCACATCCTTGTGCATCAACCTCTGCAAAGGCTTTGCTTTCAAGGAGAAGTTAGGAATCCATTGACGACAATAGCCAACCATTCCCAAAAACATCCTGACTTCCTTTTGTGTGGTAGGCGCAGTCATATTCATGATCGCCTCAACTCGGTCTGGTGACACCTTCCTCTTGCCTTTTTCAATGCGATGACCCAAATACTGAACTTCAGACAAGCAGTACTGAAGTTTCCTCGGGATACTTTATGTCCATTCTCTGTTAGGTGATTCACAGTGCAACAGTATCAATCCTGCATGCATCTTGCATCTCTGACGCAATTAGGAGGTCGTCTATGTACTGCACGAGAACCTAATCCTGTTGCAGCACTAGACTCTCAAGGTTCTTTTTCAAGATCTGATTGAAAATCGATGGGCTTTCAGTACACCCTTGTGGGATACGACACCAGGTTAACACACGATTTTCCAGACAGAAAGCGGATAAAAATTGGCTTTCCTCATGCAGAGGTATCAAAAAAAACGCTTGACACAAATCGATCACTGTAAATCACTCCACCTGACAAGGAATCTGGAATAAAATCACAGATGGATTGGGTACCACAGGACAGCATGGAACCACAATCGTGTTGACCTTTCGCAGGTCCTGCACAATTCTGTACTTCCCACTAGGCTTCTGCAATCCCATGATGGGTGAGTTGCATGGGCTCCCCATTATCTCCTTCAAAATGCCCTGTTCGATCATGGACTCAATCACTGGTCTAATTCCTGCCACCGTTTCCGGTGTCAAGTGGAACTGGGGCGTCCTTGGGAATTCTGCATTCGGCTTGATCTGGATCTTAACTGGCTCAACCCCTCGAATCAGACCTATCTCTTCTCCTGTGAAATCCCACACCACAGGATCGACTGAGTCTCTCAGGTCGTATGGTAACTCCTCTGTAGTCAGTATGCATTCATACAGCGGTCTTGATTTGCCAACTTATAGGCAATGTCATCATCATTAGTCTGCAATTCAACACCCTTGGGCGTGCAATAGATGGTACAGTTCAATTTGCACAAAAGATCGCGACCCAATAGGCAGACTGGACTAGAATCGCACACCACAATCTGATGTCGGTCCTGAAATGTCCCTATCTTTACAGGTATCGCGTCTGTCAAAGGGCTAGTCATTTTCTTGTTTGCAACTCCAACAACTTGGATTGATTGTCCCGAGAGGGGTAGGTTTGGGACTACTGCTGATCTCACAGTAGAACGGGTAGCACCAGTGTCAATCAAAAATGTGATGGGATGACTGTCAACATCTGCCTCTACATACGGTCCTCTCTGGTCTACCTCTAAGACTGCTCCAAGGGTATAGTCTCCCCCCCCCCTCAGGCACCGTCATTGTAACGGGTCTAGATCAAACTCACCCTGCGTCTCAATGAAGGGCATCTGCTGGTATACTCGATTCCCTTGTGGAATCCTCGGCGGCTGAGGAACTTGCATTTGTGGATTCAAACTCCCCCCGTGTACTGATCTGGGTCTTGCTACTGTATCTGCAACTTCAGGTACCTGCACTACTTCCTCCCCTTGAACCTGATTAGCTGGATTCGATCTACACTCGTGCTTCCAATGCCCGATCTTATAACAATAATGACATGCGGTCATTTTTTTTAAGGTACCCACGTCAATCCCCGTCTTAGTGTCTATGGGCTTCCCTCTCCCTTGACCTGCATTCGGTGTCTCTCCATTGTTGGTTCCCTGTCTCCATCCCAGCGTTCCCCCACTAGGTTGTGCCTGATCTGCGTTCTTCATTTGGGCTAGCATGAGCTTGTCCTTAAGCTTCCTGTGTTTCGAGTCCACTTCGTCACTACAGTATCTGGCATATCGCAGAATCTCGTCCACAGACTTGTTCTGCCAGCAAATCAAGTGCTGCTGAATCATGAAGCTAATTTCTGGTCTCAATCCTAACACAGATTTGGAAACGAACTGTCCCATGTCTTTGGTCTCTAGAGTGTCCAACCCACTATACTGCTTAAAGGCTTGCAGGAGCCTTTCGTAATACTCATGTACTGATTCTTTGGGCTCTTGGGTCGTCCAATCAATCTTGACCCAATCGATATCTTGTGGAGAGATTTTGGACTGCAACCATGTGATTACCTGATCATACTTTTTCATCACCATGGGTGAAGGACCATGAGTCACAGGATCTCGGTCTGGTTCTGAAGACGGCCATTCAACTGCTATTTTACATGCCGACCACAAATCACCGGGCACGACAATGTCGAACAATGTATTCAAATCAACCCACAACACCTTTGAAATTTTTACAAAACGGTCAACCTGTTTATACCATTCAACCGGGTTTTCCCTCAGCCGAGGAAAATTATTTATAAATGCCGCCAAATCACCCCTACTCCAAGGCACATGTACATATCCTCCACTTGGTACTTCTCTCAGTGGGTAAGCCTCTACTGTTGCTGTTCCCTCTTCTGGAGGTGGTGTATCTCCTATCCCCTTCTCAACACTCTTTTTCTTGGACCACCTCTCTTCCCACTTGTCAAGCATGCTCCATGCATGAATTCCTACAATCAGTACTCGAATGTGTGTCTTCAATCCTATAAGTCGTTTCTCCTCCAACTCTTGGTCACTATATTGTAACCTATGGCTTCCCTGCAGCATCTTGGTGTTGGACAAATCTACTTCATACCTTCGTGCTAACTCTGTCAATTTTTCGCGTGCTTTCCGGGTAACAACCTTTGCTTCAAACAACAGTTCATCTTGCTCATAAAGCTCCATCCTTTCCAAGGGATGGTTTCCACCTATTATTTCATCCACTTCTACTTTTAGTCTCACTACATCCAGCACCTTCGCTCTTATTGCAGCCTTGATTGTTACCCGACTTGAGGCACCACTTGACTCCTCACTTTCGCTGTTCTGACCCCCATGAGTGTTTCCTTCTGCTGTGCTCTGTGGAGCACCCGGATTCCCAGACGTTCCCTGATCAGCTCCTCCTCCTGTCACTCTTCCATTAGGCCCCCTAACCGGAGGTTCCCACATCCTCAAATCGGAGTGTGAGTCCGCCAGTGAAGCTGACCTTACTGCACTTGGCCCATTCCGACCCCTAGAAGAGTCTGCAGTAGCTGGCAAGAGAGTGCTAGCCTCTACTGGTATCAGGAGTGGACCGTGCCCACTCACAGTACCATTCCCTCCATAGCTAATTCCTTTTCCTACTCCGGACTGTGACTGGTTACTGTTTTCCCTCTGGTTTGGATCATACACTGACACTATAGGTCTAATGGTGACCGGTACCGTAAGGGCATCCGGTAACCGCGAAGTAGCATTCGCTCCATTCATCTCCGTCTTCCTCAATGCTGGTGTGCCACTTCCTGCCGTTCCTGTTGAAATCGTTCCCACTACCCTCACGCTAGGGTTCACCTGTGGTTCCCCCGCACTTCCTGCAACTGCTCGCTTTCCCTCTTCTGAGTCTGGATTATATGGTGGAGGACGCTCTGCCAATAATCTTTCTAACAAGCTGTCATCAGTGTCACTGTCATCTTCCTCCCTCATCTTCTGAGCATCTCCTGCTTCTCTAACAGCGGAAATAACCTTTCTCCTTCAATGGTATTTATCCTCCATCTTTTAGTCTGCGCATCCCATCAGGCATTCTGAAGTGCTCTCATCAATTTCTTTATTCTCTCCTGACTTCGATCCCTCTTCCTTGCATGTGCTGCTCTTATCCATGCATCTAACGCCTCAAACTGTGTTGGTCTAGGTGGAGGCCGTAGTGAAGCCATCACTACCCTCAATTGGTACAGTATATCCAATCTAAAAGACCCATAAAGCGGAAAAGCCAATTCTCCCTCGTTCTCTGAAATCTTATGCCAATTTTCGAGCCAAATTATGGTATGGAGTCCTACATTTGTGTCCATATAATGTGCTGGGGTGTCCTCGTGCGGTGCTTCCTCACCCACTCGAGTCACTACTCCTCTATCTCCTCTGCAAAGATCACGTAAAACACTAAAGAGAATTGCATTTTGAAATCAATTCGTTTTTCCCCCACATATGTTTTCTTTTCAACTTCCTGATGACAATCCACCAATCCCAGCGCGGCTTTACACAATCGTTCCCTGCACATTCACACGCCTCACTAATAGAATCAAGTAACCGTCTGTCCACCAAATGACCGGACGGTCACATAACCGACTGTCTGTCCACGAAACGACCGGACAGTCTCACAAGTAATTGTCTGCCTCAACTCTGGCAACTGTCTGTCTGCGAAACGACCAGACAATCACCTCGGACCATCCGCCCACGAACGGCCAGACAGTCCTGTAAATGAATCGATACAATCCAATCGCTCAAAACCATTCACACACAGTGACCCACGACCTGCGCCGGTCACTTGAATTACTGTGGTCCGCCTCTGTGCACTGGCTTTCCACACAATTCTATCAAGCTCTCTCACACACGTTTCCCTATCACTAGTGGGTTTGTCAATAGCGCTTCACGACTCCCACAATCACTGGTCAGACAATTACAGCACTGGGTGTCTTCTACACCACAAATCTCTATCCCGGGATCTTAGGCTACTCGTCGAGCCTGACATCAATTTCTCAAATCATATCACATGGACTGCGTACGCTCAGCCCGAAACCACATTCACTCGACTCTCAATCCAACTCCGCAAGACATCACACAATCAATTCATCACCGCAATCTAACACAAACATCCCTGTTCATACTCACAACACTGTGAACCGTTGTTCCCGAAGCACCATCATTCTCCGTCGGCTTCCAGCATGCTCTGCCGTTCTCGACTTTTTGGGCTCTCTGGGACCTTTGGGGCTCTACAACTAGTTTCTACTTACTTTCTAGATTATTCTCTCCCTCCCTCCAAAAGGAAACCATCCGATACTGCTACCAACTGATGGGGCTGAGGTTCCACCTAAAATGTACTCTGGAACACTCTCTGGTGGATGGATCATTGGTTCCTGCTTGGCAGTGTAGAGGGAAAAGATATACCACATATCACCATTTAAAACACCATTTGCGGGCCCAATAATTTATGACTCCGAAGGATCACAGACTCCAATTCTCAAGTTAGTCGGTTTATTACAAAGCCAAAAACAGTTGGACATACAAACACCTCAAGACAAGGTTGTAAAAATACATTGGAACTAATACAAAGCCGAACCTACGAGCAAAGTTAACTTGATGAAGAATGAACAGAATGACCACTTCCAGAAACAGAACGCAGGCAATAAGTGCCCCCACGTCTATGTCAGACTTCATCACAGGTTCATGAGTGAAAAGCATTTATCTATCCCTACACTATCACTACGGTGACTTCCCTACTTAGCATTTTCCAAGTTAGGAAAGAGCAAAGGTGTCAGCACGTGAAGACTTCCTAAGAAGTACACTCACGTTGTATGGGTCAAGTAGCATAAGCTAGGGAGCTCGTTCTAGGATGCTCCACTTTGTCTAGTGTCTCCCGCTCTTCTCCTAACTCAACCCCCGGGACACTGTCCCTAATTCAAACTTCAAAACCACAAAACACGCCCATTCGGGTCTCCTCATCGACCCGTCCCACTGGGCATCTTCTCATAGGTGAATTTCCACTCCACCTCTGCTCTCCCAGCTCCTGGCTCGGTGACCTTGCTTCCCAGGCCTGTTCCAACGAAAAAGAACACCGTCTCCTGATATCAGCTTCTCATACGCTCATTGTATCCACTGCTCTCCGAGCCTAACTCCTAAAACAAAAGCGTTATTCTAACTAACAATGATGAATTCTCCACCTGCAATGGAAAAATGGTGAGAAAGAACAAACTCAACATGCACGTTAATTCAAACCTACACTTAAACCCCTCTAGAGAGCGACCAGGGTAAAGTACATTTTCAGGCACACAGAAACTGGCCAACATAAGGAAATGGCATACAAGCCTCATGAGACTACACATAAATGAATGTTTGCTAAGCACTTCTAATTCACCACATGAGTTACACACGTTAGTGTGCAGGTACTGGTTCTATTGCACCCTTTTGTAAGAGAGCCTAAACCTCTTCCTCCAAAAGGTGAAGGTGGTCTGAACTCAGTGCGTGGCAGCAGTGTGGGATGTTGTGTGGGGGGGGAAGTGAAATTCAAGGCAGTAACCTTCCTGGACAATGGAGAGTATCGATTTTTCTTAGGTGCTGTTTTTCCACTGAGGTAGGAAGTGCCTAAGCCTTCCCCCGGGATTCACAGCTTTTAAACAGAGGAGCCCTTTCGCGGCACTACCTCTGCCTTTGCCCTGCCCATGCCCTCTACAGGCCCCTCTTTGGAAGGAATTGGGCTGTTGAGATTCCTGAAAGGACTGCTGGTATGGCTGATAAGGAGGTCTTGGGTTTGAGCCCCCTGGTTTGGAACTTCCCCTTTTAGTTGCTTCCTGAAGGCTGACCTGGGACTAAGGGACTGCAGGGCACCTATGGACTTAGCTATGTCTGTATGCTTGTTAATTTTCATCGAGCGCCTGCTACACGTGAGGGTCGCAAAGATGTTCACAGTTGAATAGTAAGTTTAATAGGTGCTGTTACACCTCTGGCCTCAACCCTCACACCCTAAACCAGACATGTCTGTGAATAAGGACGATTGTATTGATGACCCTCACTGTAGTGTCTACTTCTTCGAAAGCACACTTGATATTAGTGTTGCTATAGTTTTGCCCTCAGCAATCAATTCTTCTCCCCATTGCTGATGGGCCTCTGGTAGGTCTGCCACCTCCTCCCAGTGGTATCTAGCATATCTGGAAAGGAGGCCCATGAAGTTAGCAATAGGCCAATGTTTGGCTGCCCTAATCGCTACCTGCTTCCCTGCTGTGTCATTCTTTTTAGACTCCTTGCTAGGCAGAAGGTGGGTAATCCATGGTCTACGCAGAGGCCCTTTTATGGGCAGTATGAATTACAAAGGAGTCTAGGACTATCTACCTCCTCATATAAGCCGGGTCATCAGGAGCAGGCTTGCATTTTTTCTATGTCTGGGGTTACAATTCTAATCTTTACTGACTCCTTGAAAGCCTCATTGGCAGATGTCAGCATCACCTTAAGCATGGGTAAAAAGTGTACTGTGTGTAGAGTTTTGGATAAGGTTCTGACTAGAAAGTCGACTTCATCCTCCACTGTTTTTTGTGCACTGCCCTCTGCATTGCTGCATGGTATGCATCTGGTGGGGGTGGCTTGACTGGCCATGGTTCCAAATCAGTGTAATCCTGAGGGTCCACCGCATAATCTTCCCATGGGTCACCCCCGTGGCCTAAGTGGTTCCGTATATAGGTAATGTAAATAATGCCTGAGTGGGCATCTGAATACAGTGGGTCATCTGGAGGCAAGTGTGGTGGAAGCAGTGTTAGTGGAGGAACAGGTGTGGATGATAGTGCTGGGATGGGTGCAGGACTAGTGGTGGAGCCTCAAACCCTTTTTGGGTGTAAGTGCATAGGAGGATGAAGCTCTAGCTCCACCTTGTAAGTGAGGCACTTGTCTTAGAAATGCAGCCAAGTTTTTAAGAATGTTGCCGGTTTGGTGGTGGATGAAGATCTTTCGTTTTTCCATCCTGAACATTCACCAGCTGTTTGAAAATGGTGCCCTCAAAGATGGTCGATTTTGATGACAAGGGTGGTTTTGAATTCGGCCTCGGTGCCTATTGAGCAGTGGCCCTGGGACCCGATGGCAGCTTCGGCTCTAAACGATGTTACTTCAGCAGCTTGTTGCCGCCGCTGGGGTGATTTTCAAACTGAGTGTGGCTTATCGGAGCCTCAGTGCCGAGGGAGTGGTGCGGCATTGTGAGCACAGGTGCCCTTGGGTGGAGTTTTCTTGGGAGCCAACGCAACCTGTTGATTCTGAGGGGTCCTGGCAGGAGACGCTGGCTAAGGTTTATGCCATTTCCGGCTTAGCTCTGAGCTTGCAGTAGCGGAGCTCTGCCTCAGCCATTGGGCATTTGGGAGCTTGAGACTGACCTTCAGGTGCGACTTTTGCATGCCGCATGAATTTTGTCTTAGGTCCCGAGGCTGGCGTGTGCTGCACCCCTAGCTCATGGAACTCAATCTCCTACTCAATGTTGGAGCAGTGTGCCTCCGGATCTCCCGGTGGTTGGTATGACTGGCTACCTCTTCCTCCTGGGTGCCAACATGTATTTGGCAATAAAAGTGCCCGGTGTCTCTGACAACACTTGCTGCTGCAGGTTGTGGTGTGCCCAGCTTCTTTTGCTCCAATGCCTGAGAGTCTTCTTAGAGCACAAGGTGAGACAGGCATCGCAGGATTTCTCCACGTGCTCTGGGGAGAGGCAGAGGTTGCAGACCTTGTGGTGGCCAGCTGAGGGGTATTTTGCATTGCACATAGAACAAAAGTGGAATGAGTGCGTTCCATAATGTTGTCGTTGGTGCATTGTTAAGAGACCCACCATAGACTCTGGTGGAAATAACAGCTCGAGGCTGTGATGCGCTGAGGTGCCCTGGCCTTTGGTCATCGGTTCTGAAAACCCATCGGTTTGAACAGAAGATTTCCTTGAAAAAATATTTTTTTTTCTGAATGCAGGACTGAGAAGGGAGCTGTTAGATCTGAAACATACGTGAAAAACTTTGGGACCGGGAGTGTGAAAATGCATCTACTTCGGATCAGTGTTCCTGTCCGTCCGAGCACAATGGCAGAAGAAAACAATCTTAAGTGGGTCTGTGTCTTGCTGCATTGTGGACAAAGGATGTAGTCACAACAGGGTTTGTGACTTAACCCTTCCCTGCGCATGACGGAACCACGCCGCCATGAGCCACGGGCGGCGTAGTGCGCATGACGGCGTGGTTCCGTCATGCTGCGGCCGCTCCGCCCACGCGGCACTGATTCCCCGCCTGTGCGGGCGAATTAGTGAGTGGGCGGGGTCGTGACGGAACCACGCCGTCATGAGCACAGCTCGCCCGTGGCTCATGACGGCGTGGTTCCGTCACGAGCATGGCGGCGCCGCGCTCACCCCCCACCCCCCCAGCGCCGCGGCGGAATTACCGCCGCGGCCAAGGGGTTAAACCTCTTCAAAGAAAAACAAGTTTCAAGCATCTAGGCCCAACACTAGATGGCAGGAGTATGCAGATAATGTGTATTTACAGTTACACATGCTATGAACATATGTATTCAATGAAAAAAGCAAGGGTTTAAGTGATATTATAGTTAAGTAAGGTAATAAGATTTTAGCTTACATTTAAAAAACCCTAGAAATTCACAAGAAAAAACAAAGGTTAAAGTGATGTCATAGTTAGGCCTTGTAATAATATAAAAACAATTGTGTTAAACCAAAAAAAAAAAGAAATTCAGCAGTTATAGTTTACTGCGTTAACTATAACTTGCACCCCAACATGCACTGCTTATGACCACACATATTACATCACTCATGACATGTTAAATTACATGATTGATGACATCAAAGATAACACCATTGATGAAATCACTGATAACAGCATATACAGCATAGAATTACTGAGTATAAATGTGTGGCTCCATAGCATGGAAATAGCATATGCCCTGGAGGCAACCATGATTGTGCATGTTGAACCATTTACAAATCACTTAAGTTTGAGGTGCAAGTATTACTCTGTGTTAAACAAGATAAAAGCTGAGCACACCTAATGTAGGTTGCAGAGGTATGTTTGAAAGTAAGTTAAGGCTTAATGCCAAAGGCTATTTCAAAAAATCTTTGACAAAGGGGAAACCTGTTAGTTAACAGTAGGTTATCCACCAGTAAATATTTGGGAATGTGCTCATATTAAATAGTTGTAATATACTACAATAGACAAATGCTATTTAGCAAGCATGTTTATAATGTATGGATGTTTATTACCAGAACTGTTTCAAAGATTTTGAGGCTCTGGTGATTGTTGAATTATGTAGAATGTAGGTGTGTCCCACTTAGAGGAGGTTTATCTCTCACAGGTGTTATAAGCATAGCTCCAAGGTTGTATGCCACAGTGCCCATCTCAGGAAAGTGTGCAGTGATCTTACTAAACATACGGAGTGTAGTCCATAGGGTCTGGAAGAATGTGTATTTACAATGGCAAACATATAACTCCCAAACTATTAACTTGAAATAGAGGTCATGAGAAGTATTTAATTGGGTATTCCCATTAAGTTGCGAGGATTCTTTGAGTGGCATTATTGGATGCTACATGAGAGGAGTCAGGTTAGCAAGATTGTGTCTCTCTTACAAAACTGATCTTTCCAAGACAGGCCTACATATGCTGACTTGTGACGTGTTTCAAGTTATTTTCTAACTATATTTTACTTCTTTCATTCATGTCATATTTGCCCAAATTGCGCTCTTGTTTTCTCTACACGAGATTGCAAAGGAAAATTAACTGTGCAAAGTTAAACATTAATTTCACAAAACACAGATTAAAGCGAGCAGATGGCTCCCATTTCCTTCTTGCTGAAAATCTGGAATACACTTGGCTTGGGAGAGAGCCAGGAGTAATTTAAAGTAATTCTTGCTGTTTGCTCAGAGCCAATAGCACTGTGTAATAAATAAAGAACCAGCCACCCACAGGTACCAGCAGGTAAAAGTGGGATAAAAGGGGCAGGGCTGGACTAAAGCCAAATCTGTCTAAATAGGCAAGGCGGCAGACCAGATTAATTTATCATAGGCTGACGTGGATGAAAATTGGAGGGCTTTTTTGTCTATCTCACTTTACTGCTGTTGATTCAGTGGCTTTCTTCCCTGTTCTTTTGTTTGTCCCACCCAAGTGCATTGCAGTCTCACATTCTTCTGACTGGTTGTTTTGTATCCTTCCACTGCTGATGTTGCCTACATTAAGGGAATTACTTTTTATTTTCATTTTCATCACTCCCCTGTTTGTGGCTTCAATCCTCACATTCAGCTCTCCAAGCTTGTATGTTGCTCTTCCTGTGTGTCCCCTTACTCTCAAAGCTCGTATGTTGCTCCTCGATTGGCTCTCTCACTGCTCAGCGGCGTTTACTACACCCACCATAGCCACTCTACCAATCCTCCTTGTCTCCTCTGCATCACAACTAATATGTCTGCTACACTTTGCTGCAGAGCAACTCTTTTCTCAAAACACACATTTGTGCATTTACTTTACCACTCCAAGATGAGTGTCAAACAGTGTGAAATGATAAATTTAAAGATAAGAAACATACAAAATAGCAGATGTCATGCGCACGGGTCACAATGCATGTGCATGCGTGCATTGTGATACACGTATGAGTATGCATCATGACACAGAGATGGCATCTTGAGATTGGTTTCCTCTAATTAGGAATCCAAGATGGCTTGATACACGTGTTCATGCATCTTGATGCATACGTTCCCATGCCAGTGTAAACTAGAAATGACAAAGCCAATAGCTCAGCAAAGCTGGGATCTATTGACTTTGCCAATGCTTATTATATAATAAATCATTTTTTAGTTATACAAACAGTTTAGTTTTCTGAGAGAGAGGCAAGCATTACCACTAATCATAGACCAAAATTATGAATGGGTTGAAAGGTGGCGGGTTGTTTTCCCCACCTGGTCAATATCATTACTGCCCCGCTGAGGTATTTATCAGACGTGTCATATACCTAATATTCCAAGTATTTCCAAGACAAATGGTGAATTACATGTGGAATTGATGTATTCTGCATCGGATTCAGCATTTATAGGCATAGTCAAGACTTTTTACCTACAGTAAATTTTGGCAGTTTGATTTGTCTGAATTTACTTTAGGAAACTTGTGTGTGAGGGTGTGGTGTTTGCTGTCTAAATGAGTTTGTACAAGGATCAGACTTTAGCCTCATACTCTAAATCAGTGTCCACATCTGGGAAAACAAATATCCTGCCAAATGAAACTGTCCATCTACGTCTTATACTTCACAACAGCAGAAAAAGTGTGCTCAAGTGCCCTTTGGGCTCTGTAGCACCCCACTTTCTTCAGGCGTGACTAGTCAGTAGTAGGACCACAAGCACACTTGCCACACAATTCCCCCACCCATATGGACCTCTACGGTCATTGGGACAGAGTTAGGAGCATGCACCACAACCCACGTCTGACATAAATTTGACTTCATACAGCGTATGGCTCACATTGGGGAGACGTTATACAAAATATGAATGTTTACCTAAATTATGTTCGGAAAAGTAAATGAAAGTGATAATATGCAAAAGTAACCACAACCAATAAAAAGTGTACCTACCTCTTCAAGACAACATGTTTGCATAAGAAAAGGAGCCACCCTGGGACCTGGGTAATCTAGTAATAAAGGAAAACAGTGGTCCCTAAAGGGGGAAGCGTGAATCTTTACATCCTTGGAGAGAGTCATTTTGGCCATCAAGAGATTAGCTCCATTTTTCAAGTGGGAAGTTTTATTTTAATTTTTAACAATTAGAAAAAATCACTTGTAGTTTTTTATACTTCTATCACTTTGTAAGTAAGAAGGTGATCCCAAAAGGCACAACAATGCAGTGCAAGTGGAAATCAGTGAATTTAAAGTGCGTTGGTGCTATACAATCTATGTACATGAAACAGTGACTGACCCAGGATGCATAAGCAGTTGGTACACACTCTGACAGAGTGAAAATGCTCCAGATGTGCAATATTATTGTGACAAGTCAACGTTTCGATCCGAGGCATACAATTTAGACAGTGTCATCATCAGTACGTAGGTTTGGGAAGCACCTGCCCAATGTATAGGATGTACATAGATTGTATAGCACCAATGCACTTTATATTCACTGATTTCCTCAACTCTGTCAGTGAAGTCTGAATGCCTTCTAATCAGCCTTCAGTTAAAGTAGGCAACATGATTCTGCATGGTCTGGTCTGGTGTTGCCCGCCACAAAGTCCCTCTATTCTCTTTTATTCTCTTTCTACCTTTTATACCATTATTTAGATGCTATTGAATCTTTCTGAATAAACAATTAGCAGAAATTGACCTGATGCCCTTCTTCGTATTCGCAACTGTGCTCTTTATATAATAACAATCAATGGGACACCTAATATAAGCTTTTCATGAAACTTTGTTCACAATTCAGAAACAACTAATTAGAAAAAATGAGTGAATTTCAAATAAAATACTGTTAATATATAGCAAGCTTCAGTGGCGGCTGGTGACATTTGAAAGTGGTGGGCGTAAAACAATTGTCGTACTTCACTGCGGCGAGCGAGCCTGAATCACCTACGGTGGGTTCGGGGGGGAGTTCTCCCCAGAGAAAATTTTGAAAAAGAGTGGGCAAATGGTGCATTTTCAGCAAACCAGAAGGTGTGAAGAACAGCCCTGGAATGCTTTCTAACCAGAACTCAGGATCCTTCCCACCTGGCAGTGCCAAAGGAAAAATGAAAACCTGCCTCTTCAAGGAGGCTTTTCTAGCCCTCTACAAAACTCACAGGGTGCCTCCCATCCCATGCAAGGAAAAAGTCCCTGAAAAATGTTAAAGTGCCGCAGAGGAGCTCTGTGAACTGAGTAAAGAACAAGTGACCTGAGTCTGTCATATTTTGCTCATCCTGTGCGTATGTAGGGGTTTTGGTTACACATGAAATACACCTAGACTCAATATCCAAAACAGCATTGCAAAGTGGCCACCAGCCAAAAGTCAGCGCACAACAATTCAATTAAATACATAAATAAATGAAGTGAGAGAGATCCCACTTAAGCGCAGCGACTGATGTAAGGATAGGAACACCACTCTGATCATCTGCCCTCAGTACCCCTCTTCCATCTCATGTGCACAGGGCTCTCTGCCCTCAGTACCCCTCTTCCATCTCATGTGCACAGGGCTCTCTTCCCTCAGTACACCTCTTCCATCTCATGTGCACAGGGCTCTCTTCCCTCAGTACCCCTCTTCCATCCCTCCTGTGCACAGGGCTCTCTGCCCTCAGTACCCCTCTTCCATCTCTCCCATGCACAGGGCTCTCTGCCCTCAGTACCCCTCTTCCATCCCTCCTGTGCACAGGGCTCTCTGCCCTCAGTACCCCTCTTCCATCTCTCCCATGCACAGGGCTCTCTGCCATCAGTACCCCTCTTCCATCCCTCCTGTCGACAGGGCTCTCTGCCCTCAGTACCCCTCTTCCATCTCTCCCATGCACAGGGCTCTCTGCCCTCAGTACCCCTCTTCCATCTCTCCCATGCACAGGGCTCTCTGCCCTCAGTACCCCTCTTCCATCTCATGTGCACAGGGCTCTCTGCCCTCAGTACCCCTCTTCCATCCCTCCTGTGCACAGGGCTCTCTGCCCTCAGTACCCCTCTTCCATCTCTCCCATGCACAGGGCTCTCTGCCCTCAGTACCCCTCTTCCATCTCTCCCATGCACAGGGCTCTCTGCCCTCAGTACCCCTCTTCCATTCCTCCTGTGCACAGGGCTCCCTGCCCTCAGTACCCCTCTACCATCTCTCCCATGCACAGGGCTCTCTGCCCCCTCAGTACCCCTCTTCCATCCCTCCTGTGCACAGGGCTCTCTTCCCTCAGTACCCCTCTTCCATCCCTCCTGTGCACAGGGCTCTCTGCCCTCAGTACCCCTCTTCCATCCCTCCTGTGCACAGGGCTCTCTTCCCTCAGTACCCCTCTTCCATCTCTCCCATGCACAGGGCACTCTGCCCTCAGTACCCCTCTTCCATCCCTCCTGTGCACAGGGCTCTCTTCCCTCAGTACCCCTCTTCCATCCCTCCTGTGCACAGGGCTCTCTGCCCTCAGTACCCCTCTTCCATCTCTCCCATGCACAGGGCTCTCTGCCCTCAGTACCCCTCTTCCATCCCTCCTGTGCACAGGGCTCTCTGCCCTCAGTACCCCTCTTCCATCTCTCCCATGCACAGGGCACTCTGCCCTCAGTACCCCTCTTCCATCCCTCCTGTGCACAGGGCTCTCTTCCCTCAGTACCCCTCTTCCATCTCTCCCATGCACAGGGCACTCTGCCCTCAGTACCCCTCTTCCATCCCTCCTGTGCACAGGGCTCTCTTCCCTCAGTACCCCTCTTCCATCTCATGTGCACAGGGCTCTCTGCCCTCAGTACCCCTCTTCCATCTCTCCCATGCACAGGGCTCTCTTCCCTCAGTACCCCTCTTCCATCCCTCCTGTGCACAGGGCTCTTTGCCCTCAGTACCCCTCTTCCATCTCTCCCATGCACAGGGCTCTCTGCCCTCAGTACCCCTCTTCCATCCCTCCTGTGCACAGGGCTCTCTGCCCTCAGTACCCCTCTTCCATCTCTCCCATGCACAGGGCTCTCTGCCCTCAGTACCCCTCTTCCATCTCATGTGCCCAGGGCTCTCTGCCCTCAGTACCCCTCTTCCATCTCTCCCATGCACAGGGCTCTCTGCCCTCAGTACCCCTCTTCCATCCCTCCTGGGCACAGGGCTCTCTTCCCTCAGTACCCCTCTTCCATCCCTCCTGTGCACAGGGCTCTCTTCCCTCAGTACCCCTCTTCCATCTCTCCCATGCACAGGGCTCTCTGCCCTCAGTACCCCTCTTCCATCCCTCCTGTGCACAGGGCACTCTGCCCTCAGTACCCCTCTTCCATCCCTCCTGTGCACAGGGCTCTCTGCCCTCAGTACCCCTCTTCCATCACTCCCATGCACAGGGCTCTCTGCCCTCAGCACCCCTCTTCCATCTCATGTGCACAGGGCTCTCTGCCCTCAGTACCCCTCTTCCATCCCTCCTGTGCACAGGGCTCTCTGCCCTCAGTACCCCTCTTCCATCTCTCCCATGCACAGGGCTCTCTGCCCTCAGTACCCCTCTTCCATCTCTCCCATGCACAGGGCTCTCTGCCCTCAGTACCCCTCTTCCATCTCTCCCATGCACAGGGCTCTCTGCCCTCAGTACCCCTCTCCCATCTCTCCCATGCACAGGGCTCTCTGCCCTCAGTACCCCTCTTCCATCTCTCCCATGCACAGGGCTCTCTGCCCTCAGTACCCCCTCTTCCATCTCATGTGCACAGGGCTCTCTGCCCTCAGTACCCCTCTTCCATCCCTCCTGTGCACAGGGCTCTCTGCCCTCAGTACCCCTCTTCCATCTCTCCCATGCACAGGGCTCTCTGCCCTCAGTACCCCTCTTCCATCTCTCCCATGCACAGGGCTCTCTGCCCTCAGTACCCCTATCCCATCTCTCCCATGCACAGGGCTCTCTGCCCTCAGTACCCCTCTTCCATCTCTCCCATGCACAGGGCTCTCTGCCCTCAGTACCCCTCTTCCATCTCTCCCATGCACAGGGCTCTCTGCCCTCAGTACCCCTCTTCCATCTCTCCCATGCACAGGGCTCTCTGCCCTCAGTACCCCTCTTCCATCCCTCCTGTGCACAGGGCTCTCTTCCCTCAGTACCCCTCTTCCATCTCTCCAATGCACAGGGCTCTCTGCCCTCAGTACCCCTCTTCCATCTCTCCCATGCACAGGGCTCTCTGCCCTCAGTACCCCTCTTCCATCTCTCCAATGCACAGGGCTCTCTGCCCTCAGTACCCCTCTTCCATCTCTCCCATGCACAGGGCTCTCTTCCCTCAGTACCCCTCTTCCATCTCTCCCATGCACAGGGCTCTCTGCCCTCAGTACCCCTCTCCCATCTCTCCCATGCACAGGGCTCTCTGCCCTCAGTACCCCTCTTCCATCTCTCCCATGCACAGGGCTCTCTGCCCTCAGTACCCCTCTTCCATCTCTCCCATGCACAGGGTTCTCTGCCCTCAGTACCCCTCTTCCATCTCTCCCATGCACAGGGCTCTCTGCCCTCAGTACCCCTCTTCCATCACTCCTGTGCACAGGGCTCTCTTCCCTCAGTACCCCTCTTCCATCTCTCCCATGCACAGGGCTCTCTGCCCTCAGTACCCCTCTTCCATCTCTCCAATGCACAGGGCTCTCTGCCCTCAGTACCCCTCTTCCATCTCTCCCATGCACAGGGCTCTCTGCCCTCAGTACCCCTCTTCCATCTCTCCCATGCACAGGGCTCTCGGCCCTCAGTACCCCTATCCCATCTCTCCCATGCACAGGGCTCTCTGCCCTCAGTACCCCTCTTCCATCTCTCCAATGCACAGGGCTCTCTGCCCTCAGTACCCCTCTTCCATCTCTCCCATGCACAGGGCTCTCTGCCCTCAGTACCCCTCTTCCATCTCTCCCATGCACAGGGCTCTCTGCCCTCAGTACCCCTCTTCCATCTCTCCCATGCACAGGGCTCTCTGCCCTCAGTACCCCTCTTCCATCTCTCCCATGCACAGGGCTCTCTGCCCTCAGTACCCCTCTTCCATCCCTCCTGTGCACAGGGCTCTCTTCCCTCAGTACCCCTCTTCCATCTCTCCCATGCACAGGGCTCTCTGCCCTCAGTACCCCTCTTCCATCCCTCCTGTGCAAAGGGCACTCTGCCCTCAGTACCCCTCTTCCATCCCTCCTGTGCACAGGGCTCTCTGCCCTCAGTACCCCTCTTCCATCTATCCCATGCACAGGGCTCTCTGCCCTCAGTACCCCTCTTCCACCTCATGTGCACAGGGCTCTCTGCCCTCAGTACCCCTCTTCCATCCCTCCTGTGCACAGGGCTCTCTGCCCTCAGTACCCCTCTTCCATCTCTCCCATGCACAGGGCTCTCTGCCCTCAGTACCCCTCTTCCATCTCTCCAATGCACAGGGCTCTCTGCCCTCAGTACCCCTCTTCCATCTCTCCCATGCACAGGGCTCTCTTCCCTCAGTACCCCTCTTCCATCTCTCCCATGCACAGGGCTCTCTGCCCTCAGTACCCCTCTCCCATCTCTCCCATGCACAGGGCTCTCTGCCCTCAGTACCCCTCTTCCATCTCTCCCATGCACAGGGCTCTCTGCCCTCAGTACCCCTCTTCCATCTCTCCCATGCACAGGGTTCTCTGCCCTCAGTACCCCTCTACCATCTCTCCCATGCACAGGGCTCTCTGCCCTCAGTACCCCTCTTCCATCCCTCCTGTGCACAGGGCTCTCTTCCCTCAGTACCCCTCTTCCATCCCTCCTGTGCACAGGGCTCTCTTCCCTCAGTACCCCTCTTCCATCTCTCCCATGCACAGGGCTCTCTGCCCTCAGTACCCCTCTTCCATCCCTCCTGTGCACAGGGCTCTCTTCCCTCAGTACCCCTCTTCCATCCCTCCTGTGCACAGGGCTCTCTTCCCTCAGTACCCCTCTTCCATCTCTCCCATGCACAGGGCTCTCTGCCCTCAGTACCCCTCTTCCATCCCTCCTGTGCACAGGGCTCTCTTCCCTCAGTACCCCTCTTCCATCTCTCCCATGCACAGGGCTCTCTGCCCTCAGTACCCCTCTTCCATCCCTCCTGTGCACAGGGCTCTCTTCCCTCAGTACCCCTCTTCCATCTCTCTCCTGTGCACAGGGCTCTCTTCCCTCAGTACCCCTCTTCCATCTCTCCCATGCACAGGGCTCTCTGCCCTCAGTACCCCTCTCCCATCTCTCCCATGCACAGGGCTACTCTGCCCTCAGTACCCCTCTTCCATCTCTCCCATGCACAGGGCTCTCTGCCCTCAGTACCCCTCTTCCATCTCTCCCATGCACAGGGCTCTCTGCCCTCAGTACCCCTCTTCCATCCCTCCCATGCACAGGGCTCTCTGCCCTCAGTACCCCTCTTCCATCTCTCCCGTGCACAGGGCTCTCTTCCCTCAGTACCCCTCTTCCATCCCTCCCGTGCACAGGGCTCTCTGCCCTCAGTACCCCTCTTCCATCCCTCCTGTGCACAGGGCTCTCTTCCCTCAGTACCCCTCTTCCATCCCTCCTGTGCACAGGGCTCTCTTCCCTCAGTACCCCTCTTCCATCTCTCCCATGCACAGGGCTCTCTGCCCTCAGTACCCCTCTTCCATCTCTCCCATGCACAGGGCTCTCTGCCCTCAGTACCCCTCTTCCATCTCTCCCATGCACAGGGCTCTCTGCCCTCAGTACCCCTCTTCCATCTCATGTGCACAGGGCTCTCTGCCCTCAGTACCCCTCTTCCATCCCTCCTGTGCACAGGGCTCTCTTCCCTCAGTACCCCTCTTCCATCTCTCCCATGCACAGGGCTCTCTGCCCTCAGTACCCCTCTTCCATCTCTCCAATGCACAGGGCTCTCTGCCCTCAGTACCCCTCTTCCATCTCTCCCATGCACAGGGCTCTCTTCCCTCAGTACCCCTCTTCCATCTCTCCCATGCACAGGGCTCTCTGCCCTCAGTACCCCTCTCCCATCTCTCCCATGCACAGGGCTCTCTGCCCTCAGTACCCCTCTTCCATCTCTCCCATGCACAGGGCTCTCTGCCCTCAGTACCCCTCTTCCATCTCTCCCATGCACAGGGTTCTCTGCCCTCAGTACCCCTCTTCCATCTCTCCCATGCACAGGGCTCTCTGCCCTCAGTACCCCTCTTCCATCACTCCTGTGCACAGGGCTCTCTTCCCTCAGTACCCCTCTTCCATCTCTCCCATGCACAGGGCTCTCTGCCCTCAGTACCCCTCTTCCATCTCTCCAATGCACAGGGCTCTCTGCCCTCAGTACCCCTCTTCCATCTCTCCCATGCACAGGGCTCTCTGCCCTCAGTACCCCTCTTCCATCTCTCCCATGCACAGGGCTCTCGGCCCTCAGTACCCCTATCCCATCTCTCCCATGCACAGGGCTCTCTGCCCTCAGTACCCCTCTTCCATCTCTCCAATGCACAGGGCTCTCTGCCCTCAGTACCCCTCTTCCATCTCTCCCATGCACAGGGCTCTCTGCCCTCAGTACCCCTCTTCCATCTCTCCCATGCACAGGGCTCTCTGCCCTCAGTACCCCTCTTCCATCTCTCCCATGCACAGGGCTCTCTGCCCTCAGTACCCCTCTTCCATCTCTCCCATGCACAGGGCTCTCTGCCCTCAGTACCCCTCTTCCATCCCTCCTGTGCACAGGGCTCTCTTCCCTCAGTACCCCTCTTCCATCTCTCCCATGCACAGGGCTCTCTGCCCTCAGTACCCCTCTTCCATCCCTCCTGTGCAAAGGGCACTCTGCCCTCAGTACCCCTCTTCCATCCCTCCTGTGCACAGGGCTCTCTGCCCTCAGTACCCCTCTTCCATCTATCCCATGCACAGGGCTCTCTGCCCTCAGTACCCCTCTTCCACCTCATGTGCACAGGGCTCTCTGCCCTCAGTACCCCTCTTCCATCCCTCCTGTGCACAGGGCTCTCTGCCCTCAGTACCCCTCTTCCATCTCTCCCATGCACAGGGCTCTCTGCCCTCAGTACCCCTCTTCCATCTCTCCAATGCACAGGGCTCTCTGCCCTCAGTACCCCTCTTCCATCTCTCCCATGCACAGGGCTCTCTTCCCTCAGTACCCCTCTTCCATCTCTCCCATGCACAGGGCTCTCTGCCCTCAGTACCCCTCTCCCATCTCTCCCATGCACAGGGCTCTCTGCCCTCAGTACCCCTCTTCCATCTCTCCCATGCACAGGGCTCTCTGCCCTCAGTACCCCTCTTCCATCTCTCCCATGCACAGGGTTCTCTGCCCTCAGTACCCCTCTACCATCTCTCCCATGCACAGGGCTCTCTGCCCTCAGTACCCCTCTTCCATCCCTCCTGTGCACAGGGCTCTCTTCCCTCAGTACCCCTCTTCCATCCCTCCTGTGCACAGGGCTCTCTTCCCTCAGTACCCCTCTTCCATCTCTCCCATGCACAGGGCTCTCTGCCCTCAGTACCCCTCTTCCATCCCTCCTGTGCACAGGGCTCTCTTCCCTCAGTACCCCTCTTCCATCCCTCCTGTGCACAGGGCTCTCTTCCCTCAGTACCCCTCTTCCATCTCTCCCATGCACAGGGCTCTCTGCCCTCAGTACCCCTCTTCCATCCCTCCTGTGCACAGGGCTCTCTTCCCTCAGTACCCCTCTTCCATCTCTCCCATGCACAGGGCTCTCTGCCCTCAGTACCCCTCTTCCATCCCTCCTGTGCACAGGGCTCTCTTCCCTCAGTACCCCTCTTCCATCTCTCTCCTGTGCACAGGGCTCTCTTCCCTCAGTACCCCTCTTCCATCTCTCCCATGCACAGGGCTCTCTGCCCTCAGTACCCCTCTCCCATCTCTCCCATGCACAGGGCTACCTGCCCTCAGTACCCCTCTTCCATCTCTCCCATGCACAGGGCTCTCTGCCCTCAGTACCCCTCTTCCATCTCTCCCATGCACAGGGCTCTCTGCCCTCAGTACCCCTCTTCCATCCCTCCCATGCACAGGGCTCTCTGCCCTCAGTACCCCTCTTCCATCTCTCCCGTGCACAGGGCTCTCTTCCCTCAGTACCCCTCTTCCATCCCTCCCGTGCACAGGGCTCTCTGCCCTCAGTACCCCTCTTCCATCCCTCCTGTGCACAGGGCTCTCTTCCCTCAGTACCCCTCTTCCATCCCTCCTGTGCACAGGGCTCTCTTCCCTCAGTACCCCTCTTCCATCTCTCCCATGCACAGGGCTCTCTGCCCTCAGTACCCCTCTTCCATCTCTCCCATGCACAGGGCTCTCTGCCCTCAGTACCCCTCTTCCATCTCTCCCATGCACAGGGCTCTCTGCCCTCAGTACCCCTCTTCCATCTCATGTGCACAGGGCTCTCTGCCCTCAGTACCCCTCTTCCATCCCTCCTGTGCACAGGGCTCTCTTCCCTCAGTACCCCTCTTCCATCCCTCCTGTGCACAGGGCTCTCTTCCCTCAGTACCCCTCTTCCATTTCTCCCATGCACAGGGCTCTCTGCCCTCAGTACCCCTCTTCCATCTCTCCCATGCACAGGGCTCTCTGCCCTCAGTACCCCTCTTCCATCTCTCCCATGCACAGGGCTCTCTGCCCTCAGTACCCCTCTTCCATCTCATGTGCACAGGGCTCTCTGCCCTCAGTACCCCTCTTCCATCCCTCCTGTGCACAGGGCTCTCTGCCCTCAGTACCCCTCTTCCATCTCTCCCATGCACAGGGCTCTCTGCCCTCAGTACCCCTCTTCCATCTCTCCCATGCACAGGGCTCTCTGCCCTCAGTACCCCTATCCCATCTCTCCCATGCACAGGGCTCTCTGCCCTCAGTACCCCTCTTCCATCTCTCCAATGCACAGGGCTCTCTGCCCTCAGTACCCCTCTTCCATCTCTCCCATGCACAGGGCTCTCTGCCCTCAGTACCCCTCTTCCATCTCTCCCATGCACAGGGCTCTCGGCCCTCAGTACCCCTATCCCATCTCTCCCATGCACAGGGCTCTCTGCCCTCAGTACCCCTCTTCCATCTCTCCCATGCACAGGGCTCTCTGCCCTCAGTACCCCTCTTCCATCTCTCCCATGCACGGGGCTCTCTGCCCTCAGTACCCCTCTTCCATCTCTCCCATGCACAGGGCTCTCTGCCCTCAGTACCCCTCTTCCATCCCTCCTGTGCACAGGGCTCTCTTCCCTCAGTACCCCTCTTCCATCTCTCCCATGCACAGGGCTCTCTGCCCTCAGTACCCCTCTTCCATCCCTCCTGTGCAAAGGGCACTCTGCCCTCAGTACCCCTCTTCCATCCCTCCTGTGCACAGGGCTCTCTGCCCTCAGTACCCCTCTTCCATCTCTCCCATGCACAGGGCTCTCTGCCCTCAGTACCCCTCTTCCATCTCATGTGCACAGGGCTCTCTGCCCTCAGTACCCCTCTTCCATCCCTCCTGTGCACAGGGCTCTCTGCCCTCAGTACCCCTCTTCCATCTCTCCCATGCACAGGGCTCTCTGCCCTCAGTACCCCTCTTCCATCTCTCCTATGCACAGGGCTCTCTTCCCTCAGTACCCCTATTCCATCTCTCCCATGCACAGGGCTCTCTGCCCTCAGTACCCCTCTCCCGTCTCTCCCATGCACAGGGCTCTCTGCCCTCAGTACCCCTCTTCCATCTCTCCCATGCACAGGGCTCTCTGCCCTCAGTACCCCTCTTCCATCTCTCCCATGCACAGGGTTCTCTGCCCTCAGTACCCCTCTTCCATCTCTCCCATGCACAGGGCTCTCTGCCCTCAGTACCCCTCTTCCATCCCTCCTGTGCACAGGGCTCTCTTCCCTCAGTACCCCTCTTCCATCCCTCCTGTGCACAGGGCTCTCTTCCCTCAGTACCCCTCTTCCATCTCTCCCATGCACAGGGCTCTCTGCCCTCAGTACCCCTCTTCCATCCCTCCTGTGCACAGGGCTCTCTTCCCTCAGTACCCCTCTTCCATCCCTCCTGTGCACAGGGCTCTCTTCCCTCAGTACCCCTCTTCCATCTCTCCCATGCACAGGGCTCTCTGTCCTCAGTACCCCTCTTCCATCCCTCCTGTGCACAGGGCTCTCTTCCCTCAGTACCCCTCTTCCATCTCTCCCATGCACAGGGCTCTCTGCCCTCAGTACCCCTCTTCAATCCCTCCTGTGCACAGGGCTCTCTTCCCTCAGTACCCCTCTTCCATCTCTCTCCTGTGCACAGGGCTCTCTTCCCTCAGTACCCCTCTTCCATCTCTCCCATGCACAGGGCTCTCTGCCCTCAGTACCCCTCTCCCATCTCTCCCATGCACAGGGCTCTCTGCCCTCAGTACCCCTCTTCCATCTCTCCCATGCACAGGGCTCTCTGCCCTCAGTACCCCTCTTCCATCTCTCCCATGCACAGGGCTCTCTGCCCTCAGTACCCCTCTTCCATCCCTCCCATGCACAGGGCTCTCTGCCCTCAGTACCCCTCTTCCATCTCTCCCGTGCACAGGGCTCTCTTCCCTCAGTACCCCTCTTCCATCCCTCCCGTGCACAGGGCTCTCTGCCCTCAGTACCCCTCTTCCATCCCTCCTGTGCACAGGGCTCTCTTCCCTCAGTACCCCTCTTCCATCCCTCCTGTGCACAGGGCTCTCTTCCCTCAGTACCCCTCTTCCATCTCTCCCATGCACAGGGCTCTCTGCCCTCAGTACCCCTCTTCCATCTCTCCCATGCACAGGGCTCTCTGCCCTCAGTACCCCTCTTCCATCTCTCCCATGCACAGGGCTCTCTGCCCTCAGTACCCCTCTTCCATCTCATGTGCACAGGGCTCTCTGCCCTCAGTACCCCTCTTCCATCCCTCCTGTGCACAGGGCTCTCTTCCCTCAGTACCCCTCTTCCATCCCTCCTGTGCACAGGGCTCTCTTCCCTCAGTACCCCTCTTCCATCTCTCCCATGCACAGGGCTCTCTGCCCTCAGTACCCCTCTTCCATCTCTCCCATGCACAGGGCTCTCTGCCCTCAGTACCCCTCTTCCATCTCTCCCATGCACAGGGCTCTCTGCCCTCAGTACCCCTCTTCCATCTCATGTGCACAGGGCTCTCTGCCCTCAGTACCCCTCTTCCATCCCTCCTGTGCACAGGGCTCTCTGCCCTCAGTACCCCTCTTCCATCTCTCCCATGCACAGGGCTCTCTGCCCTCAGTACCCCTCTTCCATCTCTCCCATGCACAGGGCTCTCTGCCCTCAGTACCCCTATACCATCTCTCCCATGCACAGGGCTCTCTGCCCTCAGTACCCCTCTTCCATCTCTCCCATGCACAGGGCTCTCTGCCCTCAGTACCCCTCTTCCATCTCTCCCATGCACAGGGCTCTCTGCCCTAAGTACCCCTCTTCCATCTCTCCCATGCACAGGGCTCTCTGCCCTCAGTACCCCTCTTCCATCCCTCCTGTGCACAGGGCTCTCTTCCCTCAGTACCCCTCTTCCATCTCTCTCATGCACAGGGCTCTCTGCCCTCAGTACCCCTCTTCCATCCCTCCTGTGCACAGGGCACTCTGCCCTCAGTACCCCTCTTCCATCCCTCCTGTGCACAGGGCTCTCTGCCCTCAGTACCCCTCTTCCATCTCTCCCATGCACAGGGCTCTCTGCCCTCAGTACCCCTCTTCCATCTCATGTGCACAGGGCTCTCTGCCCTCAGTACCCCTCTTCCATCCCTCCTGTGCACAGGGCTCTCTGCCCTCAGTACCCCTCTTCCACCTCTCCCATGCACAGGGCTCTCTGCCCTCAGTACCCCTCTTCCATCTCTCCCATGCACAGGGCTCTCTTCCCTCAGTACCCCTCTTCCATCTCTCCCATGCACAGGGCTCTCTGCCCTCAGTACCCCTCTCCCATCTCTCCCATGCACAGGGCTCTCTGCCCTCAGTACCCCTCTTCCATCTCTCCCATGCACAGGGCTCTCTGCCCTCAGTACCCCTCTTCCATCTCTCCCATGCACAGGGTTCTCTGCCCTCAGTACCCCTCTTCCATCTCTCCCATGCACAGGGCTCTCTGCCCTCAGTACCCCTCTTCCATCCCTCCTGTGCACAGGGCTCTCTTCCCTCAGTACCCCTCTTCCATCTCTCCCATGCACAGGGCTCTCTGCCCTCAGTACCCCTCTTCCATCTCTCCAATGCACAGGGCTCTCTGCCCTCAGTACCCCTCTTCCATCTCTCCCATGCACAGGGCTCTCTGCCCTCAGTACCCCTCTTCCATCTCTCCCATGCACAGGGCTCTCTGCCCTCAGTACCCCTATCCCATCTCTCCCATGCACAGGGCTCTCTGCCCTCAGTACCCCTCTTCCATCTCTCCCATGCACAGGGCTCTCTGCCCTCAGTACCCCTCTTCCATCTCTCCCATGCACAGGGCTCTCTGCCCTCAGTACCCCTCTTCCATCTCTCCCATGCACAGGGCTCTCTGCCCTCAGTACCCCTCTTCCATCCCTCCTGTGCACAGGGCTCTCTTCCCTCAGTACCCCTCTTCCATCCCTCCTGTGCACAGGGCTCTCTTCCCTCAGTACCCCTCTTCCATCTCTCCCATGCACAGGGCTCTCTGCCCTCAGTACCCCTCTTCCATCCCTCCTGTGCAAAGGGCACTCTGCCCTCAGTACCCCTCTTCCATCCCTCCTGTGCACAGGGCTCTCTGCCCTCAGTACCCCTCTTCCATCTCTCCCATGCACAGGGCTCTCTGCCCTCAGTACCCCTCTTCCATCTCATGTGCACAGGGCTCTCTGCCCTCAGTACCCCTCTTCCATCCCTCCTGTGCACAGGGCTCTCTGCCCTCAGTACCCCTCTTCCATCTCTCCCATGCACAGGGCTCTCTGCCCTCAGTACCCCTCTTCCATCTCTCCAATGCACAGGGCTCTCTGCCCTCAGTACCCCTCTTCCATCTCTCCCATGCACAGGGCTCTCTTCCCTCAGTACCCCTCTTCCATCTCTCCCATGCACAGGGCTCTCTGCCCTCAGTACCCCTCTCCCATCTCTCCCATGCACAGGGCTCTCTGCCCTCAGTACCCCTCTTCCATCTCTCCCATGCACAGGGCTCTCTGCCCTCAGTACCCCTCTTCCATCTCTCCCATGCACAGGGTTCTCTGCCCTCAGTACCCCTCTTCCATCTCTCCCATGCACAGGGCTCTCTGCCCTCAGTACCCCTCTTCCATCCCTCCTGTGCACAGGGCTCTCTTCCCTCAGTACCCCTCTTCCATCCCTCCTGTGCACAGGGCTCTCTTCCCTCAGTACCCCTCTTCCATCTCTCCCATGCACAGGGCTCTCTGCCCTCAGTACCCCTCTTCCATCCCTCCTGTGCACAGGGCTCTCTTCCCTCAGTACCCCTCTTCCATCCCTCCTGTGCACAGGGCTCTCTTCCCTCAGTACCCCTCTTCCATCTCTCCCATGCACAGGGCTCTCTGCCCTCAGTACCCCTCTTCCATCCCTCCTGTGCACAGGGCTCTCTTCCCTCAGTACCCCTCTTCCATCTCTCCCATGCACAGGGCTCTCTGCCCTCAGTACCCCTCTTCCATCCCTCCTGTGCACAGGGCTCTCTTCCCTCAGTACCCCTCTTCCATCTCTCTCCTGTGCACAGGGCTCTCTTCCCTCAGTACCCCTCTTCCATCTCTCCCATGCACAGGGCTCTCTGCCCTCAGTACCCCTCTCCCATCTCTCCCATGCACAGGGCTCTCTGCCCTCAGTACCCCTCTTCCATCTCTCCCATGCACAGGGCTCTCTGCCCTCAGTACCCCTCTTCCATCTCTCCCATGCACAGGGCTCTCTGCCCTCAGTACCCCTCTTCCATCCCTCCCATGCACAGGGCTCTCTGCCCTCAGTACCCCTCTTCCATCTCTCCCGTGCACAGGGCTCTCTTCCCTCAGTACCCCTCTTCCATCCCTCCCGTGCACAGGGCTCTCTGCCCTCAGTACCCCTCTTCCATCCCTCCTGTGCACAGGGCTCTCTTCCCTCAGTACCCCTCTTCCATCCCTCCTGTGCACAGGGCTCTCTTCCCTCAGTACCCCTCTTCCATCTCTCCCATGCACAGGGCTCTCTGCCCTCAGTACCCCTCTTCCATCTCTCCCATGCACAGGGCTCTCTGCCCTCAGTACCCCTCTTCCATCTCTCCCATGCACAGGGCTCTCTGCCCTCAGTACCCCTCTTCCATCTCATGTGCACAGGGCTCTCTGCCCTCAGTACCCCTCTTCCATCCCTCCTGTGCACAGGGCTCTCTTCCCTCAGTACCCCTCTTCCATCCCTCCTGTGCAAAGGGCTCTCTTCCCTCAGTACCCCTCTTCCATCTCTCCCATGCACAGGGCTCTCTGCCCTCAGTACCCCTCTTCCATCTCTCCCATGCACAGGGCTCTCTGCCCTCAGTACCCCTCTTCCATCTCTCCCATGCACAGGGCTCTCTGCCCTCAGTACCCCTCTTCCATCTCATGTGCACAGGGCTCTCTGCCCTCAGTACCCCTCTTCCATCCCTCCTGTGCACAGGGCTCTCTGCCCTCAGTACCCCTCTTCCATCTCTCCCATGCACAGGGCTCTCTGCCCTCAGTACCCCTCTTCCATCTCTCCCATGCACAGGGCTCTCTGCCCTCAGTACCCCTATCCCATCTCTCCCATGCACAGGGCTCTCTGCCCTCAGTACCCCTCTTCCATCTCTCCCATGCACAGGGCTCTCTGCCCTCAGTACCCCTCTTCCATCTCTCCCATGCACAGGGCTCTCTGCCCTCAGTACCCCTCTTCCATCTCTCCCATGCACAGGGCTCTCTGCCCTCAGTACCCCTCTTCCATCCCTCCTGTGCACAGGGCTCTCTTGCCCTCAGTACCCCTCTTCCATCCCTCCTGTGCACAGGGCTCTCTTCCCTCAGTACCCCTCTTCCATCTCTCTCATGCACAGGGCTCTCTGCCCTCAGTACCCCTCTTCCATCCCTCCTGTGCACAGGGCACTCTGCCCTCAGTACCCCTCTTCCATCCCTCCTGTGCACAGGGCTCTCTGCCCTCAGTACCCCTCTTCCATCTCTCCCATGCACAGGGCTCTCTGCCCTCAGTACCCCTCTTCCATCTCATGTGCACAGGGCTCTCTGCCCTCAGTACCCCTCTTCCATCCCTCCTGTGCACAGGGCTCTCTGCCCTCAGTACCCCTCTTCCATCTCTCCCATGCACAGGGCTCTCTGCCCTCAGTACCCCTCTTCCATCTCTCCAATGCACAGGGCTCTCTGCCCTCAGTACCCCTCTTCCATCTCTCCCATGCACAGGGCTCTCTTCCCTCAGTACCCCTCTTCCATCTCTCCCATGCACAGGGCTCTCTGCCCTCAGTACCCCTCTCCCATCTCTCCCATGCACAGGGCTCTCTGCCCTCAGTACCCCTCTTCCATCTCTCCCATGCACAGGGCTCTCTGCCCTCAGTACCCCTCTTCCATCTCTCCCAAGCACAGGGTTCTCTGCCCTCAGTACCCCTCTTCCATCTCTCCCGTGCACAGGGCTCTCTGCCCTCAGTACCCCTCTTCCATCCCTCCTGTGCACAGGGCTCTCTTCCCTCAGTACCCCTCTTCCATCTCTCCCATGCACAGGGCTCTCTGCCCTCAGTACCCCTCTTCCATCTCTCCAATGCACAGGGCTCTCTGCCCTCAGTACCCCTCTTCCATCTCTCCCATGCACAGGGCTCTCTGCCCTCAGTACCCCTCTTCCATCTCTCCCATGCACAGGGCTCTCTGCCCTCAGTACCCCTCTTCCATCCCTCCCGTGCACAGGGCTCTCTTCCCTCAGTACCCCTCTTCCATCCCTCCTGTGCACAGGGCTCTCTTCCCTCAGTACCCCTCTTCCATCTCTCCCATGCACAGGGCTCTCTGCCCTCAGTACCCCTCTTCCATCCCTCCTGTGCAAAGGGCACTCTGCCCTCAGTACCCCTCTTCCATCCCTCCTGTGCACAGGGCTCTCTGCCCTCAGTACCCCTCTTCCATCTCTCCCATGCACAGGGCTCTCTGCCCTCAGTACCCCTCTTCCATCTCATGTGCACAGGGCTCTCTGCCCTCAGTACCCCTCTTCCATCACTCCTGTGCACAGGGCTCTCTGCCCTCAGTACCCCTCTTCCATCTCTCCCATGCACAGGGCTCTCTGCCCTCAGTACCCCTCTTCCATCTCTCCAATGCACAGGGCTCTCTGCCCTCAGTACCCCTCTTCCATCTCTCCCATGCACAGGGCTCTCTTCCCTCAGTACCCCTCTTCCATCTCTCCCATGCACAGGGCTCTCTGCCCTCAGTACCCCTCTCCCATCTCTCCCATGCACAGGGCTCTCTGCCCTCAGTACCCCTCTTCCATCTCTCCCATGCACAGGGCTCTCTGCCCTCAGTACCCCTCTTCCATCTCTCCCATGCACAGGGTTCTCTGCCCTCAGTACCCCTCTTCCATCTCTCCCATGCACAGGGCTCTCTGCCCTCAGTACCCCTCTTCCATCCCTCCTGTGCACAGGGCTCTCTTCCCTCAGTACCCCTCTTCCATCCCTCCTGTGCACAGGGCTCTCTTCCCTCAGTACCCCTCTTCCATCTCTCCCATGCACAGGGCTCTCTGCCCTCAGTACCCCTCTTCCATCCCTCCTGTGCACAGGGCTCTCTTCCCTCAGTACCCCTCTTCCATCCCTCCTGTGCACAGGGCTCTCTTCCCTCAGTACCCCTCTTCCATCTCTCCCATGCACAGGGCTCTCTGCCCTCAGTACCCCTCTTCCATCCCTCCTGTGCACAGGGCTCTCTTCCCTCAGTACCCCTCTTCCATCTCTCCCATGCACAGGGCTCTCTGCCCTCAGTACCCCTCTTCCATCCCTCCTGTGCACAGGGCTCTCTTCCCTCAGTACCCCTCTTCCATCTCTCTCCTGTGCACAGGGCTCTCTTCCCTCAGTACCCCTCTTCCATCTCTCCCATGCACAGGGCTCTCTGCCCTCAGTACCCCTCTCCCATCTCTCCCATGCACAGGGCTCTCTGCCCTCAGTACCCCTCTTCCATCTCTCCCATGCACAGGGCTCTCTGCCCTCAGTACCCCTCTTCCATCTCTCCCATGCACAGGGCTCTCTGCCCTCAGTACCCCTCTTCCATCCCTCCCATGCACAGGGCTCTCTGCCCTCAGTACCCCTCTTCCATCTCTCCCGTGCACAGGGCTCTCTTCCCTCAGTACCCCTCTTCCATCCCTCCCGTGCACAGGGCTCTCTGCCCTCAGTACCCCTCTTCCATCCCTCCTGTGCACAGGGCTCTCTTCCCTCAGTACCCCTCTTTCATCCCTCCTGTGCACAGGGCTCTCTTCCCTCAGTACCCCTCTTCCATCTCTCCCATGCACAGGGCTCTCTGCCCTCAGTACCCCTCTTCCATCTCTCCCATGCACAGGGCTCTCTGCCCTCAGTACCCCTCTTCCATCTCTCCCATGCACAGGGCTCTCTGCCCTCAGTACCCCTCTTCCATCTCTCCCATGCACAGGGCTCTCTGCCCTCAGTACCCCTCTCCCATCTCTCCCATGCACAGGGCTCTCTGCCCTCAGTACCCCTCTTCCATCTCTCCCATGCACAGGGCTCTCTGCCCTCAGTACCCCTCTTCCATCTCTCCCATGCACAGGGCTCTCTGCCCTCAGTACCCCTCTTCCATCTCATGTGCACAGGGCTCTCTGCCCTCAGTACCCCTCTTCCATCCCTCCTGTGCACAGGGCTCTCTGCCCTCAGTACCCCTCTTCCATCTCTCCCCTGCACAGGGCTCTCTGCCCTCAGTACCCCTCTTCCATCTCTCCCATGCACAGGGCTCTCTGCCCTCAGTACCCCTCTTCCATCCCTCCTGTGCACAGGGCTCTCTGCCCTCAGTACCCCTCTTCCATCTCTCCCATGCACAGGGCTCTCTGCCCTCAGTACCCCTCTTCCATCCCTCCTGTGCACAGGGCTCTCTGCCCTCAGTACCCCTCTTCCATCCCTCCTGTGCACAGGGCTCTCTTCCCTCAGTACCCCTCTTCCATCCCTCCTGTGCACAGGGCTCTCTGCCCTCAGTACCCCTCTTCCATCTCATGTGCACAGGGCTCTCTGCCCTCAGTACCCCTCTTCCATCTCTCCCATGCACAGGGCTCTCTGCCCTCAATACCCCTCTTCCATCCCTCCTGTGCACAGGGCTCTCTTCCCTCAGTACCCCTCTTCCATCCCTCCTGTGCACAGGGCTCTCTTCCCTCAGTACCCCTCTTCCATCTCTCCCATGCACAGGGCTCTCTGCCCTCAGTACCCCTCTTCCATCTCTCCCATGCACAGGGCTCTCTGCCCTCAGTACCCCTCTTCCATCTCTCCCATGCACAGGGCTCTCTGCCCTCAGTACCCCTCTTCCATCCCTCCTGTGCACAGGGCTCTCTTCCCTCAGTACCCCTCTTCCATCCCTCCTGTGCACAGGGCTCTCTTCCCTCAGTACCCCTCTTCCATCCCTCCTGTGCACAGGGCTCTCTGCCCTCAGTACCCCTCTTCCATCTCTCCCATGCACAGGGCTCTCTGCCCTCAGTACCCCTCTTCCATCTCTCCCATGCACAGGGCTCTCTGCCCTCAGTACCCCTCTTCCATCCCTCCTGTGCACAGGGCTCTCTTCCCTCAGTACCCCTCTTCCATCCCTCCTGTGCACAGGGCTCTCTTCCCTCAGTACCCCTCTTCCATCTCATGTGCACAGGGCTCTCTGCCCTCAGTACCCCTCTTCCATCTCTCCCATGCACAGGGCTCTCTGCCCTCAGTACCCCTCTTCCATCCCTCCTGTGCACAGGGCTCTCTTCCCTCAGTACCCCTCTTCCATCCCTCCTGTGCACAGGGCTCTCTTCCCTCAGTACCCCTCTTCCATCTCTCCCATGCACAGGGCTCTCTGCCGTCAGTACCCCTCTTCCATCACTCCCATGCACAGGGCTCTCTGCCCTCAGTACCCCTCTTCCATCTCTCCCATGCACAGGGCTCTCTGCCCTCAGTACCCCTCTTCCATCCCTCCTGTGCACAGGGCTCTCTTCCCTCAGTACCCCTCTTCCATCCCTCCTGTGCACAGGGCTCTCTTCCCTCAGTACCCCTCTTCCATCTCTCCCATGCACAGGGCTCTCTGCCCTCAGTACCCCTCTTCCATCCCTCCTGTACACAGGGCTCTCTTCCCTCAGTACCCCTCTTCCATCCCTCCTGTGCACAGGGCTCTCTTCCCTCAGTACCCCTCTTCCATCTCTCCCATGCACAGGGCTCTCTTCCCTCAGTACCCCTCTTCCATCCCTCCCATGCACAGGGCTCTCTGCCCTCAGTACCCCTCTTCCATCTCTCCTGTGCACAGGGCTCTCTTCCCTCAGTACCCCTCTTCCATCCCTCCTGTGCACAGGGCTCTCTTCCCTCAGTACCCCTCTTCCATCTCTCCCATGCACAGGGCTCTCTGCCCTCAGTACCCCTCTCCCATCTCTCCCATGCACAGGGCTCTCTGCCCTCAGTACCCCTCTTCCATCTCTCCCATGCACAGGGCTCTCTGCCCTCAGTACCCCTCTTCCATCTCTCCCATGCACAGGGCTCTCTGCCCTCAGTACCCCTCTTCCATCTCTCCCATGCACAGGGCTCTCTGCCCTCAGTACCCCTCTTCCATCTCTCCCATGCACAGGGCTCTCTGCCCTCAGTACCCCTCTTCCATCCCTCCTGTGCACAGGGCTCTCTGCCCTCAGTACCCCTCTTCCATCTCTCCCATGCACAGGGCTCTCTGCCCTCAGTACCCCTCTTCCATCTCTCCCATGCACAGGGCTCTCTGCCCTCAGTACCCCTCTTCCATCTCTCCCATGCACAGGGCTCTCTGCCCTCAGTACCCCTCTTCCATCTCTCCCATGCACAGGGCTCTCTGCCCTCAGTACCCCTCTTCCATCTCTCCCATGCACAGGGCTCTCTGCCCTCAGTACCCCTCTTCCATCGCTCCCATGCACAGGGCTCTCTGCCCTCAGTACCCCTCTTCCATCTCTCCAATGCACAGGGCTCTCTGCCCTCAGTACCCCTCTTCCATCTCTCCCATGCACAGGGCTCTCTTCCCTCAGTACCCCTCTTCCATCTCTCCCATGCACAGGGCTCTCTGCCCTCAGTACCCCTCTCCCATCTCTCCCATGCACAGGGCTCTCTGCCCTCAGTACCCCTCTTCCATCTCTCCCATGCACAGGGCTCTCTGCCCTCAGTACCCCTCTTCCATCTCTCCCATGCACAGGGTTCTCTGCCCTCAGTACCCCTCTTCCATCTCTCCCATGCACAGGGCTCTCTGCCCTCAGTACCCCTCTTCCATCCCTCCTGTGCACAGGGCTCTCTTCCCTCAGTACCCCTCTTCCATCCCTCCTGTGCACAGGGCTCTCTTCCCTCAGTACCCCTCTTCCATCTCTCCCATGCACAGGGCTCTCTGCCCTCAGTACCCCTCTTCCATCCCTCCTGTGCACAGGGCTCTCTTCCCTCAGTACCCCTCTTCCATCCCTCCTGTGCACAGGGCTCTCTTCCCTCAGTACCCCTCTTCCATCTCTCCCATGCACAGGGCTCTCTGCCCTCAGTACCCCTCTTCCATCCCTCCTGTGCACAGGGCTCTCTTCCCTCAGTACCCCTCTTCCATCTCTCCCATGCACAGGGCTCTCTGCCCTCAGTACCCCTCTTCCATCCCTCCTGTGCACAGGGCTCTCTTCCCTCAGTACCCCTCTTCCATCGCTCTCCTGTGCACAGGGCTCTCTTCCCTCAGTACCCCTCTTCCATCTCTCCCATGCACAGGGCTCTCTGCCCTCAGTACCCCTCTCCCATCTCTCCCATGCACAGGGCTCTCTGCCCTCAGTACCCCTCTTCCATCTCTCCCATGCACAGGGCTCTCTGCCCTCAGTACCCCTCTTCCATCTCTCCCATGCACAGGGCTCTCTGCCCTCAGTACCCCTCTTCCATCCCTCCCATGCACAGGGCTCTCTGCCCTCAGTACCCCTCTTCCATCTCTCCCGTGCACAGGGCTCTCTTCCCTCAGTACCCCTCTTCCATCCCTCCCGTGCACAGGGCTCTCTGCCCTCAGTACCCCTCTTCCATCCCTCCTGTGCACAGGGCTCTCTTCCCTCAGTACCCCTCTTCCATCCCTCCTGTGCACAGGGCTCTCTTCCCTCAGTACCCCTCTTCCATCTCTCCCATGCACAGGGCTCTCTGCCCTCAGTACCCCTCTTCCATCTCTCCCATGCACAGGGCTCTCTGCCCTCAGTACCCCTCTTCCATCTCTCCCATGCACAGGGCTCTCTGCCCTCAGTACCCCTCTTCCATCTCTCCCATGCACAGGGCTCTCTGCCCTCGAGTACCCCTCTCCATCTCATGCACAGGGCTCTCTGCCCTCAGTACCCCTCTTCCATCTCTCCCATGCACAGGGCTCTCTGCCCTCAGTACCCCTCTTCCATCTCTCCCATGCACAGGGCTCTCTGCCCTCAGTACCCCTCTTCCATCTCATGTGCACAGGGCTCTCTGCCCTCAGTACCCCTCTTCCATCCCTCCTGTGCACAGGGCTCTCTGCCCTCAGTACCCCTCTTCCATCTCTCCCATGCACAGGGCTCTCTGCCCTCAGTACCCCTCTTCCATCTCTCCCATGCACAGGGCTCTCTGCCCTCAGTACCCCTCTTCCATCCCTCCTGTGCACAGGGCTCTCTGCCCTCAGTACCCCTCTTCCATCTCTCCCATGCACAGGGCTCTCTGCCCTCAGTACCCCTCTTCCATCCCTCCTGTGCACAGGGCTCTCTTCCCTCAGTACCCCTCTTCCATCCCTCCTGTGCACAGGGCTCTCTTCCCTCAGTACCCCTCTTCCATCCCTCCTGTGCACAGGGCTCTCTGCCCTCAGTACCCCTCTTCCATCTCATGTGCACAGGGCTCTCTGCCCTCAGTACCCCTCTTCCATCTCTCCCATGCACAGGGCTCTCTGCCCTCAGTACCCCTCTTCCATCCCTCCTGTGCACAGGGCTCTCTTCCCTCAGTACCCCTCTTCCATCCCTCCTGTGCACAGGGCTCTCTTCCCTCAGTACCCCTCTTCCATCTCTCCCATGCACAGGGCTCTCTGCCCTCAGTACCCCTCTTCCATCTCTCCCATGCACAGGGCTCTCTGCCCTCAGTACCCCTCTTCCATCTCTCCCATGCACAGGGCTCTCTGCCCTCAGTACCCCTCTTCCATCCCTCCTGTGCACAGGGCTCTCTTCCCTCAGTACCCCTCTTCCATCCCTCCTGTGCACAGGGCTCTCTTCCCTCAGTACCCCTCTTCCATCTCTCCTGTGCACAGGGCTCTCTGCCCTCAGTACCCCTCTTCCATCTCTCCCATGCACAGGGCTCTCTGCCCTCAGTACCCCTCTTCCATCCCTCCTGTGCACAGGGCTCTCTTCCCTCAGTACCCCTCTTCCATCCCTCCTGTGCACAGGGCTCTCTTCCCTCAGTACCCCTCTTCCATCTCTCCCATGCACAGGGCTCTCTGCCCTCAGTACCCCTCTTCCATCTCTCCCATGCACAGGGCTCTCTGCCCTCAGTACCCCTCTTCCATCCCTCCCGTGCACAGGGCTCTCTGCCCTCAGTACCCCTCTTCCATCTCTCCCGTGCACAGGGCTCTCTGCCCTCAGTACCCCTCTTCCATCCCTCCTGTGCACAGGGCTCTCTGCCCTCAGTACCCCTCTTCCATCCCTCCTGTGCACAGGGCTCTCTTCCCTCAGTACCCCTCTTCCATCTCTCCCATGCACAGGGCTCTCTGCCCTCAGTACCCCTCTTCCATCTCTCCCATGCACAGGGCTCTCTGCCCTCAGTACCCCTCTTCCATCTCTCCCATGCACAGGGCTCTCTGCCCTCAGTACCCCTCTTCCATCTCTCCCATGCACAGGGCTCTCTGCCCTCAGTACCCCTCTCCCATCTCTCCCATGCACAGGGCTCTCTGCCCTCAGTACCCCCTCTTCCATCTCCTCCCATGCACAGGGCTCTCTGCCCTCAGTACCCCTCTTCCATCTCCTGTGCACAGGGCTCTCTGCCCTCAGTACCCCTCTTCCATCCCTCCTGTGCACAGGGCTCTCTGCCCTCAGTACCCCTCTTCCATCTCTCCCATGCACAGGGCTCTCTGCCCTCAGTACCCCTCTTCCATCTCTCCCATGCACAGGGCTCTCTGCCCTCAGTACCCCTCTTCCATCCCTCCTGTGCACAGGGCTCTCTGCCCTCAGTACCCCTCTTCCATCTCTCCCATGCACAGGGCTCTCTGCCCTCAGTACCCCTCTTCCATCCCTCCTGTGCACAGGGCTCTCTTCCCTCAGTACCCCTCTTCCATCCCTCCTGTGCACAGGGCTCTCTTCGCCTCAGTACCCCTCTTCCATCCCTCCTGTGCACAGGGCTCTCTGCCCTCAGTACCCCTCTTCCATCTCTCCCATGCACAGGGCTCTCTGCCCTCAGTACCCCTCTTCCATCCCTCCTGTGCACAGGGCTCTCTTCCCTCAGTACCCCTCTTCCATCCCTCCTGTGCACAGGGCTCTCTTCCCTCAGTACCCCTCTTCCATCTCTCCCATGCACAGGGCTCTCTGCCCTCAGTACCCCTCTTCCATCTCTCCCATGCACAGGGCTCTCTGCCCTCAGTACCCCTCTTCCATCTCATGCGCCACTGCCCTAGTGCCCTCTTCCCTCATGTGCACAGGGCTCTCTTCCTCAGTCCTCTTCATCTCATGCACAGGGCTCTCTTCCCTCAGTACCCCTCTTCCATCTCTCCCATGCACAGGGCTCTCTGCCCTCAGTACCCCTCTTCCATCCCTCCTGTGCACAGGGCTCTCTTCCCTCAGTACCCCTCTTCCATCTCTCTCCTGTGCACAGGGCTCTCTTCCCTCAGTACCCCTCTTCCATCTCTCCCATGCACAGGGCTCTCTGCCCTCAGTACTCCTCTTCCATCTCTCCCATGCACAGGGCTCTCTGCCCTCAGTACCCCTCTCCCATCTCTCCCATGCACAGGGCTCTCTGCCCTCAGTACCCCTCTTCCATCTCTCCCATGCACAGGGCTCTCTGCCCTCAGTACCCCTCTTCCATCTCTCCCATGCACAGGGCTCTCTGCCCTCAGTACCCCTCTTCCATCTCTCCCATGCACAGGGCTCTCTGCCCTCAGTACCCCTCTTCCATCTCTCCCATGCACAGGGCTCTCTGCCCTCAGTACCCCTCTTCCATCCCTCCTGTGCACAGGGCTCTCTTCCCTCAGTACCCCTCTTCCATCCCTCCTGTGCACAGGGCTCTCTTCCCTCAGTACCCCTCTTCCATCTCTCCCATGCACAGGGCTCTCTGCCCTCAGTACCCCTCTTCCATCTCTCATGTGCACACGGCTCTCTGCCCTCTGTACCCCTCTTCCATCTCTCCTGTGCACAGGGCTCTCTGCCCTCAGTACCCCTCTTCCATCTCATGTGCACAGGGCTCTCTGCCCTCAGTACCCCTCTTCCATCCCTCCTGTGCACAGGGCTCTCTTCCCTCAGTACCCCTCTTCCATCCCTCCTGTGCACAGGGCTCTCTGCCCTCAGTACCCCTCTTCCATCTCTCCATGTGCACAGGGCTCTCTGCCCTCAGTACCCCTCTTCCATCTCTCCCATGCACAGGGCTCTCTGCCCTCAGTACCCCTCTTCCATCTCTCCCATGCACAGGGCTCTCTGCCCTCAGTACCCCTCTTCCATCTCTCCCATGCACAGGGCTCTCTGCCCTCAGTACCCCTCTTCCATCTCTCCCGTGCACAGGGCTCTCTGCCCTCAGTACCCCTCTTCCATCTCATGTGCCCAGGGCTCTCTGCCCTCAGTACCCCTCTTCCATCCCTCCTGTGCACAGGGCTCTCTGCCCTCAGTACCCCTCTTCCATCTCTCCCATGCACAGGGCTCTCTGCCCTCAGTACCCCTCTTCCATCTCTCCCATGCACAGGGCTCTCTGCCCTCAGTACCCCTCTTCCATCTCTCCCATGCACAGGGCTCTCTGCCCTCAGTACCCCTCTTCCATCTCTCCCATGCACAGGGCTCTCTGCCCTCAGTACCCCTCTTCCATCTCATCCCATGCACAGGGCTCTCTGCCCTCAGTACCCCTCTTCCATCTCTCATGTGCACAGGGCTCTCTTCCCTCAGTACCCCTCTTCCATCCCTCCTGTGCACAGGGCTCTCTTCCCTCAGTACCCCTCTTCCATCTCTCCCATGCACAGGGCTCTCTGCCCTCAGTACCCCTCTTCCATCCCTCCTATGCAAGGGCACTCTGCCCTCAGTACCCCTCTTCCATCCCTCCTGTGCACAGGGCTCTCTGCCCTCAGTACCCCTCTTCCATCTCTCCCATGCACAGGGCTCTCTGCCCTCAGTACCCCTCTTCCATCTCATGTGCACAGGGCTCTCTGCCCTCAGTACCCCTCTTCCATCCCTCCTGTGCACAGGGCTCTCTGCCCTCAGTACCCCTCTTCCATCTCTCCCATGCACAGGGCTCTCTGCCCTCAGTACCCCTCTTCCATCTCTCCAATGCACAGGGCTCTCTGCCCTCAGTACCCCTCTTCCATCTCTCCCATGCACAGGGCTCTCTTCCCTCAGTACCCCTCTTCCATCTCTCCCATGCACAGGGCTCTCTGCCCTCAGTACCCCTCTCCCATCTCTCCCATGCACAGGGCTCTCTGCCCTCAGTACCCCTCTTCCATCTCTCCCATGCACAGGGCTCTCTGCCCTCAGTACCCCTCTTCCATCTCTCCCATGCACAGGGTTCTCTGCCCTCAGTACCCCTCTTCCATCTCTCCCATGCACAGGGCTCTCTGCCCTCAGTACCCCTCTTCCATCCCTCCTGTGCACAGGGCTCTCTTCCCTCAGTACCCCTCTTCCATCCCTCCTGTGCACAGGGCTCTCTTCCCTCAGTACCCCTCTTCCATCTCTCCCATGCACAGGGCTCTCTGCCCTCAGTACCCCTCTTCCATCCCTCCTGTGCACAGGGCTCTCTTCCCTCAGTACCCCTCTTCCATCCCTCCTGTGCACAGGGCTCTCTTCCCTCAGTACCCCTCTTCCATCTCTCCCATGCACAGGGCTCTCTGCCCTCAGTACCCCTCTTCCATCCCTCCTGTGCACAGGGCTCTCTTCCCTCAGTACCCCTCTTCCATCTCTCCCATGCACAGGGCTCTCTGCCCTCAGTACCCCTCTTCCATCCCTCCTGTGCACAGGGCTCTCTTCCCTCAGTACCCCTCTTCCATCTCTCTCCTGTGCACAGGGCTCTCTTCCCTCAGTACCCCTCTTCCATCTCTCCCATGCACAGGGCTCTCTGCCCTCAGTACCCCTCTCCCATCTCTCCCATGCACAGGGCTCTCTGCCCTCAGTACCCCTCTTCCATCTCTCCCATGCACAGGGCTCTCTGCCCTCAGTACCCCTCTTCCATCTCTCCCATGCACAGGGCTCTCTGCCCTCAGTACCCCTCTTCCATCCCTCCCATGCACAGGGCTCTCTGCCCTCAGTACCCCTCTTCCATCTCTCCCGTGCACAGGGCTCTCTTCCCTCAGTACCCCTCTTCCATCCCTCCCGTGCACAGGGCTCTCTGCCCTCAGTACCCCTCTTCCATCCCTCCTGTGCACAGGGCTCTCTTCCCTCAGTACCCCTCTTCCATCCCTCCTGTGCACAGGGCTCTCTTCCCTCAGTACCCCTCTTCCATCTCTCCCATGCACAGGGCTCTCTGCCCTCAGTACCCCTCTTCCATCTCTCCCATGCACAGGGCTCTCTGCCCTCAGTACCCCTCTTCCATCTCTCCCATGCACAGGGCTCTCTGCCCTCAGTACCCCTCTTCCATCTCTCCCATGCACAGGGCTCTCTGCCCTCAGTACCCTCTTCCATCCCCCATGCACAGGGCTCTCTGCCCTCAGTACCCCTCTTCCATCTCTCCCATGCACAGGGCTCTCTGCCCTCAGTACCCCTCTTCCATCTCTCCCATGCACAGGGCTCTCTGCCCTCAGTACCCCTCTTCCATCTCATGTGCACAGGGCTCTCTGCCCTCAGTACCCCTCTTCCATCCCTCCTGTGCACAGGGCTCTCTGCCCTCAGTACCCCTCTTCCATCTCTCCCATGCACAGGGCTCTCTGCCCTCAGTACCCCTCTTCCATCTCTCCCATGCACAGGGCTCTCTGCCCTCAGTACCCCTCTTCCATCCCTCCTGTGCACAGGGCTCTCTGCCCTCAGTACCCCTCTTCCATCTCTCCCATGCACAGGGCTCTCTGCCCTCAGTACCCCTCTTCCATCCCTCCTGTGCACAGGGCTCTCTTCCCTCAGTACCCCTCTTCCATCCCTCCTGTGCACAGGGCTCTCTTCCCTCAGTACCCCTCTTCCATCCCTCCTGTGCACAGGGCTCTCTGCCCTCAGTACCCCTCTTCCATCTCATGTGCACAGGGCTCTCTGCCCTCAGTACCCCTCTTCCATCTCTCCCATGCACAGGGCTCTCTGCCCTCAGTACCCCTCTTCCATCCCTCCTGTGCACAGGGCTCTCTTCCCTCAGTACCCCTCTTCCATCCCTCCTGTGCACAGGGCTCTCTTCCCTCAGTACCCCTCTTCCATCTCTCCCATGCACAGGGCTCTCTGCCCTCAGTACCCCTCTTCCATCTCTCCCATGCACAGGGCTCTCTGCCCTCAGTACCCCTCTTCCATCTCTCCCATGCACAGGGCTCTCTGCCCTCAGTACCCCTCTTCCATCCCTCCTGTGCACAGGGCTCTCTTCCCTCAGTACCCCTCTTCCATCCCTCCTGTGCACAGGGCTCTCTTCCCTCAGTACCCCTCTTCCATCCCTCCTGTGCACAGGGCTCTCTGCCCTCAGTACCCCTCTTCCATCTCTCCCATGCACAGGGCTCTCTGCCCTCAGTACCCCTCTTCCATCTCTCCCATGCACAGGGCACTCTGCCCTCAGTACCCCTCTTCCATCCCTCCTGTGCACAGGGCTCTCTTCCCTCAGTACCCCTCTTCCATCCCTCCTGTGCACAGGGCTCTCTGCCCTCAGTACCCCTCTTCCATCTCTCCTGTGCACAGGGCTCTCTGCCCTCAGTACCCCTCTTCCATCTCTCCCATGCACAGGGCTCTCTGCCCTCAGTACCCCTCTTCCATCTCTCCTGTGCACAGGGCTCTCTTCCCTCAGTACCCCTCTTCCATCCCTCCTGTGCACAGGGCTCTCTTCCCTCAGTACCCCTCTTCCATCTCTCCCATGCACAGGGCTCTCTGCCGTCAGTACCCCTCTTCCATCTCTCCCATGCACAGGGTTCTCTGCCCTCAGTACCCCTCTTCCATCTCTCCCATGCACAGGGCTCTCTGCCCTCAGTACCCCTCTTCCATCCCTCCTGTGCACAGGGCTCTCTTCCCTCAGTACCCCTCTTCCATCCCTCCTGTGCACAGGGCTCTCTTCCCTCAGTACCCCTCTTCCATCTCTCCCATGCACAGGGCTCTCTGCCCTCAGTACCCCTCTTCCATCCCTCCTGTACACAGGGCTCTCTTCCCTCAGTACCCCTCTTCCATCCCTCCTGTGCACAGGGCTCTCTTCCCTCAGTACCCCTCTTCCATCTCTCCCATGCACAGGGCTCTCTGCCCTCAGTACCCCTCTTCCATCCCTCCTGTGCACAGGGCTCTCTTCCCTCAGTACCCCTCTTCCATCTCTCCCATGCACAGGGCTCTCTGCCCTCAGTACCCCTCTTCCATCCCTCCTGTGCACAGGGCTCTCTTCCCTCAGTACCCCTCTTCCATCCCTCCTGTGCACAGGGCTCTATTCCCTCAGTACCCCTCTTCCATCTCTCCCATGCACAGGGCTCTCTGCCCTCAGTACCCCTCTCCCATCTCTCCCATGCACAGGGCTCTCTGCCCTCAGTACCCCTCTTCCATCTCTCCCATGCACAGGGCTCTCTGCCCTCAGTACCCCTCTTCCATCTCTCCCATGCACAGGGCTCTCTGCCCTCAGTACCCCTCTTCCATCCCTCCCATGCACAGGGCTCTCTGCCCTCAGTACCCCTCTTCCATCTCTCCCGTGCACAGGGCTCTCTTCCCTCAGTACCCCTCTTCCATCCCTCCCGTGCACAGGGCTCTCTGCCCTCAGTACCCCTCTTCCATCCCTCCTGTGCACAGGGCTCTCTTCCCTCAGTACCCCTCTTCCATCCCTCCTGTGCACAGGGCTCTCTTCCCTCAGTACCCCTCTTCCATCTCTCCCATGCACAGGGCTCTCTGCCCTCAGTACCCCTCTTCCATCTCTCCCATGCACAGGGCTCTCTGCCCTCAGTACCCCTCTTCCATCTCTCCCATGCACAGGGCTCTCTGCCCTCAGTACCCCTCTTCCATCTCTCCCATGCACAGGGCTCTCTGCCCTCAGTACCCCTCTCCCATCTCTCCCATGCACAGGGCTCTCTGCCCTCAGTACCCCTCTTCCATCTCTCCCATGCACAGGGCTCTCTGCCCTCAGTACCCCTCTTCCATCTCTCCCATGCACAGGGCTCTCTGCCCTCAGTACCCCTCTTCCATCTCATGTGCACAGGGCTCTCTGCCCTCAGTACCCCTCTTCCATCCCTCCTGTGCACAGGGCTCTCTGCCCTCAGTACCCCTCTTCCATCTCTCCCATGCACAGGGCTCTCTGCCCTCAGTACCCCTCTTCCATCTCTCCCATGCACAGGGCTCTCTGCCCTCAGTACCCCTCTTCCATCCCTCCTGTGCCCAGGGCTCTCTGCCCTCAGTACCCCTCTTCCATCTCTCCCATGCACAGGGCTCTCTGCCCTCAGTACCCCTCTTCCATCCCTCCTGTGCACAGGGCTCTCTTCCCTCAGTACCCCTCTTCCATCCCTCCTGTGCACAGGGCTCTCTTCCCTCAGTACCCCTCTTCCATCCCTCCTGTGCACAGGGGCTCTCTGCCCTCAGTACCCCTCTTCCATCTCACTGTGCACAGGGCTCTCTGCCCTCAGTACCCCTCTTCCATCTCTCCCATGCACAGGGCTCTCTGCCCTCAGTACCCCTCTTCCATCCCTCCTGTGCACAGGGCTCTCTTCCCTCAGTACCCCTCTTCCATCCCTCCTGTGCACAGGGCTCTCTTCCCTCAGTACCCCTCTTCCATCTCTCCCATGCACAGGGCTCTCTGCCCTCAGTACCCCTCTTCCATCCCTCCTGTGCACAGGGCTCTCTTCCCTCAGTACCCCTCTTCCATCTCTCTCCTGTAAGGGTGACCAGATGACTCCCTGTCAACGGGACAACAGTTTTCCAGTCCTGGGATTTAATTTAAGAAATAGATGCGTTCTGGAAAGGAGAAGATAGTGCTATTGGCTTAATGGAGTCAAACCGAACACCCGATTAAATTAATTACGGATTAAAGGACAGCAGAAGATTAGAAAACGTGACATGGAGCCATATGTACATTCTAACTGGAGGGATGCAAAAACATAGAAGGGTCTTCGTCTCAGCTCACTTTCTATTCGGTATGTGTCAAACGTGTGCTATGTTATCAACAAGTGCACAGCGCTTTTTAACTTTATTGTGAGTGTATATTCAGCAAGCTGCGCTGCAAAGTCTCAAGAGAATCGAGCGGATTCAAGTGTATATTTATAACAGCTGCAGGCTGTGTGTACGGGACGGAATAAAGAAGCGATATTTGTGTAATAAATGGCATGAAATCCATAATATGGCTGCACGTGAGCAACGCACATAGAGTCCTCACTTACTAGGAAAGAGCAGAGACAATGCACGGAACAGCATAAAAAACAGGGTCCGGCACAGTTGAAAACAGAAGTTTGAAAATGCTCCCCTGGAAATCGAAAGAGTTCTTACTTTCCACTCCTCACAGACCACTCACAACTCACCCAGCAGCAGGACCCTCCCAGGAGTTATGTAACAGTGCACAGAAGCCTGCCACTAAACCACGAGGCTACAGGGAAGACAATACATAAAGGCACAGATAGGCACATTTATCTTACGCCCAAACACGTTTAAAGCGCTCAGCTCCTAAGGACTGCATGGGATACAGCGCTTTATGGAGACCTTCACTGATGTCTTAGCGGCGCTTCTGTGAAACGAGAACTCTTGTCACTTAAAGCGCCTATGGCTGCACAGATTGTTAATTAACGATCCCAGCCAGTCTGGGCTCTTAGCAATTAAAATGTTTAATTAAGCACTGCCTCTTCATTCTGCCGTCTCTCTTGCCGCTGTCTGCCAGGGCGGCATGCCGAAAAGCGCCTCTCCTGCCGAACTCTAAAGGCACAAATCCACAAAAACTTAAACTTCTCTATCTCCAGTAACAGACACCCCCAGCCTCCTCTATCTCCAGTAACAGACACCCCCAGCACCCTCTATCTCCAGTAACAGACACCCCCAGCTGTTCTCTATCTCAAGTAACAGACACCCCGTGCCTCTCTTTACCTCAAGCATACACCCCCAGCCCCCTCTATCTCCAGTAACAGTCACCCCCGTGCCTATCCTTACCTCGTGCTGCGGACACCCCCAACTCTTCTCTAACTCCAGTAACAGACACCCCGTGCCTCTTTACCTCAAGCAGCAGACACCCCAGCCCCCTCTATCTCCAGTAACAGACACCCCGTGCCTCTCTTTACCTCAAGCATACACCCCCAGCCCCCTCTATCTCCAGTAACAGACACCCCTTGCCTATCCTTACCTCGTGCTGCGGACACCCCCAACTCTTCTCTATCTCCAGTAACAGACACCCCGTGCCTATCTTTACCTCGTGCTGCGGACACCCCCAGCCCCCCTCTGTCTCCAGTAACAGAAACCCCGTGCCTCTGTCTCCGGTAACAGTCTCGAGTAACAGACACCCCGTGCCGAGTTTTTGATCTGAGTGCATTATGTTATAGCCTGTAAGGGCAAGGATTGTGAAGGTGTCATGCGTGACATGGGGCCCCGGGAGTGCCAGTGAGCCTGGGCTGTAGCCCCTGCCTGCCTCTCTGCCTGCCCTGACTGCGCACATGTGTGACCAGCAGGCAGCGGTGCTTGGCTCGGTCAAGGGCCCTCTCGGCCCCTCCGAGTGACAAGTTCAGTGCCGCCAGAAGTGGGACTTGTGCGCCGAGAACCAGTCGCAGCTCGCGCTCCAATACTCGCGGGGGGGGGGTGTTGGGGGTCGCGCGCGGCGGAGATTGAAATAAAGCAGCATTATTGAGCAAATTAAACTTTCCGGGTCCGCGCCGCCTCTGCGAGTCCTCCTGGGCCGGGGTCCGACTCCCGCGTTGGCGCCTTGGCAAGTACCGCCTGCGTCTCAGCCAATCCAGACGCTGCTCTAGAGCAGCGCCAGGATTGGCTTGAGCAGTAGTGTGCATGTTCTGTTTAGGGCTTAACATTTTTTGCGACCAGTCCGAACATGCGCACTAGGCTGCTCATTAGAAGAGCGGCATGGAACAACCCTCGCTCTTCTAATGAGCAGCGCCTAGTGCGCATGTGCGGGCTAGTCGCAAATTTTTTAAGCCCTAAACAGAGCATGCGCACTCTTGGTGTGCGCTCCGCCGACCACCTGTGATACTTATGGTGGATGTCAATCAGACACTTGCAGCTGAACTCCTGTAGTGCTGCCCCGCCCCCTTCTGAGCCGACTGCCTCCGGCTCCGGCGGCCTGGGATAGATTGCATTGTGTGAGTGAGAGTCAGAGAGAGTGACGGCAATGCTCAGTGGGGCAACGCCCAAGCGCCCTAATGGACGCACCGCCCCTGGCAAGCTTTATTATCGCCTTGTACTAATAAATGACATAAAATCAATGTGCATTTTCGTTTAAACATTTCAGTTCACAGCTAGACAATCTAAAAAAGGGGAATACATAGAAGACCATTACATTTCCAGAATGATAGTTAAGATACATGTGATGAATATATTTGGATACATGTATACATATGTGTAAGAAATTCGGTTGTTGGTTGACTGGGGTGTGACCAAGCAGCATCTACAATCCTTGTTGGGGCGAGGCACAAGCAAAACCTAAATTAACCTATGCACAACCCTCGGGTAGCTTGGCACAGAGAAGTTAGGCTTAACTCAGAGGCAATGTGTAAAGTATTTGTGCAACTCTTCAAACATTAACACAGTGAAAACACACCACAAAAGGAGCCCAAAATGTAATTTTTTAATAAATAAAACAGGACCAGAACGGCAAAAATCCAATCATATGCAATTTTAAAGAATTTAGGCAAAATAGCGCCTAAAAGCACAAAGCGTCAACTGTGGGTATATGGTCGCATCGGTCCGGGACAAAGTCACAAGTTCCAGCTGGCCGCGAGAAAGCGTGGGCTGGCTACAGGGACCCACTTAGACCCGCTTAACAAAGTACCTTAAATCCTGGTTTGCAAAATGTTGCGAGGATCCGTATCGAAGATGCATCGCGCAGACGGAGCGATGCGTCCGTTCCAAAATGCGGCGAGGTTGTGGTGAGAGGTCCTGCATCATCGTTGAGGATCCTGTCAATGAGGGCTTGTGATGCAAAGTACTTGCATTCGGGGCAATGCGTCAGTTCAGAATAGCTGCGATTGTGCGATGCAGAGTCCGGTGTTGTCATCTAGGCTGCTATCAACGAGGGATGCGAGGGCCTGAGCCGAAGACGTGTCGCACAGCGGCGGTTTCGATAGGGCAATGGGCTGCCATGCGACACGGGTCTTTGCATCACAATGAAAGTGTCTTACTCACCAAGATATTATAGCATTCTTTTTTATGAAAAATGTTCACTTTGGTAAAAGTCAATTAATCGTGACAAGAAATTAAATATCAGTAAAACTAAAATTATTTTTATAGCCTATAAATTTCTCAATTTTTGAAGTTATTTGTATTTCTCTGATAGTACAGAATTTTCATTTATACCACCAAATAAACAATTTGTCTCTTCGACAGATTTAACCATTGATGTGCATTCATTAATGCCTAAAAAACAGCTATGTCCCTGTGATTCTTGACCAAAGGGACTCCATATTCCCTTCGACTTCACGATCAGTCGTGTAAGTATAATAAATATATGGGCAAATTACAGTCATGCTCTGATGACCATATAATTTATTTCTGCCCCTCGTTCCTTTTTAGTACAATATATATTGGTGACTCCTCTTGGAGCAACCTCCGTCAGCCCTACTGTTCATTGTGGGATAATTAAGTGAGCAGCTTTTACTTATGCATGATTATGAATAAGTATCACTTTCTGATCTTTATGTAGTGGGTGATCTTCTTTCCACTAGAAAATAAAATGTCTTTTTTATGTACCTTCTTCTATAAATAAATATGGTCTTTTAAAATTGGGACATGGATCTCCTGTGTACACACTATTTTAAGCATGTGTTTTCTTATCACTGCAGGTGATGACGCTTTATTTTTAGGTGATGTATAATTTATTTTGAGTTTGTTCAAAATGTGTTAAGTATTATATTTCTTGAATACCTCATGAGAGGGGTCTTTTCCATCCTCTTGAAAAATCTACAGTCCTGAAGATGGTCTCATTGACTTACAGCTACAGAGACCAAAACGTTGACGCAGTTTCGAATTTCCTCTAAAAGTAATTGTAAAATGTGCTATTTGTAACTTAGTTCTACTTTGTTAGACAGTTTCAAATACTGTGTATAGGATTTGGCTGGCTAACACGTTGACTTGTGGTCCCTCTATATATGCAAAATGTATTCATAACTGTTATCAATGTGTTTCTGAGATGGATCTTTTGTAAACCCCTTGTATATACAATATAAACTTTTTAATATAAAATATTAATCTACACTCCTGCTTCTGAACATTTTCAGAAACATTTATTTTTCATTAAGTAATGATTTTCTTTTGGATTGATTTTCGAATAATTGTGAATTTAATTATTGTCATAATTTTACATATTGAATTTTAAAAAATCAGATAAATATACCTGTGCAAAAAAATCCCTTTTGGGCAATCTTATCTACTATGTTATTGTTCACCCAAGCCCTCGAGGGAATACTGGGTTGCCCCTTTCTTCTTTATAACTTTCTAAAAGTGGCATTTTCAGAATTGTAATGTAAAATCTGACTTCTCCATAGGTTAGGATTTTTCATAACAATTCCAAAGACACCAAACATGAATTGGGTACCTGCTCCCATTTGGAAATTACAGCTTATTAAATGTAATAGGCTGTCTCCAATGTTATCCCATGGGAGAGATAAGCCTTGCAATAGCAAAAAACGAATCTAAGATTTTTTCACTATCAGGAAATGTAAAACTAAAAAGTACATGTCCAACTTTTTAAATAAAATGCACCCTGCTCTCTGGGCTGTCCAGGGCCTACCCTAGGGGTGACTTGCATGCATTAAAAAGGATGTTTTGCAGGAACTAAGGAAAGCTTGGCAACCGTGCAAGACAGGCCATCTCCTTATTTAAAACAAGCATTGGCATAGCCAATAGGTCTCGCCTTTGGGACCTTATAAGTGTTTAACCATGCAACAGTTAATGTTGTTGCACCAAGGATATTGTGCTGCATAACTAAATACTTATAAGGTCCCAAAAGCGAGACCTATTGGCTATGCCAATGCTTGTTTTAAATAAGGAGATGGCCTGTCTTGCACGGTTGCCAAGCTTTTCTTAGTTCCTGCCTCTGCCTTCTCTGTGCTGACATTTAAAAACGTCTCGGTCTTCAAAATTGTAGCTGCTTTTACACTTGTGCAGGTAAAATCAGCAACAACGAAGAGAAACAAAACACTCACAAGGAGGACAGGCAGAAGTGATTTTTTTTAAAAGACTGCGAAGAGCTGAAATATTTTTCTTGTAACTTTCCGTTTTTGTGACCCTGGTGGAATGGAACCGGTCTACAGGAGCTGAGACCAGCCTCTAGGGGGCCCAGGTTGACTCTCTTGGGAAAATGGCCAGTCTGGCCATGTGCCCTGGGAAAGAAGCCCGGCTGAGAAGAGTGTGTAGTGTGGCGGAAATAGATTCACTTTAGCATAATTTATTAGCTCAGAGTGAGATTATGCCAATAGGTTCATACTGATCCATCTAGATGACAAACCGTTTCGGGAATGGCCGGATGCACTGATGATTTTTTAGTTCTCCCCAGGTCCTCAGTTAATTATGACAAACACAGTGAATGAGAAATTGAGCCTTCAGGGTGACTCGTAAAAAGAACAAGACCGCGAGTGGCTCGACCTAACAAGCGCTGCCACGCGGCCGCGAAAGTGAAAGCGACCATGAAACAGAACAGATGCCCTGTGCGCCCCTGACCCCGAACAGATGGCCCCTGCTCGTAACCGCAAGCCGTAGGCCGTGGGCGGATACATTCCCTGGGAAAGGTGGGACATGCACCCGCCTTTGCCCAATTGCGTGCTGTCCTTTTATAAAGACGCACGCAAAGCCCAATAGAAAAAAAGCTAAAAAAAAAAAACACGCACGGGCGTGTGAAAAGTCCAGAGTGATTCCAAGAGGTCGTTTTCCTAGAGCAGCGCATGCGCGCTACGCTAGGCTCGACCTAAAAAGGATGTTTTGGGCCTGGCGCAGGGTTTATTGTGCCTGGTTGAAATGGCAGTTTAGAACTGGGGACACAGGCTGCAATGGCAGGCCTGAGACATGTTTAAAATGCTACTTAAGTTGATGGCACAATCACTAGTAGCATTTAATTTACAGGCCCTGGACACAGGTAGTGCCACTTTACTAGGGTTTTACAAGTAAATTAAATATGCAAATTGTGTATAAGCCAATCTTACCATGTTTTATAGAGAAAGCACAAGCACTTTAGCACTGGTTAGCAGTAAAACGGTGTGCAGAGTCCTAAAAGCCAATAAAAATGAGTTCAGAAAACAGGAGGGTGAAGGCAAAAAGTTTGGGGATGACCCGGCAGAAAAAGTCAAGTCCAACAATATGATTATAAGTGCAATGATAAATGAAAGATGCCAGGCTATTGTACTGATTTGCTATTTATTGAGGTGGGGTACAAAATTGTTGAATTTTTATTTGAAAAGGCACAAAACTGTCCTTTCGTGAACTTTCTTCATGTAATGTTTTCAAGAAGGATCGGACACTTTCATGTCTTGGTGCAACCTCATTATTTTCTCCCAGATGAAGTAGTTGACATAACTCTTTCAGGGAATGAATATGGTGAAGCAACAGATCTTCCAAAGTATCTGAACAGGTTTACTGGGTTGGTGTGTGCAAGCTTGGCCACCACAGTCTAAATAGTTACCTTTTTTGCTCTTTTGAGCTCTGAATGAGGCACACTTCAGAAAAACCGCACTGGATCTTTTAGTGCATCCAAGAGGGTATCCATAGCAGAGCTGGCTCAAAGCAAACCCATGCATATCGAGTGTTTTCGCACTTTAATTAAAAGTGCCTCACTGTCAGGCAGCCTGTGTAAATGACCTACCCACTGTAGCCACAGCTTCACTGAACACTACTGCAACTGTCCCAGAGACAAGAATCAAGCAGTGCGCGATAAGGCAAGAAGGCCAGCATTACAGCTGAAAACGTCTTCAGGGTACCCAGTTTGCTTATTAACATTTAAAATATTTTAAGGGTATTATGCCCAGCAAAGTGGCACCTCCAAATACAATTATCAATGTAGTTTGAGAAGCATGTATTCCCCCTGGCAGTATGGTGGCAAATGCTTTCAGCTTCAATGCAGGAGACCTTGGCATGAGTCTCCTGAAATGAGCAGGGCTGGCAAGAATCAACAAACGGATGGAAAGAGTACCCTAGCTCTCATGTTCAGGGGAGATCTTTGCAGGCACCCAGAGTTGTTGAATGATCTCATTAGCACCACAAACTACAGCCAATGACTGGAGGGTACCAGGCCATTCGCAGTCAGGTGCGCAGGAAGAGGAAGGTGGAAAATGAACGAACTAACAGCCAAGGTTTAAAGACAGACAACACATGCGCGCACATATACACACCCAGTTGGAGTCTCATTCACAAGTTCAATCAGCCCACAGAACAGCATATATATAATAGGTGAAAGGTCAGTCCTCTTCAGACGCTGGCATCATTACCAGTGTCATTCTGGTTTTGGATAGGTACACAGGATTGCCTTTGGATATATTATGTCTCAGGCATTGTATGTGATGGCTTTTGCCTGTTTATAGGGAAGGTAACCTTTCAAAGGCAGCAAAAGAGGGCATTGGTTACTGCTCAGTATCTGCAGGTCATGGACATAAGGGATGGGCAATATTGTTGCCCCCATTGCGGAGGGTCAACAGCGTCTGCAAGGCCCAATGTTAGCGCCATCCGACGGGTACTTACAACACAGTGTGCAGATAGTAAAAGACCACCACCTCATCACAGCTGACAGCATGCCCACTGGAGCCCACCAGCTAAAGGAGCTTCTTGCACCAATGTCGGTTCCAGCACTAGCTGGTGCAGTGGTGGGGAAGTTCCGGTCCCTGCTGGAAAACCTCTTCCCACACCTTACCTGTCTTGTGGAGGGCTGCACTACGGTCCTCTCAGCGGAATCTCCTCCGCAATGACGGAGGAGCATCGCCCCACTGGCTCAGAGCAAGCAGCTAAAAAATAAAATGTTTTATTATTGTTTTATTTGTCAGCTGCTCGCCGAGTCAAGCGTGGGCAGGGAGAAGCGGGGCTGGGCCATGGGAGGAGGGGTGGAGTGGAGTGCACTTACAAGTGTACATGTCATGTATCAGTGTGGGGTTTTTAGTATTGACAGGAATAATGGCGCTCAAGCTAATTCGCGCTGAGTTTATGTTATACTAGGAGTGTGAACGGTGCAAACCAGGTCAGGGGATATGCCCTAAAACCCCCGTGATGGTATGGATAGAAATCCACACAAATGAAGTAGGTACAGTCCCGGGCACACGTAACGAGGATATAATATCAGGAGAAATGTCTCATACTGCAGAAATGTAGAGGGTCTACACCAGAATGATAGTCATAGGTGTTTAATATAGTAACAGAGCATAAGCAACCAGCCAAAACAAAAGCAACCAGCCGACACGTGTTTCGTCACAAGGGTAGTAACCCGTGACTCTTCAGGGCTGAAAGGCGGTGCCAACAAGGTGGATTCAAGTGACCGTTCAAGAATCCAAAGCGGCAATGAAGAGCAGTGCGAACCACGGTAGGTGGGCTACTGCCAAATGTAAGGAAAGGAAGACGGATATCGCCGGGCGGCGGATAAGCCAATGAGGACTATTGACCTTCAGAAAAGTCGATGCAGTCTGTGGCGACGAGATTAACCAAGTGCTAAGTAGCACAGGGGAATATAAATTAGGCGTGCCAGGTCAGTAGTCCAGGACGACACGGCGGATGCGCCGAGTACAGGAAACTGGGAGAAGTGTTGTTCAGGAAGGAAAATGGTTCCGGGCCATCTTCCGGAACCATTTTCCTTCCTGAACAACACTTCTCCCAGTTTCCTGTACTCCGGCGCATCCGCCGTTGTCGTCCTGGACTACTGACCTGGCACGCCTAATTCTATATTCCCCCTGTGCTACTTAGCACTTGGTTAATCTCGTCGCCACAGACTGCATCGACTTTTCTGAAGGTCAATAGTCCTCATTGGCTTATCCGCCGCCCGGCGATATCCGTCTTCCTTTCCTTACATTTGGCAGTAGCCCACCTACCGTGGTTCGCACTGCTCTTCATTGCCGTTTTGGATTCTTGAACGGTCACTTGAATCCACCTTGTTGGCACCGCCTTTCAGCCCTGAAGAGTCACGGGTTACTACCCTTTGTGACGAAACACGTGTCGGCTGGTTGCTTTTGTTTTGGCTGGTTGCTTATGCTCTGTTACTATATTAAACACCTATGACTATCATTCTGGTGTAGACCCTCTACATTTCTGCAGTATGAGACATTTCTCCTGATATTATATCCTCGTTACGTGTGCCCGGGACTGTACCTACTTCAAGTGTACATGTCAGTTTGCCAGGCCTCTTAGGTCGGCCAGACAGACATGCACAATTAGGTTTCTCCAACCCAGCTGTATTACACAGCGGGGTGGAGAAACGGCAGAGACTTCCTGTGCCTGAGCGAGCATTAAACTAGCCCGCTGAGGCCAATACCTGCGCTGCTCTCATGCTTGGTAATAGCAAGAGAGCAGCGCAGGTATTGGAAGGGAAGTCTCTGATTGTGTCCCAGGGATTGGTAGGAGCAAAAAACAGAGGAGCACTGAGGCACGAGGCGGCCAGCAGCTTCAGGTAAGTTTTTAAAATGTTTTTTTAAATAACTACCGCTCCCCCCCATACCTCCCTCCCCCCCCGCTGCTGCACCACCATTTTTTTTTATTGCCAGCAGCCAGTCCACCAGCAAAGCTGCTACTCTTAGGACCCTCCCAAAACTCTCATTTTCACCTGAGTCTGATATGCCAGACCGTCGTTCCTCTTCAGAACAAGGGTAAGACATTTAAGGATTTTTTATGATTTAAGCATGATAAAGAATGTAATTTAGAAATGTATTTACATTTATGCTGAATCACTGTAATGATACAGCAAACAATGATGGCCTGGGATGCTATTTCCAAGCGGTCTACTGTGTTTACAGTCTACAAACACTGTTTACCTTTGAAACGTTCTTGCATTTCTACACTACTTACAGCAGTGGCAGCACCTGTTGTTTTTGTGCTGTCACTAACAATGGTAATAACACAGCCGCTTGGTGACTAAACTTCTGTGACAGAACTTTAACTTCAGCCACTTGTCTGCAGGTTGGAACTGGTATTAATAAACTAAAAATTCTAAATTGGTCCTTTCAATGACATCCCATTACAAAACGTTCCCATCGGAAGGTCATTAGTGAAGATCAAAGCACTTTTGTTTATAAAATGGCCACACTTACTGCTTTTGCCAATGGTCATCACATGCTTATCACAACGCAACACAGATTGGTGTTTTATTCATACAAATAATCTATGGGTTCCCTGTAGGGTTCTTGCTTTCTTATATGAAAGTTTTTAAGGATGATTCCATGCAAGAACATAGCCACCAAATGACAAAATACCGACTTGGCAACCATAGACTAAATCCAGAGGGGACAGTCGCAACCTAATCCGCAGGGACAAGACATCAGAGATGAAAAAAAATCTGCCTGAGGCCCACCCCCTTAAACTGATCATTTTAAAAATAATGTAACAAATAAAAATCTTATTACATAGTAGATGTTCAATGATGGTTTGCAAATGCTGCTGCACCGTACATTGCGTTCTTTCATCTGGAGAGCATGAGACGCAATGTTAATACTTCCTCAAAGCTCGCGTTACATCCAAAAGAGAATCCATCTGGGAGCCTTTTTAGGATTACAGGTCAGAATAATGTTCTTGAATCGAAGGACCTGATTGTGTTGCATCACGGATTATTTTGTTATTGGTGGGTATTGGACAGAGCTGCAGCCCTAGCTGTAAGGATACCATCTGTGCACTTTACAAATGGCATTTCCACTATAGTAGGGGCACTTCTGACTTCAAGTGCTGTTCATAAACAAGTTTGGAGTGTGGGGTCTATTTCAGAAAGAGTTGCAGAAATTAGGATAAGAAATTGTGTCATTGGGACCCGACGTTTCACTTTATAGATGATTTCTAATTGTGTCATTGGGACCCGACGTTTCACTTTATAGATGATTTATAGATGATTATTTACATTTTGAGCCAGAAGGATATAAAGTGATTTTTAAAGACTGTCATTATCGTCTGCCAAGTGCCTAACCTCGGGTTCAAACCCAGGTCTTTAAGGTCAGCAATTTAGTAGACAGCGGAAATCTGATTCACAAAGCGCTCTCTCGAAAACGCATAGTTAAATCCACACAAGTCGGGCGCGAGACACAACTGAACGCGCACAATGCTTCTAAAAGGGCCCGGAGAGTCTCACGAGAATACAAGTCAATGCTGGGCAGAGCGAGGCGGTGAGGGGGCACGGAGATCGCTTAGCAGAGCGCTGCGGGACTGCAGAGACTGTAACCGGATCGTTGGGACGAGTTTCTGGTGCGCTTTTTCTGCCGACATGTTGGCACCTCTGCGCACATGAGCTTAAGTCTGGAATTCGGCAGTCCAAGTCCAAAAAAATGCTAAGTAACTGGAAAACGAACAGACAAAAAAGGGGGGGAATTCATCTGTGAAAGAAAGAGCGCATTGTACCGAGGTTCGCCTACTGTTTAACGACAGTTCTCTCTACGGGGAGGCCAGCGCTACCAAGGAACCCCTCGCCCACTCGCCCTGACCTCCTTTCTCGTCTCTATGGTGTGCCCTCTCCTCCCCTCGCACCCGCCATCGCGGCAGACTTCATTCATGTGATTGGTGAGTGACAGAGGGGGCGCGCGCAGCTGCTGCAGGCCGGTCCCTGTGATCCCGCTGCACGTGCTCACATCCGTCAACACTGAGCAGCCATGGAGAGGGCCTGCTGAGCTGGGAGGTGGAGGCCCTAGAGCAGAGGGGCAGAGAAAGATGATCAACGTCGTGCGGTGAAAGGATTGATGTGCATTGCTCGCATTACCACATTTCACGCGCTGCAATACCACTTCACAGCCCCGGCTAAGATGCTACCAAACAGCTTCGTCCTAGTGTTTAAGTCTTCATAATTAATTGTTAAAAACGTAAGAAACCATATTTATGCAAGTTATCACTATTTATTAATGCCAAAATCAGAGTTGACATTCACTGTTCTAAGATAAAGTTTGTAAAGCATCTTGGCGCTACACAGCAAGACAAACTACTGTGCTGAAATGTTATGTTCTAGTAATTTATTAAGCGCACGAACACCAAAGGTGTCTTGGCGCTAGCAGTCCTGAGTAAGTGAACCTTGCCCTAATCACAGAATAGCCAAGTTTTAAGTTCCTTCCTGAAGACCATTAATGTAGGCATGGCCCGAATATAGATAGGAAGGCTGTTCCAAAGTTTGCAATTATTGAATCCCCCAGCACACACTAATGTCAAAACATAATCATGTTCATGTAAAGCATATAAATAACATGATCACATCAATTCTTGTTTTTCTTGTATTCTTTAGTTTATTCTTGAAGTTCTGGTCTTCAGCCAACACTCGTACAACGCTCGTACTCGCTTGTATCACCAGATGCCATGAAGCCAATACTCTGAGTAGTACCCAACGATTACAGAAGTGGGCAAGGCGCATTTCAACCTGCCCCATCTGGGATGAGCTAAAACGTGTATCCCTGGTGGGTTGAGGCCTGGTGGCATGTACTGGTGGTCTCAAATAAGCTTCAGAAAGTGTACAAAATGCACCATCCCAATTGTTCACCAGCTTTAAAGCTAATACTGTAATATATGGGCACATTTTTCTCAACTGTACATTATAAAGAACGTACAAATCACCCAGCAGTTTAGTGGACTGAACTTATCAGGAGAGCATAAGATCTTACAACAAGCATTGGCAAAGCCAATAGGTCTCGACAATCCGGGAGCTATTGCCACTGTCAATGTCATTGTCTTTTAGCATGTGTTATGGACTGGAGTGGATATACGTGGTGTGGAGCTGAAATATACTTAGTGTAAATATGTGGCATGGTGCAGAGTGGATTTATGTGGAGTGTAATTATGTTGCATGGTGTGGATTTACGTGGAGTGGCATTGTGTGCCATGGAGTGGCATGTAGTGGAGTTGAATTATGTGGCATGATGTTGAATTATATTGTGTGGATTGCAATCATGTAGTGTGAAATTATGTGGGTTGTAGTGGAATTGTTTGTGGAATTGTGTGGCGTTGAGTGGAGTTATGTGTAGTGGAATTATGTGGCCTGGTGTGCAGTGGAATTATGTGGATACTAATTATATGGTATTGAGTGTAGTGGTATTGAGTATTGAGTGTACTGGAATTATGTGGAGTGGAACTGTGTGTCATGGAGTATAATTGTGTGGAGTGGTATTGTGTGTGATGGAGTGGCATGTAGTGGAATCGAATTATGTGGTGTGGTGTTGAATTATGTGGCATGATGTGTAATTCTGTGGTGGATTGGATGTATGTGTTGTGTAGTTGAATTATGTGCTATGGAATTATGGGGTTTGGTGTGGAATTATGTGGTGTGGAATGGAATTGTGTAAAATTGAATTCTGTGGCATGGAGTGAAATTATGTTGAGTGGAATTATGTTGCATGGTGTAGAGTGTATTTATGTGGAGTGTTGCTATGTGGCCTGAATTTATGTGGAGTGTAATTATGTCCAATGAATGAATCCAATGGTGTAGTGAGCACGGGACCCACGTCTGGGCATACCCTTCCCACTTAGGGCGACAAATGCAAAAAAAACAATTGATGGACGGAATGCTGGACAATGCAAACATTCACCCCCAGTCACAAGGATCTGGGTTAAATCCATCATTCTTTTGCTCACCACACCACCCCAGTTTGGACCCAGCTATATGCAAATTAGTCTTGACCCTGTTCCTTGTGGGAACAGTCCAGCCCGAACTGCCAAGCCAGGTCCTCCTTGGACCGGAAACAAGCATCCTGGGACCGGTTTCAGGGCATCACCCTTCATCAGCCAGGCTAGCTTGAATCCAATGGTGTAGTGAGCACGGGACCCACGTCTGGGCATACCCTTCCCACTTAGGGCGACAAATGCAAAAGAAACAATTGATGGACGGAATGCTGGACAATGCAAACATTCACCCCCAGTCACAAGGATCTGGGTTAAATCCATCATTCTTTTGCTCACCACACCACCCCACTTTGGACCCAGCTATATGCAAATCAGTCTTGACCCTGTTCCTTGTGGGAACAGTCCAGCCCGAACTGCCAAGCCAGGTCCTCCCTGGACCGGAAACAAGCATCCTGGGACCGGTTTCAGGGCACTTAATTGCGTGGGGTTGTGTTGAATTATATGGAGTTGGATGCTTGCTGTTTTCATGGGCCAGCAGAGTGCTTCAGGCAGAATATCAACTGCAGCGCTGAGGGAGTCCCCTTCATGGGAGGCAAGACAATGTTGTTTCTCTTTTCTGTCCTCTGAAATTGCCTAAAACAGTGTGAATGCCATCCAGCAGCTGTTGATGCCTCTGCTGCCAGCGCTGGAGTATAGAGATTACTCCTGCTTCTGGCGGTTGGATTTATCACTACTTTGAAGTTTCAACACGAGCTCAACTGGGGGGGATGAAGGCATGGTGATTAAAGGCGGCTCGCTGATTCCTCTGTATTTATTCAGTGAGCCAATGGCATGTATGCAGCTCTTCTCTCTGGCAGCATGTTAATTTTAACATGCATTGGCATGAGGGGCAGAAATAAAGTTATCTGCAGCCATTAAAACAAGAAACTAACTTCGTCTTCGGTTCCCTGTGCAGAAACAGCATGAGGGTGGGTGGGGGGGAATAAAGAAATACGAGCTAGGGCGGTCGGTGAGCAGGGGGATAAAGAAAGACATACATTACAGCGCGATTTGCGGAGTGAAAGAAGCAACAGGGATGGGAGACAGAGCGAGTGAAAACATAAGCACTTGTGTGGAGTGCTTAAAGACAAAGAAAAAAGTAGCTTCCAAAATGGGAGCAGTGGATGAACACAAGTGCTTGGTCCATGCTCTGGGTATGGGCCAAACACAAGAAGAGGCATGGCGCATGCATGCCATCGACAAACGGTAACAAAGGATACGAGTGCAACGATGGAACGAACAAACGGTAAGCCTATGAGAAGGCTGAAGCCTATGGATTGTATACAATATGGCTCGAAGACACAGCGCATGCGCTTTCTAGCCAAGACCTAAAAAGCATTGCCAAATGGCATTTATAAAAGCACGGTTCACAAACAAAGGGATGGGGGGGGTCCGTGGAGAATTTTAAAGACCTGTGAGGGTTGACTCCCTAATTCAACATGATTCACAGAAAATTGAACCCTCAGGTCTAAAAGTTTAACAAGAGCGAGAGAGGTTAACTGAGAAGATATCTCAGCAACCCCTGGGAAATTCCTTTTTTAAGACGAAATCCCTCACCCACCAAAGGAATATACCAGGGGTTGCTGAGATATCTTCTCGGATAACCTATATCACTCTTGTTAAACTTTTAGACCCGAGGGTTCTATTTACTGTGATAAAAATTTATAAAAGCACCTCTTTCAAACAAGTTAGGTAAAAAACCAAAAGTACTGAAGAAACAGTAATGCAGCCATTCATTTTGTGGTGTGTCAGGCAAGTCTTCTCCAACTGAAAGATGTTGGGCCTCACTTTCTTCAAGAAAATCTTGAAGAACTGGAGGCAAAACAGTGGATTTGCCAGCAGAATGTTAATAAAAAGTGACTTAAGAGGAGTGCTACATGCTGTCAAAAAATCTGAGTATCCAAGTTCAGAAGTCCTCCAATTTTTTAAAACATATAGCTTATTTCTTCGCTTCCTTTTGTCAGCCTACCATTATAAAGCAGATTCCCAATCATATTGCAAGATTAAGAATGTACCTTGAGAACGCTATCCCTGGTACTCTCATTAGACCGCATCTTGTTGTATTTTGACTAATTGTAATGCCAAGCTTGTTTAATAAAAAACAGAATAAAAAAAAAATTGTACTTTGAACGTGCAGAGTGGACAATTCAAAACATAAAAACCTCACAACCACAGGCTGTAGGCAGCAGAACTAACAAATCCAACAGGATCACACAACAGAAAGGTAACTCTAATATTACATTATAAGATTTATAATCTAGAATTAATCATACTTCTTTTTTTAATACAGATGGAGAAATGGCTCAGCACAAGTTATAAAAAAAACAAGCAGAGCTTACAGTACCTTTTGGCACCAAAATTAGCAATAGCCCCCTGAATTCTGCATGAATTACTCCTCAAATGCAGCTTTTAATATATTTCTGAAATGTAATTTTTTGGTACAAAACACCAGCTTAACAAGTGACCTGCAGGACGACAATTAATGGATGGCACAGCTGGAAAGTATTTTAAATTGTGACCTTAGGGTAATTGAAATTAAGAGTGGGGGCACGAGTAGTCGAATGTGGGCTGTACTGGAGCAGGCTATCACCTAGGAGTATTAGTTTGTATAAAGTTAGAATCTCACCTTGAAAGCCTGTGGGCCATGTTAACACTGGCAACAAACTGGCAGGTTTTCAGAGGCCCTCTTTACAAGAACTGTCCAGAATGTTTTTGTTTCAGTGAGTTAGATAATTGTCACTGCCTTGTGTAACTGCCCAGTGAGCAGTGCTGAGGGGCAGCCAAACTAATCAGGTGATGCATACCCTACATCCATTACACATGAAAGGCAAGATAAAAATCCCTCTCGTGGGCCACAGACAAAGTCTAGAGCTTGGAGGAACACATCTGGACTTGAGCACTTAGCCATGTGCATTCTAGACCTCCACTGCTATTGTGCTCTGTTGTATTCGTATTGATATAGTACTTTCAATAACCCTTGCAAGAACTAAAGCCTTTTCTTGATTGTGGAGGAAATGGCTACTCAGAATATTTATAATATAAATATATAGCGCTTCGCATCCTTTGCAAGGATATGGAAATGCTCCTATTCTTCATTAGGTTCATGGGTGCCCTTCAGATGCATGTTTAAAAGTGGAATGATTGTAAGTTGTCCTGTGTGGGAGAAACCTTGGATGTCATGCATAAGGTTTCAAAGTGGGCTAAGTATGGGTGCTGAAGAGTATGAAAGGTATGCGCAGCTACGCATGCTGGTACTTATACTATGCCCCTCATCCATAGCAACTTCCAGAGGAATGTACAAGAGAGTGGACTTCAAGCCTCTGTGGCACATGAGACGTGTGTGTTGCAATACATCTAGTTTGGAGCAACTCAAGACTCATCTGAAGTCAGTTATGAGGCATCACCGAGCTTTACCCTAAGTAAATCAAGAGAGACGTTCCAAGCACCATTTAAAAAAAAAAAAAGTATTTTACTGGGTGGAATGTACTAGTGCTTGAGTGCTCAGCCTGTGAGCGACACTGTTGACACTGATGTCTCCAGGGGTGGGGGAAGGGCTGATGAAGCCCATTCCTCAGCTCCGTTTGTCCGGTCCCCCTTCCCCCTTTGGACACACCACAACATCTGTTGAATGTATGTATGCATACTGTAGCAAATGGGTTCCACTCATTTAGTCCGCCAGGATTTTTTGCTTATGATTACCCAGTTTTTTACCTTTACTGTGGGTAAATCTCACTACCTAGGACTCATTCACCGTTATTTCACAGTAATTGGGCAGAGCGTGTTAACTGTCAGTGTCTGCCTTTTAAGATAAGGCTGCAACTACACAGCTATGGTGAGAGGCACTGGGCTGTATACACAAGGCCACATAGGCACACACGTGTGTGGGGTGTGCATGTGAGACTACAATTGTGCGCAGCTCGATAATTGCGCACAGGTAGCCTGGGGAAGCGGTGACTCTGCAAGATTGGTGCTGACAGGGGGTAGGCTTTATGATAGAAGTGGGTATTCATAGATCGGTCAGTAGGGTTTTTACAGGAAAATCTGAAATGTTTTCACTGTATTATTCAAGTGGGCAAAATATGCCCTAACGTTTCAATTTACTGAGCCTACACATTCCAGCAAGGTGTCATAGTGGGGCAAAACATACACACGGAGTTTGAATTTGCAGTTCCCAACACACTAAATCATCATATTATAGGACTTCATAAATTGTAATTTTTCTCAGGCTAAGCTCATAATCAGAATCTAGGCCTTTGTACCTCCCAACTGGGACAAGTTAATTACTCTGCTCTACAGCAGAGGGGACAAAGGCCTCCCCACACACAACAAGCAATAATCAGTGGTTAACTACTAACTGCTGGGAGAGGAAAGGGGTGTGGGTGAAAATGTATCTGATAATTAGCTTGCCACACTGCACATGGGCTGGATCAGCCAAGGCCCACTGAACAAAGGAGGAAGCCCAGACCTCTGGAGCGAACACAGGAGGGGCTTACCTTTGAAAATGTGGTGGGAAGAGATTTGGCAGCAATGTCATATAGGGGCAGAACTGAGGCCTTAAGTTGAGCTCTTTCCAAAGAAAAGGCGATGGCACCATATTGGATTGGAGCAAACACAAGGAGATGATGGACGGAGCGCTGAAACTTTTCAGACACTCACCCCCAGTCACAGATCTGGGTTGAATCCATCATCATTCTTTAGCTCACTTCGCCACCTCAGTTCAGACCCAGCTATATGCAAATCAGTCTTGACCCTGTGCCTCATGGGAACAGTCCAGCCCGAACTGCCAAGCCAGGTCTTCCCTGAACCGGAAACAAGCATCCTGGGACCGGTTTCTGGGTAACACCCTTCATCAGCCAGGCTAGCTTGAATCCAGTGGCAAAGTGAGCAAGGGACCCACGTCTGAGCATACCCTGCCAACTTAGGGTGAACAATGCAAACGGAAGGAGATGATGGATGAAGCGCTGAAACTTTTCAGACACTCACCCCCAGTCACAGATCTGGGTTGAATCCATCATCATTCTTTAGCTCACTTCGCCACCTCAGTTCAGACCCAGCCATATGCAAATCAGTCTTGACCCTGTGCCTCATGGGAACAGTCCAGCCCGAACTGCCAAGCCAGGTCTTCCCTGAACCGGAAACAAGCATCCTGGGACCGGTTTCTGGGTAACACCCTTCATCAGCCAGGCTAGCTTGAATCCAGTGGCAAAGTGAGCAAGGGACCCACGTCTGAGCATACCCTGCCAACTTAGGGCGAACAAAGCAAACACAAGGAGATGATGGACGGAGCGCTGAAACTTTTCAGACACTCAGCCCCAGTCACAGATCTGGGTTGAATCCATCATCATTCAATAATCAGTGGTTAACTACTAACTGCTGGGAGAGGAAAGGGGTGCGGGTGAAAATGTATCTGATAATTAGCTTGCCACACTGCACATGGGCTGGATCAGCCAGGGCCCACTGAACAAAGGAGGAAGCCCAGACCTCTGGAGCAAACACAGGAGGGGCTTACCTTTGAAAATGTGGTGGGAAGAGATTTGGCAGCGATGTCATATAGGGGCAGAACTGAGGCCTTAAGTGGAGCTCTTTCCAAAGAAAAGGCGATGGCACCATATTGGATTGGGCCAGAATGCTGTCTAGGAAGGTTGGGACATGGTGGAAGGATGATGTGGCATCTAGAACTTTCCAACCCCACTTAAAGACACTGCACGAGGGAGAGACAATTGAGAAGACCCTGGACCTAAGAGGTGAAGACAGCAGAAAGGATGATCAGTGGGAAAGAGAAGTCATCTGATGCTCTACCAAGATGGACTAAGGACTTTGACACAGCTGACCCCCGGACTAAAATACAGGCCTCTTTATGCCCCCTGAGGATCAATTGAGAGAGAACCTGAGCTCTACCGCCCCCTCGGACACTCTGCAAGATGGCCAGGATGCAATGGGGCCTGCGCAGTGTAGGTAGGAGGGTGTTCTGCTGGTTGGTAGTGGAGGTGCTGCAAAAGATGCCCCCACTAGCAGGAGAAGAGCACCAGGAGCCAGACAGAGAAGAAAGCGAGCACAGGGAGATAGCAAATCCAGCTCCGTGCAGAATGCAGCACTTTAAAGGTCAGGAGGCATGTCGAAAATGTTCCTGGTGGCTAGAGATCACCACCAGGAGCAAAACTAGCCCAGGATGGACAGAATTGGCCCAACAGGGCAGCAATAGTCACCTTTGAAGATTTGACCTTTAATCCAAAAGGAAATTCGAAAATGGGTGCATAGCGCTCTGCCTTAATTCTCTCTAAAAACCCCTGGGATGCGCCTGGGCCCGGGGGTCGGCGCAGCTTTATTTAAACAGTTGGGAGTAGAGGAGTGCATGTGGGCTTCTCTCTCCAAGCTAAATTTTAACCCTAGGGACCCCATCTCCTGGGCCCGACGTTAGTCAAGTGCCCTGGGGCCCCATCCCCGGGACATGGAAGAAACAAAGAAGAGCCTGGGCCAGGTGCTGCACTGTGCCTATTGCCCGTGTCTTAGGGGGATGCAGGCGCTGGGCGACAGCACTCCTCTCAGAGAGAGATAGAGAATATGAGCCCCCATGCAGGCACAGCACAGTGTCGGCTGCTTGGGGGTTGTGGGGGCCTGAGGCTCTCCACATGGCCCCAACAAATTCAGCTCACTGCGGGTGCCCTGGGTGGCCTGAAGAGAGTAAGAGAAAGACTCCAACACATATGTTTGATTGTTTTGAACAATAATACTTTATTGGAATATTTGTTTATATTGCAATACATATACTTTTAATGACTGCATTTTTCAGTGATTGTTTCCATTGGTTTTAATGGTGATCTCATGGTACCATATTACTACAGTAGAACATGTGATTATTGTTAATAATGTAGTGACATCCTGACAAAGCCAGTAAGTCTGTTAAATATATTAATGTGGTGACTACCTTGTCAAAGCTAATTGGCCTGTCTTACAAATAATAACACGCCCTTATAGTGTGGTGTTACATTTGATATAGGCGGGGACATTGTGATTATGGGGTTCAAAACCCACTGGTGTATATAAGGTATATGTGATATGAGGGTGTCCCCAAATGCACTTCTATCTACCTGAATGTTTATACTTTTAATTTAATCAATCAATCAATCAATCAGGGGTTTGTTAAAGCGCGACTACTCACCCGTAAGGGTCTCAAGGCGCATGGGGTGGGGGTGGAGGGGGGGTGCAGGTTCCATCCATCAAGGAGGGGGTCTGTCGAAGAGCCAGGTTTTGAGGTTTCTTGCGAAGATGGGGAGCGATGTTGTCTGTCTGAGGTGGAGCGGAAGGGCGTTCCATGCTTTGGCCGCGAGGAAGGAGCGGCCTCCCGATCTGGTCTTTCTGGTGCGGGGGACCACGGCGTAGGAGAGCTGGGCTGATCGTAGGGTCCTTTGGGGTGCGCGGAATTTGAGTCGGCTGTTCAGGTATGCTGGTCCGGTGCTGTGGAGGGCCTTGTGTGCGTGGGTGAGCATCTTGAAGGTGATTCTCGCCTCGACAGGGAGCCAGTGGAGTGTGCGCAGGTGCTGGGAGATGTGGCAGTGTTTTGGCAGGTTGAGGACCAGTCTTGCGGCGGCGTTCTGGATGTTCTGTAGCTTGCGGTGAGGTTTTTGTTTATTCCGGCGTAGAGTGCGTTGCCGTAGTCGAGTCTGCTGGTGACCAGGGCGTGAGTGACGGTCTTTCGGTGTTCGAGGGGATCCATTTGAAGGTCTTACGAAGGAGGCGGAGGGTGTGGAAGCAGGAAGACGAGACAGAGTTGATCTGGCGGTCCATTTTGAGCTCGGAGTCCAGGATGATTCCCAGGTTGCGTGCGTGGTCCGTGGGGGTTCGCGGGTTTCCGAGGGCGGGGGGCCACCAGGTGTCGCTCCAGGCATCGGGGTTTGGGCCCATGATGAGTACTTCTGTTTTGTTGGTGTTTAGTTGTAGGCAGCTGTTTTTCATCCATTTGGCGACGGCTTCCATGCCTTCTCGAAAGTTGCGTCTGGCGGTGTTGGGCTCGTTGGATAGGGAGAGGATGAGCTGGGTGTCGGCTGCGTATGACACGATGTTGAGTCCGTAGGTTCTGACGATTGGGGCGAGTGGAGCCATGTAGACGTTGAAGAGCGTCGGGCTGAGGGAGGAGCCCTGGGGGACTCCGCAGGTGGTAGGTGTGGGGTCCGAGAGGAAAGGGGGAGTCTGACCCGCTGCGTCCTGCCGGAGAGGAAGGAGCGGATCCAGTCGAGGGCCTTGTCCTGGATTCCTGCGTCGTAGAGTCTGCGTATTAGGGTGCGGTGGGAGACTGTGTCGAACGCCGCTGATAGGTCGAGGAGGATGAGGGCTACTGTTTCTCCTTTGTCCAGTAGGGTGCGGATGTCGTCTGTTGCGGCGAGGAGGGCGGTTTCCGTACTGTGGTTTTTTCTGAAGCCGGATTGGGAGGAGTCGAGGATGTTGTGTTCTTCAATGAATGTGGCGAGTTGGCTGTTGATGGCTTTCTCGATGACTTTCGCTGGGAACGGGAGCAGGGAGATGGGTCTGTAGTTTTTGAGATCGGTGGGGTCCGCTGAGGGTTTCTTTAGGAGGGGTTGACCTCGGCGTGTTTCCAGTCGTCGGGGAACGAGGCGGTCGCCAGGGAGCGGTTGATGGTGTGGCGGAGCATGGGTGCGATGGTGTCGGCGGCTCTGTTGAAGATGTGGTGGGGGCAGGGGTCCGTGGGGGCCCCTGAGTGGATTGACTTCATTGTCTTCAGTGTGTCTTCGGTGGTGAGGGCTGTCCAGTCGTCAATCGCTGGTTTCCGGGTGTCGGGGGTGGTTGGTGAGGGTTCAGTGTGTTGGTTGTCTTCGTCGAAGTTGTCGTAGATGCTCTTGATTTTGTGGTGGAAAAAGGTGCTGAGTTTGTCGCAGAGGTCTTGTGAGGGAGGGATGTCGGTAGACTCGCTAGTGGGTTGGGCGAACTCCTTGATGATGCTGAAGAGTTCCTTGCTGTTGTGCGCGTGGGTGGAGATTCTGTCTTCAATCGCTTTTTCCTCGTTTCTCTGATGAGGTGATGGTGGGCGTTGGTGGCGGCTCTGAAGTTGTCGTGGGCTTCTGTGGATTTGGTGTTCCTCCAGGCCTTTTCGAGGCGGCGGCATGTGCTTCTGGACTCTCGAAGTTCGGTGGTAAACCATCTGGCTTTCTTGGCGCGGGTATTGTTGTTTTTCTTGAGGGGGCTATGGTGTTGGTGCTGTCCGAGATCCATCTATGCAGGGTTCGGGCTGCGGTGTTGGGGTCGTCGTTTTCCGCGATGGTTGGGGTGGAGTTGTTGAGTGAGGAGGTGAGCTGGTCGTCGGTGATTTTGGTCCAGTTTCTTCGTGGAAGCAGGTGCTGGTGTCTGTGGATGGTGGGTGTTCTGAAGGTGAAGTGGACGCAACGATGGTCGGTCCATGGGAGTTCGGTGGTGTGGCTGAAGGTGATGGAGTTTCCTGTAGTGAAGAGGGGGTCGAGGGTGTGTCCTGCTGAGTGCATGGGCTCGGTCACGATCTGGCGCAGTCCAATGTTGTGGAGGTTGTCCAGGAGGGATGTGGTGTTGGGGTCCAGTTGGTTGTCGAGGTGGAAGTTGAGGTCTCCCAGCAGGGTGTAGTTGGTGGATGCGATGGCCTGCGGGGAGATAATGTCCGTGATGGAGTTGGTGAAGGGTCCGCGGGGTCCAGGGGGTCGGTAGATGAGGGTTCCTCGGAGGGTGGCGGTGGGGCTGGCCAGTTTCTTGAAGTGAAGGTGTTCCATCAGTTCTGTGGGCTCGTCAGGGAGTGTGCTCAGGCGGAGGCTGGATTTGTGGACGATGGCGATTCCTCCTCCTGGGCGGGTGGGACGGTCCTTCCTGGAGATCTTGTATCCTTGGGGGATGGCGATGGCGATGTCCGGTCCCGAGGTGGTGCTGGTCCAGGTTTCGGTGAAGAACGCTACGTCCGGGGTGGTGCTGTCGAGGAGGTCCCAGATTTCTGTGGCGTGTTTGTGGAGGGATCGGACGTTGAGGAGGATGCATTGCAGGGTCTTCGGTTCGGTTGTGTTGTTGTGGACGGGTTGTGCTGGATCCGTGTTCTTGGCGGTGCTGCAGGTGTGCCGGCAGCGGTGACAGCTGAAGGGTCCGTGGGAGTCGGCTGGTGATGCTAGCTTGCAGTTGTTGTTGCGGCCTGGGTTGAGTGCGTGGAGTGCTGCTGGGTCGTAGCGTTGGCGGGGCGGACGTCCAGGATTCCTGGCGCTGGTCGCGGTCGGGTCGCGGACGGGCGCAGACGGGCTTGCCTTTGACGCGCCTTCGGCGCGCCAGCGGCGCACCCGCGCAGTGGCCGCCATTAAGTAGGGGTCGGGGAGGGCTGGACAGCTGGGAGGCGGGAGTGGGGAGGGGAGCTGGATTGGGCCGGTCGCGCTGGGGGGGAGGGGCCGCGGGGGCAGCAGCGGCGGGGAAAGGTAAAGGGAGGAAATAAGTGATAAAGAAAAAAGGGAAAATAGGCAGAAATAAGGCACAAAAGAGCAGAGATGCAGAAAGGTGAAAGATAAAAGAGGGTAGAAAAACGAGTGAAAACTAGTGAAAGGGCAGAGCGAGAGGAAGGGAAAATGAGCAGAAATAAGGCACAAAAGAGCAGAGATGCAGAAAAGTGCAGAAAGGTGAAAGATAAAAGAGGGTAGAAAAACGAGTGAAAACAAGTGAAAGGGCAGAGCGAGAGGAAGGGAAAATGAGCAGAAATAAGGCACAAAAGAGCAGAGATGCAGAAAAGTGCAGAAAGGTGAAAGATAAAAAGGGTAGAAAAACGAGTGAAAGAGCAGAGTTAGAGGAATGAGACAGAGGTCCACTGGACCACCAGGGATGAGGCGCAGGAAACCTGCGGGTGGAGGAGGGCCTCGATCACCAACACTCGAGAGTGCAGGGGCAGGCCTCACTTAATGGTGGAGCTGCGAGGGTGGGAGAGCAATTTCACTGACAATGAGTCAGTGGTCTTGCTCGCCTGTCCCCGCAGTGGCCGCCATTAAGTAGGGGTCGTGGAGGGCTGGACAGCTGGGAGCGGGGAGGGGAGCTGGATTGGGCCGGTCGCGCTGGGGGGGAGGGGCCGCGGGGGCAGCAGCGGCGGGGAAAGGTAAAGGGAGGAAATAAGGGATAAAGAAAAAAGGGAAAATAGGCAGAAATAAGGCACAAAAGAGCAGAGATGCAGAAAGGTGAAAGATAAAAGAGGGTGGAAAAACGAGTGAAAACAAGTGAAAGGGCAGAGCGAGAGGAAGGGAAAATGAGCAGAAATAAGGCACAAAAGAGCAGAAATGCAGAAAAGTGCAGAAAGGTGAAAGATAAAAGAGGGTAGAAAAACGAGTGAAAGAGCAGAGTTAGAGGAAGGAGACAGAGGTCCACTGGACCACCAGGGATGAGGCGCAGGGAAACCTGCCGGTGGAGGAGGGCCTCGATCACCAACACTCGAGAGTGCAGGGGCAGGGGCAGACCTCACTTAATGGTGGAGCTGCGAGGGTGGGAGAGCAATTTCACTGACAATGAGTCAGTGGTCTTGCTCGCCTGTCCCCGCAGTGGCCGCCATTAAGTAGGGGTCGGGGAGGGCTGGACAGCTGGGAGGCATAGTAGTGTAGTAGTGTGTGAAAAAGCACACTTTTCCTTTTAAAAAGAAAAACACTGACTGGACACTAATTCACTGAGTGTTGTTGCGTACCAGAAAATTTGGATTGCTAGACCACACCAATTCCCCTGATTAGGCCTTGGACTGCTCTGCTTCGCTACCCTGAGATAGTCAAGTGGTAGAATTGGGTACTTGGTACCCAATCAAAAGACAAGTGCAGACATATTACTTGCGCAGGACTGGTATCCTTTGCAACTAACAATCCGATTGTTTAGCCAAAAGGCAGTGGAGCCAAGAGGCGACACTGAAAAAAACAAAAAACAGACACTGCACCTTGCCACACACATTATAAGGACCAGCAAATTTTACTGCAGAGGAGCGAGTACATATTGGTTAAGGCTACATGCTTGCTTTAAATATGACTTTGTATGTGTGTGTATCTATGTCTACATATATGTAGACTAATATATACTGTGTGCGTATATATGATGAGCTTGCAGCTGAGTAATTTGCCAATGGTGACAGTTATGCTTCTGCACCGAGTTCATCAGTGATGGACATACTTTTCCATATAAGTGATAGAAGTTAGTGTGGAACTCTGCACCTTGAGCGGATCACAGCAAACGCCGGAGGAATCCATTCTCTCTTTAGGAAGCATTTGAAAACCAGGTTGTTTCATTAATGCTGCTCCCCCGGGCATACCTGGTGCCAGGGCACCCCGTCCGTATCGAACACTGCACTTTACAAGTGGTATCCAGTCATTAACAATACTTACATATAATGTGTATGTTGGTATTTCATCTGTTTTATCTCTTTTCTTGCTGCCTACTGCTGGTTCTGCTTTATAGGCCTATTTCTGGTGTTGGTACGCGGTTGTTTTGTGCGTTGTTAGGTGTCAGGTGAACCACTCATCTTGATGCATGGCACACATAGTATATCTTGGTGTAACTGACATTAAATACCTTTAATTGATTAGAAAGAAAATCCCTACTAGTTAAATGTTAGGTGTCAAAGGCCAAATTGTCTTAGAGCATCGTCCAAGTGTGGACAGGAAGGGAGAGAATGGTGTCGTTTTAGGTGATTATCAACAAGCAGTTTATAGGCCAGAATAGTACTGTAACGTGTGTAGTGTTACAAGTCCTTTACACATGAACAATACGTTTCAATATTATGTTGCTGCTCTGATGGTACCTTCTACCACATACGAGTTTTAAAGTTTACATCACAGTAAAAAACAAACAGTGCTAGTGAACAAATGTCATCTAAAAACCGGTCAGGGAATATTATCTTCAAAAAAATAATTTCCTGATAGACACCATTGGTGTGGTAGAAAGCACTGAATTGAATTATCCAAGAGTCAGTGAAAGTCTCCTTAAGTGGCATCAAAAGTGGCTCGTGTGTGCGTCGAACAAATTATTTTAGCGCAAAAAGCGCTATTCTTACCTGGGGCTTGGAGGGATTATGAAGGTAAAAATCACAGTTTCATCAGAACAGAAACATCTACAGAGATGGATATTTCATCTGCAATAGGCCAAGAGGTGCTGCAAATATTGGCCAGATGCACTACAAAAGTTATAAACATTCTTTTATTAATGTATACATAATAGATTACCCTGTCGTTGTGTCAAAAACCTCAAGGTTTTCAGTGAAGTTGTGGCATAATTAATTTGGAGATTAGGAGCATCATTTTATCATTTCAGTGAGGCTTTTGCAAATGACTTGGCGATGAGTATATCGATTTCAGTTCAATTTAGGAGCCATTTTTTTGTGCATCTTTATACAAATTGTACGCTAGATATCACCTCCTCCTGTGATATCACTAACATTCACCTCCCCAAGTGTGATGTCTTTCAAAGTAGAATGGTAAACAGTCCCCTCACTTGTGTTTGGGATGTGTACACTGCCAACATTTACAAGATTTTTAGGGGAGCAGCAATATTAATTAGAGCCTTGACAACAAGAAGGAAATCTAGTGTTCTCTTCCTGGCACATCTCGGTAACTTATAATGTTGTTTTTGGCAACACACCTTATTTTACCACGCCTCATTTAGATAAACTGCTTCGCTTCCATACTTTGAAATAGAACCCACAACTTCTTGGATAGAAAAGAAATGTCCGTGTTTTCCCTTGATCAATGAGACTGAAATCCGGTGAGGCGTATGGAAGAACAGCACAAAACAAACTACCCCAGTTGTGCCTGCAGAAAGGGAGTGCACCTGTAAAACGCCTGTATAGAAATGTCTCTCTCTACGCAGAATTAATAATGCCTTTTGACGTGATTTCCCAAAGAGATCTGGTAGGAGACCAACAATTTCTCAGCATGGATTCCGAATTCCACATTTACCATGGACTTCAGGGTGCAGAAAACTATAAATCACAAAGTCGTGCAGATGATGCAAGACAAGTTTTTTTTTTTTTAAAGAAAGCGTATAGGGTGGCTTTGGGAATGCTACAGGATACCTCAACGGCGCTTAATCCCGGTAACTAATGCCGCAGAGAGATTCTAATGCATTCCTTGGAACGTATTCAGGAGGGCAAGAATGCAGCATAGCAGCCAGAGGGACATCCAAGCCTAATAGTCAAACTCAGATGGATCTGATGAAAGCATGCACTTGTAGCCTAACTACAATACAGCTGGCATTTAAATTCCCTGCCATTCAAATCCATATGCATGTGTCAACCATTGTTTATATTTTGCTAGTATATATTTTTTAAATGATTGTAGTCATCTGTATTTAAGATATCAACATGTGAGGGAGTAAGTCAGATGTATGTGGGACTTCTTAGTCTCTCTCTGTCTCCCTAGAGACACATTAGGGAGAAGTGCCATCTGGTGTCAAGGGATGGTTTATATATGGTCAAGAGCTGTTAGACTTTAAACCTCTTTTTGCAAAGCATCGCCTCTCATTGAGCACAGTCCGGTTGCATCACAACTACAGCTCAAACATCTGTCCCTCCACCCCAGGTCCATTCCATTCTCTCCATCAGCAGCAGGATCACCTCCTTGTACCAAGGTACAGGTCAGGTGCCCCTAGCATGGGGCTATTCCCTCCACTTCCAACCACTCCTTCTCCTACGTCGCCGACAAGACCTCCCCTCCACCTCCGAACAGCACCCACACCCGGGTGGACTTCAGGAAGAGACTCAAGACTTGGCTTTTAAACGGAGACACAGTATCGTCAGCGCCCAGATACCCCTAAGAGTGACAGTGCTGCATTATACAAATACCGACGGACTGATTGATTGCCTAATCACACACTGTGCTCCTACAATCTGTTGCTCTACAAGTGTGGACTGCCGTATTCCCAGCAAGGAGCCTGATCCACGATGTTCACAGTTCTCCCCTGCACACAGTACCATCACAAGTAGGGAGAAGCCAGGACTCTTTGCCCCAGACCTTTCTCTTTTTAGGACCCTGCACTGCCACTTCTAAATCTGTTTTTATTCCACAAAGCAGGCTTAGTCACCAGTTGTGATAAATTCTCGATACAGCACTTACAGATCTTAGCCACCACTATTTTTCGCTATAGAACCAAAGAAGGGCCTGCAGTACATTTCTGACTTGAGCTCCCAAAAGCTTCGGGCAAGCCTGCCATTCTTGTGAAGGATGTAGGTGTCCCAGTGCACGGTACCCGATGTGAATTGTATGGTCCGGTATCTCCTTTGCCTTTAAAATTGCAGTACATGACAGGCATTCAAAGGTGCAGAAGGGGATTGTCATTCCATGTCACAGCGTGCAATGGCACAATGTGTGATGAGAATTGCACAGCACAGTACCCTAAGGCCATTTATGACACTCTTTTTTAATAGCGATATCAGGTGACTGATGGCTCAATGCTGTACGAACATTTCAAGCAGCATCATAAGATTTTTATTTTATAGCGCAAAACCTAATGGATCTTACAGGGCACATTCCCATGCAGGTATTGAATAGTGTTTAATGGCAAATTATCTGGTCTTTCATGGGTCATATCTGAGGGGCAAATTCTGAAACAGTGTCTAATAGTGCAGATTATTGTGGCATTTCATAGCAAAGTCGGTCATTGACATTTCAGGATGCAGGAAAACATGCAGCAAGATTTTCCACGCACTTCTTGGTAGAGGATCATTTTAGAATTCTCATGCATGTATTAATGTCTGTGATATTTGTATTGCACAAACCTGCCCGAAAGACAGTGGAGCAATGGAAAGTTATCAAAGCCAGGACACGATTAACAAGTGAATGGAGGGGTGGTTGTGTTCCCAGAGTAAAATTCGATTGTTATTGTGTCATGATGTAATTTACTTTAATCAGACTGGCCCTGATGTATAGGAGAATGGCATTCCAGGTCATGGTTGCCTCGATATATGAGTCCTGGTCTCTTGTTTCTTTTACGTTTTTTTGCATTTCTTCACTTGATGAAGTCCTGGCTATGGGTGTGGAGAAAGCCACCAGTGCTTGTCAGTCAGATAGGCGAGGATGCCCTTCGTGATGGCTTTGTAGATGATGCAGATGGTCTAGACTAGAAGATGTGCGGGCTCGCAAGTGGAGACAATGGATTTCCATGAGGGTGGGGATAATGGAGCGATGCCCCTCAAGGACAGCCTATTCCATTCTTCTTTTTGATAGCTTACATTACACTGGTCCATTAGGAGTATTATTGTTTTTGCACAGTTTTTGTGATAGGCTTTCTTTTGTTACGAGTCTTGTGGTTCCCGATACACAATAAATCCAGACCTTACAAGACGGTCTAGGAAGTAAAGCCACTAAAACATCTTCTGGAGCTGGTTTTCGCACCCCTTCTGAGTGCAAAGGGTCTGCATGATGTGTGCCTGCATCAAGAGAGGTGGGCTGCTTTTTTGGAACAGATATAATTTTACAGGTGCTTCCTTGGTGAACATCTCAGGCATCTTCAAATGTTTCCACTTCTGCATCTTTTTAGCAGAAATTGATGAATGGACTCATCTTGCAGAATGCTGCCCCAAGGGAAGGGCATCCTCAGTATTTATGACATCTCTCCTTATGCGCCTGTCTGTCACAGTTTTTGAAAGAAAGTCTTAAAGATGTCACATCTAGATACCTATGTTTCAGGTAATGGCAGTAAATGCATTTAAGATACGAATCACCCGTAAATAATTTATTCAGTTCACAGGAAAAGAACACCTTTAAGAAAGATATTGCCTCTTCCCGAGGAAAGCTTTGTATTGTGACTGAAGCCTTCCCTGGCCTAAAAGAAGAACATCCCCTAAAACACACTGCGATGCAGTAGGTGAATTTGGACCTCGGAAATCTTCCAGGTTGAGCTAAAAAGGTGAAATCATGATTTTGTTGAGATAAATAAAGCAGATAGACCAGAGCTTTGTCCGGGTAGTCCCTCAGACTGGGCGTGCGGTAGAAAAGTGAGCTACGGTGGCCTCTATGGGGTGTAAGGATGCTCATTGCATTCACCTCATTGGCTAAAGTTTGGATGCTTTTATATGAGGTGAACAAACTACTAAATAAACACTATTCATCGGTCTATGGCCATATTGACAATGTTTACTGCAGGTTTAAACTGCCTGGGATTCCAAGTCTAACAGCTGGGAATAATTCAGGCATGTGAATATACCAAAGACACAATGCTATTGAAAGGAGGGGCGATTTCGAGGTTAAGGTTGGGACAAGAGATAAACCCATTGATGCCATCTGGTGTCAAGGAGTGCCAGGTGTCACTTATGCTACCCCTAACATTCTGGTTAATAGAGGTCTATGGTTTATATATGACCAGTCATGGATTAACTTGACTTGAACGGGGCACAGAGCAGAATGAAGATGTGCAGACATGCAGGTGCTTTTGCTGTGCGATACGGAGATCTGACAAAACACAGTTAATGCTATGGTACATTGTTTTACTTATATTACCATAATGTAGTAAAATGAAAACGTGCAATACCAGTTGCTTTTTGGTCCATTAGATAGGTAATTTGAGAAAATAAGAATATATTGCTCAACATGTAAGATGTCAAAAGTGAAATAAACTCACATACAGTGTCACCAGTAACTGTGGGGCCTGAAAGTGTGTGCCCAGAATTGCTGCACCAAAGATACATCACTAAAGATGACCCACAAGAAAGTCTACATTTATGGCATTACCACTCCACCTGACGAACATTCTGTGATAGCCTGATCACTTGCACAGAATATATCACCCTAGTCATTTGCAAGTCTTTGCACATCATTGCTTTTGTGTTTGAAGTCCAAGAGTGTGATCTTGAAGGAGTAGGAGGTATTTAAAGGCATAGAGTGTTTAAAAGGAAAGAGTATTCGATTACACATTGATGAGTCAGTCCAGCCTGTGTCTCTCCCCCACCATTAGGTCCCATTCAAAGTGCGAGACAAAGTGAAGAAGGAGCTGATTTCACTTGAGGAAGCAGACATCATAGAGAAAGTGGATAGGCCCACTCCCAGTGGGTACCAGATTGTGGTTGCCAGATAAACAAACCACCAGGTGAGATGCAGATTTGCGTTGACATGAGGATGTTAAATATCAAATTATGGCAGTTCAGAGAATCAAGCATGTTTTTCGGCTGAGACAACAATGGGGCTTTAGGAAACCTGCAAACCAACATAACTGTCTGTGGATGTAAGTCTGACAGGGTTGGAGGCTATCTTATTCCAATAGCAAAACAACGAATGCTGGACCCCAGTAGCGTATATCAGCCGGGCTTAATTGAGACTGAACAAAGGTACTCCCACATAGAAAAAAGAAGCAATCATCATTCTGTGTAGTTGCCAACATTTCCGTGTATATCTGTAAGTATGTATCAACCACAAGCTGTTGGTTTCTGTATTCAAGGGTTTATCATAAAAGCCTCCCCTGCGAATTGAAAAGTGGATCCTCTAGCTGCAGAAATTCTCTTTTGATGTGAGTTTCAAATCTGGTTAATGTAATCCTGCCGACAACCTCTCAAGATATCTAATATCTACGAGAGGCTACAAAACAGGAGTTTAACCAAGCAACCAGATGCTGGTAGTCATCAGCTCCAGACACAAGCCCTTGACTATTGAGGAAATCATTGCAGCATGCCAAACTGATGAACGTTTGAATCGCATGAAGCAGGCCATTCAGACTGGGAGCTGGAAGAAGATTCTTGTAAAGCCTTTGTCTTATCGAAGAACTGATGCTAAAAGGCAGCCACAGTCTTTTTTAGCAGGGAGGAGCAAGGAAAAATATGCACTCCCATGGAGTGCTGAATACAAAAGAGAAAAGAATTCCCCATCAGGTCATCAGTGGAAAGTTACAACTCATTTAATCATAACACAGTAATACTTAAAGGCACCATTTGAGACAAAACACGAGAATTGGAGTCACTGAATCAAGTGCAGGCACAGAAGAAAGCCATCCAATCACGAGCAAGAGGCTTAACTAAAGCCCACTTCAAGTAATGTGCTGCAAACAATAGGTCGGTCACAGTTGACTATCATTCAATGATCTTGTCTCAACAGCAGCGCATAAAATGTTACTGCCAACAGAAACTCAACACCAGTAAAATCTTGTTCAGGGCCTGGTAGCTGAAGCAGTGTGCCACAAGTGTTGGCAGCACTTGGTTTTCTGAGCCAGCAATGAACATACTCTACAGTGGTCACAATGTAAGTGATATGCGGGTTGTTGAAACACTTGCAAAATATGATACTGTTGCACTCAACAACATGGAAAAATGGTGAGCACAACTGCTTGGTAACATTATTTAAGGAAGAATGTTCAATTTAAACCAACAGACTTCATATTCAAGAGAAGGACCATGTACATATATGTATATATATATGCAGACTGTTCCACGTTCCCCACGCCTCCGGTGTACGGTAGGGTCCCTATGCACTAGTGTTCCTTGACATCTAGCAGGCATTTGATTAGATTGATTTGATTAGATTGCGTGGGGGTATATTTGGCAGGTCTTAGAATGGGCTTTGGGCCCAAGTATATTTTGTGGCTCAAATTATTGTACACTGATCCAAGAGCCAGAGTCCAGAGTCCAGACGGGTGGCGTAGTTTCAGCGGCCTTTTCATTACACCGTGACATGAGAGAAGGCTGCCCTCTGTTGCCGCTGATATTTGCGCAGGTGATGGAGCCACTGGTGGCACTGCTGCGGCAGAGACTAGAACCCTGGGGGATCCCGGTGGGAAATACCACGCATAAGATCTCGTTATACGCGGACGATGCCCTGGTGTACCTGCGTGACCCGGCGGGGGCTGTCCCGATGCTGTTGGTGGCATTATCAGAGTTTGCAGGGGCATCTGGACTCTCAGTTAATGCCTAGAAGTCCCAGTTGTTGCCGCTTGGAGGTCTGGCAGTGGTGGACCCCGCAACGCTCCCCTTGTTTGCACTGCCATGGAGTTCAGAGGGTTAATGTTACATGGGGATCAGGATAGCTTCTGAGAAACAGCGATTCCAGGACATGGCTATTGGCAGGGTAGTCGCCGGGCTGCGCGCCTTGGTCCGGTTCTGGAGAAATCTCCCCCTTACATTGACAGGAAAAATGGCCCTGGTTAAAATGGTAGTGCTACCTCGATGCCTCTATACCCTACAGTTCGCGCTCTATGAGATCCCCAGAGACTACTTCAGGGAACTGGATAGTATAATACTAGATCTATTATGGGGCACGGAAGAGAATAGGACTGACTATGCCAAAGCAAACCTGGGAATGAGGGGGCATCGAACTTCCCAACCTAGAGTTGTATTACATGGCAGCCCACCTTCAATACGCGGTCCATTGGTTCGACGAGGAGGACAATTGGGAGAAGAGGTTGTTGGGAGACCCAAGCGGGAGTTACAATCTTCCGAAGCTTCTCATGTGTGGTGCACAGATCCCGAAGAAGTATCTATATTTGATCAGACAGGTGGGACCCATCTGGTAGCAGGTGGTTACAATGATTCTGCATCGAGCCACTTATGCACAAGACAAGCCGAATTGGGTACTTAAACCTTTTGCCGACATAGCAAAAATCCTGTCGCTACGGAAATGGCGAGAGGGGGATTCTGATGTTCTGGGTGATTTATACATTAGGGGACAGTTTATCACACGAGACGACATGATAAGCTTATTCACGTTAGGTCGCGTACAATAATTACAGTACAACAAAATATTGTCTACAGCACGTAAGATCTGGCTCAGCTTCCCAGCTGAGCCCATACGTTCACAAACACTGAGCAGGATACTAGATCTAGCCGAGGGACAGAGACTTATAACACATCTCTATAGAGTGTTACGAGAGGATTCACCAGAAGTAACCCCAAAGGCACACAAAAGGTGGGAAGAGGGCCCGGGAGATGAACTGATGCCAGGCGACTGGCAAAAGATACATATGGAGACGCGCAAGGTGAGTTCAAACGCACGCTTTAAACTCATACAGTATAAATTTGTGCACCACATATATCTCACTCCAAAAACCCTGCATGCTGTTTACCCTTCCCAATCAGACAGATGCCTGCAATGTGGCGCGTCAGAGACAGATTTTCTGCATGTGATGTGGAGTTGTACAGTCATAGCGCCCTTCTGGAGAGACGCGCTGCAGTATCTAAAGGTAGTTACTCGATGGGAGATTGAGTGCACCCAACATGGAGTGTTACTGGGCCTGCTCCCAACACCTGCAAAAAACAAAACGTAGCCACAAATTTTTTATGCTAGGGTTGGTGCTGGCAAAGAGGCAGATAGCCATTAAATGGATGAACGCCCAACCGTCCGGGTATGAGAAATGGCTGCGTGATATGTTTGAATGCACAGTGGCTGAGGAGGTCAGGATGAAACACGTAAGACGGGATGAATGACTGGAGGATGATCTGGTAGCTTGGAGACAGATGCTTATAGACATGCGTGGGGATGAGACTGAAACTGATGATCATATTGGGGATGCCCAAGGGGAGGTGGATGTGAATGATATGCCTACTGGGACACCTGGTCGCAAAGGGTTAATGCAACCATGAACAAGAGCATAACTAATATGTTAAGATGTATGCACGATGTGTGGTAGGATTCTGCCGCTGCCACATCTCCTTAAATAATAGGAGTAAAAATCTCTATCTGTAACTTTACTTGAGCTGTAAGGGGGTGGGGGAGTTAAGAAAATGTTTACACAAAGTTATTGATGACTCATCCAGGTACTTCTTGTAAGATGTGTCGTGATCATGAGGATTGCAATGTGTATTGTATGAATAACCAATAAAACATATATGGAAAGAAATTATGCTCATTGTGAAGGAAGACAACGCACTGTGCCAATCAGATGCACAGTGTGATATGGAGCACCCGGTAGCCGGGAACTCCAAGATGGCACCCAGCCCTCAACCGCCAAACGAGGAAGTTGGCGGTCGAGAGACGCCTGCAAGCTACGAAATGACGTCACCCGGAGAGGTGGCGAGCGAGGAGAAAAGGAAGACAGCGTGGATGGGGGGGGGTGGTTCGTTGGAGCGAGGAGGTGCAGAGACCACGAGCTCGGAGGACAAGAACGCCAAGAAGGGCGACGGATGGAGGAAGGGGACGTCTCCCGGAGAGGAGAACCGACCGAGGGAGGAGCCCAAGAGAACATACCAAGAAGCCCGGAGGACGAAGAAACACCCAGGGAGACCGAGACTTCCCCAACCCAAGACACCTGTGTATCCGGACACCCAAGAGGAAGCCAGGATGCCGTGATACCCCTTGCTACAGTCCCGGAGGACCGTAGCCCCAGGCAAGTGCCTTTGTTAAGATATTGGAGGAAATTGACAGGGAGGGGGCTGAAGGGGGACACGGCATGACAGAGGGCTCAGTCAATGAGTAATCCCTCACCCCCTTTTCCCTCGCACACTGGTGACGGCCAGCACAGGTGAAGGGTGTAAAAGTTGCGCTTTAAACAGGAGGACTGACCAGTTCTTTATCTTTGTTTTTTATTTCTGGACCACCTGAGTGCTTTATGGGGACGGGCGAGTCCTAGAAGGTTTCCTACCTGACGAAGACCTTACGAGAAGGCTCAACCCCACAGAAGCCAGACCCCAGAGACTTTTCCTTTGTTTCCTTGTTCTGCTATTTGTCCCTTGTGTGGAGACTCTGGAAACTGTGACCTACTTGGATTATAGCCAGACAAATAAAACGAACTAAGTGCGACCAAGCACCTATTCCTAGCCACAGGCTGTCTAGTGTCTTGCTTGCATAGGACCTGCAAGTCCCTTAGCAATCCTTCCCCCAGCAGGGATTATATCACAGTGGTGTCAGAAGTGGGATCGGTCATCTGAGGCTCGAAGATGACACAACCCGTGACCATGCAAGCAATGATAGCCCAACTGGCCGAAAGGTGGAGACATCTTCAGTTGGTTTTGGAACAACAGAACCACAACACGCAGAAAGAAAGAGAAGCCTTCCAGACAGCCCTGAAAGAACAGGCTGTTATATTGACCAATAACCAAAAGGTACAGGACACGGCCATTCTGCGCCTCACGGATGCCATTTCCAGCACCAGGGTCCATCCCAATGTTCCCGGAAGTGTTCTTCAGACGTTTCAGGAGGGCGACGACCCAGACTATTTCTTTACGAATTTTGATAGGGTAGCCATCACCGCCACTTGGCCTCCCGAAAGATGGGGTCAGTATATCGCCTCGTTGCTGTCTGGGGAGCTACAGGCAGTCAACCCCGCAGGAGCTATTCCCTATCAGAACATAAAGAGGGCCATCCTAGAAAGACTGGGCTGCGACCAAGAATATTACAGGGCTCGCTTTCGGAAGAAGAAGTGGAGGACTTGAGACAATCCTTGGGCTCTCTTTTATAGGATCAGGGATCCGGGGAATCGTTGGCCCAGCCACACTCCTCTACAGTTGAGGAGGTTACAGAAAAGATCTACTTGGAACAATATTTGGAAGCCCTACCCCTTAACACCAAAGCCTTGGTTAAACAACACCCTGGTCTCACCCTACAGTCCGCAATAGAGTTAGCCTGTGCCTATCATAGGTCTCCTGACTTCAAAGCACAGACAGGAAGGGCTCCCATCCTTTTTCCCAAGCCTATTCCCCGGACCCCAGCAGAAGGTGGTGATAAACGAACCTCCCACATAAGTAGGCCTATGTCTAAACCACTTCCAAATCTCCCCCAGGTACACATAGGACCCCAGTGTTTTCGTTGTGCAGAGTGGGGACACATAGCACGAAACTGTCCCTTGCACCTGGATAGCTCAGAACTCATGGAAGTAGGCTTATCCTGGGGAAGGGTTTTAGTCACCGGAGCAACTAGACAACGGTACATGAAAACCATTATACTGAATGGCCGACCAGTCGATGCCCTGCTAGATACAGGGTGTCACCACACGGTAGTCTCAAAAGAACGGATTCCTCTAGCCAAACTGTGTGAAGGAGAAACAGTACTGGTTTCTTGCATCCATGGGGACGTTAGGTCTTATCCCTTAGCAGAAGTATTACTAGAGATAGAAGGTTGCCCCCAAGTCAGAGAGGTGGGGGTGGTCCCTGAGCTTTCCGAAAAAGTCCTATTAGGCACCGACCTACCTCACTTTCATGAATATCTGAAAGACATGACAAAACCTCCCCTTGATGACGATTGGCTACAGGAGGCGTTGTTCTGCGGAGAACAAATACAGAGTCCCAGGGAAAGGGAAAAGAAAACCCAAAATGAGAAAAGAAAAGAAAAGAAAGAGAGAAATGCACACATGCCTGCCAATCTATTTCCTCATGTTTGCTCTCTTCCCAAGAAAATGGAAACACTCCCTCACGGAGCTTCCGAGCCGCCCAGAAAGATGACAGCACACTAATGAATGCCTGGAGCCAAGTACAGGAAGCAGACTCAGACAAGGTAGGCCCATATTTTTATAAAAAAAGGACTGCTGTACAGGGCTAGTGGAGATCCAGATAACAAGACTGAACAGTTACTGATTCCGGTAGCTTTCAGAGAGCAAGCCTTGCAGTTAGCTCACTACCAAGCGGGGGGCATTATGGACAGGAGCTCACATTGAGGTATCTGTTGGAGAAGTTTTATTGGCCAGGAGTGTATAAAGAGACTGCCCGGTTCTGTGCAGCCTGTCCCAAGTGTCAGTTAATTAATCCTTTAAAAGACAGAAAGGTTCCCTTGTAGCCCTTACCAATTATTGATATTCCCTTCCAGCAAGTCGGTATGGATCTAGTGGGGCCCATAATACCTTCAGCCAGGGGACATCAGTATATACTGGTTCTAGTGGACTATGCCACCCGATACCCAGAGGCTATCCCCTTCACAAGCATGACCACGATTTCAGTAGCCCAGGCCATGATTTCATTCTTTTCCCAGGTGGGTTTTCCCTTAGAAATCCTAACAGACCAGGGGACTCCGTTCATGGCCAAGTTGATGAAGGAGATATGTAAACTCCTAGGGGTCCACCAAATTCGGACTGGTGTGTATCACCCCCAAACTGACGGTCTGGTGGAGAGATACAATAGGACAATCAAAACCATACTCAGTAAGCTTATAGGAGATACTAGGAAAGACTGGGACCGTAAACTGCCTCTTGTGCTCTTTGCCATTTGAACACATGAACAAAAGTCAACAGGGTTTAGCCCCTTCGAACTCTTGTTTGGGCAAAAAACCCGTACACTGTTAGAAATGGCCGCCGAGCAGTGGACAGAAGAGGAAGATGAAGGGAAACCCCCCCTAGGATATATGCAGACTTTGAAAGAAACATTAGCCAGTCTATGGGACACCATTCACAACAATATGGACAGAGTCCAAGCTAAACAGAAAGAGCACTATGACCGGCAAAGCCAAATGAGAGAGCTAGCAAGAGGGGACAAAGTGTTGATCCTTCTGCCATCATCTGAGCAGAAGTTGTTGGCCACTTGGCAGGGTCCCTATGTTGTTACCCAGAAGGTGACTCCGGTAACCTATAGAGTAGCCATTCCTCAAACCAAGAAATCCGGACAGACATATCATATCAACCTTCTTAAAAAATGGGAGGATTCTGCAGTTCCCCCAGAAGATAGGGTAAATCCAGTGGGTCAGGTGACCGTCACTAAGTCCCTGGACATACATGTAGGACCAATGGGAGAAGGCAAAGAAGAGCGACCACAAATGGGCCCAAACTCTCTCCTGATCAGCGACAACAAGTAGGGCAACTATTGGACAGGTACCCGGGACTAAGTTTGGGTAACCCGGGACGTACTACCTTGGTAGCTCACAACATCATCACCCAGGAAGGACAGGTAGTGAACCTTAAACCGTACAGGATACCAGAACCTAGACTAGCAGCGGTAGAACAAGAGATAGAGGCTATGCTTAAAGCAGATATCATTGAACCGTCCCAAAGTGCTTGGCGCTCTCCCATTGTATTAGTACCCAAGCTGGACGGTAGCCTCCGTTTTTGTATTGACTTCCGTCAGTTAAATGCTCACTCAAAATTTGATAACTACCCCATGCCCGCGTGGATGAACTGATAGAGAGGCTAGGCAAAGACAAGATCATGTCCACTATTGATCTAACCAAAGGCTTTTGGCAAATTCCACTGCCTCGTTCAGCCAGAGAAAAGACGGCCTTTTCTACACCGTCCGGACTATATCATTTCAAGGTGATGCCATTCGGCCTTCACGGGGCCCCAGCAACCTTTCAAAGGCTAATGGATGTCATACTACAAGCACACCAACAGTACGTGGTAGCCTATTTAGATGATATAGTGGTTTATAGCCCTGACTGGGAGACCCACTTACGTCACCTAAGAAATGTTTTCGATACCTTGACGCAGGCTGGCCTTACATTGAACCCAAAGAAGACTACCCTCGGCACACACCAGATAGAATATTTGGGGTACACCATAACCACAACACAATAAGTTAGAGGCCATACAGGACATTCCCCAACCCACCACCAGAAAGTAGGTACTAGCCTTTCTTGATTTGGTGGGTTATTACCGCAGATTCATGCCTCAGTTTTCCGAAGTGGCTAGTACCCTCACAGATTTTCCCAGACAGAAACATACCCGGGCAAGGATAGAATGGGGAGAAGCCCAGGAAGGTAGTTTCCGTTCCCTGAAACACTTGTTGTGTCATGCCCCTGTCAGGACTTCAGAAAGTCTTTTGTATTGCAAATGGACGCCTCTGACAGAGGACTGGGAGCAGTTTTGTCCCAACCTGACTCCCAGGGTCTGCTTCGTCCGGTACTGTTCCTGAGTAGGAAGCTGTTTCCGAGGGAAACCCGTTATGCCCCTATGGAAAAGGAGTGTTTAGCCATAAAATGGGCCATGGAATCATTGCAGTACTACTTACTTGGACGCCCCTTCTTCCTTTTAACAGACCACGCTCCCCTTACCTGGTTAGCCACTCATAAGGATACCAATTCCAAAGTACTTCGATGGTTCTTAGCCTTACAGCTATTTTCGTTTCAAACCCTGCATATCCCGGGGAGGTTACAGGAAAACATTGACTACCTCTCCCGCTTTCCTGTAACGGAATGGCCCGATCGTCCATCCCGGGAAGAAAGGCAGTGTGATATGAAGCACCCAGTAGCCGGGAACTCCAAGATGGTGCCCAGCCCTCGACCGCCAAACGAGGAAGTCGGCGGTCCAAGAGGAAGCCAGGATGCTGTGATACCCCTTGCTACGGTCCCGGAGGACCGTAGCCCCAGGCAAGTGCCTTTGTTAAGATATTGGAGGAAATTGACTGGGAGGGGTTTGAAGGGGGACACGGCATGACGAAGGTCACGGTCAATGAGTAATCCTTCACCCCCTTTGCCCTTGCACACTGGTGAAGGCCTGCACAGGTGAAGGGTGTAAAAGTTGCACTTTAAACAGGAGGACTGACCAGTTCTTTATCTTTGTTTTTTTATTTCTGGACCACCTGAGTGCTTTATGGGGACGGACGAGTCCTAGAGTGTTTCCTACCTGACGAAGATCTTACGAGAAGGCTCAACCCCACAGAAGCCGGACCCCAGAGGCTTTTCCTTTGTTTCCTTGTTCTGCTATTTGTCCCTTGTGTGAAGACTCTGGAAACTGTGTCCTACTTGGATTATAGCCAGACAAATAAAACGAACTAAGTGCAACCAAGCCCCTATTCCTAGCCACGGGCTGTCTAGTGTCTTGCTTGCATAGGACCTGCAAGTCCCTTAGCAATCCTTCCCCCAGCAGGGATTATATCACACACAGGTAGCCAGGGTTGCTGTTCAGGGTGGTGGAACAAGTGCAGGTTACTAATAACACAAGTTCATGCCATATCAGTCTGTGGTATTCATTAGATAATAGTTAATGTCATAACACCAGTGTCCAGACTGGCTTGTATGAAAACTAAACATTGCTACTGTAGTTTTTACATTGTCCATGTATGTAAAACAGTGCCATGCCAGAAACCACACTGTGGATCTATACTTAACACCATTCACCATGTCAAAATCTCTACCCCATATATAAAACACCTTGTCATGAGAAACTCCTAAATACGCCAGTATGTGAATCACCATCGCAATGAAAGAATCCATATATCTCTTGTATGTAAAGCACTTTTGCAATGCAACCAAGCATATTTACCTACTTTGTACAACCCAAACACCAAACCAGATTCCACATTGCCGGGGTATTCACTTCATTACTGTCATGCCAGAAACCAAACTGCTCTTATGTGTCAGCCTCCGTTCCAACTGAAATGCCATTGCCAGCATGATGCCAACTTCATCTTCCTCTCGCCCTCTTGTCTTTCCTCATTCTTCCCTCACAGTGGTCTTGGGCAGCAGCTGCATAATCTGGAATCCACAGAGCCGGGCCACTGATGCCCATATGGACTGGATTGCTACTGTAGATGTAGATATCAGTGGGACCCCACACAGATACAATCTTCGACACACGTGTGCATGCACATCTCTATCGCACCCTTTTGCAGGTGGTACCACACCCCATCAAAAAGTTACATGGGATTAGTACTGCTCCAAGTCACAGAAGCAAGTGGACTGCTAAATTGTGTGTGGTCACCGGCAGGGGATTATAGCCAGAATGACTGGTCCGCCCTGCATATCTCCAATGACTCAAAGTCCTTGCATCCAGAAACATTCTGACATAGGTCCTGCAGCATCGTGGTACTTCCCTGGTAACACAACATCAGTTCCAGAACTGTTTACTCCTTTCCTTACACAGTCCAACAATGGAGCACTTTGAGTTGTCTGCTTGGAAATTGTCAAATAATTTTAAAGGATACACACGCTGCCCTAAATATTGGGCTACAACACCATCTTCCTCGTTTGATACTTTGCCACAAGACATACCCAACATGCATGCTGAACACAAAGTAATAACCAAAAAAGAGTATGTGTCGACATTCGTATATGCTTTCGCTGTAGCACCAAGAAGCTTTAATACAATAGTATTAAGTATTAAATAGATATTAGAACATCATTCATTATTATATATATATTAGAACATCATTCATTATTATACCCCTGTGCCGATGGAGTTGCCTGCTGCTAACTGACCACCATATGATTATGGACAAGAGCCAGAGGTGAGGGCCAAAAACAAAGTCGTTTGGGCATTGAACAGTTGTTAGCATACAGATGCTTGTTAAGTATGAGGCTATTATCTCACACCCACCAGCCACCCCCAACACACGCAGCCACACACAAATCCACCGTCCTCGTGACCTTCATGTCTCTGCTTCAAGTTCCCCATTTGCCTAGAATTCACCCAATACCAGCATTCACACTGGGTGAGTCAATTTCAAACTTCGGCATCAAGTTAATTGTGTAGGGGCGGTTTGTGGGTAATGACCATAAAGAGATGTGCGTAGGTGGGTGACAAGAGGAAGCAGGACGTGATGTGGTAGCTGCGCGGCATTTGTGAAATGTATTATGAAGCAAGACCTTGACATCCTGTATACAGGCACCATTTTTAATCTACATAGCTTGAAGTTAAAGTAACTGTCGATATTCAGAATTAAAAGAAAGAACTGCTCGGTCCCTCCTTGTAGATGAGAAAAAAAGTGCTTTGAAACAGGAAAAATAAACTTGATGTAGTTAATATGTGACGCGTTCTTTGGCTTTCAAGCAGAATAGTTGTCATTGGTTGGTGGGGGCGATCGATTACATTTTGGCACAAATAACCGCATTTCACATTGGCACGGCAGGAAGGCCAGCCGCATAGTTGAACAGAAATGCAGGAGAGTTTGCCTTTAAGGCGGGGTAAGTGCACTCTACCTACCCGCACCCCACTTGACAAATAAGTGGTATAAGCAGGTGCGCATTAGACAGCTGCTCGTGTCCTACCTGACCAGGTAACAAACCGAAGGCTTGCATTTCAAAGAAAATAAATAAAGGTTTTTTTTTTGGAGCACGACATAATATTCGGAAAAAAACAATAGATCAGTTTTCATCTTCTAACACGCATTGCCGCTGAAGGGGATAGCAGCTCTTGGAGCAGGATCAGGGATTAGGCGGCTATTAAGGGTCATGAAAGACACTGGCATTAAATTTCTTCTTAACACAAGAGCCTCCTCTCCTAAGGCTGCCATTCAATTTCTGATCCAGCCAAATCCCAAGGGAAGACTAGCATAACAGGAATCAATTCAGATCCCTCAATGAGAACTATGCCCACTGCCTTGGCGCCAGCACATTAAAGACCAGCCTGTGTGATGCAAACCAAACGTTGACGAGTTATAGCCGACACAGAGGAGTAAAGTGGATGGTACATAATAAAAACATAGGTGGCATCTCCAGAAGTGAATTTTAGGGGTGGGCACAAAGTGGGCTACAAATAAAACTGGTGGGACCACCTACAAAGATTTTATATGTGTGTGTGTGTATGTAAGTAAATATATGTATATATATATATATGTATGTTTATATATATATATATATATCCAACAAAGAAGGTTATCCCCTAAAGGAAGCCACAAACTGGAGGTAAAATTCACCGCATTTATTGGGGAAAGCTGCAGCATGGAAAACAGGGCACTTCTCCTTACATCTGGCGCCCAACGCGTTTCGTGCGAACAAGCACTTAATCATGGGCAAATGAAGTCTTAAAAGCACTCGCACCACTTTCACGCACCTGGTACTGTTCATGGGGCCCGCCTCAGTGGGCGTGTACAGGCGCACTGCCTGCTGGTCCCTGTAGTGCGCGTATGTGCGTCTCAAGTGAGTTGTGGTGCGCTGCCATATTGTCGACCAATGAATCCCCAGTGGGTTGGCAGAAGGTCATATTCATCCAGGCTGCACCGTAGAACTGCCCCCGCGTTCCTCCAGTCCTTTCACAGCAAGGCGCCACCTGGCGCCGGCATAGTTCCGCAACAACACGGCAGGGCTTCCTCACGGCAGGACTGGCCATAATAAATCCAACAAAGAAGGTTATCCCCTAAAGGAAGCCACAAACTGGAGGTAAAATTCACCGCATTTATTGGGGAAAGCTGCAGCATGGAAAACAGGGCACTTCTCCTTACATCTGGCGCCCAACGCGTTTCGTGCGAACAAGCACTTAATCATGGGCAAATGAAGTCTTAAAAGCACTCGCACCACTTTCACGCACCTGGTACTGTTCATGGGGCCCGCCTCAGTGGGCGTGTACAGGCGCACTGCCTGCTGGTCCCTGTAGTGTGCGTATGTGCTTCTCAAGTGAGTTGTGGTGCGCTGCCATATTGTCGACCAATGAATCCCCAGTGGGTTGGCAGAAGGTCATATTCATCCAGGCTGCACCGTAGAACTGCCCCCGCGTTCCTCCAGTCCTTTCACAGCAAGGCGCCACCTGGCGCCGGCATAGGTCCGCAACAACACGGCAGGGCTTCCTCACGGCAGGACTGGCCGTAATAAATCCAACAAAGAAGGTTATCCCCTAAAGGAAGCCACAAACTGGAGGTAAAATTCACCGCATTTATTGGGGAAAGCTGCAGCATGGAGAACAGGGCACTTCTCCTTACATCTGGCGCCCAACGCGTTTCGTGCGAACAAGCACTTAATCATGGGCAAATGAAGTCTTAAAAGCACTCGCACCACTTTCACGCACCTGGTACTGTTCATGGGGCCCGCCTCAGTGGGCGTGTACAGGCGCACTGCCTGCTGGTCCCTGTAGTGCGCGTATGTGCTTCTCTTTGTTATATATATATACATATATATATATATGTATATATATATATATGTATATATATATATATATATAGAGAGAGAGAGAGAGAGAGAGATTCACTGAAAAAAACAGAGGTTAAAGAGATGTGATAGTTAGGTGAAAATGGCAGTTAAACTTAATGTTTTAAACTAAAAAAACACTGAATTCTCCAGTTCTAGTTAACTCAAATAACTAGAACTTGTACCCCAAAGTAATTATAACTCACGCTCTCACCCTGCACAGGGTTGTAATCAATGTCATTTTACATGTGATTAGGGATGTTATCAATGCAGTCACTGAACATGTCATGAGTGATGTAATATGCGAGAGTACAAGCAGTGCATTGTAAAAGCACGAGTTATGGTTACTTTAGGGCACGAATCGGGTCTGCAGATCCTCTGCAGCATGAAATATACATACATTTTGAACCTTAATTTCTCAAACACTACAGAACGGATTGACACCAAATCACAAAAAACACTCTTTCTGGGCAAAGTTCTAGCTTTCTGCTGTGTCTAATTTTCCTATGGAATACTTCATTGCGAAAATGTGTTTTTGGACCCCCCCTTTCTTGGCCACCACTCGACGGATCACCCCAAAATATTCTAGGAAGGAGTTGAGGTGTATGAGAATATTTTGTGGAATGTTTCATGAAGATTCATCAAATGTTACCAAACTTATAAGCAAACCGAAAAATCAATTTCCTATGGAAATGAGGTCCTAATTATAACTACCCAGAGGTGACCGCCAGTGGGTAATATACATATATAGGTCAGAGTTTCAATAGGAAGAGCTTTTTTTGCTACTACCTTTGGCTGAGTTTGATAAATCTTCATGATACGCTCCAAAAAACGTTTAAAGTAAATATTATTAGCAGATTATTGAAGTACATATACATAAAAACTAAATGTAAAACAGAGCATTTTAAAACGTTCTGTAAATGTAATGAATTTGAAATTAGATGTTAAGTATTTGGTATCATTAGCTTTATTCCTGGGAGCAGTGCAAGTACAGCCAACAGTAGTATGGACAATTGATGACCTCATTTAAAGCACTGCACGGACAAAAAAGTACATATATTAGGAGCAAAAAAGAGAAAGCATTATCCTGGAGCCTAGCATATCGCTTTGTCTTTTAGAAATCAATCCACATTATTAAACACTCCCATTAAAATTAAAATTTAGATTTTTGTGTATCTTTTGACTGTGTATTAAACACAATATTTCATAATTTATGCATTTGTTTGATGTATGCTTATTTCTGTAGTGTTGTGTATTGTTCTGAGGTTCAAATCATAGAAAATGCTTGGGTGGGGGTCCCCAGTGTCCAATAGTCATTCATTCGGGGTCACCAGAGGTCAAAAGGTTAAGAACCACTGCACTACATCAGTCTGATGATGAAAAACAAGTCGTGTGCCCCCAAAACGAAACATAGTCACACAAAATCTGATAGGACAAGTAGGGTAGGACCCACCAGACAAGCACTGCAAGAACTGCTAGAGACGGGATCCATGCTCTTTGAGACTCTTACTGCAAGGTCCAAAACATACAGTGACTAATTTAGTCATGTGCAACTAATATCACACAGGGCGTCTGCAAACAACGTGACAGAGTGAAACTGTATTAAAATTAGTCACAAGCGACATGAGGTGGCCATATTCAGTCACAGGAAACATAAGGGGCCAGCAAACATGAGGTAACCATGTGGAGCAAGAAACAGAAGGCGACTGTCTTCAAATGGGCCATAATGCGCTGCAGCAGACATGAGATGATTGTCTAAAAATGTGCCATGTTAAGCCACAACAAACATGAAAAATTGACAAATGAGGCACAGTGAAAATGGGGAAACTATTCGCCGATTTTCCCAGTGAAAATTCAGTGCTCAATTAACAAACATAACAGACGTTAACAGACAACACAAAGAGACAACGTATATGTATGACTATAAACAACCTAAATGCGCTATACACAAAACACATCGAAAGACAGCAATATAACATCTTGTAAACAGTTCCATATTAAAAACTGAAATGAAAAACTTTAAGTCACGCCGAGAAGGAGCAACAAAGAAAATGTGTTAACTGTTCCAACATGAGACACCACATAAAGGAAATCTTTTTAAACGTGCTACACTAAAAAGGCATATATGAAAACGAGCACAGTACGCCACGAGCAGTGTTTGACAAAAATATAAATGTCTGACTTGAGGGGCTACAAAATTAATGTGAAGTTGCAAAGTGTGCGAAGCATAAACACTGCAAAATAAAATATATGCAAACTGTTATACCATGAGACACAGCAAACATGAAAAGACATAAAATGGTCCAAGCAGGCAACACAAAAAAGAAAAATCTTGTAATATAACTGTTGGACCTGGCCCTTTTTACAGGGTTAGCCCCAAACTTTTTGCCTTCCTCCTGTATTTTTTCTGACCTGCTTTTTGTTGGCCTTAGGACTCTGAGCACTTTACCACTGCTATTCAGTGCTGAAGTGCATGTGCTCTCTCTTTTAAACATGGTATGGTTGGTCTACGCCTGTTAGACAGATTTAATTTACCTGTAGGTCCCTTGTACAGTGGTATCCCATATACACAGGGCCTGTAATTTAAATACTACTAGTGGGCCTGCAGCGCTGTTTGTGCCACCCACAGAAGTAGCCTTTCAAACCTGTCTCAGGCCTGCCACTGCTGAACCTGTATGCGCAGTTTACTGACACAGTGACTTGGCATTTAAAAATGCTTGTCAAGCCTGAAACTACCCTTTTAATACATATAGGTCACCCCTAAGGTAGGCCCTAGGTAGCCCTATAGGCAGGGTTCTGTGTAGGTAAAAGGTAGGACATATGCCGTTATTGTGTCGCACTTACATTTGTGTAGGCTGTATCCTGACCTCACACAAAGGGCTCGTTTACCCCCTACTGTACGTCTGGAGCCAGAGCTGGGTTGAAAGGGGGTGTTGTGCACTTCTAAGGTTTCTTGTGAAGTTACCTCCAAATCAACAACATTTTGAGTATCAGTACAGGGGCTCTGACCACATGTTTTTAGACACTGCATGGACTTGTAACCAGATGCTGCTGGCTCTATAGACTACACATTGCCAGAGGGAACAGTTATGCTGCCAGGAAGAACTGCCATTGGACTGACTTGCTTGTTGTGTTGACCTGTAGCCTGCTGAGCAACAAGAAGGACTGCCACTTAGCTTCAATGACCCTGATGTGCTGGGCTGCTACTTGTTCCCTGCTTTTGTGCTTCCCCAGTTGTTCTCCAGGGACTGGGTGGTGTGGCCCTCCCTGTTTTGCTATAAGCATGTGGAGAGCTGTGCTGGAGTGCTCCTCCGTCCTCTTGCCAGTGCATGGAGAGCACTTCGGGTGAGAGAGGACGTGTAGAGCTGTGATCAGCACGTGGTGAGCGCTTGATTTCCCAAAAGGAGCCCAGCGCGTGGTGGACGCTGATTCCTGCTCCTGGCTTTACTGTGTGGGTTGCTGCCCCTGCCATCATAGCGTGTGTAGAGCGTCTCATTTCCGCTGTTTTTGGTAGAAGACAGCGCAGTGCATCTTAATTCTACTGCTGACGGCCGTGAGAGTTCTTGAGGTTTGTCCGCCTCACTAGACTTGGCGCGGTGTGCTCTGGGTAGGAGCTTCTGAGGTGTTCTTCATTTCCACACGGAGGGGGGCTCACATTCTGTACCACACTCTATGCTGCAAGGCCCGCCTCTGCCTGAGTTGTGAGTGCTCCCCGGGCCCGCACTTCTGAGCGCCGAGAACCGGCGTGTGCGCCCCAGCCCAAGAAGCCTGCCTGTGGCTCCCGCCTGCCCACGAAGCACCAGCACCATCAACGCGGGTGCCAGGGCTGAGACCCGCTAAGAGCTCACCAAGCCAGGTGGGGACATGTGGGGACCATTATTAGGTTCACAGCTGATCGCTGGGCTTAGTGTTGTTTTTACCGGCATTGGACCCAAGCGGTCTTGGGGTCATGCTGCGCTTTGTGTAGCAGGATGCCGGTACTCAATGCTAGGTCGTACCTGGAGGCACTCGCACTTACCGGGTCCATTGTTTGTGCATGACGGGTGAGTCCTCGACGGAGGAACCTGGTCTTGAGCTGGTTGCCTTCTGACCACTATAACATTTTTGTGCAGGCTGAATGTATTGCCAATATATTGTTTGGCATGGAACAGTTAACTAGTTTCCAACATTTTTCATATTTGATGGTAGAAAAATTGCATTTACTGATGGCGATCCATTTAAGAAAAGTGGATAATCTTTATAATCAATAAAATATTATTTTGAAGAGATACCACTTTGCTTTGAGGTAACTCTGAGTTGGGGTGCCAACGTGCAAGCTTAAAATGGTGAGTGTGCTCACGGTCAGTTGATGCTGAAGTGTTGCATCAGCCAAGTTCCTAAACCTGAGGCTAAAGCATGAATTCTCATTGGAAGACATAATTACTATGATAAAAGGTGCTTAGCACACTTTAAACTGTGTTAGAAACATTGACCAAGAGGTAAGGTGATTAGTCCTGTGTTGGGATGGAAATGTCCTCTGCATGGTAAGATGCGTGTACCCCTGCAGTGAGTGCTCAACTGTACTGTTATCTGGATCCCTAATACTGATTTTTTTGTCACAGGAGAACACTGATCATGAGGTTGCGCCATGACATAGGTCTGTATCATGGATTGCGGTCTTGTTTCACCGGGAGAGACACCCAAAGTGCTACCTTCATAGTGGTGGAAGGCTACAGCCTTCACTAGGAGTTAAGCAGCAAGAGAGAGGTGGTGGCAGCATTCTGTGTAGGGATCAGAAGTAGTGAACAGGACCTTTTTACCCGTGCCCCTGGAGTGAGGCCTACAGGCTCATTCACCTACTTAGAAGTTCTGATGCTGTGTGCTTAACTCATCCTTGGCCTGCATTAGCTAGATGTGGAGTGCTGCATAGCACAAAAGTAGTGGCCATACATTAGTTGTATATGTGCCTGGAAAGGGTACAATACAAGGATGGAGCAGTACCGTGCAGCACGTGTGGTTAGTACTGTACTGGGTGTATGTATGCCTGAGAGGAATACATTACATGAGAGATGTAGTCCTGTGCATGCTGCGCAGGGACAGCATGTACTGGGTGTATGTGTGCTTGCGTGAAGTACAATACACGAAGGGTGCAGTGTTGTGCAGCGTGCACGTAGTGAATGTGTGCTGGCAGTCCGTGTGTTTTAAAATAACACACCCTTGTTTAAGATAGAAGAGCATCATAGCTGAACAGTGCGGGCAGACTGAGTGTGTGTGCTGAATGCATGTGTGCCTGTGAGGGTACAATGCAGTGAGGTATTAGTGCTGAACAGAAAGTGTGCTGCGAATGTACACTGAGCGCCTGTAATGGTACATTGTATGGAGGACACTCAGTTCCATTTTGGGAAGCCCAGGCCTGCCAGGCTTGGTAAAGACATGAGGAGGAGCGGAATTGCCCCACACATATTTGTGTCCTGCCGCATTCCTGTGAACTGGGCGGGGATGCCTTGGTGCGACAGGGAAGATACTCACTTTACATTTCCAAAGACTGCTCTTTGATTGTTAGATCACAAGTAAGGGGCCTGGACACATCTCAGGAATGGAGATGAGGCTGATAAGAGAATCATAAAGAGAAGGGCTGGGGGGCTGGGATTAACCCTTTGATGGACATATTACTGTGGCTGACATTCAGGTATGAAATCAGCTTTGGAGTTGTGCCTGCTGTGGCAACATATTTCTGAAGGAGGATAAAAAGAAGTGCTCACTTCAAAAGAAGCAGAACCCCAACATAAAACTCCCAGACCCTAAATCACATTTGGTCTCTGGAACAGGAATATAAGAAGGGGAGGTTGAGTCCCCACACATTTGTCATATACCAAGCAGCCAGTATGAGAAGGGGAAGCTCTGCAAAACTACTGCCTGTGACCAGTCCTGGGGGCCAAGGCTTGCTAGTCTCCCTGCTGGGTGAGGGGACATCACCCAGAAAAATGAAGACCACCTGCCCTGGAGCCTGGAGCATCAGCTCTTGCCTGCTTGCCAAGACCAGTGTGCCCTGTGACGAAGAGGGGAGCGTTAGAGGGAGCGAAGCCCAGTGGGGAGTCCTACTATGAGGACTGAATGTGTGAGGTGTGAGGATTCGGCTGTGCACGATTTGTGCCATAGCCCGTGTGCAAGACTGTTTTCGGCGCCCCCCATATGGCATGAGAGGGCCGCCGTAGACTGTGCCAAGTATCTAGCACTGTGTGGAGGGCACCTAGCTCACATGGCCTTGCTGCCATGACCCCGTATGTCAGAGGAGACCACCGATGAAGAAGCTGTGTGACCACATGCCAGGACTTATGCACACCTGAGCAGTGACCCCATATGCCAGGAGGGCCACCACGGTGTGGGCGTTTGCACCCGAGGAGTCTATATTGCGTCTGGAAGGTTCCACTGAAACACCATATGATTAAGGAGGATACCAGGAGCAAATCATCAAAGACTTCAGGCCATCGCCTGAGACTGAAAGATCTGCCCTGATTGACCCCCATAGACCAGGAGGATGCCAGGGAGAACAACACGCCCTCATGGGACTCCACTTGGGAGCCAAAGGTCTGAATTCCCCCCGTCAGGGAGAACTTGACTTATCGCATCACTGTGAACTTGACGCTGCGCAATCCCTGGGGCAAGCGGCCGCCCCACTCTGGAGAGTGAGCCTGCGGCAGCCAGACGCGTGTACCACGAGCAGCCTAACGAGCAGGATCGGAGCTTTCAAGTGTCCGTGCTGAGGGGACCTGCTGTAACACCGAATGCTTCCATGCTGCAGGTGCAGGTAAGACTTGGACTAGGCCTTTAAGGCCCTGGGGGATTCGCTGCTAAAGGTGCTAAGGCACCAAAGAAACTTTTGACTGAAATCCTGAAGCATCAAAAAGGAACTCTTGAGTATGGCCTAATAGTTTGCCTTCCCTGATGCGGTCACCATTAAATGGGGAATTATCCTGAACATGTTACACGAAGGAGGGTGGGACAGGGATTCATCTGATGACCACTAGAGTCCCGACTCAAGGGGAATTGTGTTTTTGCATATGAATGTCGCAACTCTTTGCATGTGTAGAGTAAGAAATAAAATACTACTTTTTATATAAAAGCAAGTATGTGGCTGGACATTGATTTGTTGCTCGTACTGTTTGCATTTTGAGTTATGAGTTGTGTTCACTCACCTGGATCTACATCCCCCCTGAGGAAGCCTGGACTGCTCGACCACAGCTACCACTGAGAGTCAATTGCAGAAGGAGTACTTCGCCCAGTTGAGTGGGATCCTTAATAGCTCAGACGCCAGGACATCAGGAGTAAAAGGCCTGAACCACCATGGTTGGGCCCAGTAGCCCCTGTGTGCCCTGTGGCCCTCTGAAAGGGGTTCTGACATCTTGAGTGAATGTAGACGAGTGCAAAATGCAGCAAATTCTTTACCAATAATACCGAAGGGCTTGCCTTGGAAGTTTCACAGGCTCACCTCTATTCCGTGTTCTGGATGAAATCTGGATTTCTCCAACCCAATTGTATCCAATGGCTTTTCTGGAAAAGTTAATGAAGGTCCTAGTTCCCACATTATAACTTAAAAAAGTAGATTTAACAGGTAACGTGGCTCGCTAAGTAGTGATAAAGATGCCGTCATCAGTGCTGAGACCCAGAGATACTTACCTTTTACATGAAACAATGATAAGAGCAAACAGAATAAGTGAAATGTTTACTTCACACCCTTGAGCCCCGGTGCTGCTCCGCCTGATGTACTAATGACAGACACATCTCTAGGCCCCAGCGGTAAATGAACTCTAAGGCATCTCTCTGATGAACAGGGGGCTCTCATAACTAAATAGGACTGATCATCCCTTGTGCACCACCTCGTAGTCTCATATCCTAATCCAAGCCTGTCAGAAACTTTTGCGTGGCCTGATATCATACATGCTAACATTTGTAAATATGAAAGAGGACGATTTTGAGATTTTGAAAAAATAAACAGAGGAATTTATTTTCCCCACTGATTGCTTTGACGGGGAGGCATTTTTAGGGAGGAGGTAGCTAAAATAAAGCCACTTTTCACTTTCCAAATCGTGAGTCTTTAGGCATGTTTGGAGTGCATTTCTCCACTTGGATGTTACCTGTCTGATTATGAAATATCACAAAAGGTGGGTAAGTCTTCTTTTGAGATATAGATATATTAATACATTCAGCAGTGGTAGGGCAGGGCACTAAAAAGAGTGGGGTCTGGGACAGACAGCCCCAGCCCCTCCCCCTTTGCCAAAATCATAATAGAGTGTTCCTCACATGGTGAGGTCAGCGACAGAGGGAAGAGCTATTGCTTACCTGAAATTAACTCCCTTTAACACATTGCCAGAAAAGCCGAGCAAGCAAAATCATTAACTATCTTTCAGAAAAGTGCGAAATTGCTACAAGCATAACAAGAAGGACGATTTATGCATACTGCTCTGTGCTCCAGTGTGGATCTGTCGCTTTCCTGTTTTTGTTCTTTTCAACACAGACAAACGTACAATGGAATATTGCACTTACCTCTGGTTTCCAAGGAACTGATGCATTCCAGATCAACTGACCCATATTGATGCTCCTAACCTAAAACAAAAGAGAGACTACTTAAAAAGTGTTCTTGCACAGCAGGCAATTGTTTAACAGTAACCTTGCGCCACAGAAAACCTCACAAGATCCCAAGAGAAAGCTTCGGTAAAATCTATTTTTAATACATTACATAAGAATTTATTTTGCAAAAAAACTACAATCTATCAGGAATCGTTGTTCAACTATGTCAATAAATACGACAAATCAGCTAACAAGAGGAATGTAAATTATAAAACTTTCCAATAGTAAATTTAAAAATACCGGATAGCATTATATCTAAGACAAAGGTGGCAAGCCAGGGACTTTATAGGAAGAGACGTCCAAAGTCAGGTGGGTTCGGTGCATTACTTGGAGCAGGGCATGTAACTGCTTCTAAAAAGCCTATGGATGTGAGAAATCAATGTACAAGTTGATGGAAGGACTGGATATGTGTAGTAAAAAATACTGCAGAAAGTTTGTGCATCAAACACTCTGGGTACATATGTAGCGAGCTTTGAGTGCTGGGCACAGCATCAATGAAACCATCAAATAGAAGCCGAACACTTTTCAAGCTCTACATGTAGCGGTTTGGTGCTTTTCTCATAGATAACAGCATCACGATTCGTCAACATGCTGATGATACACAACTGTACGTAAAAGTTTCCTCTGCTTCAGACATCCAACAGCTCAAACACTGCGTGATCATCATTCAGGCCTGGATGTCCAGTACCTATCTGAAGCTCGACCCACCCAAGACAAAATTCCATTTATTTAGCAAAAAACCCAACTTTCAACAAATGCAAAGTCAGTTGCCTTCACCCTAGACCTCAATCTTACCCTCAAGAAACAAATTGTAAAAAAAAAAAAGAAAGATGGCTTGCTACCAACTCTCTCTCTGATAAAGAAAGTGAAACTGTTTCTTTCAGTAAGCAACCTCAGAACTGCTAATCAAGTCCTCATACTCTTGCATCTGGATGGACGGTGGTAATGCTCAGACTTCACATTGGCACCCCTTAAGGGGAAGGGGATATTACATGCCATACCATGTCTCATCCAGGGCCTGAAGATATATGATCACCTCACCCAGATGCTGGTGGGACTCCACTGGCTCCCCTTGTTGGTCCATATCATTTTCAAAACTAGCTGCCCCCGCTAGGCTTGCACATAAGCTCACCATCTCTGGTGTTCTTGGTCACATCCCAGTATCAATGAGGACCACCACAATGCCGCTCAAATTTAGAAAATAGTTGAAGACCCACCTCTTTAAAGAGAACTACATCACAATTAAGGCTCCCAGTTTTTAGTTTTTACTGAGTTTTACAGATAAATATGTGGTGATGTGGGTGTATACAAACGACAGACGATCTGGTATTCAGGTAAGTGAAAAAGAGCTTAATTATCAACACCCCAGCCAGCTGCCGACCCTAGACTAACTGTCACCTTAGATTTAATCTACATTCTAGAACCCTCCTTTTTACAGTCAGCCCAAGCATAGAAAGAACGCTCTCACGTAAGAGCTACGACGTCACACTTCTCCCTCCTCAAAGAAAATATAAAAACTTAAATAGTAATCTTAAATCAAAACACCAAACACTATCACTAACTTGTTCTGGAAACAAAATTGAGAAATACATTCAGATATTAAAATATCCATTATATACTCAAAACATTTATATATATTACACAAACTATTTGTAGACGAAATAGATTCATTGTAAATGCAAGAACTATTTGTTGATGACAAAGTGTTTAGGATAAGATGGAACTTTGGGCACCCTACTATTCATTCTTCTGTCAACATTAACTTTGTCACTTTGACTGGATTTCAGGATTACATCATGTTCTGGTGGAGTACTTTGAATTCCATTTACTTTTACTGTGCTATTCAAGTTCCAAATAAATTCTGCCATCTTCTGTTTTGTTAGCGTTCTTGAAAACTTTGATCACTCTCCTTTTTGAGTTAATTTAGACCATTAAGCGCACTCTGCTGGTGCGCTCTTATTTTCACCATATCTCCAATTTGTATTATATTTTCTTTTACCTTTCTATTCCTGTCAAAGTACTCTTTCCTCTACCCTTGTGTGGCGATTTCTTTTTCACGTCATTTACTTGGACCGTTGAATTTTACTTCTTTGTTCCAGACCATCCAGCTCAAACACAGCCTGGTACTAGGAGAGCGACAATCGAAAGGTGACTTCTCAGTAGAGGAGTGTGGAGACAGGCGATATGAGGTTATGCGCTCTTGTAACACTCTCTTCCATTCCGTAATTCCATCCTTCCTCCACCTATGTTTAACTTGGGTAAGTACACAAACACCAACATTCCATCTACACTCAACGTTCTAAAGCATGCCCACTAAGCCCACGCATTTATTGACAAATCATTACATTATCCGCCTTCCTTGCACACAGGACAAGAGAATATTTCACCTCTTCTCCCTAATACCCAAGCAACACACACATGCCAGCAAAAACCACAGACCCATCCACACTCTAACAAGCAAACATGCAGCCTAGCACTCCACCACACCAACACGTGTTCACATGAGCTGGCCAAACCAACATGACCCAGTGCCAGATGAAAGAAAGCACCTGGATCTGTACACAATACCAGTCCCTGTGGATGCTGCACAAATGTCAGATGGAAGATCACCTATGTGTAATGATGATGACATGCCCATAGTAGATGCAGGCTGAACCTATTGAAAATAAAACAGCATTCGAGCACTGGCACTCTCCCACCTCCTACACCAGCCCATGTCAGCAGCCCAGACCAACACCCTATGGCGTCAGTATAAGAAGCCGCCAATATTACAAGTACACACCATTCTAATTCTCGTATTTGTACAAAATGATGAAAGGACCCAGAGCACGTATGGGTGATAAAACATGAAAAGCACCTCACCCCGCTGTACTTTGTCTCCAGTGTCATGCACCTGTCGAAACTTCATATTTGTACGAAGAGACAACTGGTCTGAGAGCTCACACAAGCTGATCCTGGAACTTCAAGCTACACCACCAAAGTGGACAACACTTCCCCAGGCCTCCATCTGCGTGAAGGTACTCCTCGTAGCCAACTTCGCAACAGCAGGGTGCTTAAACGGGCCATATAGTATAGAAAAAAGTTTTCCTTTAGCAGTCCTGCAACTATAACTATCACCATCAATTGGTACTCTAAAATGTTGCATTGTTGACATGATGACATCTGCAGTGGTTTTGAGATATACTGTGACATCATTCACTAGATGGCCCCTTTAAGGAACACACACTAATCTCTATAAATGAAATCCCTTTCAATCTTATCAACAACATACACTCCTGGAGGAGGAAACTGGGGCCCTGTGTTGGAGATTTCATAATTTGCAGTTAGCATAGCTGGAAACAATTTGCATGACTTTAAATAGGCACCACCAGTAACAATCACTCGCTGAATGCAGTCAGTGGGCAATACCTCAAAAAGTACAGTAATCTCCCACAAGGAATTGGATGAGATCAGTGGATCAAGGAAAAGGAGGGCTTTGAGTAACTTCAAACAGGCAGCAACCACCTAGGCACTTGTGATGCACATCTTTTGCAAGTGGTGCCCATCTGCTGCAGTTGGCATCCTGACATTCTTTGGGAATTAAATCCACATGGTGAAGTCAAACTGGGGAACCAATTAGAAGAACCCCCAGGGTGGAGGGAACCGCTGCGCCTTACAGCTTAGGATTTTCCTCCCTCAATAGATACAGTGACCGGAAAGATATATTTCAGCACCTGCCCAAAATTTCAAAGAAGTCCAGATAGAGATACAATTATACAGATACTATCGACTACATTTTCAGAAGTACACCGATTGAAGCAGACTCCTTCGACTGAACAAAAGCTCACAAACTAGGTACATGATCACAATGTTTATAAAGTATTAATACCCGTGTTTGAATCGCGCCAACAGTGACATTCTGGCGACGGAGAATGCATCAGACACTACTGGTCAATTTGAATGGCCAACCAAATTCAGTAACCCATTCACTAGCAAGTAAAAAAAGCTAAATCAACAGATCACAGCAACCATGGAGTACACCAACTGCCAGTTCATGATGTTCAGGAGGCTCCTGCAGACTGGTCACTGCATCGAATGCTTAAACCATCCATTTTAGGTAGAAGAGTCTACTAAGGATAAATAATCGAACAGACAGCTAGTGCTTGAATCTGAAAAATACAGAGCACGTCTCACAGCCCTGAAACGCCCATTTAGGTTTCCAGTAGAAAGAAAAAATAAATGTAAACTTCTGTGCACAAAGTAGAAATCTGTAGTGGACATTAGTATCAAGAATACCATTGTAATCCAGTCCCATATTACACCACAGGTTGTAACATCAGAATAAACAAGGATAGGATCAAACACCAAATTTGGCAGGAAGAAGCATGGTAGCAAAACCATCAGCATGATGGGGACAACTTAAAATACCTTTTTATCCTAAACTAAGGGATTTTCCTAACATGGTGGCCTTCAAGAGATTATTGAAAAGTACCCCTTTCAACAAGTCTTCCACATCACTCTAAAGTGGGACTGCCCTCACCTTCCATCACCAGCACAGTTGTTTGCGATCCTCTTTCACTGACAATTAACACTTTTCTTAATTTTAGCGAGTAGCCGCGGCATGTTGACCGGTACAGTGCTCTCCTCAGTGCTATAAAGAACCCTTGAGTGAATTCAAATGTGAATATCAGGCACTAGGAAGTACCAACATGTAAGAACACAAGAATTTATACAAAATTGCTCAATTCTAAATAATGAGGTGCAGAAAACAACTCTATTATTTACCAAGAAAGATTCATTAACAGAAACGTCAACTTTCCAATCCGAAATCGAACTGCTAGACATTCAAGAGGAAAAAGAGAAGGCAGAGTCAAGACCCGGTCCCAAATGAGAAGGAATGTTATATTGAGTTGAATGTCTAGTCGTTCACTGTTATAAGAGAAAAGAAGCTTGTAAATAAAGGACTGTCATGTGTGCCATTAGAATAAAGAGGCTATTGAAAGTTTTCATGAAAGTGACATTTTTCATGAATGAGTTTCTTAACTCAAGATGGGAAAACACAGTTGTCAACCTGAATATAGAAGAGAAAGATTTTGAACAAACAAAGAAGCCAGCTCTTTAATTTTGTGAAATAAATGAATATATTATTTAAACATTATTCCCAGCACCAGTAGGCAATAACAGCTGTTATTTATCCTCCCCACAGTTATAGGGCCAATTCACAGGCGAGGGTACATAACATGGGGGGTTACACACTGAGTTTGCCCTGAGGATAACTGTTATGGGTTTCTCTTATTGGTTCCAGGTTTGAAGCAGAAGGATGGGTAACTACATTCTAAGGGGTGGTGCAGGAGAATGTTGGGAGAAGGATTTGGGCTGGAGAGGTGTGAGCTGGGTCTGGAAGGTGCTGCTGTATTACTCTTCAGGTGGAGTAAATACTTTTGTCTCATCATCGTGGAGTGACTACTTTAATGTCCCAGAACAATAACTCATGGATATAATGCCACTCAGTGCAGAAACTTCTACTTTCTGGGTGGACCAATGAGCATTTAACCCATCGTATGGTGTCTGATGTTAAAAAGCTCGAAGACATCGCCTCATCCCTCGGTGATGTACATGTCCGCAATCTCCAACAGCCTCTCAAGGATGTCTAGTAAATCCGACTCAGCTCTCCTACCTGGGTGGAAACCCAATTAAAGATTGCCCAAAAGGGACTGCGCATCCGAGTAGCACAATAGCTGCTTGGTGGCCGCCTTTTGAAGAAGTTTAATCAAACAGTGAGTCCTAGCGATACGTCTGTAACTTGTTGAATCCAACGGATTTACAAAGGGATTTTAATCAAGAAGGATTTACAAGTGTGTATTAAAGATGATGGCATCTTTCTCTACTTAAGTGAACTGTTAATGATAGTATTAATTAAGAGAAAGACGGCAAGCACAAGTTATTTCACTTGGTAAGGGAATCTGGGCACTGGTGATGGGTAAAAGGTCGACAAAGAGAAAACCCAATCCGGAAACAAGGCAAAACTCATGCATGGGGCTAACTAATTGCAGAAGCAAATACTCCTAAGCTTGGTCTTCTTTCTTAGAGTTTATATCACAAGTTGGTGCCTGAACCCTTGTACCCTCTGTCTATAATAACGACTTTCACCCAATCAAGCAACAGTGATACGAGACATCCTGTTTACAGTGGTGACAGTAGTGAGCTATGGATGCCAACATAATGCAGCCTAACACAATAGAGGACATGGGGAACCAGTAAGCCCAAGGTCAAAGACATTTGCAACTGACAGTAGAACAGGCCCAAGTGGCACAACAAGATAGGGAGAGTTTACACGCCACCTTGAAAACCCAGGCATCCCCATTGCAGATACCCAACAGGCTCAAGATACAGCCATCACAAAGCTTCCTAATGCCCTGGCTAGCACAAAAGTAAATCCTGATGTACCAAGTTCTGTTCTGCAAAAGTATCAGGCCGAGGAGGACCCTGATTTCTTCTTCACTCATTTTGAAAGGAAGGTACCACTTGGCCACATGAACGCTAGGAGCAATACATAGCTCCTTTGTTATCCGGAGAGCTACAATCAGCATATCAGGCTGCCAATCCATCAGCCACAACCTCTTATGAAGAAATAAAAAAACGATAATCCTAGAACACCTAGGTTTTTACTCGAAATACTATAGGTCCCGCTTCCGAAAAGAAAAATTAAATCCCAATGATAACCCAAGAGCATTATTTTATCAAATACAAGACTTGGGAAATCGCTGATTAAAACCCCGGACTTCCACTACTACTTAATAAGATTTATCTAGGACAGTTCTTAGATGCTCCCCCAGGCTCTACGCGAACATTGATTACACAACATCCCAATTTCACAGTCTCCCTAGCAAATGACCTAGTGTGTGCTTATCATATGTCTTCTGAGTTTCAGGAATCCGTTTCAAATTCTGATACACTTCCACCCTCCCAATGGAAGGTCACAGTGAAACCGGTTACCCGGGCTTTGTCAGAGAACAAAATACCATCAAGAACCCCGGTAAAAGACACAGGACAGGAGCCCCAGTGTTTCCAGTGTGGTGACTGGGGACATATAGCGAGGAACTGTCCCAAAAAGACTCCTGCCTCGGAACCAATGGAAGAGGGGTACTCCATGGGACATGTACTTTGAAGGGGAGGGTTTCCGCAACCTACAGGTTGCATATTCTCGTGAATGGTCATCCGGTACGGGCCCTGGTAAATTCGGGGTGTTATTACTCTGTAGTCAGTGATAGCTTAGTGGACCCACAACTCTTGGTGTCCCGTGGGAAAGTGTCTATCACTTGTCTACATGGTGACAGTAGAATCTACCCAGTTGCTGAGTAAATATACAATGGTGAGGTGATACGGGTCCCCTTTATGTCAGAGTGGTGCTTAATCTGATAGAAGAAGTAATTATTGGGATAGACTATTGCAGCTTTCACCAGATGTTACTGGAATCAAGAAAGGAGATTATAGGGACAGAATAGTTATAGTAAGCTGCTTTCCATAGTGATGAGATAGAAGGAGGTAAGAAAAAAAGAAACAGTAGAGATCTGAGAAACGTTTGATAAACAACTATTTGTACTTAGGAATCATGTTAACTCGCCGTCATTTGTTCTCCACAGACGATAAGTGGGAACACCAACGCAGCTTCAGGTCTGCACAGAGGGAGGACCCCAACCTAGCTCAGGCATGGGCTCACACTGTCTAGGACAAAGATGTGAGGAAGGCCCATATATATATATATTTTTTTTTTATAGAAAAGGGTTTATTATAGAGAGGTGTGAATAAAGGCAGGAAGAGTGCTTCACAGTTGGTTGTTCCGTTCCCATTCCGTACGCAGGTATTCCATTTAGTTAATGGGCAGGGCATTATGCGAAAAAGACGGAAGAATATTCACCAAAGAGGTTTTCTTGGCCTATCGACTAGTCAGATATTCAGAAATTCTGCACCTCTAGCAAACGCTGTCAATTAATTCCCCTACTGACACCAAGGTCCCTATGAGACCCCTTCCTATCATTGATGTCCCGTTTTCCTCAAGTGGGGATGGATCTGGTAGGCCCTCTGATTCCTTTTTCTAAGGGGTTATGAGTATATACTGGTTCTCTTGAGGTCTATGCAACCCGATCCCACGAAGCAATACCGCTAACTAGTATGTCTACTCCGGTAATAGCGCAGGCAGTGATTGAGTTCTTCTCAAGGGCTGGACTTCCAAAATAACTTCTAACTGATTAGGGCACTCCATTCATGTCCAAGATAATGGCTCAGGTTTGGAAAATTTTGAATATACATCAAATCCGGACCTCGGTATACCAACCCCAAATGGATGATCTGATTGAGAGGTACAACCGCACCATTAAGACCATATTGAAAAAGCTAATATCTGATACAGGGAGGGATTGGGATAAAAGCTGCCCCTAGTATTATTTGCCATCCATAGTCACACCCAAAGGTCTACAGGATTTTCCCCGTTTGTGTTAGTGTTCGGCAGGCAGCCTAAAAACTTATTAGATATGGCTGCTGAACACTGGGAAGAGGAAGAAGATGAAAGCCAAGAGTTATTAGAATATGCAGCTACTCTTAGAGATAATGTACATTACGAATAATCTTTATTTCAGCCAAGGACATTGACCATAAAAGCGAAATTAGAGCGATACACTATAAACCTTTGACAGTATCAAATAAAACCACAATATATAGATTAAAAAAATACATGATCCAGGCTCAAATGTTAAAATACATAAAATCAATTAAATATCATTTAAAACATCAAGGAATTATGAAGTGTAACAGCAGACTTAAAAAACAAGCCCATTCTAAAACAGACGTCCTGAGACAGCAGTGACTGAAGATAGTAAAGCACAGCTCTACACTTGTTTATCTTAGCTTTCCGTAGAGTCAGAATGAGTAGGCCCATACTCAGTTCTCTATAAAACCTACAAAAAAGAGGAAGTGCAATAATGTTTGGTCAGATGTTTCATCGCAAAGGTTGCGACAGACAGTAGAGACATCATACTGACAAAGAGGAAAGCACGGTTTCCATCTAACAGAGCCCAGGCAAAATCTCATGATGGCTATTAACCCACTCTAGATATGGTTCAGATCCGGGATGTGCTTTAGTCATCGCATAATGCCTATAGGACCCCGAGGAGGATAGGACCCGGTCCCTTGCCATGGACAGTTCCAACAGGAAATTTTCCTTAATCACCCTCTTATCCTTCTTCGTGATGAATGTAGGATCAGTGAAAAGACTGGGTCTGCCAAGACTGGAGAGGTTAGTTCGAATGTACTGAAACCATGGCGGCGAGGGACACACTGTGCACACTCCAAACAATATTCTATTACAGCCCTACAACGATATGACTGGGCATTAGACCAGATTGAGCACCAGATTAATAACGGGCCTAACCGAATATGATCTTCGAGAAAGTCTATGCCAACCTCTTTGTGCACCTTAATAATATTGCTGGTGGGGGGAACCCCTAATAGCTCATGCAACACCCTGTTTTCTTCTGATTGTAGAGTACCTGCATTTGTGCAGCCCCAAATCCCAGCACCATACGTCAAAACAAGAACACATCTGCGTTTATAGATCTCAATGAGGGAACAAATGGGCTTTTGTCCTATACTTGCAGAAAATTTAACCCAGTGGCACGTTTAAAGCTCGTACACCTATCAGCCACACATGTAGTCCACTTAAGATGATCCTCAAAAGTGATGCCTAAGTAGGGGGAGGATCACAGTCACTGTACTTGATGAGACTTATTATAAATAGAACGGGTCTTCACAGCCCCAGGGCCACTAACCATTATAAATGTTTTAGACCGGTTGATTTCCAGGCTGAGGTCCTCCATAAAATCAAAGGATCTGTCAATGAGTATACATTGAAAGTTCTGGCGAATAGCACGGCGTCAGAGTAATGCGTCCAGGACACAGGATAATTGACTCATACATTTAAAGCATTGTGGTCACTAAAAAAATTGGAAATTGCGCCACCTTCGACCACTCTAGTGGACATGTCTATGGAAAACGAAGACATATTTGATAAGGGAGCACTGTCCTCTCCCAGCAGTGAATGTGGCAAGGTTAGATACATCCTGATCAAGCAAATCAAAAGCATTACACAAATTACTAACTAAAATAGGAAAGAGAAGTAAACCTCTGGCATCACAATCCCTGCTAAAAGATTGACAAAACCAATTGGAGGGCTGAGACTCAATGAGAGCTGTTGTATTCCCCAGCTTGGAATTAAAATCTCCTGCTACCAATAGGTTAAAACTTACCCTAGGACATGGAGGACTAGAAGTGAAAGAATCGATACAGGAGGACAGAGCATCAAAATTCCCATTACCCTTGAACAAAAAGTAATTGTAAAAATTAACCACAAAAAGCCCCCATTTCAAAGGCCATTTCAAGTAAAAATCCTGGATGAGTCTACTGCTGGTATCAATGAGTGTTATGGTGTAGCCCAGGGAGACCTTAAACAAGGCTAATAAACCCGCACTAGCCCACCCCGAAGTGGACTGAAGGGCATGATGAGCAAAACTTACATAATTGTCACACAAGACATTCTCCATAGCCCAGATCTCCTGCAGCAAGCTAATATCAAATTGTTGGACTAAGTCCAGCCAGGCGTGGGACCCCACCTTGGCTTTAACTCCTGCTATGTTCCAGCTAAGCACCCTAAGGCAGTGCTGACAGGTCTGCACCTTGATAGGGAACGGGTTGCCTTGTTCAACCCCATGGAAGGACAAGACAAGGGCACAGAAGCTGAGGTGATCTCCAGGGGCTCTACTGGGGACTCCACTGTGCTCTGTAGGAGGACGGGGGGGCCAGAGTCACTGATGACAAACGGGCACAGTGCCCAGTGTCCAAGAGTCAATCCACCTCGCACAAGGTGGAGTGGCGCAAAACGATTAGAAACAGTGAGCCCCGAGTACGGCACCAGTGGTGTAACATTTGTTCCTGCAGTCCCTGCAGTGCGGAGGACCCAGAGCTCCAGGAGGCCACCTCTGGCACTGTGCACGGGTGGCAGCTGAGAGCTCCTGACTGAGTTTGGAGCGTGGGAAGCTCCCTCTATGTACTTTGCAGGGGAGCCCTCTCAAGTTTTGTTATGCCACTGTACAGCACCCAATTGGTTATTCAGCAATGGGGCCCGATTAGTATAAAAGTATGAGAGGGGTAACAACTGGATCAGATTGGAGTGAATCACTCCAGCCCTATTGGTCTGAGACCAAGCCTTCCACAATCCTGGGCTGCTGGAAATTCACAATGATACAGACAATGATACAGTCCCCCTCAAATCTTTTAGGCCACGATCCCACCCACTCGATTCTTTGCATCATTGAAATACCTCTAGCGGGACAGGCAGATAAGTTAGTTTTAGTGTTCAAACAGTGGGAAACCTTATTTCTCAGTTCGATGGTCGTTTCAGCAGTCCCCAGAGGCTGCACAGGGACTTTAGCCAATACAATCACATATGGACTTGAGGGAGGTGTAATGATAGGGCCCAGCTGTATGCCGTAGTTCCAGGGTCCCAGGCCCCAGGGGCAGTTAGCTGACCATTGGGACAGCTGTTACATCTTCATGGGAAGTGGCCTTTGCAGCCACTGATTGATACAGAGTTCCAAGCCTTCCAGTAGCAGGATGGCGGGCACCAACTCCAATTGTGGTGAATGTAGCAGGGCAGCTAGAGGCAGTGTCATAGGGACCAATATTACCATGCGAACCCTCCCCCGGGGCAATCTTCCCTCCTACTTTAACACCTGTGGCATCCGCAAGTCGCAACAGGGTTGATTTAACAGGAACCAGCTGGGAGATAACTGGGGCTAGCTTGGCGCTCAAAACAGCATCCAATTCCAATAAAGGCCGGCTAACCAGTTCCCCCACGTTGCTCAAACCCTGCTAAAAAGGAGCCTCAGTTGGTAAGTCAGGATTAGTCTGGGTAGGTTTCCCTTTAGAGGTAACGGTCCTCCTCCTGCGTTTGCACACTGGGCTAGAGCTTTGGGACAGACTAGGCACCTGCATAAAATCAACATCAGGTGAACCTGCATAAAATCAACATCAGGTGACACAGTTGGGATCGAAGTGCCAGCACATGCCTGGGTGGGGAGATTATCCAACAGAGGGGTGGACCCAGGTTCAGGCTGTCCAGTGTACACCCGACAACCTTTCATAGGCATCGCATCCAAACTCAAGCTGCACAGTAGAGGGCCGTCCTCCATCAGGGAGAGTTTGCATTCAGCCAACTCGATTTGTTTAGAGACAACCCCAACTGCACATGCCAAGAAGCCATCAAAGGTGGAGACACGGGCAGGCACTGTAGAGGGTAGTGGTTTGCTGGAAATAGCCTTTCTTTTTCCCATGTTGGAATCAGTAAAACAGTGGATGGCAATGGGCGGTGGCCCAGCCCCGCCTATTCCGGTCGATGACTGGCATAAGACGGGCCTGTCCTTGGCCCGGCTTTGCCCCAGACGCGGTCCGCGTGCAGCCTGCGCAGCAGGTCCTCACCATGCTCTTCATAGCGCTGGTAGCGGGCAACAGGCAGCAGGTGTCAGGGGCTGCCTCCAGAGCCCCACTGAATCCTGGGACACGAAGTCCCACTGCAATTCATCCCGCGCAGCGGGTCCTCACAATGCACTTTATAGTTCTGGTAGCAGGCAACAGGCATGCATGTGTCAGGGGCCGCCTCCATAGCCCCACTAAGTCTTGGGTGATGACGTCCCACAGCAATTCGTACATTCCTTGTGGGAGGAAGTACGCCTCAATCTGGAAGAAGCCCAGGAGAAGCAAAAGAAAGACTACGATAAGCATAGTTGGGTGCTGGAATTAGTACCCGAGATAAGGTTTTGGGTTCTATTACCATGCTCTGACAATAAACTGTTGGTCCAATGGAAAGGTCCTTACCTAGTCCTTGAACAGATAACTCCAGTGACATACAAAATATCAGTTTCCCATAAGGCAAAAGAGGGACAAATTTATCACAGTAACGCCTACAACGGGGGGAGGAGAAGATGGCAGCAGTGTTTTGATACGGCTCCCGTAACCCCCGTAACCATCCACAGCAATCCTCACCCGACAGCGAATCCTCCTGTCCCCCACTGCGAATTTGCCGGATAGGGGCACGGGAGGCAAGATTTAAGACTCAACGAAGCAGCCGTGGATGCAGGGCAGCTCACGAACGGTCCGAGCCACGCAGCCCTGCAAGATGGCGGCCGGAACCCAGGCCTTGCCCCGGAGCCGCTGAGCCATGGTGAACTGAGCGGACACCCCTGGGCTCATTGCACCTTGCTGCTGTGGTTGCGATGGACCAGGTGGGAGCTGTGGCCGGCGCTGCCAGGAGGAGGCAGAGCCCGGCCACTCCCGGCACAGCAGCAATACTGGACTGCCAAGCAAGTGCCAGATCCTACTGCCTAAGGCCTCACTTGGGGCCGCACCATTGGCAGTGACAAAGCCCGGTGCCCAAAAAGCCCCTTGGCCCCTTCTGACCCACATTACATCATACCTGGAGGCAGACGGGCCATCCGGCTGATTGAAGCTGTGTCCCTGCTATTGGTGGTTGCAGGACCCTCCTACTGGTTCCCTCCTTGGGACGATTTCAGCTCCTCTCCATATATCTGGTACTGGTGCTCCTGAGGCCACTGCATTGCACAGCAAGTTTACATATGGGGCCCACACTGCCTTATCATGTCTCAGGAGGTCCTCTGGTATTTTATCAGAACCTGGTGCTTTCCCTGGCTTAATCGCATCCATTGCTTCTCTAGTCTCGTCTAAGCTAATATTGGCGACGTATGTTGTGGCCCACTTTACTTCGACATGAGTTAGCCCATGTAATGTGCGCGACGACTCAGATACTTCAAAATATAAGTGAGTAAAATGCCTGCTCCAGGAACAAGGGTCCAGGTTATGATCTGTACTTGTATAACCATCTTTGCTACCATGAGCAATTATTTTCCAAAATGCAGCATAATCTTTATTTCTAGCTGCAGGAGATCAAGTCTTTCCAATTGGCCTCATCTCATTTTTTTTCAACAAAAACTAGCACTTTTTGTGCCACTCTCTCTCTGTCCACATCCCACCAGGTACACAGCTCCCTGAATTTAGCCCCCTGGAGGTCAAGCTCTTAATGGGGAGGCTGGGCAGGGGACACATCTCCATGGTTTACTGCTCCCTCAGTCTTAATGCCCTGGATCGCATCTCTGGGTTACAGACGCGATGGGAGACATGGGTGGGAGACCTTGGTGAAGACAACTGGTGTGAAGCCAGAATAACCCTTAGGGAACTGGTCATCTCCTCAAAACTCCGCATGAGCCACCTAATTATCTCCATATTGCCTACCTGACTCCCCAACGATTACACCGAGCAGGCACTACTGCCAGAGGCCACTGTGCACGCTGTTGCCTAGTGGAAGCTTACAACTTCTACGTGACCAGGGCCTGCCCCAGGCTGCCCCCTTTTTGGGAGGGAGTAAATGAGGAGCTGTCCAGGGTCCTGGGGCGTCGGTTTGACCTCATCCCCGAGTTGCCTTGCTTGGCTTGCTGGCGGAAGTGAGTGGACTGAGAATGGAGAGGATCTTCATTGGGGTTGCAGCGATGATGGCCAAACGCGACATGCCTGTAAATGGAACTCTCGGGTACCCCCGTCATTAGTGGACTGGAGAAGGGGTGTTGATTGGTGTGCCAACCAGGAAAGACCAATTTATGAGGCCTGGGGCTGCCCCAGGAAGCATAAAAAGATTTGGGGCAAGTGGTGGGAATATCATGAGCTCATTGTAGCAAATCCTTAAGTATGCATCTCTGTCTAATGAATGCGATGATAAAATGTGGAACTGGTCAATGTGCGTCATTACTGTTCGCTGCATCAAAAATCAATAAAAACTGGTTATCAAAAATGGTGGGTGGAGCCAATACTCGAGAATCTTCATAATATGCCTACATGTCTAGTCACCAATATCCGACATTCCGTTTCCACCATTAGACAAAGAAATAACAAACGAAGAGATAAAAATAGGATTGCACATTACTTCTAGACAGATAAACCAACTCTGGAAGGTTTTGAATCACTTTAATATAGTATTTTCAGGAAAACGAGGGAGACTAACTCTAATTCAGCATGACATCATCACTGAGGACAATAATGTCATACAGTTGAGACCTTGTATTCTACTGCAACTCTTCGAGCCTCTGGTATTCTACCAGAGGCTCGAAGAGTTGCAGTAGAAGAAAACTAGTTACTTACCTGTAACTTCAGTTATCCAGTATTGGTATCTTTCATAGATTCACATGCTTAGAATCATCCCCGCCGTCGAGGTGGGAGTCTCGCGGTACAAATAAAATATATATATAATAGTAATAAAACATTATACAATAGGCTATAATGGACAGTAAAGTCACTACATTAGCCTATCCTAGTCTTTTTGTAAAAAGAACCAAATCTGGAACACAGCCAATCAGGCTCCAGCACCCTCTTAGAACACTCCACAGAGAGGCAAACCCTCAGATTTTCGTAGCACAAGTGACAGTAAGTACATAATAGCAATAAGGTAAGCCTCTCTGGGGAGGAAGGTGGGTCGCATGTGAATCTATGAAATATACCAATACTGGATAACTGAAGTTACAGGTAAGTAACTCGTTTTCTTATCCAGTATTGGGGTATCGTTCATAGATTCACATGCTTAGAATCAGAATAGTTAGCTGTAGAATCCTTAGTTGTATAGCGGATGGTCGGTACCATAAGAAATACATTAGATACCTCGTAATACCAATACAGTAATGCAATATAACCTTCTAACCCTAAAAAGGGAAGACATTATATATATATGAGAACAACAGTATCGAAATAGAAAAGAAAACAATACACCTTGTATTCGTAAACATATAATGACAATCACCTCTTTACAGAGGCTTACCTTATTTAAAGAGGTTTCGTAACACTGCTTGACCAGCAGCTGATTCACCCTCTGTCGCCAGATCCAGACAGTAATGCCGTGTAAAAGTGTGCACATTTTTCCAGGTCGCAGCACGGCAAATCTTCTCCAAAGGTACTCCGGCAAAAAGAGCAGTAGATGAGGACACTGCCCTTGTGGAATGAGCCTTGGGTTTCACAGACAAAGGATGCCCAGCTTTAGTATGGCAGAATTGGATCGCAGATGGAATCCACCTTGCAATAGTGGATTTAGTGACAGCTGTTGCTGGCTTCTGACCACCATAAGAAATAAACAATTGATCCGATTTTCGGATGGACACAGTACGTGAAATATAGAATTTCAGACACCTTTTAACATCCAAGGTATGCAAAGTCCTTTCAGCAGAGGAAGACGGATTGGGAAAGAAAGAGCGCAGTATAATAGGCTCGTTAAGATGGAATCTAGAGGGAACCTTCGGAATAAACGTTGGATTTGTTCTGAGGAGAACATAATCATTGGTGAATCTCAAATAAGGTTGCTTGATAGTAAACGCCTGAATTTCACTGACTCTCCGAGCAGAGGTTAGCGCCACTAAAAGAGCCGTTTTCCAGGAGAGGTACTTGAGGTCAGCCTTGTGAACAGGCTCGAATGGATGCTTCAGGAGCTGCTGTAAAACCAGGTTAAGCCTCCATTCTGGAGGAGGAGCTCTGATGGGTGGAAAAGCTCTGAAAAGACCCTTTAGAAATTGTTTGATCAAACGACTAGAGCAAAGGGATGCAGTTCCTGCAGAACGTCTGTAGGTCGAGATGGCCGCTAAATGTAGATTAACTGATGTAAACATAAGACCAGACTTAGCTAGCGAAAGAAGACAAGGTAGAACTTTATCTGGAGAGCATTTCAATGGATGAATATCTTTGTCATTGCACCAAGAACAAAATCGCTTCCATTTTAAAGCATAAGTCTTTAGAGTAGAAGGAGCTCTTGCCCTTGCAAGTATATCTCTGCAATCCTGTGGCAAATCTAGCTCCTTGAATTCAGTGAATTCAGAAACCATGCATGTAGATGCAGTTGGGCTGGATGAGGATGAAGAATCTGGCCCTTGCTCATTGATAACAGGGTCGGGACTGCAGAAAGGCGGTACGGTCTGCGTTCTGTCAGTAGGAGAAGCTCTGTGAACCAGTGCTGACGCGGCCATCGCGGAGCAATGAGAATCATGCAGCATGGTTCCATTTTGAGTTTGCGAAGAAGTCTTGGGAGCAACGGAAAGGGGGGAAATGCGTATGCGAAGATCCCTGTCCATCTCATCATGAAGGCGTTCCCCCACGAGCCCTCCTCCGGTTCCCAGCTGGCAAAGAATGGGCACTTCCGATTGTTTTCGGAGGCAAAAAGATCCAAGTTTGGTCTGCCCCACATCTGAAATATGTGTTCCACAACTGACTGATCTAACTCCCATTCGTGGCAGGACTTCGAGGTCCGGCTCAAAGTGTCCGCCAGACTGTAGTGAATCCCTGGCAAATGTTCCACCCTTATAGTGATGTTGTGAGAAAGGAGCCATTCCCAAATGCTTTGAGCTTCTTGAGACAGAATGTGTGAACGAGTACCTCCTTGCTTGTTTAGGTAGTGCATGCAAGTGGTGTTGTCGGTTCTGATGAGAACTGAGGACCCTTGAAGCTTTGGGAGAAAAGACTGCAATGCCAGGAAAATGGCTCGAAGCTCTAAGAAGTTGATATGCATTTTTGCCATCGCAGCGGACCACTTTCCTCTTATGCAGAGATCTTGAAGGTGTGCACCCCACCCTTCTAGAGAGGCACCTGTAGTCAGGATGACTCCGGCATAGAAGGAAGAAAAGTAAGCCCGGTTGAGACATTCCTGGAGCGCTGCCACCAAAGCAGCGCTACCCGCATAGTTGGAGTTATCCTCACTAGATCGTCGAACGACCCTGAGACCTGCAGCCATTGACTGTCTAGTTCCTCCTGGATAGGCGTCATCCTGAGATGGGTGTGAGGAACCAACAGTATTGCCGAGGATAGTATTCCTAGGAAAGATTTGATGATCCTCACAGAAGCGAACTGTCTTCTTCGGAGGTCTGATGCCAGAGAAATCAGACGTGATTGCCTTTCTTTGGACAAGAATGCCTCGTCCTGGATAGTATCCAAGACTGCCCCCAGAAATTGAACCCTTTGAGAAGGATGAAGAACCGATTTTTGGCTGTTGAGGGACAGTCCCAGGGATTAAAACAGTTGAAGACATGTGGATGTTGCTTGAGAGGCCTGCCGAAAAGAAGGAGCCTTTATCAGCCAATCGTCCAGATATGGGAAAAGCTGTATTCCTTGAAGTCTGAGGTGAGCAGCCACTGGGGACAGGCATTTTGTAAAGACTCTTGGGGCAGAGCGGAGACCGAAGGGGAGGACTCTGAATTGAAAATGAGCACCTGCCACAGTGAAACGGAGGAATTTCCGATGTTTGGGGTGGATAGGGATGTGGAAGTATGCATCCTGGAGATCCAACGTTGTCATGAAGTCTGCATGGTCCAGAAGCTGAAGGATCTCCTGAAGTGTGACCATGCGAAAGGATTTCTTTTGTAGATATTTGTTCAGCTTTCTTAAATCCAGGATAGGTCTCCATTCCCCTGACTTTTGTCTTACTATCAAAAAGCGGGAATAAAACCCTTTCCCCACTTGAGAGCGAGGCACTCTTTCTATCGCTCCTTTCAAGAGCATGGTTTTTGCTTCCATCCTGAGAAGAGCAAGATGTGGTGGATGACTCCTTAAAGGTGGGTGAGGAGGAGGAATGCTGACAAACTCCAGGGTGTGCCCAAATTTGAGAATATCCAAGACCCACTTGTCGGTGGTCAATCGTTTCCAATTGTTGAGATGTTGGGATATGTTTGGAGTCAGGGAAGTAGGATGTGGCAGAGCTGCTGCAGGTGCTAGGAAGTCGTCACTGCTTTGTGGCAGCATCCCTGCCCTGTTGGGGCTGTCGTCTTCTATTCTGCTGTCTATAAGCGGCAGCCAGAGGGTTCCTATATGACTGCTGCTGCTGCTGTTGTTGATAGCTATACCTTCCCTGATAGCCTTGGGGCTGGTATCTTTGATAGCCACCACGAAAGGAATAAGATCCTCTGCCACGGGATCCTCGAGAAGGAATCTTCCTATATTGTAACGTGCCAAGGGCTTTGGCAGTGTCAGTATCCTTTTTGATTTCTTGCAGAGCCTCATCTATGTGCCTGCCAAAGAGCGCATCTCCATCGAATGGCATGTCCAAAATCTTTGTTTGGACCTCAGGGCGAAAGGTGGTAGACTTCAACCATCCCTGACGTCTGAGGACTGCCGCTCCAGCTAGTTGGCGAAAGCCTAAGGAGGCTAGGTCCATAGAAATATAAATTATTTCAGATGCAGCCCTATCTCCTTCCAGGAGAATTTTTCTTGCCTCCTGCTTCTTTTCATCAGGTAAGAACTCGAGATATGGAGCAATGTCCGACCATAGCTGGCGGTCATATCTCCCTAGAATTGCCAGGGAGTTCGTGGCACGAACCGAAGCACCCGCCATGGTGGTGAACCGCTTACCGATGTTATCAAGCCGCCTCCCATCCTTATCTGGCGGTGCTGTAATTGGAGCGGATGGATTCCGAGACCTACGTTGAGTAGCCTGCGAAATAACAGAATCCGGTCTAGGATGACCGGACAGGCATGCAGGGTCATCATCTGGTGCTTTGTATTTTTTATCGATTCTAGGAAGAATCGCAGGCACTGAAAATGGATTTTTCATTATTTTGATTCCTTCTTCCCAGATATGATCTATTATAGGGATAGAGCGGACGGACTTCCTGCTCTGGTCTTTAAAATCGTAAAGGAAGCAATCGGATTGCTTCACTGTAACAGGAAGGTGAAAACGGATAGCTGCCCTCTCCATAATAGCATGAAACCCTCCAATATCCTCAGGAGGGGAATCTACAGCCTGAGGAACTGGCGAAGATGGCGTAGGGATCAGGTAGTCATCCCATTCATCCACAGTCGTGGGCGATTTTGGTAGTTCACCATCCTCAGCAACAGTATCATCATCATCATCCTGGATTAGATGCTGTACAGGTAAAACATCCTGAGGTTCATCAATAGGGACAGACGGACCTGCGATCTGCAAGACAGGAGGCGTAGTAGGCTGTGTCGGAACAGGCGCAGCTGGTGGAAAACGTGCATGATAGTCCTGTAACATAGCCGCCAGGTCTTGCACCAAGGCTATAGGCATTTGCACCATAGGCTCCTGTTGCAAAGGGGTCGCTTGAGGACCTCGTAATGACTCACAAGGCTCATAGTACTCTTCCTCCTCATCCTGATATTTAATTCGGAGTTGAGAAGGGTTGCGTGCTGGGCTAAAAAGTCCATCGTCCTCTGATTCCTCCAAATAGTGACTAGGAGGCAAGGGTGAAATATGAGAAACGTCCTGGAAATAGCTTCTCAAAGACGAGAGCGTAGACGATAGCCTTGATGTTAAAACTGGTGTTATTTGTAGAGAGGTAGGTCTCTTATGCTTCAGCGTCGATGAGATGTACATAGACGGTGAATCAGATCCAGCAGAAACAGCCATCATAGAAGTTACCGTCGACGTTGTCATCATCGACGTCGTCGACGGAAAAACCATCGTCGATGATGCGGTCGTCGTCGAAGCAGCTGCTGTCGTCGACGGCGGAAGCGTCGACGGAAGGTGGCTCGTTGTCGACGTGGACGTCGACAAGGAATGACTCGTCGTCGTTGACAGTGCAGTCGTCGACGGTGCCGTCATCGATGGTGCCGCCGTCGACGGTGCGATCGTCGACGGTGCGATCGTCGACGACAGGATGGCCTTCGTCGACGAAGAGGAAGCACTCACCGTCTGAGGAGATTTCGTCGTCGACGGTGTCTTTTTCGACGTCGATGGAATCCTGAGAGACTCAGAGTGAGATTTTAGATGCTTAGAGGCAGTTTTCTGTGGAATTTTCCCTTTTTCTCCTGATTTTTCCTCTGAAGAGAATGAAAGCTTCTCTTTTTTAGAGGAAGAGTGACCAGTCTCGAAATGAGGCTTTTTCAGGGTCTTACTCTGTCGCTCAGGGGGATCAACAGATCTATCCCTCTTCTTGGTTAGAGGGGTGGACACCTGAGGACTAACACTGCCATCATCTCTTGAAACGACGTCAGATGTAGCTTTCAACTTCTCAAGCCAAACCAGCAATCTTCCTTCTCTGTCTTTTAAAGTTTTGGCAGGAAAGGTTCGACAAATTCTGCAGTCTTTAACTTTGTGAACCGGATAAAGACAGTAAATACATTCCTTGTGGGGATCCTCAAAATGCAATCTCTTCTTCCCACAGGAGGAACAAGGCAAAAACAAGCTTTTCTTTGAAGAATCAGACATAGCTACTCACAAAGTTCAGCCAAAGGTGAAGAAAAAACTGAGCAGAGCTCAAGGAGACTCCATGTCACAAGACGTGCGGTAGAAAATCTGCGGGTTTGCCTCTCTGTGGAGTGTTCTAAGAGGGTGCTGGAGCCTGACTGGCTGTGTTCCAGATTTGGTTCTTTTTACAAAAAGACTAGGATAGGCTAATGTAGTGACTTTACTGTCCATTGTAGCCTATTGTATAATGTTTTATTACTATTATATATATATTTTATTTGTACCGCGAGACTCCCACCTCGACGGCGGGGATGATTCTAAGCATGTGAATCTATGAAAGATACCCCAATACTGGATAAAATGGAGGTAACTTTAATACTTGATGTGACAGGAGTTTCCTCGATGGCCGCGTAAACAGGCCTGCGACTGAGCGCGCAACACCCCATACATCCTGGTTCTCGACTGGGACAGTGACTACGGATCTTTATTAACCCTGGGCGTAGTTCGTGTAGTAGCGCTACGCGTAGCTACGCGAAGTGCACTTTGCACTACGCACGCTACGCGAACTGCGTAGTGCGGTAGGGAAATGCTGTTCGCACTGATTGCACAGTGCCGGATGCTTGTCCGCACTGTGCGATCATTGCAAACGGCATCTTGCACAGTGCAAGCGGTCGTTTTCTGCCGCTCGAGTAGATTTGTACTCGAGCTGCAGCTTTCTCAACGCGGACTGGTAGTTTCTCATCGCGAGCGATCACGAGCATACGCGACCACTCGCAATGAGAAACCTGACCTCCTTGTGTTGAGAATCTCGCCGGGAGGTTTATTTTCCACGCTCGCGATCGACAACTTGATGTTGCTGATCGCAAACGAGGAAAAAGTCTCGCCGGGATGTTGTTTTACTCGCTCGCGGTCGCCAACTTGACGTTGAGGACCGCGAGCAAGCAAAAAATGCCCGCTACGCGTTTTTGCACTGTGCTACGTGCAATTCACGTAGTGCGTAGTAGCGCAAACTACACACGCTCCGCGAGCGTAGTACTACACTCAGGGTTAATCTTTATAAAATATACTTTCTCAGATCCCGTGATTAGAAATAATATTTAAGAAATCGCCGACCGATTTGGGCTAATACCCTGTGGAATCCCCTTTTTTTGGCTTTGTGGACCATTTACTTGCCCTGAAGAAGCCCGCAAGGGTGAAACGCGTTGGCTGTTGTGTATGAAATAATGAATAAAAGGATCTACAATACCATCAAGTGAAAGAATGATTATTTCTGTGATCGCCTTCCTTTTTCCTCTGTGGGATTAGGACCCTATGAATGTTGTTTTTACAAGAATGCCTCTCTCATCTTTTGTGTTCTTATGTTGTATTTGAAACCATAGTGGGTGGCTGGTTTCGAGAGGTGGGCATTTTTTGTTAGCAACTGTACGAAGTATTATTGAATTTATTGTGATTAACTCTTAACAAACACCGGTAGTTGGTGCAGCAAGATATACCCTGCCACCGTGCCTGTATGTGTTAGAAAATGGAGGAAACCAGTATGTTGGCAGATGGTATAATTGAGCCGTCACATAGTGCTTGGTGTTCCCAAATAGTCCTGGTACTCAATCCTAATGGTTCCCTCTGATTTTGTATAGACTTTTGTCAGCTCAATAATATCTCTAAGTTTGATACATTTCCTATGCCCCGGGTAGACGAGTTGATAGAAAAACTAGGGAAAGGAGTATACATGCCCATGCTAGACCTCACATAAGGATACTGGGAGATTCCCTTTATCGAAAATGCAAAGAAAAAAACTGCTTTTGCACGTCCCTCTGGACTGTATCACTTTAAAGTCCTCTTGTTTGGGCTGCCTGGGGCTCCAGCTACATTTCATCTGCTTATGGACCTGGTTCTACGTCCACATCAGCAGTATGCTGCCGCTACTTAGATGATATAGTCATCTTTAGTCCCAACTGGCAGTCTCATCTCCAAAATCTAGAAGCGGTATTCTCCACTCTTCAGGAGGCCGGACTAACAGCAAACCCTGGAAAATGTACACTGCCACACTAACTCCATTCAGTATTTAGGTTATTTTATCCAAGATGGTGCTGTTAGGCCACAAGTCGACAAAGTAATAGCAATCAAGGACATTCTTCAACCCACCACAAAAAGCAGTGCATTCCTTTTTGGGATTAGTGGGATACTACAGATGTTTCATTCCTCACTTCTCACAATTAGCCACCCCCTTACTGACCTATTGAAAAAGTGCCACCCTATAAAAATAACCAGTTGGTCTCAAAAATATCTAAGAAGTTTTGACAAACTGAAAGGAGTATTGTGTGGAGATCCTATTCTGACTTGTCAAGATTTCTGCAAACCCTCAGGTAGAGGCTTGGGGCCATTTTATCTCAGGCAGATCCTAACGCCCATTTGCATCCTGTGGTTTTTATCAGTAGGAAACCTCTTCCATGTGAAGTGCACTATGCCACTGTCGAAAAGGAATGCCTAGCAATTAAATGGGTGATGGAGACACTGTAGTACTAGTTATTAGGACATTGTTTTCTCCTGCTCACTGATCATGTCCTGCTCATCTGGTTAGCGAGGCAAAACGACTCAAATCCCAGGGTGCTGCAGTGGCTCTGAGTCCTCCAACCCTTTTCTTTTCATGTTCAGCACCAAGTAGGTCATCTCCTACCCCATGTGGATTTTCTTACCCATGATACAGCTTCTGAATGTCCCAGTCGGCCAATCCTGGAAGGGGGTATTGTGAAAGAGACCCAGGCTGATAGGAGGAGAAATCCAACAGGGCCGACGAGAAAACTCCACTAGACAAGGAAGATAACGTGCTAGTTTTTCAATCAGGCTCACTTATTAGAGAGCACATAAACCGGCTGGTGTGGGGTGTCGAGAGAGAGGAAGGCGGAGGAGAAGACAAGCAGGTAGAGAGCCAGAGGGCATCGCCAGCAAGGAACGCTATGAGCTGCGGTGACGAGCGAGAGGTTGAGAACATTGCAAACAAGCATTGGCATAGCCAATAGGTCTCGCCTTTGGGACGTTATAAGTGTTTAGTGAGAGCTATTGGCAATGTTTTTAAGGTATGTTGTAGAGGGAGAGTTGGGGTAGAGAGTATTGTGCCTAGATGGTGTTTGTAAAAAGGAGACAACGATAGTGAATCATTTGTCAGTCCCGAGGCCGGCTCAACATCCGGTGATTCTGGGCAAATCACTTAATCTGCCCGTGCATAAAACATCAATTTCACCTCTTCCATTACATTTTAATGTTAGGATGTACGACGTCTATATATGGAGGACTAATAGTACGAAAATGAAACATAATGATCATAAAAATGAAGGAAACTGTTGTCATTGCGTGCACAAATTTAAGCGCATGTATTATTGTGAAAATAAATCTTTAGCCTTTGTCATCAACGCCAAACGTTCGAAGGGCTGTTATTGGCACAGAAAAGTCATTTAGCACTGGCGCCACGTCACTGGTGTCCTGTTTGTGCCTGTGAAGGGGTAGGGAAGAGTCCGTCGCTTGCCCAGCCAATTAAAAGCTTGTTATGTTGTGGAAAGTCAATCGCAGTATATTGTTGAGGCAATAAGAGGCACGTTGGCAGCACTGAGCAGCCAGTCACATGTTAGTGTAGCATCTGTGGAAGGTATGTAGGTTAAGGGCGGAGTCAGTCAGTCTGAAGTTGTGCCGTAAAATTCTGGGAGGGTTGGGGTAGAGAGTATCGTGCCTAGATGGTGTTTGTAAAAAGGAGACAACGAGTCGAAGGGAAGACGCTGTCTGTGAAAGGCATACAGCACTGGACATTCAGTCAGATTGCAAGCGAAAGAGAAAGCACGGTAACCTGACCCACGAGGAATGCAGCTGCCGCCCTGCGCGCTGCTGCTCGCTCCCGAGAGCAAAACGCCGTGGGAGTGAACATTAAAAAAGAGGTGGGACATGCGCCCGCCGTTAGCCATTTGCGTGCTTTCATTTTTTAAAGACACACGCAAAAACCAACCACATGCGTGGGGGGGGAGGGGAGTCAGACCCACACAGAGTAGTTTAAAGTACTTACAAGAAGCCTCGCAGAGCAGCGCATGCGCGATGCGCTAGGCTCGACCTAAAAACCGGACTGGGGAAAGGATGTCAGAGGGGACACGCCAGCAGAAAGACGCAGCGAACGACCAGAGGGGCCCGCAAGCGGAGGCGACCCAAAACCTGAAACAGCTGAGGGAGATGGACTTCAAAGCCCTATCTGCCACGGCTCCTGATCAGAGCCGTGGCTATGGGCAAAGACTATATTCTTTTTTTCGGAGCTAGTTATTTATTTATGCGTTTTTATATAGCACAAACTTTACCCAAAGGTGTCAGAGCGCTTTACAATAGAACCAGTTACATTACATATGGACTTCAGAGTACATGAATAACATAAAATATCCGAAACAAATAAACTCTAAACTCACACAAGAATGGTAGAAAGTACACGTCTACTACAGATACTAGAGTTACATATATTCAAGTTGCAAATTCACACAAAGTTACATTTTAAGAAGAGTTGAAGCGATTAGGGTTGGAAAAATATATATTTCATATTTACACAGCATGATGTTCTCGCCATTGCTGGGGTTCTTGCGATGCACGTTCAGCCAGGCCTTCAGGTGCTGTTGCACTCACGGGCGGTGATCTTGGGCCTGGAGAGATCCCCGAGATGGTGATGGCCAAAGGGGCAGGCGGATCCGTGCTACAAAGTCAGGCCTCCCATGGGGTCAAGCACCCACAGCTGCCACTGGGTCGCGACCTCCATGCCGCAGGGTCTGTCCTCGAGGCACCCTCCATCGCTCCTGCCCCTAGTCTCAGGCTCCAGGTCTATCTAGGCAGCAGGTCTCCAGTGCCGATGGCTGGATCTCCTGGTCACGGCCCTCCTCTGCCATCTTGAGGGCTGCATCTCCGTAGCAATCTGGCACTGAGTGCCAAAATCAGCGCTGTTCATTGCTCTGTACAAGGCAGTCAGCACTGGGGGGTGGTCCAGAGGGTTTCCATCAGAGCTCATTGGTGCTCCCCGGGCCCTTATCGCCTGCAGGATTGCATCGTATGGGGGACTCCGGTGGGAGCTCCCCCTGTCAAAGGGCACCTAATGCTTCACAACTGTGTGCTAAAGGGCGGGGGTGAACCTATTTGTGTACACAACTCACTCTGAGACATGCATGAGTCTGACTTGTGCATGTTTGGACTCTGTGATAGTTTAAAAGCAGTTTTTCTACACCCTAATGGTGGTGGTGGCACAATCATAGAAAGTTGACATATCAGGTACTCAGGGCATAGTCTGTTTGTGTTCTCCCTTATGCTTAAAGGCCAAGAGAGAGAGAGAAGACCCTATCTGGAAACCGGGCAAAACGCGTGCATGGGACTGACTAATTGCGGGAGCAAATACTCCTAAGTTTGCTTTTCCTTCTTTGAGTTTATATCACAAGTTGACGCCGGAACCCTTGTACATCTTTCTTAAATTTGTGAATAAAGACCATCACCCAATCAAACAACAGTGATACGAGACATCCTGTTTACAACACCTAAAAAATTACCAGTCCACAAATCGCCATTTACACTGCTAATACAAATATAACAGGGTTTGTCAAAACAAGCAATTCATTAGCTAAATACATGTCTAATCTCAAGCAGACATACAGGTTCTAGTAGGTCACAAGAAAAAAGCACAAATTATTTAAAAAATATATATAAAATGAAAAAAACAACAAGTTGCCAAGTTTCACAGACTAGATGTTAACAGCATTAAGTGTAGATAGAGCCATATTAGTTCATGTTGTCTACTTATGTTGTCTACTTAACGTGACAAAGAAACAAAGACATTAGCATCGCCAGTTCAGCGTTATTACTGGCATGGAGAACATCTGCTCTCTATAAGATGAGGCTGGAGTGACACTATTGTATTGGGTGATTGAAGGACCAGAGAACGTATTGAGACCCATGAGTGGAAATCAAATCCTATAAACTATGTAAGGCAGCTCGAGGTCTTTCTTTTTAGCACAAAGCGCTTGAAATGCTTTACAAAGAAATGGGTAGGTATCCACTAAAAAATAATTAATTTAATTGATTTAGTAAATCAGGATGCTATATCTCTTCTGTCTGTATACAAAGGAGTCTGCCATTTATTTTGAGTAGCTACTAACGACAAGTTTGACATAAAAAGAAATTAAACAAAAAGCTGTGCAATAATTGATCATACTAGTTATTGCGCATGGAGTCACCTACCAAAAGAAGAGAAGTGACACTGTGGATTTTAGATTTTAATCTGTTCTGTAAACAGATGTAATAAGTATAGCAATAGGGTCACTCATGTATATGGTAGTGATCTCCCAGTCGTTTTGCTCCAGGACACAACACATGCATACACCGGATATGGCTTCGCTTGCATCTTATTTCTTCACCTACCTGGTGCTCCTGTTTCTTTGGGTAGTAAAATTCCAGGTGGGGATCCACAGCAGGGATGTTCCTATTGGCCAAAGCTTTTCCCAGTTCACTCCAGCTTCTGTATCCTGTGAGTAGGGGAGTTGAAAATACTTTAATTAGACCTGGGCCAGAGTCAGAACATTGTTAACAGTCATCAAGTGGTACTACTGAGTAGCACACATGTAAGACAGGAGAGTGGTACACTCTTAAGTAAAGATGATTTAGTCCTGTATTTGGTATTACTACAGCACTTACACACAGCAAAGATTATCACGAAACAAATGCCAATACTGAACTTTATCATAAATTGTCTACTGTCTTTGGCTGGCTGGTGCACACGCTGTTGTAGAGAACCAATTAAGCCAAACAAAAGTGACAAGAATATTCCAGTTGGACGTATACCATGAAACCTTACTCTTGATTGGCAGGTTGTTGGTTAGATAAGTCTGGGGCTCTACATCTCTGCAAACTGTTATCTTCCTGAGAAGATGGAGTATAACCATTTGAGGAGACAGCATGAGCAACACCCATATGAGGAGTATTGAAATCTATTGGCAAGACAAGGCTGGTAATTCAAAAGGTGATGTTAATTACTTGGTTAGATTCTGTCTCAGAAACCTGGTTGGTAGGACTTCAGTAGGCTATGCTGGTCAACGTATGTTTGAAATTGGAGTTAAATGCTCTGATATTGTTCTTGTGAAGGTAGGCAACTGTGTGGTAGTTGAATGGTTTGCCAGGGTTTAGATGTGGTTTCATTTGGAAGGGCAGAACATGGCTGGATGGATGATAATATTACAGAAGTGAGGGCAGAGATCATTTGTGGATGCTAGGGAAGTGCTTCTGTCAAAGAAGGTTTTGATTATGGATGATGGAGGATGGTATGGCATCATGGCCGGTGGTGGCTTTGTCATGAATTCGAATTGTAGGCTTGCTGAATGTGCTCTTGGTGACATCAATGCATTTTTTGACGGTGATGATCTTGTAAAAGTAGGAGTGATTGATAGTGGTGCATTTTTTAGTGGGGGATGGGGAATTTGGGAGAATATTAATCCACTGCTTACTCTTGCTTCAGAGTTAAATTATATTATTTTGGTAGACGTCTGAAAGATGCTCAGTTTGTGAGTATTGCCTGGGGTTTTCAGCCGGATAAACTGCTGGAGTGCTTCTGTGTGTGGAGTCCAGCTATGCAAGCGGGCATTGCAGAGTATAATGTAAACCCAGTAACAATGCCACATCTTGTGTTTGAGAGGTTATTCCTCATCCAGTCCACTATGTAGTTAGCAGTATTCCATGTTATTTATACCTGTCTTGCATATCAATTATACATATATAGATTAGAATTTCAGGGGCCTAAGAATGCAACAAAAACTCCCTTAACCATAGTGAATCAATAGAAGGCTTCACATAGATATCAAATAGGGGAACGTAAAGGCGATATTCTGAACTATCCCACAAATCACTGCTCTTGCCTAGCAAAAATAATTTGAAGTATTCAAGAGGAGTGCCTTGAACCACAGTTTTGCAAGCAGACATCATGGGCAGGCATAACGCCTTCTCATCCTTATGAGCCTGAATGTGATCCATCCAGGGCTGTTTCTGTCCCATGCCAAAGCTAATTGACAGGATCAATTCGGTTTGAAGCTTCTAAACCAATTGAAGTGGTTTAAACCCCCCTTTCTAAAACTTTATGAGGCAAGGGAAGTCAGCAGCAAACCTATAGTTAAAAATTTGTATGGTCCAGACTCACTTTTTATTAAAAAGTTAAGATTTTTTTTTTTAATGTATAGCACAATTTAGGACAGCTATGAAAATATATCCTACACACACTTTAAACTCTCAGTCTCTCATTTATATTATTGTAGTTAGAGCTGCATAATTTAGTGCTCCACGCGTTTATATTGAAGTTACACTCAATGTGTATTTAACATTATTAATTAGTGTGCAAATATATTCATCAAATGTAGTAGGTAGTTGTGTTTACCTTAGAGGAGAGACAAACATATACTACCGAAATGTAATCAAATTATTTACGCATGTTAACCACACTGGTTAGGAACCCACGTTTTCTAAAGCTGGCCTAACTTGTACCAGGCCCACGTTGCACGCATATCAAGTTTATAAAATGTTTTGCAGTCTAATGTTTTCCCCTTTCTGCAGGGGTCTTATCAAGCTCCTCGTTAGCTAGAATAGGCTTATTGTTATTATACTGAAACTATTAGATAGCTAGACATTAATTGGGATTTGGCTGTGGACACTCAGATTGCGGTGGTGGGAAAGATCCTCCTTCACCAGGCAGACCGGACCAGTGATACATCCATGGTCGTGCAGACGTATGCTTCGAGTTTACCTGCTCCCAGAGAATGGCTGTTCTTGATTTTGTCCATTTGGTGGGAACCGATATGGAGCAGCTTCCAGAACTTTCCTTCACATATTAATTATGTGTTTCATAGAATAGTTTAGCAGATCCTGTCCTGACTTCGTGGAGAGAAAGCCTGTGTACAACTGTTAGAATTGAAACGTAAAAGTGCCATATTACTCGTATTTTACCTAATATTATGTTAGCATTTATATAGCTAATACATTATTATGCATACAGTATGTATACGCAACTAATAAGTGCTGAACTTTATATTTGTTAGGTTAGCAATGGTGCCACCATTTTAGCTCTCGAAGACGCCATTTTGTATTATAATCGAAACTGTTATTTGCTCATTTACGAGAAATGGTCCTTGGTGAGTTTCGTTTCTTCAATGTTGAATCTTGTTCATTAATGCATGCCTTTCCTATTACATGAAGGCCTTCTCCCACCTGTCTAGTAGGGAGGATAAGTCAGACGACCTTGGGCAGTAGATAGCTTGTGCCAGGCTGCGGAATCGAAACTTGTGCTCTGTACCCCCATTGTATTACAGCAGCTACCAGTATTTTTCCATGGTAGGCAGGGTCTTTGTGGGCTTCGCAACCTACATAATGTAATTGTATGTTTGCTAGAGTCAGTCCCTCGTCAGCCATCATAGGAGGCTGGTCAGACTGGACTCCACTGCAGTGTACTTTGAGAATAAATTAGTTTGCTTACACTCTCTACTGCGTCATCGACTCTTCATTGAATGGAAGGCTAGAGGAGGTCGAGAGTGACCCGGGTGACCCTAGTTGGGTCACTTCCTTCACAACTCTGCTGAACTCCCCTGCTAGAGTGTTGGGCTTTGTTCATCTGATGCTGACAACTTCCTTGTAGAACTCCCCTTGCCACTTTCGAGGATTATATAGAATAGTGACGCTCCTTTCAGGAACCTGTTAGGTTGATATCTTGTCTACTATATGTAAGTAGTTGTATTTTGTATCTTCTGCCTCATAATATACAAATTCAGATTGTATGATTATTTAAATATGTATACTCTTACATATTCATATATATTTGCTACAACTTTGCTAATTAGTTTACTTTGTAACCTTGACTAAACTGGCGAATAAAACCCTTATTGTTTGGACAATTTCCTTTCTATCATTTCTGTGGAACCACATTGGTGTCACTGTACTTTAAATGTATTGCTGATGTGAGCTCCTTTCTTACACTTCAAGTCAACGATGAAAAATCTCTACTATCAGTGGCAAGTCCTGTTTGATGACTTCACTAAGCAATTGAGATACAAGGCTCTCCGCTCTATCATAGTGGGATAGAAACCCAAGAAAACATGCTTCCAAAAGGATTCCAATAAGACTCGCCATCCCATAAGGACTTAAGGTGTAACAAATTTAACCTTGGAAATAGGGGGAGGTAAACTCACCAAGTTCAAGTTATAATACATCACAATTTGGAAAAAGAAACAAGTAGAAGGTGGTAAAAACAATTATTTTGCCCTAAATTGTCCATTCATGTAGTGCATATATCCAAATTATAATACATGTGAAACAACCAACAAGTGTTTCGCCTTAATAATTTATTAGGATGAAAGAAAACAGTAGAAATACATAAAAGGAGTATACATGTACAAAGCTTAAGTAGTAGAGGGTTAGTGGCTAAACAGTTGACTTTATGACATTGCAACTGATCACACTGATGTTAAGTTGTGCAGAAAACTACATGTCTCAACACTGGGAACAACATTGGGAACATTAAAATATAGGCTGAACACCAGTGCTAATTATGCAGTGCTATACAATTGCACTTACACATTTGAGTAATCTGTCAAGTGCATATTTTAGGCCAATCGATACAGCTGTGCAAATGCTAATATGCGACTTCAGCTTTGTGAAACTTGCCATGTGAGAATTTTATGGATGGTTTGGAAATTCCGGACGTCTGTATTTAAAAAAAAAAAACCTGTTCCCACTCCTCAATTTAATTTAATTATTTTCAAAACTTATTTTCATAAGTCTTACAGAGGTTTAAAGGTTGCACTGATGTTTTTAGATGCTTGCTTTTGCTAAGGCTTAAATGTAGGACAGAGAATAAAGATGTAATTAACAGCTTTTATCAGATATGTACACGTTGTTTATTTCCAAGTAAAAACCTTATCTTGTTAATATATATCATTCCTTAATTTAGATCACGTTTTCAATTTAGAACAATTCCACGTTGAACAGACAAACAACTAAACCAACATGCAAATGGAAATATATAAAAACCTACAAGACACATATTTATTCACACTCATACAAGAGACACCCTTTCAGACTTGTCAAACATGTCGTAATTCCCAGACCATCTAGGGATTGTGACTCAAACAGTGGTTAGAGACTCTACTGATTACTGCCTGTGCTGTTTCGGCTTCCAGTTTCAAATTGTGAAGGCTTCTTAAGGATGAAATAAAATGGCAGTCACTTCATATATGTTCCTGTTCTAGCAATAGGTTTGAACAATGCCAGTTACAATGATAGTAGAACATAAGTGAAGCACTAAGTACTCACGTATTTGCCAGTACAACTCTTCAAGTAAACTATTTTTAGATTTTCCAGTAAATATATGGAATTTCCCAACTATATTCCCAAAATTCTCTCGAAAGAAGGGCACTTAGACTGATTCACCCCATACTTTATCTTAAGTCCCCTCCAGACTCTTCACACCATCCAGTCCAAAAGCTCAAGAAGACAGTGCTGTAATTAACACATTATTTGATTGTTCACTGTTGTTAACAGTATTAAAAAATGGCTTCTTGAAAACGCCAGTGTGCTTGTGATTTGTAAACTCATTCCTTCTGCAGAGGCTCCATCGCCTGTGTTTTCACACCTAAACACAGGAGACTGGCTTACTACATTTACAAGAAGTTGTTTTTGAATAATAGTGACAGTACACCAAGGCTGCAGAATCAGATCTGCCAACATACACAGTGCCACTAACATTTCGGCTCCCTTCACACGGTCAATGGTGAGGAGCTGATATCACACAGTGGCATGGGAAACAAGCCGAAAACCACTGTTAGAGGATTTCCAGCTCCTTTTTTTGAGGATTTGAATTACCGACGTCCATTAAGGGATGTGAAAATACCTCACAACATCGTCACCAACCTCAACATGCTTTTATTTTTGTTTTGTTTTTCAAGATGGGGGTTTCAGGGAATTGGAATGGAGCAAAAGTGCCTCTTAGGTCACTTCTTGGCACGAGGCACCGCCCCTCCTCGGCTCACCTTCTCCTCAGAGGATGAATTTATTGTTTTAGTTGGCAGGTCTGCAGACAGGTTGCTAGTTGGAGGCTTTCCCTGCATATGAAGCGAAATACCCGCTCCTGGTGACCGTTGGCGGGGCACAGATTATACCATGTAGGTCATGAGCTTATAAGTTGGCCAAGACAAGAAGTATATATGCTTCTAATATGCTGTTAGTAGAACATAAAATTGTTTTAAATTGATTCACTTGCCTTTTTACGTATGTGGGCAAGTGACCACCATTTGATATGCCCTCTGCATTACAGGTCTATAAAATAGACGTAACCCGGGCCCAGCATCCTGTAGACACACAGAAGTAAAGAACGTCTGTGCCTGTCCAGGGGTCGACAGACCAGAAAGACTGAAGTGTGTTGTAGCCACCCTTTGGTCAAAATCTTCATTAAACTTGGCAGTCTGGGAATTTTAAATATGAATGAGAAAAGTCCTACTTCCATAACGAATACAGCCATGATCAATCCCTTGATTTGAAGAAACGGCTTTATCACAAAAAATCCTAAATTATCAAATTCCGGTGTACATACAAAAGTAACTTAATTTTGCTAACTCGCCATTTGCTTCGGCCTTGCTATCTAACTGTGAACAAGCCCAGCTAGTAAAAGTTCTATTACTTTTTCTTTTACCTCCTTTTCATTCATTCTGTTTACCCATCTGTGTACTGTGGCTTCGGGCCAACCATTAGTGGGTGTGTTCTGATACCGCCCCCTAATTCTTTTCTCACACTCTTGCATTATTTCTTGGTCTTTGCGCATAAAAAACGTGTACAATAATACAATGCCCATTACATAAAGAAAAATATTTCTTTTATAAGAAGTAAGTGGAAAAATTAAAAACACACCTCATTCGTTTTAGTTGGCGGGCAGTTTGCAAAACAATACTGAGGCAACTGCAAGCCCACAATTAAGGGCTCAGGAGAGAAGAATGTTAACCGTGTGAAAGGTGCTGTGATGTGGAAGGTTCAGACCAGCACCAACAAAACTTTGAGCATTTAATGCACAATACTTATTAAAAGGCTGACAACATCAAGCAAAAAGAATGCATGAAAACAAGCCATTCACATGAGACAACTGCATACTCCCAAAATCAGGTAGGCGACCCCTCAAACCAGTCCTCTTCCTGACCCATGTGGAAATCGTTTAATTCAACAGAGTTTTTATAATAGTCGGAAATTATTGCCACTCAAAATGTATGGGACTTATTCACAATGGTATTTTCAGCAGATTCACAATGGGGATTCCTGGCAGGCATAAATGCATTTACTACCTCCTATTGCTCTACTACTAGTGTGGAGGAATCCACGGTAGTTAATCTGACTGAAGAGGTGGAAGTGAACGTTCCAAGCAGTGGTTTAACTTGGAAGCTTGGAAACATGTTTGTTTGAGGGCATTCCCACCTCGTCCCACTCTTGAAACGGTCAGGGTTTTACTCCAGCCAAGGGCCTGAGTGACTCCCATGAAGGATGGAACGGGGAACGGATCACACCAATCTTTGCCGAGGGTGTAAGGCCAGAGCTGCCTCTCTCCACGAGGAACTCTCGATCCTCGCCTTAATGTTTTCCCTGCCGAGGAAAACAAGCATGCGTTTGCATAGGACGCTCCATTCTCCATGTGTGTAATTCTATGCTGGAGGAAACAATGGACCACCTGGGATATGGAGAGGCATTCCTATCAGAATGCCTGGAAAGCTAAAACAGGTGCAGCTTTCCAGGCGTAATACTGGGAACGTTAGTGAACAGAAAAAAAATACAAAAAGAGAGAAGTCAATCTCAGCCCTTTATTTTAAGTTTCTGTTTTCCTGAATAGGAACTCTTATATTTAAATGTACTCACACATATTCTAAGTGGATAGCCTGAAAAGCTGTCTATATTTTGCTGTTCATTGTGTTGACATACCCAGCTCACTATCACTCTGCTAAGTATCCAGTTATGTTGAACAGAAATGCAGGGGTGTTGTCATCCAGGCCCCTGTAGCCCCTGCGGTCAAGTGGCATCCTTCAGGGTGCACCAATTCTCTCTAAAGCTTATGAATATCTTTGAGATAGTGGAGTCTCAAGGCATCTTCACATTATGCAACGGAGGTGCATCATTTTGTATTACACCACTGCCCACATGCAAGGGCGGCTGCTACTTAACAGGGGTGGCGGGAGATAAATTCTTTTTTTTTTAAATCAGTCACCTGCAGGCCGGCCACCAACTCTTGGTGCTCTTCGGTCGACTGACTCTAGCAGCAGGGAGCACACAGGCTCCCAGACTACCCTAGCCAATCACGACACTGCTGTCAGTAGCATAACTGCAGCATCATGATTGGTCTGAGCACCATGGTTCGGCGCTCAGAGATGAACTGGGAGCCTGTGCATGTTCTCCACCCAGGCGCTGCTATACAGCTGGGTGGAGAACGTGCTAGGTGCGCATGACTCTTTGGCTGGCACAAGATGGCCGGCCAAACCGTCATGCTCACTTAAGAGAGTGCCCACCACTCCTCTCCCTGCTTTAAACAGGCCAGCCCCGCCCGCACCTAGAACTGAGCCAGTACGGAAAAATAAAATGATAACATTGTGTTATTATCATTTTCTTTTTTCTTTTTCAATTGTTTACAGAGCAGTGGGGCGACGCTGCTGCCCACATGATTATTGATGCAAATTGAACACATGAATCTCCATGTTTCTCTAAAGAGGCTATTCCAACCACAAGTTAGGATGTACTTAGGGAGAACTAATGAGAGGTTCAGTATAAACAGAAAACACGAAAGCTATACAATTTGTTGTGGAGGCTGTATATGTGCTCTAATTTCTTCTCCTGTCCACCAAGCACATGAGAAACACGGCTTCTCCACAGACATAAGTGGTTAAAAATGCAAAGTGATATCATTTAGAATTTGAAGTGGTGTAAGCTCTGAACTCCAATTGCAAAGGGTCACAAAGTAAGGAATGCACTTTTGCAAACACTGGACATTTCTTGACATGGGAGAAAGTTGCATTCCATAGGAAAATCCTGTTGACACTTTGGGGTAAGGCATTTTTATTTATTGCAATTGATTGAGGTAGAACCAGAAGTGTCACATGGGGCGGACGGGGGTCTGGTGGTGGGGGTAACGACATTGTGGTGCCAGTGCCCCACCTGTAAATGTCCTCCCTCCCCGCCCTCCTTGAGCCCCACCACCAGAGACAGCCACAGCCAGCAAAAACAGGCACTGCCCTCTCAGCCTTAGAAGAGCAATGTTGTTCCTGTTTACATTTCACGTTTACTTAATGTTGCATTCCCTAAGAGTATTTGCTTTCACCAGGATATTGTGTGTCTGTAGTTTTTTCACTCAACAGATTACTCACTTTTAGTGCACAGTGTGAAAAGAGTAGTTCCTATGTAGTTGTGTGTGTTCAGGTTGTGGGTGGACCACGATGGAGAGCTGTGGAGTTCAGACTGAATACAGTGCAAATGTCTCATAGTGCCTGTCCATGGGTCATAGAGGCATTTGGAATGCAATCTCATCCAATTATTGGCCTCTCTGCAGAACACACAGCAATGGTCAGGTGTGTCAAATGTAAATGTGAATATATAAGCAAGTGTGTGAAGGAGGTACACAGAAGTCAAAATACTGACCGGGCGCAAGTTAAAGAAAATTGAGTGCGTACAGGTGAGTGCATCATGTGTGGGTAATGAGTGAGGTGAAGGAGATGCAAGGAAGTATGTGCATGAAAAAGCAAAAAGAGGGTGCTGAAGAGGAAAGAGATAATGTAGGAGATGTGCAGCTCGAGCGTTTCAGAAAGATATGAGGAGAAAAACAGCATAAATGTCTAACAGACTCTTCAGAAGAGAGTGGTGTGAAGAGGAGAACTGGAGTAAGACCTCCGAAGACCTTGCTCCTTCCACAGACCTTAGTGATCTTTAATTCTTTATTTCACAGTCTGCTTAAACAGATTAAAATATGCATATATATATCGTAGATATCAAGCGTTCCTAAACCTCCAGGATGGCGAGAAGGAACAGGCGAACTCCTCTTGTGGTGGCAATGAAGGTATTATTTTATTTCTCACTGCTGCCTGCCATATATATACATACAGATATATACCAAAGGTTACAGGGATGTTGTAGTTAGGCTCAGATGTCACTCGTACAAAACCACAGAAATTCAGCAGTTATAGTTACCTGAGCTAACTAGAACTTACGTCCCTGCAATGCACTTCTTATAACCTCACATATTACATCACTCATGACATGGTCAGTGACATCACTGATTACATCTCAAATGACATCACTGATGATATGAATGAATGAATGAAGAGGCATTTCTAAAGCGCATGGCTACCCGGGGGCATCCCAGCGCTAGTAGCAGTGCAGCTTCAACTTCGGGCCGTATTAGGGAAACAAATAAGTTTTTAACTGCTTTCGGAAAGTCAGGTAATTTGGCTCAAGGCGGATACCAAGAGGCAAAAGATTCCACAGTTTGGCGGCATTATAGGAGAAGCGCCGCCCTCCGCTTCGTGTTTTTCACTAATGACATCACTAATGACATCACTAATGACATCACTGATGACATCACTGATGACATCACTAATGACATCTCTAATGACATCACTAATGACATCTCAAATGACATCACTGATGACATCACTAATGGCATCATGCATTAGTGGCTTTGTGACTATCAGTGTGTGAGTGGCTGTATGACTGTGTGAGTGGGTGTGTGAGTGGCTGTATGGCTGAATAGGTGGGGTCTAAGTAGCTCTATTGATGAATAAATGGGTATGTGAGTAGCTGTATGGATAAGTGAGTGGCTGTATTGGTGGGTGGGTGAGTGGGTGGGTGAGATTCTGTATGGGTGAGTGAGTGGATGTGTAAGTGGCTTTATGGGTGAGTGAGTGGCTGTTTGACTGGGTGCTTGGTTAATTGAGTGTGTGTGAGTGGCTGTATGAGTGAGTGAGCGGTCGTCTGAGTGCCTATAGGGATGAGTGAATTGGTATGTAAGTGGTTGTGAGGGTGAGGATGGGTGTGTGAGTAGTTGTATGGATGTGTCAATAGGCCTGTTGAGATGCTGTATGGGTGAGTGACTGGCTGTCTGAGTGATTGTATGATTGATTAAGTGGGTGTGTGAGTAGCTTTATGGGTGACTGTATGGCTGTGTAAGTTGTATGGGCAAGTAAGTGGTTGAGTAGCTGTATGGGTAAGTGAGCGGGTATGTGAGTGATTGCATGGATGAGTGAGTGGGTGTGTGACAAGTTGTATGGATATGTGAATAGGTATGTGAATGGTTCTGTGGGTGTGCGAGTGAGTGTATGAGAGACTGTATGGGGTGTGAGTGGTTCTGTGGATGATGTCATCAGTGATGTCACTGACCATGTCATGAGTGTTGTAGTATGTGAGGCCATAAGCAGTGCATTGCGGGGGAGTAAGTTATAGTTAGCTCAGGTAACTATAACTGCTGAATTTCTATGGTTTTGTACGAGTGAAATCTGAGCTTAACTATAATGTCCCTGAAGGTTTTGTTTTTTCAGTGAATTTCTAGGGTTTTTTTAATTCTATTTCCCAACTATAACGTCCCTGTAAGCTTTAGTTTTTTCAATGAGTTTCTAAGGTTTTTTAATGTTAATTCCTAACTATAATGTCCATGTAACCTTTGTTTTTTTTGTGTGAATTTTGAAGGGTTTTAAAAAAATGCATTTCCTAATTGCAACCTTTGAGAGTGTGTGTGTGTGAGTGGCTGTATAGGTGTGTGAGTGGCTGTATAGGTCGGTGAGTGGCTGTATGGGTCTGTGAGTGGGTGTGTAAGTGGTTTTGTGGGTGTGAGTGGCTGTATGGGTCTGTGTGTTGAGTGGCTGTATGGGTCTGTGAGTGGGTGCGTGAGTGTCTGAGTGGGTGCATGAGAGTGTCTGAGTGGGTCTGTGAGTGGGTGAGAGAGTGTCTGAGTGGGTTTGTGAGTGCCTCCATGAGTGTGTGAGTCAGTCTGTAAGTGAGTACATAAGTGTCTGAATTAATCTGTGAGTGAGGGCGTGAGTCTCTGAGAGGGTCTGAAAGTGGGTGCGTGGGGGTCTGAAAGTGGGTGTGTGAGTTTCTGAATGGGTCTGAGAGTCAGTGCATAAGTCTCTGAGTAGGTATGTGAGTGGGTGTGAGAGAGTATGAGTGGTTCTGTAAGTGGGTGCATGAGTGTCTGAGTGGGTCTGTGAGTGGGTGTACATATCTGAGTGGGTCTGTGAGTGGGTGTATTAGTCTGAATGGGTCTGAATGGGTCTGTGAGAAGCTGTGAGAGTGTCTGAGTGGGTCTGTGAGTGGGTGCATGAGTGCCTGAGTGGGTTTGTGAGTGGGTGCAGGAGTGGATCTATGAGTGTGTGTGAGTGTCTGAGTAAGTCTGTGAGTGGGTGTGTAAGTGTCTGAGTGGGTCTCTGTGTGTATCAGTGTCTGAGTAGATTTGTCAGTGGATGTTTAAGTGTCTGTGTGTCAGTAGCTGTGTGAGTGACTGGGCCACAACGAAACTACACCCACCCCTTTATCCAACACGAGTCCACAGTTTTTCACAAAATATCTACTCAAGTGGAGTACTTTCTTCTGGTTAATTAGTAACTGCTACCTCATTGCGTAAATGTCCAGTGCGTATTCTACATTACATCTGTGTAATGGACCACGAGGAAATGTCACCAGTGACCTTGTGTGCATTTCTGCAATGTGAGTGTTCCTTCTGCTTCTTTATCCAGAAATCTGAGAGAACATGAATCCTCCTAAAGAGAGGACAGCGTGAGTCAAAGAGGCAAATCTCCAACAAACAAGGGTCTTCCTCTTAGCTATATGATTTAAGTGCTTCTTTGTTTGGTGGAGACGTCCGCATATTTCTCGGCATGAAGAACACATCACCAAAATCGTCGGGAAACATGCTGGGGGTCCTTTTGGTAAGCTGTTCATCATCCTGGCAAAAGGCAGGAAAACCTTTGCGGTGGGCAGGGAGGCCCGCCCAATTATGAGAAGGGGCGGCGCATTCTCAAGGTAGTTCCTATGCTCTTCTAGGTAGTAAACGCAGCATTGCCACAGGATGTACACATGGCACATTCGTTCTCCCTCCTAATTCAGACACCTTGCTACAAATTTTCTGCAAGAAGAAGCACACACAAGAAAGTAAATAATGCTGAACAATTAAAGGACGTATGGCAATTGTCCTTCAAGGAAGTTTCTTAGCGCATAGGGTCTTTCCCATATGTGAACGGAATGAACTGACTCAGCCTGGACTAATGAGACAGGAATCACATTCCTACCTATCGCCTCTGCTGTAAACCTGGAGGAGAAGCAATACCCCCTCATCTGTGATGAGTTAAAAATCAGATGAGGAGTCAGCACTACTTTGCCCAGCTATGTTGGACTAATGAACCATCATAGTTTATCCACACCATACCCACACAGAGACAATAATCACACTTTGCAATTGTTTGATGTAAATGCACATCCTCTTATCAAAAGCAATCCATTTGGCAAACAAATGACCAATTTATCAGCTGAACTTGGACTTCATACTCGACAGCAAGCTTTGCATCTAATGAATCACAAGCCTCGGTACACTTCCATGGAGCTATCTTTTGGGATACTTTGCCCATTTGGGCCTTTGAATGCTTATGGTAAGAGGACGTGGGTTGGCTTCTATCAAGAAACTAAATCAACAGCTCCATGGGTTTTATAAATAAGCTAGTATGGAAAGGTCACAGCTTACAAGAAAGACATGTGCAAGCTGATCTTGAGCGTGTCTACATTGCTGAATATTTGTACCAATGGTATTTATTCATTGTCTATTTAGGGATAATCACTTTACTTCTTTCTACTGTGCACAAAAGCTTGGTCCTCCACTACCCTCAATTCCAAATGCTTTATTAAGTTTCTTGATAGCATATAGTGGAAGTTAGCTGTTTTCAGTGCTGTTTGGAGTTTATCAGCCTGGTAATGAGTCTGCCCATACTGAAGGATGTAAGGTCTCATGAGCCTCAGCCTCAACTCATCTCTATGGGTTCCTACCCATAGCTTAGTGGTTCTTTCTGGCCCTAAGAACATATGTTGCCATTATTCTAATGCATGGGTGTAAATCATAGGAACCAAGTCAGATTCACATAAATGGAACTCATTTACCTAATGGGTGCTTATCATGAAAACTTGCAAAAACAACAAGGTGTTGGAAGAAATGCTTAAAGGAGTTGGAAGTCCAAAAGAACTGTGAAACCAAATAACATCTAAAATTCATCCCTCCCAGGCAATATTCAGAAACCGTGTTCAAAATATGTGTCACCCTCCTCATGTCTAGTTTTAGATGTTGTAGAGGTACAGTTAGGACTCATCTAGTGTTGCATCACCAGCTATGGCATGACCTCTCCTCTCTGAGCGTACATCCCAAATTGGGGGGATGCCCCAGGGTCACCTTCATCACGCTTAATGAAAGCTTCTAATCATTCATCTCATTTGTCAGACATTGGCCATCCATGCATTCCCCTTTGTTTTTCCACCCTGAGTGCTGTTTTCTCAGCTATAGCCCATTTTTCAAATTCTGTTTTCCACCCGTTATGTGGGGGCCCTCCAGCGACCTCCAATGCATGGCTCTTTTGGTAGTTACCAGTCCTAGGTCTATGAATCTGGAGCCAGTTTTCCGCGCCTGCGGTTTAGGATACAGCTCTAGCATACATGTCCCAAGCTCCTGGAGATGTGTGTGATTCCTTGATTTCCCCAAGTCCATTACACCTAGTGGCAGAAGCCAACTATGATTGGGCAGGACCAGATCATATGTATGAAGTCGGCATTAACCAGCGAGCACATAGTGCAGGCTTTATCTCCTGACCCAGGGCCGGACTGGCCGGAGCAGGCACCGGCGTTTTCCCAGTGGGCCGGAAGAATGGGGGCCGGTTTTGTTACTAGGGGCTGGTTTTCCAGCAGTGCTGCAATATCGGCCCCCTGTAACAAAAGCGGCCGCAGTGCTAAAGTGGCAGCATTGCTTCTGACTAACTCCAAGACCCCCCCGCCCCAGCCGGTCCAGTTGAATTGCCAGGGCTGGTTTGTGTTCCCAGTCTGGCCCTGCCTGTCCCCACAATTACTTTTAGTCTGTGCGGTGCAAGGTATGCATCGGGTATGGAGATAATTAAATTAAGTGTATCTGAACCTAGTGCTCCTGGACACTTTATGTGGGTGTCAAAGGAAGTCAGTCCATTCCCTGTCCATCAGTTCCCTACTCAGTGCCCCTTCCCAAGCTGTTTTCATCCTGTCCATGGAGCTCATGGTAACGGAAAGCATGGTTTTGTATAACCAGGAGATCAGCTTCTGTCCACTTCCAAATGTGAGTAATGCCTGTAGGGCATCATTTGTGGGGCGCTCAGGATGTCCTTCCTCCAACGCGGCCCATATCACGCAGGAGAGTGCACCATAAGTCAGAAACTGTGACTCTGGCAGCCCATCCTCCTCCTCCAGAGCCACACAGCTCCCAGTTAGCATAACAGTTCCCAATTGTGAGGAGCTTCTCTAGCCTCCGAGCCGTAAAGTACTCTCTCCTGGCAGTCAGAAAAACCACCAGCGGCAGTGCAACAGTATAGAGGGTAGAGTCTTGGTTTTTTAACCGCCCTCTTCCAGTTCCACAGCACTATAACAAGCATCATGGTGCACCCAGTCATACATCTCTTTGCCCCCAACATAAATATTGCAAGTACAGCTACCTCGCTCGTAGCCTCCCTGATTAATCTGAGCTCCTCCTGTCTTGTGCCATCCAACCACCTGACCACCCACTGTAGCTGTGCCGCAGCATAATAAAGCTCAAATTCCAGGATGCCCAGACCATCCGCTCCAGAGGGCCGTTACAGGAGGCGGAATGAGATCCTCTGCCTTTCTCCAACCCAAACCAGTTCCCTCAGGAGTGCCTATCTGCTTGCATATGAACCATAGTTTCAGACCTGTTCCTGATCTGTGAAACAGGCTTCAATCTGCACCAACCATGCCAGCAGTCTGCCCGCTTTCCCCCCCACACAATGCTAGATATTCAAATATTCCCTACAGTTGTGGCCGCTTTTGTAGTGCTAGATATTGCTCTCATTTTCTTTTAAGTTAGGGATCAGCTATGGGGTCAAAACATTCCTTTTGAGTCCACGTAGTTGCCCCTTCAGCCCAGTCAGCTCCCTTTCCAGTGATCTTCAAACCCTCACCGTCTGCTGCAGGCATTGTCCTCTCATCACCGCTTTGAATGCCTCCAACTCCGTGGATATGCGATCTGTGGAGTGTTGGCTGTGTTGGAAGAATTCTGGGTGGTGCCTGCAAGTGTTTCATGTGACGCAGTGTTGTGTAATAATGGAAGTGGAAGCTTCCATGTTGGAATCGGGGTCCGCCCACATCCCTATTGTAAACGCAAAAAGAGCGGGTTATGATCGGAGAGGTTGTGCAGCTTAAATACTCTGTGGATATCGGTGACTACCCTAGAGTGGGTGTACCCAAAAGCGCATCTAGCCTCACATGTAAATCACAGACCCGGGAGTAGAAAGAATGCTCCCGGCCAAATGTCATGCGGATCCCATTGTGCTGCACAGTGTGTAAAGTCTTGTGCAAGTTTAATACTCGGGGAATCTAGCAGTGGGGAATGATTTAACTCATGTGTATGTGTATATGTCTAGATTCAGTAAATTGTTAAATCCGAGTTTTAAGGTAAGTGTTTGACGAGCAGCAAAAACGAATGATGAGGTTGTAAAGTATTTCTATGTAACAAACAACTAATGTGTTTTAGGATACATAGATTTTAAGTGATTTGTTTTTTTAAGAAGTAGTATAAAATGTTGTTGTATAATCTTTTTGTGGCTTTGGTAAACTGAGATTAAAAGTGTAAATTTAGATAAACTTGAAACAGAAAAGGTCACATCTATGAAGAAAGTAACATTTTCAAAGAATTTGCCAGGACCTATTTCAAATAAAGACTGAGATGAGAGTAGGTTAGAAAATAAAGCATTAACACGCCCACTTCAATATCTTATTGACTCAATATTTGCGGCCAAAAATCCGATAGCTTAGAATACGTCACCACCATCGCACACCTGTGGACGAGAACATGACCAAAGAAAATGATTTTATGACTCTGATAACAGGAATTCCTGGTTTTCAAAGCTTCCACCCATGTAATCTGCAGGCGTTGTCAAACTTTAACATGAATCACTTACCAGTAGCAAAAACCTAGTTCAAAGGTTGTAAGATTAAAGTGAAGAGGCAGGAGAAAATAATTATAGTTTGTTTTCTATCTGATGTTACAAATGAAAATGTGGGAGATTTTGCAATCTAATTAGTCTCATTTGTAAAGAAAATGTTAATTGGGTATTCCATTCAATTTAATTTGCATGTGATAACTCTGTTGACAAAACTTGTGTCTTACATGTAGACAGGCTCTCCACCAATCTGATGGCACATGGTAATATGCAATGTCTTTTATACATTTCCATCTTGAATTGCAGATATGCTGGCTGACTGTATTTATTTTCATGGTTTTATAGCACAGACTTAACCAAAAGCTGTCAATTCACTGTACAAGCTCTAACAATTGAGCCACTGGGCATCTCTTACACGCAAATAGGTAATAATTATCAACAGTGTACACAGGGCTTTAACTTTATTTTATCAAATATTAAACACAAAGTACAATCAACAATACTGTTAGGGTGTGGCAGATTTGGGTGGAAGAAGCCAAGAAGGAGAGAGGGAGGGGGTACTGTGAACGTGAAGCTTCAACAGAGGTTGAAGGGGGGGAGAAGTAGTAAGTGAGATAACAAGCATTTGCAATGCAATAGGTCTCGCATTTGCAAGAGTTTGAGCTAATGCCATTGTAAATGGCAATGCCTTTTATTTATGTGTTTTGAAACCTGCAAGCGGTGCGTAAACACACACTTTGTACTTATAGTCATTGCCTACGAGAAGCAAGGTTTGCGGTAACTGCGCCTCTTTTACTGTCAGCCTTGCTTCTCGTTAGCAAGGACTATAAGTACAAAGTGCGTGTTTACGCACCGCTTGCAGGATTTCAAAACACATAAATAAAAGGCATTGCTATTAGCTCAAACTCTCGCAAATGCAAGCCCTATTGCATTGCAAATGACTGTTCTGAGATTCGAGAACAAAGTTTCCCTATGGGGAAAAAAGTGCAGCGTGAGTAACAGCAGAAAGAAGGCACGTGGTGACCGCTGTGAAAACAAATGTGGTCATATAACAGCTTGTCACTCTTCATACGCCTCTTGCGCTCAAGCACCTCCCTCCCCCCCACCGCCAGCAAACTGTGAGGCAGTTTAGAACTGTTATCCAGCATTCTGCCCCTTGTGTGCATGCTCAGTGAAGGCGCCCCTTCCGAAAAAGTCAGTGCCTGTCCTGCAATTTAAACATGTACGTAATCCGTGTCTCCCCCTCAAGTCCCTCCATTGCGTACACTGCACGGAGCAGCTGGATTCCAACGCTAGGTAACAGATCGCCAGGCCAACTAGGACCTGGGTCTTCACTGCAAGTCTGGTTACCAGTACAACTAACGAACTTTTGAACCAGCATTGCGATAGTGCTAGAGTTTAACTATTTGTCTTCCTCATGGTCCTGATGAAGTGCTACTAGACCCGTTAGGGGCTATCATTGGCGTGAAACATGTCGACCATATACACCACACAGGCCCTGTAGGACCATTACATCCACTCAGGGTCACTCTCTTTTAATTAGGCTAGTGCCCCCCAGGAATAAAATTATTAGATAGGGTTGTCCTAGACCTATTTTAAATAATTCACCCACACACTCATTGCACTACCCAAGCCCACACACCCGCACACACCATACGGCTTCTTCATAAAAAAGATCTTCGCCAAAGAGCCCCTTCGCGGGTGCCCATCGGGCATTGCAGCGCCGGCCCGACGAGGAGCAGGCCCATTGATGAAGCATGACATACTTCGGGTGTGTGAGGGCACTTTTTAGAAATACCTGAATTTTCCTTCCCTCTAAGGAAATCCTTAATTAGCACATAAATGTATCTGATTCTTATGAAGTACTTTTACTAAAAGTTCCTTATGTTTTAAAATTAAATTAGTACAGACTTCGTGCATCCTGAAAATGTCAGAAGACTGTCTACGAGAACTGAACCAATTCTATGGTTGTATATTAATTCAAGAAGCTATATAACAAGCTAACTGCAGTATAATTGGATCTAATGCTACAGTAGGCCACACTCTTTTTTGATAATCAATTTTATTGATTATGTGAGAAGACAATAATAAAACTTGAATACAAACAGCACAGCATATTCAGCAGCATAAATACATATGGCATTAGACGAGCAATACATTGTTGTATCGGCATACATTGACATGTCTCCCCCCGCCAACTGATATCTAGGAAAGGGCTCAGAGAGGACGGGGAAGCTATCTAATCCAAAAACAACAGTTGATGGACAGAATGCAGAACAATGTCATACATTCACCCCAGTACAGAGATCTGGGCCTAAATCCATCGTTTTTTTGCTCACCATGCCATTCCAGTTTGAACCCAGCCATATGCAAATCAGTCTTGACCCTGTGCCTCATGGGAACAGTCCAGCCCGAACTGCCAAGCCAAGTCCTCCCTGGACTGGAAACAAGCATCCTAGGACCGGTTTCGGGGTTTCACCCCTCTTCAGCCAGGATAGCTTGATTCCAGTGGCATGGAGAGCACGGGACCCACGTCTGGGCATACCCGTCCCACTCGGGGTGACAAATGCAAAAACAACAGTTGATGGACAGAATGCAGAACAATGTCATACATTCACCCCAGTACAGAGATCTGGGCCTAAATCCATCGTTTTTTGCTCACCAGGCCATTCCAGTTTGAACCCAGCCATATGCAAATCAGTCTTGACCCTGTTCCTCATGGGAACAGTCCAGCCCGAACTGCCAAGCCAAGTCCTCCCTGGACTGGAAACAAGCATCCTAGGACCGGTTTCGGGGTTTCACCCCTCTTCAGCCAGGATAGCTTGATTCCAGTGGCATGGAGAGCACGGGACCCACGTCTGGGCATACCCGTCCCACTCGGGGTGACAAATGCAAAAACAACAGTTGATGGACAGAATGCAGAACAATGTCATACATTCACCCCAGTACAGAGATCTGGGCCTAAATCCATCGTTTTTTTGCTCACCATGCCATTCCAGTTTGAACCCAGCCATATGCAAATCAGTCGTGACCCTGTGCCTCATGCGAACAGTCCAGCCCGAACTGCCAAGCCAAGTCCTCCCTGGACTGGAAACAAGCATCCTAGGACCGGTTTCGGGGTTTCACCCCTCTTCAGCCAGGATAGCTTTCAGTGCCCAAGAATACTTTGTCCGCTCTAGACCCATCTAACCCGTCTGTGACACCCAGTAGTATGTTCAAGGGGTTGTGAGGTATCTGCCATCCCAGCACCTCTGTAAGTTCCTTTTCCAGTGACTCCCAGTAGGAAGCTATGCGTGGACAAGACCACACCATATGGAAAAAATCCACGGGCTCCGCCCAACGTGTACAGGATGGGTGTGGCAGCAGGCCCGCCTTGTGCAAGTGGGCAGGGGTGGAGGTAGGAGGCATGCAGAAAGTATATTTGGACCAAGCGGAGTCTGGCTGAGACAGTGATAGTTTTGGGGGCCATCAAGGCGTCCCTCCAGTCCTCATCTTCCAGCGCGAGTAGGCCACACTCTGGCCGAGGTCCCATTGGATGCGTTCTTACCCAGGGAATATGGGCACAGGAAAAGAACCAAAGGAAGGGGGCATAGAAGATAACCCCAGGACTCAGAATTCTTTACTTGAGCTAAAGAACGAGCAGAACAATGGCAGTGCTTAAAAATGCATCCATTGCTCAAACATCAAACAATATATTATCCTGAAAGTGTGCGACAGGTTATTCTCCAGCTCGTGAACAAGGAGGTAGAAACCTCGCAATCCTGACCAAGGTGAAAGGAGCATTTACAGTCAACACGAAATGCTAGGGACATTGTGGCTCACACAAGCAATGTCTCTCTAACACGTAAACAAAATGCTGAATTGTCTCAATCATTTTACTGGTATACATGATTGTTTAGTGACTGAGCCAATCAGGAGACCTGAGGGATGCCTGAATCCTCACAAGATTGTATACTTTGGATCGTAATCTAAGATTAGGAAACTGTTTTGTTTTCTCTTGGTCCAAGAAATCAAAGTTTTCATCTGTCTACTAAAATTAATTCTCAGTTCCGAAATAGCTTCTATGTTCTGCAATTGGCTATCACCAGGAAAACAAAAACAAACGAAAGAACACAAATTATGCCTCCATAAAATAAATCACTTGTAGCAATTTAAGTGTGCTTTCCTCCTCTTGGAGCTTCCTAGTAAGAAAGAAAAAAACACTTAGAGACGAGTGCAGTATAGCTGCTTAACAGAAGTATTCGCACTTGCTGTCTTATAACAGAGAATAAGAAGAATTGAGAAAGATGTGGTAGCTGAAAACATATAACAAAAATCATACTATAGTGACTTGCATTCATTGGACAGTCTTTCCTTACATCTTGCAATAAATGAAGCCAAAAACACAAGGCAAGTGTCAGCTAGCCATTTGGAAAATTGATTTATTGCTGACTGTGATAACCCCCAATTTGCTGATTATTCTCATACTGGCATTTAGGTCAGTATTGTTTACATTACTTTCCAGCTTGGATCAATGTTCGGTGTACCTTATCCTCAAAGATACCTGCATGAGTTGTTTTAGATATCTGGGATAATGCTCATCCTCACTGACCTGGCAGAAATTGTACCACCAATCAGGTTACAGTGCTTACCAGAGTTAATGGCTCATTACATATTAGTGCACATTTCATGGCCTCAACCAGGCCACATTTAGTTCACACACACATGCACACAAGTCTTTATCAAATATTTTCCTGTGGAGCTGCTTGTGGATGTTGTCACTGCTAGAGATGACTTCTGAGTGAAAACCAGCAGGGTTATCGATTGCCACCATGATGGACCAGCAATGAATTATATAAGCTGACACACAAACATTTGTGGACTTCAGCTTCCAGAGTCCTGAACTGTTTATTTCCAGATTTCCCAGCTGTAGGATACAGGACTCAAAAGTATGCCTGCATCTTTAAATGGTCTACCATAATCAACCGCGCCCAGATCATCTTTTGTGCTTCAGCAAGTCCTTTTGGACATTGTCGACTATGGCAGAATTCTATCCATTAGAACCCTCAACAAGAACAGAAATCTAAATGCTGGTATTACCTAAATGTTATGCAACTCTTTGATGAATGATTGGCCCTGGGGAGGCCTCACAGAAGCAGTCCATTGTTGTTTATTTTGCCTGTGCCGTTCAGATGAGGGTCAGCCAACCACAATACAATCTGTCCCTACCTAAGAATGAGTAATCTTGCATAAACAGTTAGGAATGCTGCAAAAAGGACGCACAAATAATAGCCCCAGTATTTGAGAAGAGTTCAATCAAAATTCGCATTGCACTCAAGTGATGTCTTGGAAACTAGAAAGACCAAGAAAATGTCTTCAATGGTTAAATTGCATAATGTGGGAACCTCGCAGTCTTTTTTCTCATTAAATGGGTACCAAGATTAATTTCCATTGTAATGCATTGCACAAAATTATTGTTTCTAAAGTTGCACAGAAGAAAACTTGCATAGTTTTTACAATGTCTTTTACTGTCATTTAAAAAAAAAAATAGAAATCACCGAACATTACCAGAGCATCATCATGCCCAATTAAAACCTCTTGTGCTAGGACCAGGGGTTTAATCTTGCTCAGAGATCACTATACTTTTAGCAATAAGTGAGGCATAGTTGGTCCGTTTGATTTCATTTTTAAACTGCTCTCACGTATATTCACATTTTTGTCAATAATGTACCCGACATCATGGAGAATTCACAACTCACCTTGACCAAGTTGCGTAGCTAGCATGTTGGTCTTCACCGCAGGCATTAAATTGAAATAAAAAGAAGGTTGAAATGTCACCTTTTCCACAGCTTTATTGTATGACGACGGGCAATTGGCATTCCACTTGACCAACAGTAGTTTGGATTAACCATAGTTTTAACCTTTCCTTTTTATTTGAGATTTTTGGCCATATTGCATAATGCTAACCATTGGGAAACTTGGCTATTCTTGGTCATTACATTTCTTTAAGGTTCTAGACCTTTGCCCTTCAATTTTAGGGCAGCGCTGTCCATCTTTGAGCCATGACCTTCAAATCCCTCTGTGGACTCTTCATCTTCCACCCTAACAACATATACCATGTCTCAGCTTTGTATGTAAGTGCATTCATTCCAAATTCACTATGTGTCGAGGATGATGGAGTACCTGGCAATACTCAAAAATATTACTCCATATCGTGGCCTCAAAAAAAGCCAACATATGGAGCATTAACGGCTCCGATTCTCACAATACTACTCCATACAAATGTAACAAAGTCACTTTGGCTTCATTGACTCTCAAGATGTACTTCAACAAGGAGCCCTAGGTTAATACTACTCAGCCCCGCAGTGCAGGGGTGTAGCTTCAGGTGGGGTGTTGGGGGTGTTAAACCCCCCTAAAAAATGTATTCTCTAGTAAATAGTTGTGTACAAGTGCTTTCAGTCGGGTATGGTGAAGTGTCTGTCGGATTTCACCTGGGATTTTACCATGGCCACACTGACAAAAACACACACTGTCTCTCCTCTCTGTTTTGAAGACCTTAAAAAATGTTGGTTCGTTTAAATTTTTTTGTGTTTTTAGTGCCCCTAACAATCAACCTCCTCTCTCTTTCCACTGCCCCTTAAGAACCCTCATGTCCTGCTGCTCATATAATGTGTTTTAACAAGATATCTAACAATATACTGCCCTGAAACGCTCAATCCTGCCTCTGGAACAGGATTTATCCATGTGCAAACATTAAACCATCCTGGGGTAATATCGCATACGTATGTCAATTCTGAATTTCTTGGATTGCACATCGAGCCATTTAAGATGGAACTGCATGTGCATATGGGCCCATTGTGTTGAAGGTTTGGCCACTCACTCTTTTTCTCTCTTTTTTGTTTCTGGCGGAGCGTGGAAAGCAACACAAAGGGCAGGAGGTTATGTGGGGGACAACATGGACAAGGGAGGGTGGGAAAAAGCATTATGACGCAGCCAGCGCTAGATGAGTCATAGCGTTATTTTTTTACTTTAATGAGGCGTGGGAGCCGGGAGGCAATACTGAGGAAGGAGGCACCAGACAACAATGATGGCAATACGGAGGGAGGGCAAGAGGAAACACAGAGGGGGAGCAGGAGGCAATAGAGAAGGAGGACGAGAGGTGGGCGGCAAAACAGAGGTGGGACAGTGAGTCTGGGGAGACATGGAAAAAGGAAGGTGGGAGGGAGGGGCTGGAAACAACAAACAGCAAGAGGTGCTGGAGGCAAGCAGACGGACAGTGGTGCGACCGCAAGTGTGATTAACATCTATTGGGGGGAGGGGGAGCAAATACACAAGGCAAACAACTCAAAAAGATGCAATCTCCTAGAACGCTTAAAGACAAAGAAAAAAGTAGAGTCTAAAAAGAATTAACAGTGGAAGGACTTAAAAAATGCATACATGCTCCAGGCGAGGGGCAAACACACGAAGAGGAAGGAAGCCTATATCAGCTGACCAGTAAGAAGCAAGGAAATGCGAGTGACAACGAAGCCAGCCAATGGTATGCAACTGGCGGCCTCTGAGCCCACTGTTAGAAAACAAAGTGTCTCGAAGAGATAGCACATGTGCTGTCTAGGCAAGACCTAATGATCTCCGTGAAGTGCTCCACTGCTCCTTGGCTCAAATGTTGTGCAATAGCAAAAACCTCAACTATGACGTGAAAGTTCTCAAAACAAATTACAGGTCAAGTTGAGACTTTATTTCTTTTAGAAAACACCATCATTTATTTTAAATTAATACAATCAACTAATCTTCCATTTGCTGGGGAGGCTGAAGTTCATACAGAGGTCCGGCCCTTCCATAATGGAGGAATGGGAGAGACATTGGGACACTAACTAGTGGTGCACCAATTAACAGCAAAGGCTCAAAAAAGGAGCCTCTTTTCAGCGTACAGAAAGCACACCAGAAGCAAAATAGCATTTTACCTGTAGCGCTGAAAATCCATCTTCGTTATTCGAGGCGCACATCCAAAAGAAATGCACACTGACCCAGAAAAGTCTTCTGTCCATTAATTAACATGTATAATTATGTTCGGTGTACCTGCTCATATAACAGAAATGCATTATTTAAATAGGTAGACCTGTCCCTGTCTTTGCAGGTTGTGAAAACAAAGCCAAGAACCCAATGGCACATACGAATGGCCGCTAGATGAAACACGCATTGGTAAAGACAAAAATGTCTCTTAGATGGGACCTACTTGCTTTGTCAAAGCTTTTTGGAAAACCTGAATAGGATCGATAAAAAAGCACAATGCTTTTGCGTATGCTCTGTAGCATCATCAAAATAAAAAACCCACAGAAACAAAAAGAATGACGTAGCTGCAGTAGGCAGTTACATAATTTTTTAGCCTAGAGCGTACTTCAGCACGTATGCAAGTGCCTACAGAATGAAAAGGGCGCAATTTTGTTTTACTTTTTATTGACCAATATAAGATGATAGGTTCCTCTTAATTCAGTCACTTGAAAAAAAACATTTTAAGTACGCTAAAATGCTTTAGTAGCGGACCACCTGAAATTTGCTACCTGGTCTTCCAAAAAAATGAGAAGTTCAAAAAAGGGGGAGGGCAATGAAGACGAGAGGGGGCGGTAGGAAGGAGCAGTGGGGGGTGGGCGGGAGGAATATATCAAAAATTAAGCCAGTAAAGTAGAGAGTAACACAGAGAACAGTGGGTAAAGCACATGAGGGTTGCCACATGGAGAGCAGGGATGAGAGCAAAGGAAGGGAGAGAGCTGGAAAGCACATGCACTTTGATGGAGTGCTTAACCAAAAAGAAAAATTAAGTTTCCCAAAATTGAGCACTGAGATCACACAAGTCAGCCACTAGTCAGTCAAGACTATGGTAAAGTGGCTATGCCCTAGAAATGGGACAAACACGAAGAAACAAGAGGGACAAGGAAAAACATTGAATAAGAAGCTAAGAGATGAGAGTGACAATAAAGCCAACCAATGGTAAGCAATGGGTGGGTCTAAGCCCCTGCAAGTTCTTGGTAAGCTCATCATAAATCCATTGCAACCAGACGGCCTGTGCTGTCGGTTAGGCTAAACCTAAAAACAACCAGTGTTGTGAAATGCGTTGCATCAACAGATAAGTACAAACACAGGCTTTTTAAAGATAATACCACATGCAAAGGCACTTAACAAGGCACTATAGCTCTAAAAAGACAACAACACTGCTTTGTAGTTCCCTCTGATAAATTAGTGCAGCCCTTACTTGGAACTGTTAGTACCGACTTTAATTAGTCCTATAGAGAAGCATGTCTATTACAAGTAAGGATTTTTACATGTTAATGTCCCTACTTTCTCTTTTGAAGACATCCAGTCTTACATATTTGTTTTTTGCTACATCTCTAACCCACTGCTTTTTAAAAAATATTGCAATTTATTATAACAGCCCCTTTAGAGATTTTTTCGATACAAATATAGCTGCATATGCTGAACAAGTCTGATCTTTTTCCAAAATATTTGGGTCTTTAAATTTGAAAAAAAGCCATAGCTGTCAGAGACCAATCCAGACCTCAATTTAGGAATATAAACTCTTTCTTGTGTGGCGTAATTCTGGCTACTGTGCGCTTTAGTCTTGAAAAACCGTATGGAAATACAACGTGGCCTCTGGTGGAAGTTTTTGGATGTAGGGTGTGATTAATAAGAGTGGTGTTCTTAACCTGATTTACATCGGCAATCCTAAGTCTGTAATTGCTCAAGCCAAGTGACGGACATCACACGCGCTTTACTATAATGTATCTGGTTGAAAGGCTGTGGTTTATGAGTAAAGCCTGTGTGGGAAGTGTTGGTGCCATGCACAATGAGTTGTGGAATGCACACATCGTGGTGTGATCGTGTAGCTTTGTTTATGCATGGAGTGGAAATGAAGTAGTGTGAGCAATGGCTATGCACATTGACTAACTTAGCATCACAAATAGGGCAAAGGTTACATTTGTCAAGAGAGCACTCAAGACCTGGTTGTTCGACTAATCGGCTCACCCTCAGCGCCTGGATACCCCCCACCCCCCGGGGTGATAAGTTGCACTCTACAAATCTGAATTGATTGAGTTATTATTTGAGTTTGAGAGACAAAGGGGCAAGCCTGGGGCATACACTGTACACGGGCAGTCAAGGTAATTGATCTGATGAGTCCACCCAGGAGTAACCCAAAGAAAGTCAAGGCGTATAATGTAACGTCCTGCTGAGGAGTGGCTGAGAAAACTACCTGTGTGCATTAGATAGAGTCAGCCAGGATAGGTCCCATATGGTTCCCAGGGGAGACAGATAATAGTTTACTGACCAGTAGGATAAATACAGCCATAGTAAATGCTATTTCGAGCCCATCTTGGGGCCAAAGAGGGCATGCACAGGATGCAAGTATCCTTAGCAACTGAGCTGGTAAGTTCACCTAGGATTGACAAAGGAGTGATTTACAGGACACTGAAAGGCAAGTAGATCATGTATTTATTATACCCAGGAGTGACAAAGGAACAGCCCAGCAGCACACACAGAATACAGGCAGACAAGGCAGAAGATGTATGTAGCCCCTTCAGGAGTGACAGAGGAGCATCCCACCAGTAAGCACTGGACAAAGAGATGTGACAGAGGAGCAACCCACCAGTAAGCACTGGATAAAGAGGTGTGACAGAGGAGCAACCCACCAGTAAGCACTGGATAAAGAGGTGTGACAGAACAGCAGCCCACATGCATACACTCGATACATCTAGCCACAGCACAGGATGCGTATAGTCCCTCGTGGAGTAACAAAGGAGTAGCTAAGTCCACAGGCATGCACTGGATACAGTCAGCTACAGCAGGTGACCTATGTAGTCCACCAATAGGAGACTGGAATACAGACATGCAGGAGAAAAGCAGACATTGTAAATGTTGTTTATAGGCCATCCAAAGGCGAGGGTGTGCAGCCCCAGGCATTTACAGGATACGGGCAGATATGGAAAATTAATTATACAATCCATCCAGGAGTGACAACGAAGCAATCCAAAGGCGTTCTCAAGTTACGGGCAAGCTGTACCCCTGAGGTCCCAATCACACTTGCATACCCACAGACAAATGAAACTAGACAACCTGCGAATGATGAAGCCACACAAATGTGGCAAGTCAAAAATGAACCAGGCCTTGGCATAATGCTTCAGCTTCTTCAACTCACATGGAGTCTTTGACCATTGACAATTTACAGTGCCAGGTAGATTAGAATATTTGCTTGCTAGGTTAAGTGCCCTAGCTGCAGGCTTCTCCAACGGGTAGCTCGTGAGCTACTGGTAGCTCTTCAGCTGCCTAAGAGTAGCTCCCCTGGGTCCAGTCCAGCCTACTAAGTTAGAAGCTTTCGCTTGACCAAATTAATATATGTGTACAAAATTGGAAAATGTGTTTCTAGAGCTAGAATGTGTGTATTTTCAGAACTGATAAGCTGAGGGTTGAATTTCCAAAATATATTTAAAGCTGATATTTGAGTGATAAATCATGTGGCGTTGGGGAGGTTTATTACTAATATTATGACCTTGGTGCCAAGGACATTTAAGTTATGGCTGTTATGTATTGCCCATGTAATGGCATTCCAAATTGATAAAGCCTTTTTATTTTTACATTACTGCTGGCTACCCTGCCTGATGCAGAGGTGATTACTGTGGGTAATTTTACATAGGGTGGCCTCTAACAATCTTTTTTGATGTAATCACTATTACAATACAAATTATATTAGTAGCTCAGGATGATTTTTATTGATCATAAGTAGATCTCATAACAGAGAAGGTTGGAGACCCAACCCCTGCCCTAGAGAGTCCACCCATGAGCATAGTAGGCCAAGCTACAGGTAGGCAGCCAGGGTCAAATGCACTATAGTAAATTCAGTCATGGCAAATAATCTTTAGAGTCCACCCACAAGCAACAGAGGTTAACTCTAGCTCGTACACTATACAGGCCACCCTGGCAGGTGATTTGTAAAGTCCACACATGGGCAATGGAGGAGTAATCTACAAGCGTGTACAGGAGACATACAGACATAGTAAATGTTATTTAAAGCCCAAACATAGGTGTCAGAAAACAACCACAAGAGATGCACTGGATACAGGCAGCTTTGGTAACTGGTCAAAGTCTACACTGGAACAGCAGAAGAGAAAACAAAGCTCATGCATTCAGTGGATACAGAGTGAGTGACCTGAGGAGTTCACCCAGGAGTCCATGGCCGACCATGGTAAGGGATCGGACGAGTCTTCTGTGGAGGGGAACCTACGCAGGCTTTACACGATTCTATGACCCTCAACCAGGTTTAAAGATTGAATGCAAGAGAAACACACTCTTTCTAAGGAGCTTATAGCTTGATGTACTTTTCATTGTGTTCTTTTCTAACTGTACTCGTCTGCTGTATTCATTTTTTGCAAAGATAAGTCATGTTGTAGAGCGTAGACTGATTTGGTTATGGAGCAGTGTTTTCAGCCTGTTAAACTACGTCTCTGTGCATGATCCCTTCAAACATTTAAAGAGCAAAAGTGAAGAGCAGGTAGGGACCCAGAAGTCAAATGAATAAAGTGTGCAAGCAAATTCTCTGCAAAAATGCTCTGAGGCTTTCTCTTAATCAAAAATGCATCAGAGCCAAAAGAAATCCCATTGGTTCCTGCCTGGGTCTAAGCTTTAAAATCACTGAAAGTTTTATTTTCGTGGAGTAATTTGCCACCGTTTGCTGCACATGTAGTTAGAAAGCTCGTCGACTGAATCTGTCATTTACGAACTAAAAAAGTGAGCTCGCATCATGCTGGTTCACCCCATTACTACAGACCGAGAAAATACAAGTATGGCTTTTAAAAAGACACCGGAGAAACTCCCTGTCTAGTAAACTAGGACCTCTGGGCAAGTTAACATATCATGCACATTTTACAATACCTTGGTAGGTATTCTGCAGAACTTTGCTTGCATGTTGCATCCACGCATACAGCACGTGCAGGAGTGACACACGGTGAGTCTAATGCACCCAGTGCATGCATTATTAGTCACTCACACACGTGTGCGTTGCATGGTATGAGCAGGAGCCGTAAAGAGTTTGTGTACTTCACACAGCGCACGCATTACCAGCATTGGCAAAGTCTTAGCCATGGCTTTAATGTGCTACGGCACGCAGATATAGGTACACAGAAATGCGGTGCTGTTTGTATGTGTTACCACATTATAGCTAGACCTATCAGCTTTACCAATGCTTGTTACTTTCTAAAGTTTTGCCTTTCTCCCAACTACTCCGCCCAACAGGAGGCTTTTGAGGGGCTGTCGTTAGGACAACAGTGCAGTCCTTTCACGTCACTGTGTCGCAGCCAGGGCACGAGTCGGGGGTACATGCGCGTGGACGGCGTCCACACACTTTTACAGGGTGAACTCCGTCCACCCTGCCAAGAATTCGGGCCCCACTGAATAATGTGCTGAACTTGTCCGGGTGCAATTTCCAAACACCGGGACACTTTCAGCAGCGCCTGCACGTTGTTTGCTTTCCATCTGCAACAAGCAACAACGTGCAGGCGGGGAAGGGGCTTTCTTATTTAAGACTCCTGCTGGGCCCATAACAAAGGCCGAATTTGAAGGGTCATCAGGCCTCCTTTTGTTCGAGTCTCTTGGCTGGGAGCAGTCAGGAGCCTCACACCTGATACAAATGAAGCGGAGGGGAAACAAAGGCTCACACCTTGTTAGCACTTCAAACATACTTAAGAGAGGCAGCTTTTCACTTTGTTCAGTCCCTGTTTAGGAGATATGCATTGCACTGTAAGAAGATGTGTTGGTCTTTCCCAGTATTTACATAAAGCAAATTGCATTTATATAGAGCTTACTACACCTCAGGAGGCGTTGAAATAATTTAAGTACCACTGTTTTTTCTTGTATAGTCCTACTCATTCCAATGAAGGGTGTCAGAGCGGTCTACATCAACACGTGCATATTACATGTACAATAAATTCTATAAGTTTGTAAATGAATGTACAGGATGTGTTACATAAAACTGGGGGACTGCAAGGTGTAGAAGTCACATATCATCTTCCATAGCTCACATTGCTATTATCCTCGCAATGCGCTTAAACGTACACATGATAGACCTGCAAAACATACATGTGAGGGCTTTAGATCTGATGTCACTTCTAGTGATGCCACTTCCTGTAAAGTCGTGGCTTGTGATGCCACTTTCTATGATGTCAATTACTGTGATGCCATGTGTGATGTCGTGCACCGTGATGTCGTGCACCGTGATGTCATGCGCCGTGATGTCGCACGCCGTGATGTCACTTGCATACTGCCAAACTAGGTCAGTCCCCGCACTTCTTTTTTTAGGACTTGTGCCCTGGTCGCAGCGTGTGTGACGTCACTTCAGCTGCCCCTGTGATTGTGGCACGTCAACGCCCATACACCGTATCGTTGGCACCATTGGCTTTCCTTGCTCTTCACATCAACAAACCGTTAAATATAGCCCCTAGGAAATTGGCACAGGCACTGTTCAGACATGTCTAATGCCAGCATGCATTTGCAGCTCAGTCTAGGGCGTTATGCACCGCCTCTGCTTTGTGCACCTCCTTCCGGGATACCCTGCGTCGCCTAGAACTTGCCCGTACAAGGTCTGGGGTGGAGATAAAGGTTAGTAAACAGCTTACAGACACACACTTCAAACAGGCCACCTGCAGCAGCTTCCAAACTAATCCACCCTGTGGCAAGGCAGGAAAGCACAGTGAGCCTCATTGTTTTCTGTCGACTATAGCTAACTCGCACCCAACCTGCGCCTTAGTGCCTGTAATAACAAGCCACATGCAGACCTTGCCAACGAGTCAGACGGGACAGGAAGATCACTGGAATGGCAGCACCCCCTGGGACTCCTACTTACAGAGAGGGTCACGCCAGCTGCGGAGAGAACCAGGCCCCCCAGCCAGAGCCACAGAACACAATACAACATTAGCACAACCTTCAAAAGGTTATTTGCGACAATCGAACCTGATTCAGTGTCCCCGTCTGTGCTGCAAAGGGTAATCAGGGCCTCATTTGTGAAAAAGTAAGTGCTGGGGCCAAAAACTTTGCTCAGAAGCCTGCAGCCTGTCCTGTTGGTGTGTGAATACCAAGGGTTCCATTATGTCCACCTTCTGCCTCTTTAATCCACCATCAGACGCTCCCCTGCCTCCTTATCTCACTCTTGCAGGTGCCTGCTTTCACCCCTTTCCCTCTTTCCCCTGGTGTTTTTCACTCTCTCGCTCTAAATCAAAGTCTCAGAGGAAAAATAAGTGCCTGTCCCCAAAAATGAGTGCCAGTTGGCCCCACCTGAAACCTCAAGCTTAATCACTGGGCAATTCTGGGAATCCTTATTTTTCTCAAAGTTATCCTATGTACTCATTCATCCCCTCTGTGTGGAGCGTTTTTTGTACATCCTGAAAGTAGGGACAGGTGATACCAAAAGTAACTCTTGGTAAAAGAGGCAGGACCTTCATCTGGGATTCTATAACAGTTCTCAACTTCTGCTGCCCCAGGGTAACTTCAACCTCCCCTCACCCCCCTTCGGATGACCACATGGTTCTGTCACCGGAAATCCTAGATTTTCACTTCAGACACTAATACTTTAATTTCAATTAAACCAAGTTGCCTACAGGTCCACAGTTAGAATGGACATAAAGAAAAACTCAAGACTGGAAATATGGGATCCCTGAACATAGGTCCTTATGATCACCCAGACCATCCTCCCGCTTTCTATACATACGCTTTTGATGTCTCTGCGCAATTCACATCACGCGTTTGAGGTATTTGTCTCTAACCCACAACTCACACAGTTGTCTCACAGACTTCAAACTTGAGCAGTCAAACACCAGATGATTCTACACTTCACCAGACGTCTTGGGAAGCACCTTCAGTGGAGACAAATGAACTGCAGAGTGGAAGCAGCACCATCAAAGTTCACAGGTGCCTCAGACGGTGTTACAGCTGGATGCAGTGCAGGCCTATTTTGCCCTGGGGAGATATGATCAACAGAGATAACCAACTCTGGGCATGGCTGGGGTGTTGCTCTTGTAGTATGAAGAACACAGGAACACAGATATGCCCAGATAGAAACACAAACACCATGTAAAGGAAGAAATATTGGAATGCGAAGTAGACCGCTACCATGAGCTCCATGACTTTCGGGCAGTAGGAACCTTAGTCACATACTGAGGCCACATACTGGCCCACGCAGGCCAGAGCATCTCAACTGTTTTCATAACTATAAGATATGGGTGGAACTAACTGACATAATTCTCTGTTGCGTAATTACCACAAAATGACTCATAATTACGCATAATTACATGATAAACAGAATCCAGCATTTAGTGCCGTTTTCTTACTGCAAGATGCACCCTCGCAAACAAAATGAACCCGAGAATGCATTTTGCACTAAGAAAATAACACTAAATGTAACAGGACACGACTAGCTGTAGCAGCTCGCTCTCTCCTAGTTCACTGTTCGTGCACTCCTGCAGTAGGATTTTTGCCGCAAGTTACTCTTAATTACTCAAGTTTTAGTAATTTCACATCACAAGAGTAATACATAAATTAATCAAATTACTCCGGCATAATGAACATTTTGCCCAGGCCTCCTATAAGGGTGATTAGTCTTTTTTAAAAGGTTGATAATATTTGGGACAAATGTTTAAAAACTTTTTTCAACTATTCCCAAATAGCTTTTTAATTTTATAAAGGAGTTTTGTAACATTACAAACTACTGTATTGACTTTCACATGTTAATCATTGTTATCATTTAACTATATGAAAGTTGCTTATTATTTAAAACTATAAATAATGGTCGCGTCCACGCGTTTCATTATTCTTGAAGCAAATATGGAAGATACTGGCAAATACCAGCTACCATTCCTAAAGACCCTCACCCTAAACTGGCCATACTACACGATGCTGCTGATATGGAATCCTGCCCGCCACACTGGAGGTGCTGAATGGTGTCTTCTCCATCTGTGGCTAAGATAGATGGACCCTGAGGGGTAGCCACTTCCCCAGCAGAGAGCAGTGGGTCCTGGAACTCGTTCGACTAGCAGCTCATAAACTTACTATTTTAACCTGCACAATCAAATCAATTTTTGAGGGTATCTGTGGGCCCCTTTTGGATTGCAGTGCATGACTAGACCCCTGCCGGGCTACTGCAACTGAAGTTCTTGACATACTTATCCTGATGCCTGTACATTATATAACTCTAATTACTTCTCTTTCCAAGAAATGCATGGGTCCTCAATGTTATGTATCAAGGTCCACAATGAAATGAACTTCTAAAAGAAGCCTGCTTCATGAGACCCTTTGACTCAGCAATCCTACCCAACAAGTCCTATATAGTCTTTTCTAGTCTCCCAGATGACATGTCTGGATGGGCGAGGAGGGCCCCAATTAACAGCAGCATTCTTGTTCCATTCAAGCACTCCATGAGCCCATCAATCATTCTCACAGATATCTCCAGTTTCAAATGTTCTTACACCTTGTCACTTCTTGCAGCTACCATCTTGTCAAATTTCTGATTTTGGGGCATCAATGAGTGATGCAAATTTTCTGATTTGTTACCAAACCATTATTCAGTTTATCCGAAATTAAATTACGTTGCATTGAAGCTGGGTTGTCAAATTAGCCACTTTGCATCCTTGCAATCCATTTTAGAAGTAAAAAGGAGGCTTTTCTGTTTATGCAGTTAAACACCTTCTCTGATTCAATAAGGGGACTAATAGGGCTCATTAGAAGAAATAAGTGTCCAGATATAGCCATTCTAGAAACAGGTCATCCAGGGTCTTAAAATCTAGGTTTTCACCTTTAAGAGCAAAGAGCGACCCAATTTACTTGTAAAAATACTCAAATGCTTTGCTTTGTTTTAAGCTTTGTGTTTTATGTTATGTTTAAGTCCCCGGTTTTATGGCATTTATTTTTGGAATATTTCCGTCTGTATTAGTCCATTTTTATTTTTGGCCATCTTATTGATATTTATCCATATTTATTTGGTGTTTTGTGAACAGATGAGGTGATAGCTTGTATATTTCTGCATTTGTTTAACGGATAAACATGCATTTATACTTTGATGACTATCCGGTTTTAGCACATCATACAACCAGAAATAATAAACCCACATGAAAAAAATTAGCGTAATAGCACAAATACATGTTGGGATATGCAGTAAAGTAAGCAAATCTCATTCAGCTTTGTAACAGCATGCTGCCCATATGTACAGCTCTTGGCCTGAAATTAATTATTGTCAGTGTGGAGAGTCACTCAAATGAAGCCAAATTATCAGTATTTTCCACTTTTAAAAATAAATACAGATAAATGTTTTTATGTATTTGCAAAAATCAGTAAAAACGAAAAACAGGGAGCCCTAGTTATGTTGTATGTTTGTGTTGTTATGCTGTATGTTACACTACTTTCTGTGTCATGTTTTTGTTAGCTTATAAATTAGGTTACATTATGTAATCTATTAGAGTATGTTGAGAAGAGTTATAAAGCACAATACTATCTTGGCGCTGAGAATACATAATGAGCAAACTCGAAAGAAGGATGTGATTATGCATAAGCTTTATCAAACAAAGAGGTTTTGGGCGCTGTACTAAATGGAGTACATAGCAAAACCAAAGGGGATGATGGACGGAGTGTTGAACATTGCAAGCACTCACCCCCAGTCAACTGATCTGGGTTTAATCCATCATCATTCTTTAGCTCACTCCGCCACCCCAGTTCAGACATGGCCATATGCAAATCAGTCTGACCCTGTGCCTCATGGGAACAGTCCAGCCCGAACTGCCAAGCCATGTCTTCCCTGGACTGGAAACAAGCATCCTGGGACCGGTTTGAACTGTTGTTTTTGCATTTGTCACCCCGAGTGGGACGGGTATGCCCAGACGTGGGTCCCGTGCTCTCCATGCCACTGGAATCAAGCTATCCTGGCTGAAAAGGGGTGAAACCCCGAAACCGGTCCTAGGATGCCTCTTTCCAGTCCAGGGAGGACCTGGCTTGGCAGTTCGTACTGGACTGTTCCCATGAGGCACAGGGTCAAGACTGATTTGCATATGGCCAGGTCTCGAACTGGAATGGCATGAGTGAGCTAAAGAATGATGATGGATTTAAACCCAGATCACTTGTACTGGGGGTGAGTGCTATGACATTGTTCAACACTCTGTCCATCATCCCCTGTTGGTTTTGCTATGTGTCGCCCTAAGTGGGCACGGGTATGCCCAGACGTGGGTCCCTTGCTCACTTTGCCACTGGATTCAAGCTAGCCTGGCTGATGACGGGTGTAAGCCAGAAACCGGTCCCAGGATGCTTGTTTCCAGTCCAGGGAAGACATGGCTTGGCAGTTCGGGCTGGACTGTTCCCATGAGGCACAGGGTCAAGACTGATTTGCATATGGCTATGTTCTGAACTGGAGTGGCATGGAGTGAGCTAAAGAATGATGATGGATTTAAACCCAGATCACTTGTACTGGGGTGATGAGTGCTTGCAATGTTCAACACTCCGTCCATCATCCCCTTTGGTTTTGCTGTGTTCGCCCTAAGTTGGCAGGGTATGCCCAGACGTGGGTCCCTTGCTCACTTTGCCACTGGATTCAAGATAGCCTGGCTGATGACGGCTGTAAGCCAGAAACCGGTCCCAGGATGCTTGTTTCCGGTCCAGGGAAGACATGGCTTGGCAGTTCGGGCTGGACTGTTCCCATGAGGCACAGGGTCAGACTGATTTGCATATGGCCATGTCTGAACTGGGGTGGTGGAGTGAGCTAAAGAATGATGATGGATTAAACCCAGATCACTTGACTGGGGGTGAGTGCTTGCAATGTTCAACACTCCGTCCATCATCCCCTTTGGTTTTGCTGTGTTCGCCCTAAGTTGGCAGGGTATGCCCAGACGTGGGTCCCTTGCTCACTTTGCCACTGGATTCAAGATAGCCTGGCTGATGACGGCTGTAAGCCAGAAACCGGTCCCAGGATGCTTGTTTCCGGTCCAGGGAAGACATGGCTTGGCAGTTCGGGCTGGACTGTTCCCATGAGGCACAGGGTCAGACTGATTTGCATATGGCCATGTCTGAACTGGGGTGGCGGAGTGAGCTAAAGAATGATGATGGATTAAACCCAGATCACTTGACTGGGGGTGAGTGCTTGCAATGTTCAACACTCCGTCCATCATCCCCTTTGGTTTTGCTGTGTTCGCCCTAAGTTGGCAGGGTATGCCCAGACGTGGGTCCCTTGCTCACTTTGCCACTGGATTCAAGATAGCCTGGCTGATGACGGCTGTAAGCCAGAAACCGGTCCCAGGATGCTTGTTTCCGGTCCAGGGAAGACATGGCTTGGCAGTTCGGGCTGGACTGTTCCCATGAGGCACAGGGTCAGACTGATTTGCATATGGCCATGTCTGAACTGGGGTGGTGGAGTGAGCTAAAGAATGATGATGGATTAAACCCAGATCACTTGACTGGGGGTGAGTGCTTGCAATGTTCAACACTCCGTCCATCATCCCCTTTGGTTTTGCTGTGTTCGCCCTAAGTTGGCAGGGTATGCCCAGACGTGGGTCCCTTGCTCACTTTGCCACTGGATTCAAGATAGCCTGGCTGATGACGGCTGTAAGCCAGAAACCGGTCCCAGGATGCTTGTTTCCGGTCCAGGGAAGACATGGCTTGGCAGTTCGGGCTGGACTGTTCCCATGAGGCACAGGGTCAGACTGATTTGCATATGGCCATGTCTGAACTGGGGTGGCGGAGTGAGCTAAAGAATGATGATGGATTAAACCCAGATCACTTGACTGGGGGTGAGTGCTTGCAATGTTCAACACTCCGTCCATCATCCCCTTTGGTTTTGCTGTGTTCGCCCTAAGTTGGCAGGGTATGCCCAGACGTGGGTCCCTTGCTCACTTTGCCACTGGATTCAAGATAGCCTGGCTGATGACGGCTGTAAGCCAGAAACCGGTCCCAGGATGCTTGTTTCCGGTCCAGGGAAGACATGGCTTGGCAGTTCGGGCTGGACTGTTCCCATGAGGCACAGGGTCAGACTGATTTGCATATGGCCATGTCTGAACTGGGGTGGCGGAGTGAGCTAAAGAATGATGATGGATTAAACCCAGATCACTTGACTGGGGGTGAGTGCTTGCAATGTTCAACACTCCGTCCATCATCCCCTTTGGTTTTGCTGTGTTCGCCCTAAGTTGGCAGGGTATGCCCAGACGTGGGTCCCTTGCTCACTTTGCCACTGGATTCAAGATAGCCTGGCTGATGACGGCTGTAAGCCAGAAACCGGTCCCAGGATGCTTGTTTCCGGTCCAGGGAAGACATGGCTTGGCAGTTCGGGCTGGACTGTTCCCATGAGGCACAGGGTCAGACTGATTTGCATATGGCCATGTCTGAACTGGGGTGGCGGAGTGAGCTAAAGAATGATGATGGATTAAACCCAGATCACTTGACTGGGGGTGAGTGCTTGCAATGTTCAACACTCCGTCCATCATCCCCTTTGGTTTTGCTGTGTTCGCCCTAAGTTGGCAGGGTATGCCCAGACGTGGGTCCCTTGCTCACTTTGCCACTGGATTCAAGATAGCCTGGCTGATGACGGCTGTAAGCCAGAAACCGGTCCCAGGATGCTTGTTTCCGGTCCAGGGAAGACATGGCTTGGCAGTTCGGGCTGGACTGTTCCCATGAGGCACAGGGTCAGACTGATTTGCATATGGCCATGTCTGAACTGGGGTGGCGGAGTGAGCTAAAGAATGATGATGGATTAAACCCAGATCACTTGACTGGGGGTGAGTGCTTGCAATGTTCAACACTCCGTCCATCATCCCCTTTGGTTTTGCTGTGTTCGCCCTAAGTTGGCAGGGTATGCCCAGACGTGGGTCCCTTGCTCACTTTGCCACTGGATTCAAGATAGCCTGGCTGATGACGGCTGTAAGCCAGAAACCGGTCCCAGGATGCTTGTTTCCGGTCCAGGGAAGACATGGCTTGGCAGTTCGGGCTGGACTGTTCCCATGAGGCACAGGGTCAGACTGATTTGCATATGGCCATGTCTGAACTGGGGTGGCGGAGTGAGCTAAAGAATGATGATGGATTAAACCCAGATCACTTGACTGGGGGTGAGTGCTTGCAATGTTCAACACTCCGTCCATCATCCCCTTTGGTTTTGCTGTGTTCGCCCTAAGTTGGCAGGGTATGCCCAGACGTGGGTCCCTTGCTCACTTTGCCACTGGATTCAAGATAGCCTGGCTGATGACGGCTGTAAGCCAGAAACCGGTCCCAGGATGCTTGTTTCCGGTCCAGGGAAGACATGGCTTGGCAGTTCGGGCTGGACTGTTCCCATGAGGCACAGGGTCAGACTGATTTGCATATGGCCATGTCTGAACTGGGGTGGCGGAGTGAGCTAAAGAATGATGATGGATTAAACCCAGATCACTTGACTGGGGGTGAGTGCTTGCAATGTTCAACACTCCGTCCATCATCCCCTTTGGTTTTGCTGTGTTCGCCCTAAGTTGGCAGGGTATGCCCAGACGTGGGTCCCTTGCTCACTTTGCCACTGGATTCAAGATAGCCTGGCTGATGACGGCTGTAAGCCAGAAACCGGTCCCAGGATGCTTGTTTCCGGTCCAGGGAAGACATGGCTTGGCAGTTCGGGCTGGACTGTTCCCATGAGGCACAGGGTCAGACTGATTTGCATATGGCCATGTCTGAACTGGGGTGGCGGAGTGAGCTAAAGAATGATGATGGATTAAACCCAGATCACTTGACTGGGGGTGAGTGCTTGCAATGTTCAACACTCCGTCCATCATCCCCTTTGGTTTTGCTGTGTTCGCCCTAAGTTGGCAGGGTATGCCCAGACGTGGGTCCCTTGCTCACTTTGCCACTGGATTCAAGATAGCCTGGCTGATGACGGCTGTAAGCCAGAAACCGGTCCCAGGATGCTTGTTTCCGGTCCAGGGAAGACATGGCTTGGCAGTTCGGGCTGGACTGTTCCCATGAGGCACAGGGTCAGACTGATTTGCATATGGCCATGTCTGAACTGGGGTGGCGGAGTGAGCTAAAGAATGATGATGGATTAAACCCAGATCACTTGACTGGGGGTGAGTGCTTGCAATGTTCAACACTCCGTCCATCATCCCCTTTGGTTTTGCTGTGTTCGCCCTAAGTTGGCAGGGTATGCCCAGACGTGGGTCCCTTGCTCACTTTGCCACTGGATTCAAGATAGCCTGGCTGATGACGGCTGTAAGCCAGAAACCGGTCCCAGGATGCTTGTTTCCGGTCCAGGGAAGACATGGCTTGGCAGTTCGGGCTGGACTGTTCCCATGAGGCACAGGGTCAGACTGATTTGCATATGGCCATGTCTGAACTGGGGTGGCGGAGTGAGCTAAAGAATGATGATGGATTAAACCCAGATCACTTGACTGGGGGTGAGTGCTTGCAATGTTCAACACTCCGTCCATCATCCCCTTTGGTTTTGCTGTGTTCGCCCTAAGTTGGCAGGGTATGCCCAGACGTGGGTCCCTTGCTCACTTTGCCACTGGATTCAAGATAGCCTGGCTGATGACGGCTGTAAGCCAGAAACCGGTCCCAGGATGCTTGTTTCCGGTCCAGGGAAGACATGGCTTGGCAGTTCGGGCTGGACTGTTCCCATGAGGCACAGGGTCAGACTGATTTGCATATGGCCATGTCTGAACTGGGGTGGCGGAGTGAGCTAAAGAATGATGATGGATTAAACCCAGATCACTTGACTGGGGGTGAGTGCTTGCAATGTTCAACACTCCGTCCATCATCCCCTTTGGTTTTGCTGTGTTCGCCCTAAGTTGGCAGGGTATGCCCAGACGTGGGTCCCTTGCTCACTTTGCCACTGGATTCAAGATAGCCTGGCTGATGACGGCTGTAAGCCAGAAACCGGTCCCAGGATGCTTGTTTCCGGTCCAGGGAAGACATGGCTTGGCAGTTCGGGCTGGACTGTTCCCATGAGGCACAGGGTCAGACTGATTTGCATATGGCCATGTCTGAACTGGGGTGGCGGAGTGAGCTAAAGAATGATGATGGATTAAACCCAGATCACTTGACTGGGGGTGAGTGCTTGCAATGTTCAACACTCCGTCCATCATCCCCTTTGGTTTTGCTGTGTTCGCCCTAAGTTGGCAGGGTATGCCCAGACGTGGGTCCCTTGCTCACTTTGCCACTGGATTCAAGATAGCCTGGCTGATGACGGCTGTAAGCCAGAAACCGGTCCCAGGATGCTTGTTTCCGGTCCAGGGAAGACATGGCTTGGCAGTTCGGGCTGGACTGTTCCCATGAGGCACAGGGTCAGACTGATTTGCATATGGCCATGTCTGAACTGGGGTGGCGGAGTGAGCTAAAGAATGATGATGGATTAAACCCAGATCACTTGACTGGGGGTGAGTGCTTGCAATGTTCAACACTCCGTCCATCATCCCCTTTGGTTTTGCTGTGTTCGCCCTAAGTTGGCAGGGTATGCCCAGACGTGGGTCCCTTGCTCACTTTGCCACTGGATTCAAGATAGCCTGGCTGATGACGGCTGTAAGCCAGAAACCGGTCCCAGGATGCTTGTTTCCGGTCCAGGGAAGACATGGCTTGGCAGTTCGGGCTGGACTGTTCCCATGAGGCACAGGGTCAGACTGATTTGCATATGGCCATGTCTGAACTGGGGTGGCGGAGTGAGCTAAAGAATGATGATGGATTAAACCCAGATCACTTGACTGGGGGTGAGTGCTTGCAATGTTCAACACTCCGTCCATCATCCCCTTTGGTTTTGCTGTGTTCGCCCTAAGTTGGCAGGGTATGCCCAGACGTGGGTCCCTTGCTCACTTTGCCACTGGATTCAAGATAGCCTGGCTGATGACGGCTGTAAGCCAGAAACCGGTCCCAGGATGCTTGTTTCCGGTCCAGGGAAGACATGGCTTGGCAGTTCGGGCTGGACTGTTCCCATGAGGCACAGGGTCAGACTGATTTGCATATGGCCATGTCTGAACTGGGGTGGCGGAGTGAGCTAAAGAATGATGATGGATTAAACCCAGATCACTTGACTGGGGGTGAGTGCTTGCAATGTTCAACACTCCGTCCATCATCCCCTTTGGTTTTGCTGTGTTCGCCCTAAGTTGGCAGGGTATGCCCAGACGTGGGTCCCTTGCTCACTTTGCCACTGGATTCAAGATAGCCTGGCTGATGACGGCTGTAAGCCAGAAACCGGTCCCAGGATGCTTGTTTCCGGTCCAGGGAAGACATGGCTTGGCAGTTCGGGCTGGACTGTTCCCATGAGGCACAGGGTCAGACTGATTTGCATATGGCCATGTCTGAACTGGGGTGGCGGAGTGAGCTAAAGAATGATGATGGATTAAACCCAGATCACTTGACTGGGGGTGAGTGCTTGCAATGTTCAACACTCCGTCCATCATCCCCTTTGGTTTTGCTGTGTTCGCCCTAAGTTGGCAGGGTATGCCCAGACGTGGGTCCCTTGCTCACTTTGCCACTGGATTCAAGATAGCCTGGCTGATGACGGCTGTAAGCCAGAAACCGGTCCCAGGATGCTTGTTTCCGGTCCAGGGAAGACATGGCTTGGCAGTTCGGGCTGGACTGTTCCCATGAGGCACAGGGTCAGACTGATTTGCATATGGCCATGTCTGAACTGGGGTGGCGGAGTGAGCTAAAGAATGATGATGGATTAAACCCAGATCACTTGACTGGGGGTGAGTGCTTGCAATGTTCAACACTCCGTCCATCATCCCCTTTGGTTTTGCTGTGTTCGCCCTAAGTTGGCAGGGTATGCCCAGACGTGGGTCCCTTGCTCACTTTGCCACTGGATTCAAGATAGCCTGGCTGATGACGGCTGTAAGCCAGAAACCGGTCCCAGGATGCTTGTTTCCGGTCCAGGGAAGACATGGCTTGGCAGTTCGGGCTGGACTGTTCCCATGAGGCACAGGGTCAGACTGATTTGCATATGGCCATGTCTGAACTGGGGTGGCGGAGTGAGCTAAAGAATGATGATGGATTAAACCCAGATCACTTGACTGGGGGTGAGTGCTTGCAATGTTCAACACTCCGTCCATCATCCCCTTTGGTTTTGCTGTGTTCGCCCTAAGTTGGCAGGGTATGCCCAGACGTGGGTCCCTTGCTCACTTTGCCACTGGATTCAAGATAGCCTGGCTGATGACGGCTGTAAGCCAGAAACCGGTCCCAGGATGCTTGTTTCCGGTCCAGGGAAGACATGGCTTGGCAGTTCGGGCTGGACTGTTCCCATGAGGCACAGGGTCAGACTGATTTGCATATGGCCATGTCTGAACTGGGGTGGCGGAGTGAGCTAAAGAATGATGATGGATTAAACCCAGATCACTTGACTGGGGGTGAGTGCTTGCAATGTTCAACACTCCGTCCATCATCCCCTTTGGTTTTGCTGTGTTCGCCCTAAGTTGGCAGGGTATGCCCAGACGTGGGTCCCTTGCTCACTTTGCCACTGGATTCAAGATAGCCTGGCTGATGACGGCTGTAAGCCAGAAACCGGTCCCAGGATGCTTGTTTCCGGTCCAGGGAAGACATGGCTTGGCAGTTCGGGCTGGACTGTTCCCATGAGGCACAGGGTCAGACTGATTTGCATATGGCCATGTCTGAACTGGGGTGGCGGAGTGAGCTAAAGAATGATGATGGATTAAACCCAGATCACTTGACTGGGGGTGAGTGCTTGCAATGTTCAACACTCCGTCCATCATCCCCTTTGGTTTTGCTGTGTTCGCCCTAAGTTGGCAGGGTATGCCCAGACGTGGGTCCCTTGCTCACTTTGCCACTGGATTCAAGATAGCCTGGCTGATGACGGCTGTAAGCCAGAAACCGGTCCCAGGATGCTTGTTTCCGGTCCAGGGAAGACATGGCTTGGCAGTTCGGGCTGGACTGTTCCCATGAGGCACAGGGTCAGACTGATTTGCATATGGCCATGTCTGAACTGGGGTGGCGGAGTGAGCTAAAGAATGATGATGGATTAAACCCAGATCACTTGACTGGGGGTGAGTGCTTGCAATGTTCAACACTCCGTCCATCATCCCCTTTGGTTTTGCTGTGTTCGCCCTAAGTTGGCAGGGTATGCCCAGACGTGGGTCCCTTGCTCACTTTGCCACTGGATTCAAGATAGCCTGGCTGATGACGGCTGTAAGCCAGAAACCGGTCCCAGGATGCTTGTTTCCGGTCCAGGGAAGACATGGCTTGGCAGTTCGGGCTGGACTGTTCCCATGAGGCACAGGGTCAGACTGATTTGCATATGGCCATGTCTGAACTGGGGTGGCGGAGTGAGCTAAAGAATGATGATGGATTAAACCCAGATCACTTGACTGGGGGTGAGTGCTTGCAATGTTCAACACTCCGTCCATCATCCCCTTTGGTTTTGCTGTGTTCGCCCTAAGTTGGCAGGGTATGCCCAGACGTGGGTCCCTTGCTCACTTTGCCACTGGATTCAAGATAGCCTGGCTGATGACGGCTGTAAGCCAGAAACCGGTCCCAGGATGCTTGTTTCCGGTCCAGGGAAGACATGGCTTGGCAGTTCGGGCTGGACTGTTCCCATGAGGCACAGGGTCAGACTGATTTGCATATGGCCATGTCTGAACTGGGGTGGCGGAGTGAGCTAAAGAATGATGATGGATTAAACCCAGATCACTTGACTGGGGGTGAGTGCTTGCAATGTTCAACACTCCGTCCATCATCCCCTTTGGTTTTGCTGTGTTCGCCCTAAGTTGGCAGGGTATGCCCAGACGTGGGTCCCTTGCTCACTTTGCCACTGGATTCAAGATAGCCTGGCTGATGACGGCTGTAAGCCAGAAACCGGTCCCAGGATGCTTGTTTCCGGTCCAGGGAAGACATGGCTTGGCAGTTCGGGCTGGACTGTTCCCATGAGGCACAGGGTCAGACTGATTTGCATATGGCCATGTCTGAACTGGGGTGGCGGAGTGAGCTAAAGAATGATGATGGATTAAACCCAGATCACTTGACTGGGGGTGAGTGCTTGCAATGTTCAACACTCCGTCCATCATCCCCTTTGGTTTTGCTGTGTTCGCCCTAAGTTGGCAGGGTATGCCCAGACGTGGGTCCCTTGCTCACTTTGCCACTGGATTCAAGATAGCCTGGCTGATGACGGCTGTAAGCCAGAAACCGGTCCCAGGATGCTTGTTTCCGGTCCAGGGAAGACATGGCTTGGCAGTTCGGGCTGGACTGTTCCCATGAGGCACAGGGTCAGACTGATTTGCATATGGCCATGTCTGAACTGGGGTGGCGGAGTGAGCTAAAGAATGATGATGGATTAAACCCAGATCACTTGACTGGGGGTGAGTGCTTGCAATGTTCAACACTCCGTCCATCATCCCCTTTGGTTTTGCTGTGTTCGCCCTAAGTTGGCAGGGTATGCCCAGACGTGGGTCCCTTGCTCACTTTGCCACTGGATTCAAGATAGCCTGGCTGATGACGGCTGTAAGCCAGAAACCGGTCCCAGGATGCTTGTTTCCGGTCCAGGGAAGACATGGCTTGGCAGTTCGGGCTGGACTGTTCCCATGAGGCACAGGGTCAGACTGATTTGCATATGGCCATGTCTGAACTGGGGTGGCGGAGTGAGCTAAAGAATGATGATGGATTAAACCCAGATCACTTGACTGGGGGTGAGTGCTTGCAATGTTCAACACTCCGTCCATCATCCCCTTTGGTTTTGCTGTGTTCGCCCTAAGTTGGCAGGGTATGCCCAGACGTGGGTCCCTTGCTCACTTTGCCACTGGATTCAAGATAGCCTGGCTGATGACGGCTGTAAGCCAGAAACCGGTCCCAGGATGCTTGTTTCCGGTCCAGGGAAGACATGGCTTGGCAGTTCGGGCTGGACTGTTCCCATGAGGCACAGGGTCAGACTGATTTGCATATGGCCATGTCTGAACTGGGGTGGCGGAGTGAGCTAAAGAATGATGATGGATTAAACCCAGATCACTTGACTGGGGGTGAGTGCTTGCAATGTTCAACACTCCGTCCATCATCCCCTTTGGTTTTGCTGTGTTCGCCCTAAGTTGGCAGGGTATGCCCAGACGTGGGTCCCTTGCTCACTTTGCCACTGGATTCAAGATAGCCTGGCTGATGACGGCTGTAAGCCAGAAACCGGTCCCAGGATGCTTGTTTCCGGTCCAGGGAAGACATGGCTTGGCAGTTCGGGCTGGACTGTTCCCATGAGGCACAGGGTCAGACTGATTTGCATATGGCCATGTCTGAACTGGGGTGGCGGAGTGAGCTAAAGAATGATGATGGATTAAACCCAGATCACTTGACTGGGGGTGAGTGCTTGCAATGTTCAACACTCCGTCCATCATCCCCTTTGGTTTTGCTGTGTTCGCCCTAAGTTGGCAGGGTATGCCCAGACGTGGGTCCCTTGCTCACTTTGCCACTGGATTCAAGATAGCCTGGCTGATGACGGCTGTAAGCCAGAAACCGGTCCCAGGATGCTTGTTTCCGGTCCAGGGAAGACATGGCTTGGCAGTTCGGGCTGGACTGTTCCCATGAGGCACAGGGTCAGACTGATTTGCATATGGCCATGTCTGAACTGGGGTGGCGGAGTGAGCTAAAGAATGATGATGGATTAAACCCAGATCACTTGACTGGGGGTGAGTGCTTGCAATGTTCAACACTCCGTCCATCATCCCCTTTGGTTTTGCTGTGTTCGCCCTAAGTTGGCAGGGTATGCCCAGACGTGGGTCCCTTGCTCACTTTGCCACTGGATTCAAGATAGCCTGGCTGATGACGGCTGTAAGCCAGAAACCGGTCCCAGGATGCTTGTTTCCGGTCCAGGGAAGACATGGCTTGGCAGTTCGGGCTGGACTGTTCCCATGAGGCACAGGGTCAGACTGATTTGCATATGGCCATGTCTGAACTGGGGTGGCGGAGTGAGCTAAAGAATGATGATGGATTAAACCCAGATCACTTGACTGGGGGTGAGTGCTTGCAATGTTCAACACTCCGTCCATCATCCCCTTTGGTTTTGCTGTGTTCGCCCTAAGTTGGCAGGGTATGCCCAGACGTGGGTCCCTTGCTCACTTTGCCACTGGATTCAAGATAGCCTGGCTGATGACGGCTGTAAGCCAGAAACCGGTCCCAGGATGCTTGTTTCCGGTCCAGGGAAGACATGGCTTGGCAGTTCGGGCTGGACTGTTCCCATGAGGCACAGGGTCAGACTGATTTGCATATGGCCATGTCTGAACTGGGGTGGCGGAGTGAGCTAAAGAATGATGATGGATTAAACCCAGATCACTTGACTGGGGGTGAGTGCTTGCAATGTTCAACACTCCGTCCATCATCCCCTTTGGTTTTGCTGTGTTCGCCCTAAGTTGGCAGGGTATGCCCAGACGTGGGTCCCTTGCTCACTTTGCCACTGGATTCAAGATAGCCTGGCTGATGACGGCTGTAAGCCAGAAACCGGTCCCAGGATGCTTGTTTCCGGTCCAGGGAAGACATGGCTTGGCAGTTCGGGCTGGACTGTTCCCATGAGGCACAGGGTCAGACTGATTTGCATATGGCCATGTCTGAACTGGGGTGGCGGAGTGAGCTAAAGAATGATGATGGATTAAACCCAGATCACTTGACTGGGGGTGAGTGCTTGCAATGTTCAACACTCCGTCCATCATCCCCTTTGGTTTTGCTGTGTTCGCCCTAAGTTGGCAGGGTATGCCCAGACGTGGGTCCCTTGCTCACTTTGCCACTGGATTCAAGATAGCCTGGCTGATGACGGCTGTAAGCCAGAAACCGGTCCCAGGATGCTTGTTTCCGGTCCAGGGAAGACATGGCTTGGCAGTTCGGGCTGGACTGTTCCCATGAGGCACAGGGTCAGACTGATTTGCATATGGCCATGTCTGAACTGGGGTGGCGGAGTGAGCTAAAGAATGATGATGGATTAAACCCAGATCACTTGACTGGGGGTGAGTGCTTGCAATGTTCAACACTCCGTCCATCATCCCCTTTGGTTTTGCTGTGTTCGCCCTAAGTTGGCAGGGTATGCCCAGACGTGGGTCCCTTGCTCACTTTGCCACTGGATTCAAGATAGCCTGGCTGATGACGGCTGTAAGCCAGAAACCGGTCCCAGGATGCTTGTTTCCGGTCCAGGGAAGACATGGCTTGGCAGTTCGGGCTGGACTGTTCCCATGAGGCACAGGGTCAGACTGATTTGCATATGGCCATGTCTGAACTGGGGTGGCGGAGTGAGCTAAAGAATGATGATGGATTAAACCCAGATCACTTGACTGGGGGTGAGTGCTTGCAATGTTCAACACTCCGTCCATCATCCCCTTTGGTTTTGCTGTGTTCGCCCTAAGTTGGCAGGGTATGCCCAGACGTGGGTCCCTTGCTCACTTTGCCACTGGATTCAAGATAGCCTGGCTGATGACGGCTGTAAGCCAGAAACCGGTCCCAGGATGCTTGTTTCCGGTCCAGGGAAGACATGGCTTGGCAGTTCGGGCTGGACTGTTCCCATGAGGCACAGGGTCAGACTGATTTGCATATGGCCATGTCTGAACTGGGGTGGCGGAGTGAGCTAAAGAATGATGATGGATTAAACCCAGATCACTTGACTGGGGGTGAGTGCTTGCAATGTTCAACACTCCGTCCATCATCCCCTTTGGTTTTGCTGTGTTCGCCCTAAGTTGGCAGGGTATGCCCAGACGTGGGTCCCTTGCTCACTTTGCCACTGGATTCAAGATAGCCTGGCTGATGACGGCTGTAAGCCAGAAACCGGTCCCAGGATGCTTGTTTCCGGTCCAGGGAAGACATGGCTTGGCAGTTCGGGCTGGACTGTTCCCATGAGGCACAGGGTCAGACTGATTTGCATATGGCCATGTCTGAACTGGGGTGGTGGAGTGAGCTAAAGAATGATGATGGATTAAACCCAGATCACTTGACTGGGGGTGAGTGCTTGCAATGTTCAACACTCCGTCCATCATCCCCTTTGGTTTTGCTGTGTTCGCCCTAAGTTGGCAGGGTATGCCCAGACGTGGGTCCCTTGCTCACTTTGCCACTGGATTCAAGATAGCCTGGCTGATGACGGCTGTAAGCCAGAAACCGGTCCCAGGATGCTTGTTTCCGGTCCAGGGAAGACATGGCTTGGCAGTTCGGGCTGGACTGTTCCCATGAGGCACAGGGTCAGACTGATTTGCATATGGCCATGTCTGAACTGGGGTGGCGGAGTGAGCTAAAGAATGATGATGGATTAAACCCAGATCACTTGACTGGGGGTGAGTGCTTGCAATGTTCAACACTCCGTCCATCATCCCCTTTGGTTTTGCTGTGTTCGCCCTAAGTTGGCAGGGTATGCCCAGACGTGGGTCCCTTGCTCACTTTGCCACTGGATTCAAGATAGCCTGGCTGATGACGGCTGTAAGCCAGAAACCGGTCCCAGGATGCTTGTTTCCGGTCCAGGGAAGACATGGCTTGGCAGTTCGGGCTGGACTGTTCCCATGAGGCACAGGGTCAGACTGATTTGCATATGGCCATGTCTGAACTGGGGTGGCGGAGTGAGCTAAAGAATGATGATGGATTAAACCCAGATCACTTGACTGGGGGTGAGTGCTTGCAATGTTCAACACTCCGTCCATCATCCCCTTTGGTTTTGCTGTGTTCGCCCTAAGTTGGCAGGGTATGCCCAGACGTGGGTCCCTTGCTCACTTTGCCACTGGATTCAAGATAGCCTGGCTGATGACGGCTGTAAGCCAGAAACCGGTCCCAGGATGCTTGTTTCCGGTCCAGGGAAGACATGGCTTGGCAGTTCGGGCTGGACTGTTCCCATGAGGCACAGGGTCAGACTGATTTGCATATGGCCATGTCTGAACTGGGGTGGCGGAGTGAGCTAAAGAATGATGATGGATTAAACCCAGATCACTTGACTGGGGGTGAGTGCTTGCAATGTTCAACACTCCGTCCATCATCCCCTTTGGTTTTGCTGTGTTCGCCCTAAGTTGGCAGGGTATGCCCAGACGTGGGTCCCTTGCTCACTTTGCCACTGGATTCAAGATAGCCTGGCTGATGACGGCTGTAAGCCAGAAACCGGTCCCAGGATGCTTGTTTCCGGTCCAGGGAAGACATGGCTTGGCAGTTCGGGCTGGACTGTTCCCATGAGGCACAGGGTCAGACTGATTTGCATATGGCCATGTCTGAACTGGGGTGGCGGAGTGAGCTAAAGAATGATGATGGATTAAACCCAGATCACTTGACTGGGGGTGAGTGCTTGCAATGTTCAACACTCCGTCCATCATCCCCTTTGGTTTTGCTGTGTTCGCCCTAAGTTGGCAGGGTATGCCCAGACGTGGGTCCCTTGCTCACTTTGCCACTGGATTCAAGATAGCCTGGCTGATGACGGCTGTAAGCCAGAAACCGGTCCCAGGATGCTTGTTTCCGGTCCAGGGAAGACATGGCTTGGCAGTTCGGGCTGGACTGTTCCCATGAGGCACAGGGTCAGACTGATTTGCATATGGCCATGTCTGAACTGGGGTGGCGGAGTGAGCTAAAGAATGATGATGGATTAAACCCAGATCACTTGACTGGGGGTGAGTGCTTGCAATGTTCAACACTCCGTCCATCATCCCCTTTGGTTTTGCTGTGTTCGCCCTAAGTTGGCAGGGTATGCCCAGACGTGGGTCCCTTGCTCACTTTGCCACTGGATTCAAGATAGCCTGGCTGATGACGGCTGTAAGCCAGAAACCGGTCCCAGGATGCTTGTTTCCGGTCCAGGGAAGACATGGCTTGGCAGTTCGGGCTGGACTGTTCCCATGAGGCACAGGGTCAGACTGATTTGCATATGGCCATGTCTGAACTGGGGTGGCGGAGTGAGCTAAAGAATGATGATGGATTAAACCCAGATCACTTGACTGGGGGTGAGTGCTTGCAATGTTCAACACTCCGTCCATCATCCCCTTTGGTTTTGCTGTGTTCGCCCTAAGTTGGCAGGGTATGCCCAGACGTGGGTCCCTTGCTCACTTTGCCACTGGATTCAAGATAGCCTGGCTGATGACGGCTGTAAGCCAGAAACCGGTCCCAGGATGCTTGTTTCCGGTCCAGGGAAGACATGGCTTGGCAGTTCGGGCTGGACTGTTCCCATGAGGCACAGGGTCAGACTGATTTGCATATGGCCATGTCTGAACTGGGGTGGCGGAGTGAGCTAAAGAATGATGATGGATTAAACCCAGATCACTTGACTGGGGGTGAGTGCTTGCAATGTTCAACACTCCGTCCATCATCCCCTTTGGTTTTGCTGTGTTCGCCCTAAGTTGGCAGGGTATGCCCAGACGTGGGTCCCTTGCTCACTTTGCCACTGGATTCAAGATAGCCTGGCTGATGACGGCTGTAAGCCAGAAACCGGTCCCAGGATGCTTGTTTCCGGTCCAGGGAAGACATGGCTTGGCAGTTCGGGCTGGACTGTTCCCATGAGGCACAGGGTCAGACTGATTTGCATATGGCCATGTCTGAACTGGGGTGGCGGAGTGAGCTAAAGAATGATGATGGATTAAACCCAGATCACTTGACTGGGGGTGAGTGCTTGCAATGTTCAACACTCCGTCCATCATCCCCTTTGGTTTTGCTGTGTTCGCCCTAAGTTGGCAGGGTATGCCCAGACGTGGGTCCCTTGCTCACTTTGCCACTGGATTCAAGATAGCCTGGCTGATGACGGCTGTAAGCCAGAAACCGGTCCCAGGATGCTTGTTTCCGGTCCAGGGAAGACATGGCTTGGCAGTTCGGGCTGGACTGTTCCCATGAGGCACAGGGTCAGACTGATTTGCATATGGCCATGTCTGAACTGGGGTGGCGGAGTGAGCTAAAGAATGATGATGGATTAAACCCAGATCACTTGACTGGGGGTGAGTGCTTGCAATGTTCAACACTCCGTCCATCATCCCCTTTGGTTTTGCTGTGTTCGCCCTAAGTTGGCAGGGTATGCCCAGACGTGGGTCCCTTGCTCACTTTGCCACTGGATTCAAGATAGCCTGGCTGATGACGGCTGTAAGCCAGAAACCGGTCCCAGGATGCTTGTTTCCGGTCCAGGGAAGACATGGCTTGGCAGTTCGGGCTGGACTGTTCCCATGAGGCACAGGGTCAGACTGATTTGCATATGGCCATGTCTGAACTGGGGTGGCGGAGTGAGCTAAAGAATGATGATGGATTAAACCCAGATCACTTGACTGGGGGTGAGTGCTTGCAATGTTCAACACTCCGTCCATCATCCCCTTTGGTTTTGCTATGTTCGCCCTAAGTTGGCAGGGTATGCCCAGACGTGGGTCCCTTGCTCACTTTGCCACTGGATTCAAGATAGCCTGGCTGATGACGGCTGTAAGCCAGAAACCGGTCCCAGGATGCTTGTTTCCGGTCCAGGGAAGACATGGCTTGGCAGTTCGGGCTGGACTGTTCCCATGAGGCACAGGGTCAGACTGATTTGCATATGGCCATGTCTGAACTGGGGTGGCGGAGTGAGCTAAAGAATGATGATGGATTAAACCCAGATCACTTGACTGGGGGTGAGTGCTTGCAATGTTCAACACTCCGTCCATCATCCCCTTTGGTTTTGCTGTGTTCGCCCTAAGTTGGCAGGGTATGCCCAGACGTGGGTCCCTTGCTCACTTTGCCACTGGATTCAAGATAGCCTGGCTGATGACGGCTGTAAGCCAGAAACCGGTCCCAGGATGCTTGTTTCCGGTCCAGGGAAGACATGGCTTGGCAGTTCGGGCTGGACTGTTCCCATGAGGCACAGGGTCAGACTGATTTGCATATGGCCATGTCTGAACTGGGGTGGCGGAGTGAGCTAAAGAATGATGATGGATTAAACCCAGATCACTTGACTGGGGGTGAGTGCTTGCAATGTTCAACACTCCGTCCATCATCCCCTTTGGTTTTGCTGTGTTCGCCCTAAGTTGGCAGGGTATGCCCAGACGTGGGTCCCTTGCTCACTTTGCCACTGGATTCAAGATAGCCTGGCTGATGACGGCTGTAAGCCAGAAACCGGTCCCAGGATGCTTGTTTCCGGTCCAGGGAAGACATGGCTTGGCAGTTCGGGCTGGACTGTTCCCATGAGGCACAGGGTCAGACTGATTTGCATATGGCCATGTCTGAACTGGGGTGGCGGAGTGAGCTAAAGAATGATGATGGATTAAACCCAGATCACTTGACTGGGGGTGAGTGCTTGCAATGTTCAACACTCCGTCCATCATCCCCTTTGGTTTTGCTGTGTTCGCCCTAAGTTGGCAGGGTATGCCCAGACGTGGGTCCCTTGCTCACTTTGCCACTGGATTCAAGATAGCCTGGCTGATGACGGCTGTAAGCCAGAAACCGGTCCCAGGATGCTTGTTTCCGGTCCAGGGAAGACATGGCTTGGCAGTTCGGGCTGGACTGTTCCCATGAGGCACAGGGTCAGACTGATTTGCATATGGCCATGTCTGAACTGGGGTGGCGGAGTGAGCTAAAGAATGATGATGGATTAAACCCAGATCACTTGACTGGGGGTGAGTGCTTGCAATGTTCAACACTCCGTCCATCATCCCCTTTGGTTTTGCTGTGTTCGCCCTAAGTTGGCAGGGTATGCCCAGACGTGGGTCCCTTGCTCACTTTGCCACTGGATTCAAGATAGCCTGGCTGATGACGGCTGTAAGCCAGAAACCGGTCCCAGGATGCTTGTTTCCGGTCCAGGGAAGACATGGCTTGGCAGTTCGGGCTGGACTGTTCCCATGAGGCACAGGGTCAGACTGATTTGCATATGGCCATGTCTGAACTGGGGTGGCGGAGTGAGCTAAAGAATGATGATGGATTAAACCCAGATCACTTGACTGGGGGTGAGTGCTTGCAATGTTCAACACTCCGTCCATCATCCCCTTTGGTTTTGCTGTGTTCGCCCTAAGTTGGCAGGGTATGCCCAGACGTGGGTCCCTTGCTCACTTTGCCACTGGATTCAAGATAGCCTGGCTGATGACGGCTGTAAGCCAGAAACCGGTCCCAGGATGCTTGTTTCCGGTCCAGGGAAGACATGGCTTGGCAGTTCGGGCTGGACTGTTCCCATGAGGCACAGGGTCAGACTGATTTGCATATGGCCATGTCTGAACTGGGGTGGCGGAGTGAGCTAAAGAATGATGATGGATTAAACCCAGATCACTTGACTGGGGGTGAGTGCTTGCAATGTTCAACACTCCGTCCATCATCCCCTTTGGTTTTGCTGTGTTCGCCCTAAGTTGGCAGGGTATGCCCAGACGTGGGTCCCTTGCTCACTTTGCCACTGGATTCAAGATAGCCTGGCTGATGACGGCTGTAAGCCAGAAACCGGTCCCAGGATGCTTGTTTCCGGTCCAGGGAAGACATGGCTTGGCAGTTCGGGCTGGACTGTTCCCATGAGGCACAGGGTCAGACTGATTTGCATATGGCCATGTCTGAACTGGGGTGGCGGAGTGAGCTAAAGAATGATGATGGATTAAACCCAGATCACTTGACTGGGGGTGAGTGCTTGCAATGTTCAACACTCCGTCCATCATCCCCTTTGGTTTTGCTGTGTTCGCCCTAAGTTGGCAGGGTATGCCCAGACGTGGGTCCCTTGCTCACTTTGCCACTGGATTCAAGATAGCCTGGCTGATGACGGCTGTAAGCCAGAAACCGGTCCCAGGATGCTTGTTTCCGGTCCAGGGAAGACATGGCTTGGCAGTTCGGGCTGGACTGTTCCCATGAGGCACAGGGTCAGACTGATTTGCATATGGCCATGTCTGAACTGGGGTGGCGGAGTGAGCTAAAGAATGATGATGGATTAAACCCAGATCACTTGACTGGGGGTGAGTGCTTGCAATGTTCAACACTCCGTCCATCATCCCCTTTGGTTTTGCTGTGTTCGCCCTAAGTTGGCAGGGTATGCCCAGACGTGGGTCCCTTGCTCACTTTGCCACTGGATTCAAGATAGCCTGGCTGATGACGGCTGTAAGCCAGAAACCGGTCCCAGGATGCTTGTTTCCGGTCCAGGGAAGACATGGCTTGGCAGTTCGGGCTGGACTGTTCCCATGAGGCACAGGGTCAGACTGATTTGCATATGGCCATGTCTGAACTGGGGTGGCGGAGTGAGCTAAAGAATGATGATGGATTAAACCCAGATCACTTGACTGGGGGTGAGTGCTTGCAATGTTCAACACTCCGTCCATCATCCCCTTTGGTTTTGCTGTGTTCGCCCTAAGTTGGCAGGGTATGCCCAGACGTGGGTCCCTTGCTCACTTTGCCACTGGATTCAAGATAGCCTGGCTGATGACGGCTGTAAGCCAGAAACCGGTCCCAGGATGCTTGTTTCCGGTCCAGGGAAGACATGGCTTGGCAGTTCGGGCTGGACTGTTCCCATGAGGCACAGGGTCAGACTGATTTGCATATGGCCATGTCTGAACTGGGGTGGCGGAGTGAGCTAAAGAATGATGATGGATTAAACCCAGATCACTTGACTGGGGGTGAGTGCTTGCAATGTTCAACACTCCGTCCATCATCCCCTTTGGTTTTGCTGTGTTCGCCCTAAGTTGGCAGGGTATGCCCAGACGTGGGTCCCTTGCTCACTTTGCCACTGGATTCAAGATAGCCTGGCTGATGACGGCTGTAAGCCAGAAACCGGTCCCAGGATGCTTGTTTCCGGTCCAGGGAAGACATGGCTTGGCAGTTCGGGCTGGACTGTTCCCATGAGGCACAGGGTCAGACTGATTTGCATATGGCCATGTCTGAACTGGGGTGGTGGAGTGAGCTAAAGAATGATGATGGATTAAACCCAGATCACTTGACTGGGGGTGAGTGCTTGCAATGTTCAACACTCCGTCCATCATCCCCTTTGGTTTTGCTGTGTTCGCCCTAAGTTGGCAGGGTATGCCCAGACGTGGGTCCCTTGCTCACTTTGCCACTGGATTCAAGATAGCCTGGCTGATGACGGCTGTAAGCCAGAAACCGGTCCCAGGATGCTTGTTTCCGGTCCAGGGAAGACATGGCTTGGCAGTTCGGGCTGGACTGTTCCCATGAGGCACAGGGTCAGACTGATTTGCATATGGCCATGTCTGAACTGGGGTGGCGGAGTGAGCTAAAGAATGATGATGGATTAAACCCAGATCACTTGACTGGGGGTGAGTGCTTGCAATGTTCAACACTCCGTCCATCATCCCCTTTGGTTTTGCTGTGTTCGCCCTAAGTTGGCAGGGTATGCCCAGACGTGGGTCCCTTGCTCACTTTGCCACTGGATTCAAGATAGCCTGGCTGATGACGGCTGTAAGCCAGAAACCGGTCCCAGGATGCTTGTTTCCGGTCCAGGGAAGACATGGCTTGGCAGTTCGGGCTGGACTGTTCCCATGAGGCACAGGGTCAGACTGATTTGCATATGGCCATGTCTGAACTGGGGTGGCGGAGTGAGCTAAAGAATGATGATGGATTAAACCCAGATCACTTGACTGGGGGTGAGTGCTTGCAATGTTCAACACTCCGTCCATCATCCCCTTTGGTTTTGCTGTGTTCGCCCTAAGTTGGCAGGGTATGCCCAGACGTGGGTCCCTTGCTCACTTTGCCACTGGATTCAAGATAGCCTGGCTGATGACGGCTGTAAGCCAGAAACCGGTCCCAGGATGCTTGTTTCCGGTCCAGGGAAGACATGGCTTGGCAGTTCGGGCTGGACTGTTCCCATGAGGCACAGGGTCAGACTGATTTGCATATGGCCATGTCTGAACTGGGGTGGCGGAGTGAGCTAAAGAATGATGATGGATTAAACCCAGATCACTTGACTGGGGGTGAGTGCTTGCAATGTTCAACACTCCGTCCATCATCCCCTTTGGTTTTGCTGTGTTCGCCCTAAGTTGGCAGGGTATGCCCAGACGTGGGTCCCTTGCTCACTTTGCCACTGGATTCAAGATAGCCTGGCTGATGACGGCTGTAAGCCAGAAACCGGTCCCAGGATGCTTGTTTCCGGTCCAGGGAAGACATGGCTTGGCAGTTCGGGCTGGACTGTTCCCATGAGGCACAGGGTCAGACTGATTTGCATATGGCCATGTCTGAACTGGGGTGGCGGAGTGAGCTAAAGAATGATGATGGATTAAACCCAGATCACTTGACTGGGGGTGAGTGCTTGCAATGTTCAACACTCCGTCCATCATCCCCTTTGGTTTTGCTGTGTTCGCCCTAAGTTGGCAGGGTATGCCCAGACGTGGGTCCCTTGCTCACTTTGCCACTGGATTCAAGATAGCCTGGCTGATGACGGCTGTAAGCCAGAAACCGGTCCCAGGATGCTTGTTTCCGGTCCAGGGAAGACATGGCTTGGCAGTTCGGGCTGGACTGTTCCCATGAGGCACAGGGTCAGACTGATTTGCATATGGCCATGTCTGAACTGGGGTGGCGGAGTGAGCTAAAGAATGATGATGGATTAAACCCAGATCACTTGACTGGGGGTGAGTGCTTGCAATGTTCAACACTCCGTCCATCATCCCCTTTGGTTTTGCTGTGTTCGCCCTAAGTTGGCAGGGTATGCCCAGACGTGGGTCCCTTGCTCACTTTGCCACTGGATTCAAGATAGCCTGGCTGATGACGGCTGTAAGCCAGAAACCGGTCCCAGGATGCTTGTTTCCGGTCCAGGGAAGACATGGCTTGGCAGTTCGGGCTGGACTGTTCCCATGAGGCACAGGGTCAGACTGATTTGCATATGGCCATGTCTGAACTGGGGTGGCGGAGTGAGCTAAAGAATGATGATGGATTAAACCCAGATCACTTGACTGGGGGTGAGTGCTTGCAATGTTCAACACTCCGTCCATCATCCCCTTTGGTTTTGCTGTGTTCGCCCTAAGTTGGCAGGGTATGCCCAGACGTGGGTCCCTTGCTCACTTTGCCACTGGATTCAAGATAGCCTGGCTGATGACGGCTGTAAGCCAGAAACCGGTCCCAGGATGCTTGTTTCCGGTCCAGGGAAGACATGGCTTGGCAGTTCGGGCTGGACTGTTCCCATGAGGCACAGGGTCAGACTGATTTGCATATGGCCATGTCTGAACTGGGGTGGCGGAGTGAGCTAAAGAATGATGATGGATTAAACCCAGATCACTTGACTGGGGGTGAGTGCTTGCAATGTTCAACACTCCGTCCATCATCCCCTTTGGTTTTGCTGTGTTCGCCCTAAGTTGGCAGGGTATGCCCAGACGTGGGTCCCTTGCTCACTTTGCCACTGGATTCAAGATAGCCTGGCTGATGACGGCTGTAAGCCAGAAACCGGTCCCAGGATGCTTGTTTCCGGTCCAGGGAAGACATGGCTTGGCAGTTCGGGCTGGACTGTTCCCATGAGGCACAGGGTCAGACTGATTTGCATATGGCCATGTCTGAACTGGGGTGGCGGAGTGAGCTAAAGAATGATGATGGATTAAACCCAGATCACTTGACTGGGGGTGAGTGCTTGCAATGTTCAACACTCCGTCCATCATCCCCTTTGGTTTTGCTGTGTTCGCCCTAAGTTGGCAGGGTATGCCCAGACGTGGGTCCCTTGCTCACTTTGCCACTGGATTCAAGATAGCCTGGCTGATGACGGCTGTAAGCCAGAAACCGGTCCCAGGATGCTTGTTTCCGGTCCAGGGAAGACATGGCTTGGCAGTTCGGGCTGGACTGTTCCCATGAGGCACAGGGTCAGACTGATTTGCATATGGCCATGTCTGAACTGGGGTGGCGGAGTGAGCTAAAGAATGATGATGGATTAAACCCAGATCACTTGACTGGGGGTGAGTGCTTGCAATGTTCAACACTCCGTCCATCATCCCCTTTGGTTTTGCTGTGTTCGCCCTAAGTTGGCAGGGTATGCCCAGACGTGGGTCCCTTGCTCACTTTGCCACTGGATTCAAGATAGCCTGGCTGATGACGGCTGTAAGCCAGAAACCGGTCCCAGGATGCTTGTTTCCGGTCCAGGGAAGACATGGCTTGGCAGTTCGGGCTGGACTGTTCCCATGAGGCACAGGGTCAGACTGATTTGCATATGGCCATGTCTGAACTGGGGTGGCGGAGTGAGCTAAAGAATGATGATGGATTAAACCCAGATCACTTGACTGGGGGTGAGTGCTTGCAATGTTCAACACTCCGTCCATCATCCCCTTTGGTTTTGCTGTGTTCGCCCTAAGTTGGCAGGGTATGCCCAGACGTGGGTCCCTTGCTCACTTTGCCACTGGATTCAAGATAGCCTGGCTGATGACGGCTGTAAGCCAGAAACCGGTCCCAGGATGCTTGTTTCCGGTCCAGGGAAGACATGGCTTGGCAGTTCGGGCTGGACTGTTCCCATGAGGCACAGGGTCAGACTGATTTGCATATGGCCATGTCTGAACTGGGGTGGCGGAGTGAGCTAAAGAATGATGATGGATTAAACCCAGATCACTTGACTGGGGGTGAGTGCTTGCAATGTTCAACACTCCGTCCATCATCCCCTTTGGTTTTGCTGTGTTCGCCCTAAGTTGGCAGGGTATGCCCAGACGTGGGTCCCTTGCTCACTTTGCCACTGGATTCAAGATAGCCTGGCTGATGACGGCTGTAAGCCAGAAACCGGTCCCAGGATGCTTGTTTCCGGTCCAGGGAAGACATGGCTTGGCAGTTCGGGCTGGACTGTTCCCATGAGGCACAGGGTCAGACTGATTTGCATATGGCCATGTCTGAACTGGGGTGGCGGAGTGAGCTAAAGAATGATGATGGATTAAACCCAGATCACTTGACTGGGGGTGAGTGCTTGCAATGTTCAACACTCCGTCCATCATCCCCTTTGGTTTTGCTGTGTTCGCCCTAAGTTGGCAGGGTATGCCCAGACGTGGGTCCCTTGCTCACTTTGCCACTGGATTCAAGATAGCCTGGCTGATGACGGCTGTAAGCCAGAAACCGGTCCCAGGATGCTTGTTTCCGGTCCAGGGAAGACATGGCTTGGCAGTTCGGGCTGGACTGTTCCCATGAGGCACAGGGTCAGACTGATTTGCATATGGCCATGTCTGAACTGGGGTGGCGGAGTGAGCTAAAGAATGATGATGGATTAAACCCAGATCACTTGACTGGGGGTGAGTGCTTGCAATGTTCAACACTCCGTCCATCATCCCCTTTGGTTTTGCTGTGTTCGCCCTAAGTTGGCAGGGTATGCCCAGACGTGGGTCCCTTGCTCACTTTGCCACTGGATTCAAGATAGCCTGGCTGATGACGGCTGTAAGCCAGAAACCGGTCCCAGGATGCTTGTTTCCGGTCCAGGGAAGACATGGCTTGGCAGTTCGGGCTGGACTGTTCCCATGAGGCACAGGGTCAGACTGATTTGCATATGGCCATGTCTGAACTGGGGTGGCGGAGTGAGCTAAAGAATGATGATGGATTAAACCCAGATCACTTGACTGGGGGTGAGTGCTTGCAATGTTCAACACTCCGTCCATCATCCCCTTTGGTTTTGCTATGTTCGCCCTAAGTTGGCAGGGTATGCCCAGACGTGGGTCCCTTGCTCACTTTGCCACTGGATTCAAGATAGCCTGGCTGATGACGGCTGTAAGCCAGAAACCGGTCCCAGGATGCTTGTTTCCGGTCCAGGGAAGACATGGCTTGGCAGTTCGGGCTGGACTGTTCCCATGAGGCACAGGGTCAGACTGATTTGCATATGGCCATGTCTGAACTGGGGTGGCGGAGTGAGCTAAAGAATGATGATGGATTAAACCCAGATCACTTGACTGGGGGTGAGTGCTTGCAATGTTCAACACTCCGTCCATCATCCCCTTTGGTTTTGCTGTGTTCGCCCTAAGTTGGCAGGGTATGCCCAGACGTGGGTCCCTTGCTCACTTTGCCACTGGATTCAAGATAGCCTGGCTGATGACGGCTGTAAGCCAGAAACCGGTCCCAGGATGCTTGTTTCCGGTCCAGGGAAGACATGGCTTGGCAGTTCGGGCTGGACTGTTCCCATGAGGCACAGGGTCAGACTGATTTGCATATGGCCATGTCTGAACTGGGGTGGCGGAGTGAGCTAAAGAATGATGATGGATTAAACCCAGATCACTTGACTGGGGGTGAGTGCTTGCAATGTTCAACACTCCGTCCATCATCCCCTTTGGTTTTGCTGTGTTCGCCCTAAGTTGGCAGGGTATGCCCAGACGTGGGTCCCTTGCTCACTTTGCCACTGGATTCAAGATAGCCTGGCTGATGACGGCTGTAAGCCAGAAACCGGTCCCAGGATGCTTGTTTCCGGTCCAGGGAAGACATGGCTTGGCAGTTCGGGCTGGACTGTTCCCATGAGGCACAGGGTCAGACTGATTTGCATATGGCCATGTCTGAACTGGGGTGGTGGAGTGAGCTAAAGAATGATGATGGATTAAACCCAGATCACTTGACTGGGGGTGAGTGCTTGCAATGTTCAACACTCCGTCCATCATCCCCTTTGGTTTTGCTGTGTTCGCCCTAAGTTGGCAGGGTATGCCCAGACGTGGGTCCCTTGCTCACTTTGCCACTGGATTCAAGATAGCCTGGCTGATGACGGCTGTAAGCCAGAAACCGGTCCCAGGATGCTTGTTTCCGGTCCAGGGAAGACATGGCTTGGCAGTTCGGGCTGGACTGTTCCCATGAGGCACAGGGTCAGACTGATTTGCATATGGCCATGTCTGAACTGGGGTGGTGGAGTGAGCTAAAGAATGATGATGGATTAAACCCAGATCACTTGACTGGGGGTGAGTGCTTGCAATGTTCAACACTCCGTCCATCATCCCCTTTGGTTTTGCTATGTTCGCCCTAAGTTGGCAGGGTATGCCCAGACGTGGGTCCCTTGCTCACTTTGCCACTGGATTCAAGATAGCCTGGCTGATGACGGCTGTAAGCCAGAAACCGGTCCCAGGATGCTTGTTTCCGGTCCAGGGAAGACATGGCTTGGCAGTTCGGGCTGGACTGTTCCCATGAGGCACAGGGTCAGACTGATTTGCATATGGCCATGTCTGAACTGGGGTGGTGGAGTGAGCTAAAGAATGATGATGGATTAAACCCAGATCACTTGACTGGGGGTGAGTGCTTGCAATGTTCAACACTCCGTCCATCATCCCCTTTGGTTTTGCTATGTTCGCCCTAAGTTGGCAGGGTATGCCCAGACGTGGGTCCCTTGCTCACTTTGCCACTGGATTCAAGATAGCCTGGCTGATGACGGCTGTAAGCCAGAAACCGGTCCCAGGATGCTTGTTTCCGGTCCAGGGAAGACATGGCTTGGCAGTTCGGGCTGGACTGTTCCCATGAGGCACAGGGTCAGACTGATTTGCATATGGCCATGTCTGAACTGGGGTGGTGGAGTGAGCTAAAGAATGATGATGGATTAAACCCAGATCACTTGACTGGGGGTGAGTGCTTGCAATGTTCAACACTCCGTCCATCATCCCCTTTGGTTTTGCTATGTTCGCCCTAAGTTGGCAGGGTATGCCCAGACGTGGGTCCCTTGCTCACTTTGCCACTGGATTCAAGATAGCCTGGCTGATGACGGCTGTAAGCCAGAAACCGGTCCCAGGATGCTTGTTTCCGGTCCAGGGAAGACATGGCTTGGCAGTTCGGGCTGGACTGTTCCCATGAGGCACAGGGTCAGACTGATTTGCATATGGCCATGTCTGAACTGGGGTGGTGGAGTGAGCTAAAGAATGATGATGGATTAAACCCAGATCACTTGACTGGGGGTGAGTGCTTGCAATGTTCACTCCGTCCATCATCCCCTTTGGTTTTGCTGTGTTCGCCCTAAGTTGGCAGGGTATGCCCAGACGTGGGTCTCTTGCTCACTTTGCCACTGGATTCAAGATAGCCTGGCTGATGACGGCTGTAAGCCAGAAACCGGTCCCAGGATGCTTGTTTCGGGTCCAGGGAAGACATGGCTTGGCAGTTCGGGCTGGACTGTTCCCATGAGGCACAGGGTCAGACTGATTTGCATATGGCCATGTCTGAACTGGGGTGGCGGAGTGAGCTAAAGAATGATGATGGATTAAACCCAGATCACTTGACTGGGGGTGAGTGCTTGCAATGTTCAACACTCCGTCCATCATCCCCTTTGGTTTTGCTGTGTTCGCCCTAAGTTGGCAGGGTATGCCCAGACGTGGGTCCCTTGCTCACTTTGCCACTGGATTCAAGATAGCCTGGCTGATGACGGCTGTAAGCCAGAAACCGGTCCCAGGAGGCTTGTTTCCGGTCCAGGGAAGACGTGGCTTGGCAGTTTGGGCTGGACTGTTCCCATGAGGCACAGGGTCAGACTGATTTGCATATGGCCATGTCTGAACTGGGGTGGCGGAGTGAGCTAAAGAATGATGATGGATTAAACCCAGATCACTTGACTGGGGGTGAGTGCTTGCAATGTTCAACACTTCGTCCATCATCCCCTTTGGTTTTGCTGTGTTCGCCCTAAGTTGGCAGGGTATGCCCAGACATGGGTCCCTTGCTCACTTTGCCACTGGATTCAAGATAGCCTGGCTGATGACGGCTGTAAGTCAGAAACCGGTCCCAGGATACTTGTTTCCGGTCCAGGGAAGACATGGCTTGGCAGTTCGGGCTGGACTGTTCCCATGAGGCACAGGGTCAGACTGATTTGCATATGGCCATGTCTGAACTGGGGTGGCGGAGTGAGCTAAAGAATGATGATGGATTAAACCCAGATCACTTGACTGGGGGTGAGTGCTTGCAATGTTCAACACTCCGTCCATCATCCCCTTTGGTTTTGCTGTGTTCGCCCTAAGTTGGCAGGGTATGCCCAGACGTGGGTCCCTTGCTCACTTTGCCACTGGATTCAAGATAGCCTGGCTGATGACGGCTGTAAGCCAGAAACCGGTCCCAGGATGCTTGTTTCCGGTCCAGGGAAGACATGGCTTGGCAGTTCGGGCTGGACTGTTCCCATGAGGCACAGGGTCAGACTGATTTGCATATGGCCATGTCTGAACTGGGGTGGCGGAGTGAGCTAAAGAATGATGATGGATTAAACCCAGATCACTTGACTGGGGGTAAGTGCTTGCAATGTTCAACACTCCGTCCATCATCCCCTTTGGTTTTGCTGTGTTCGCTCTAAGTTGGCAGGGTATGCCCAGACGTGGGTCCCTTGCTCACTTTGCCACTGGATTCAAGATAGCCTGGCTGATGAAGGCTGTAAGCCAGAAACCGGTCCCAGGATGCTTGTTTCCGGTCCAGGGAAGACATGGCTTGGCAGTTCGGGCTGGACTGTTCCCATGAGGCACAGGGTCAGACTGATTTGCATATGGCCATGTCTGAACTGGGGTGGCGGAGTGAGCTAAAGAATGATGATGGATTAAACCCAGATCACTTGACTTGGGGTGAGTGCTTGCAATCTTCAACACTCCGTCCATCATCCCCTTTGGTTTTGCTGTGTTCGCCCTAAGTTGGCAGGGTATGCCCGGACGTGGGTCCCTTGCTCACTTTGCCACTGGATTCAAGATAGCCTGGCTGATGAAGGCTGTAAGCCAGAAACCGGTCCCAGGAGGCTTGTTTCCGGTCCAGGGAAGACATGGCTTGGCAGTTCGGGCTGGACTGTTCCCATGAGGCACAGGGTCAGACTGATTTGCATATGGCCATGTCTGAACTGGGGTGGCGGAGTGAGCTAAAGAATGATGATGGATTAAACCCAGATCACTTGACTGGGGGTGAGTGCTTGCAATGTTCAACACTCCGTCCATCATCCCCTTTGGTTTTGCTGTGTTCGCCCTAAGTTGGCAGGGTATGCCCGGACGTGGGTCCCTTGCTCACTTTGCCACTGGATTCAAGATAGCCTGGCTGATGACGGCTGTAAGCCAGAAACCGCTCCCAGGATGCTTGTTTCCGGTCCAGGGAAGACATGGCTTGGCAGTTCGGGCTGGACTGTTCCCATGAGGCACAGGGTCAGACTGATTTGCATATGGCCATGTCTGAACTGGGATGGCGGAGTGAGCTAAAGAATGATGATGGATTAAACCCAGATCAGTTGATTGGGGGTGAGTGCTTGCATTGTTCAACACTCCGTCCATCATCCCCTTTGGTTTTGCTAAGTACGCCCTAAGTTGGCAGGGTATGCCCAGACGTGGGTCCCTTGCTCACTTTGCCACTGGATTCAAGATAGCCTGGCTGATGAGGGTTATGAACCCGAAACCGATCCCAGGATGCTTGTTTCCGGTCCAGGGAAGACATGGCTTGGCAGTTCGGGCTGGACTGTTCCCATGAGGCACAGGGTCAGACTGATTTGCATATGGCCATGTCTGAACTGGGGTGGGGGAGTGAGCTAAAGAATGATGATGGATTAAACCCAGGTCAGTTGATTGGGGGTGAGTGCTTGCAATGTTCAACACTCCGTCCATCATCCCCTTTGGTTTTGCTAAGTTCGCCCTAAGTTGGGAGGGTATGCCCAGACGTGGGTCCCTTGCTCACTTTGCCACTGGATTCAAGATAGCCTGGCTGATGAGGGTTATGAACCCGAAACCGGTCCCAGGATGCTTGTTTCCGGTCCAGGGAAGACATGGCTTTGCAGTTCGGGCTGGACTGTTCCCATGAGGCACAGGGTCAGACTGATTTGCATATGGCCATGTCTGAACTGGGGTGGCGGAGTGAGCTAAAGAATGATGATGGATTAAACCCAGATCAGTTGATTGGGGGTGAGTGCTTGCAATGTTCAACACTCCGTCCATCATCCCCTTTGGTTTTGCCCAGGGCTCATACCATAGTAGTGTTTGAATAACTTGCAATCCCCTTTTGTTGCCACGTTTCCGCAGATCTACATACTGGGGCTGAAGGTATTGGTAAGCAATAGTTCCAGGGTTAGAATGCCCTTTTGAGTCTGTGCAAACCTACTAACTTGCTTGTTTTCAGGGTTTAACAACTCTTCTCTAATCTTTTCCCATACTGAGAAATGTTGGAAATTTACTCCTGACAATGGCAGACGTAAACTTTCTTCCAGAGTTGGAAAAAAAGTGGTTGGAGGGAAAGTGAACTTGCAAACACTCAGATTTTCGCATGAGGAAATCTACACATGCACATTTGCTGATGCTAAAATGCAATTCACAAATATTTTCTAGTAGTACTATTTCTTGTCCTACTTCTGTAAATTCTTGGGAATTCACAAAAGCCTTATAGCTGCACTTAATGCAAGGACATATACCATGGGTGGACTTTTGGGACTTACTTTATTAACTGGGCCCCTAATTTGGTCTGGCGTTGACCATGACCTTTTGCGTTTATTAAAATTCTGTCCCTCTCTCTGTATCGGCTGGCTTCACTGTGAGTGACAGCATTCTGCTCTTTCACAAGGAGTATATCGGCACACAAAGTAGTTTTGTTCAGTGCCAGGAACTACTGTGGCAGTGTGTGCTTTTTGAGACCAAAAACAATTTTTGCTTTTGCCAATGTTTGTTTGTTATAATGGTGAGGGCCCAGCAGCTCCCACACCAATAAGGTTTTACAAAAACCATGCCAAAACAATTCACACATTGACAAAACTAAAAAGCTGACCACCAATTTCAGACCGACTGGCTTTGCCAGTGCTTGTTTATTTGTGTTTCCCATAATCCTATTGAAACTGGTTATACTGATTTTCTATTATGAATATTTTTGGGAAATACTAGCATGCATCAACACATGTTACTAAATGATGCTGCAAATAAATAGAACCTGAAATTTTACAGTAGTTTAGCGAAATGGTTTTATTCCTGCTTTCATTTTTTTATGAACATTTTATTTTGAAAACAAAGAATCATCAATCTTGCTTTTAAGCTTTTGCAAATATTTGCATCAAATCAGAGAGCATTCTGGGAGTATTATACCTAGCCTCATATTGCTAAACTTTAAAAACATGTGTACACAATTTTATACTGGAACCACTGTCAGTAGTGCAATCAGAGCTTCCAACATTTACTTGGAGCGCTTACCCTAATAATGAAGGCTTTCAATTAATGAACCATAAATACAAGTTTGAACAGCATTAACATATGGACAAAAATATTAACTTAACTGCAGACAGTGCCCTTCCCTGATCCATAATGTAGTACTGCAAACTGGCAGCCAAAGGGTTTGTGCTGCAGGGGTTTGGGCCTACTTGTCCCAAGGACAAAATACACATGAAAACTTGTTGCCCTTGACCCCAAACAATATGTCCTGGGCCTTGGGCTATAGGAATTCCACATCCTGGAATCAAGAGGAATCTTTGCCAAGGAGAAGAGCTGTAGAAACTGAGGAGAAGTACTGCCCCTTTGCTGTGTGTCTGGGGTTGGCCTGCAGTAGCTGCTTCTGCCAAGGAAAGGAGAAGGACTTTGCTGTGTGCTGTGTCCCCTGCTGGAAGAAGATCTCCAAGGGCTTGAGTAGAGCTTGCCTCCTGTTTTGAAGTCTCAGGGACACAAAGACTTCACCCCCAGCTCCCCTGAACTTTCTTGCTGGGGGTTCTGACCTGCCAGGAGGTGCCTGTGACTGCCTTGGACCTCTGGAGGTTGTTTCTGCTATTGGTAGCTGGAAAAGCAAAGCAACTACAAGAAAATCGACGCATCGCTCTTCTTGCGGCAGTTTTCCCGACACAGCACCGCGGTGCGAGAAGAATCTCCGTGCATCGCCGCGCCGCTGCTGAAACCGACGCAGCACCTGCCGCCGCTGCAAGAATCGACACATCGAGGGGTACCGGCTGAAGAAACCGACGCAGCGCTGCTCGACGCCGCCACATCGCTCGCCGACGCATCCCGTATTTCCACGCATCGTACCTGTGCAGAAAGTTTTTCCGACTCATCAACTGCAGATTTGAGTCGCCTCAGAATCGATGCATCGCTTTCCTCCTACAGACCGGACCCGACGAATCACTCTCCTGCGTGCAGCAGAACTGTCGCATCGCATCCTCACAGTCTCAGGAAACTTCGCATCTCTTTGTTTTTCGGCGCCTCCCATCGCTGCGGCTGTTTGGCATTGTGAATTTTGTCGCAACAACAGGTACTTTGAAAGAAATCATGCATCCATAGTTTCCTATGGACCCAGTTGCTTAAAACCTTTTTAAAGTCATTTTAGTAATACTTGTATGTTGGATTTTTGTTGTTTTGGTCTTGTTGAGTTTAGATAAAGATACTTTATTTTTCTAAACTGGTGTGGTGTCCATTTGTGGTGTTATCACTGTATTACTGTGTGTTTTGAGTACAAATACTTTACACATTGCCTTTGGGATAAGTCGGTCTGCTCGTGCCAAGCTGCCCAGGGGGTGAGCAGGGGTTATCTAAAGTGTGTATCCCCCTTACCCTGACTAGAAGCAAGGGTCCCTATTTGGACAAAGGTACCTACCTCTGCCAACTAGAGACCCCCATTTCTAACAGTTCTTTACTCTGGCAAGCCAATATTACTCACGCTAGTTCCTCGAGACACCAAAGACCTGTTGTGCCTCAACCCAACCATATGATCTGAAGCATTATTTTTGTTCAAATTTATTGTACAGTTAATTAAACCCGGTACAAAGTCAAGGAAATCTACTGCAAAAAGATCACATTTTTGAAAGTTTTTAAAATGTGAAGGGAGCACAATGCGAAATAATTTTGAGATGGCTGGCGGATCTTCAAAACCATTACACCATTAAAACTAACGAAGAAAACACAAGGAGATGATGACGGAGCGCTGAAACTTTTCAGACACTCACCCCCAGTCACAGAGCCCCATCATCATTCTTTAGCTCACTTCGCCACCCCAGTTCAGACCCAGCTATATGCAAATCAGTCTTGACCCTGTGCCTCATGGGAACAGTCCAGACCGAAGTGCCAAGCCAGGTCTTCCCTGGACCAGAAACGGGCATCCTGGGACCGGTTTTGAGGTAACAGTCCTCATCAGCCAGGCTAGCTTGAATCCAGTGGCAAAGTGAGCAAGGGACCGACGTCTGGGCATACCCTGCCAACTATTTTAGCAATGTTTACTGACAAAGAATTCACAGTAGGGTTACAAGGCACTAAGCAGGTGTTGAAGACTAACACCTGCCCTGTCTAACAAGATGGTGTCATCCGCATATTGCAGGAGAGGCACAGTAGTCCTGCATAACTTAGGGCTATGAATTTTCGTTTTTAAGAGCTATTCCAAAGTAGGCCTTGTAAAAATCACATAGCAATGGAGCTAACACACATCCCTGTTTTTAGGCCTTTATTTGTTTTGATTCGATCCAAAATAAATTAGCCTTTTGCTAATTTAAGACATACGCATGTCATCCTGATAATCTCTATATGGCCTTTTAGAGTGTATCAGGAATCCCCCACCATTGTAGCAGAAGGAATCACTGGTTACTGCTTTTTTCAAATACCCCTTTGAAAAATGAGTAAGTATTTTGGGGATCGACAGCTCTAAAGGCACAGATCTCTGGTAGGACCTCGACTGGTCACCAGGCCCAGTTTGTTTCTGTCCTGACATGCCACCCCTTGTATTTGCTAATTTACCTAGTTTTAGTATGTGTCCATCGCACTGGTCACAAAGTGCTCTCAAGAAACTGCAAGCCACGTGTTCATCAAAAAGGAAATGAATATATGCTAACAGTGCTCTATACATCTATATAATGTAAATAATGCAAACCACATCTTCTTCGGGTGGCTGGTATCCTTTGATAGTTCTGCTGAGAGTAAAGGTGTGCCACCAGAGCAAAGAGACAAAAATTGTCTACTGACACTTACCAAAGAATGCCAAACGGCCTCCAATTAGAGGACACCAGGGCTCTGAGCCTACACTAACTAAACACATTTGCTGCTTAAGTAAGCTGGAGTGATGCCCAAGTGTAATCGTTTATAACGTGCTGTACACATAGTTCCTGCTTTAGGTGGGAACACAGTGCAGAGTTTACATTTGCCTGTATGCACAGCAGTATCACATGCAGAGCACGGGGGTCACACCTTGTGTTAGGGATCACTGGTCGATCACAGTGTACTGCTGTGCGCCTCAGAGGACAATGGGACCTTACCATTGCTGCCAAAATGTCCGCTTGCTCATGCTTGACATTTCCATGTTTTCGGTGCACTTATCTGTGGCATTTCAATGCCTCGTGTGGCACTGTGAGTGACACTATATTGAAAGAAGAACAAAGTAGTTACGTCTCTGTAGTGAGATAAACTTCAGATATAGCCCATTTTCTGTCATGTGAGGGCTAGAAATGTCCTTAAAACAACTTCAAAATCCTCAAGTGCTTATTTAAGGGCTCTATTTAAAGGCTCTATTTAAAGGCTCTAACTTACTTCGCATTTCCAACCTCAACAGCTTGGATCTTTTCAAGGGGTGCTCTGATGTATACAAAATTGTGTTGAGAAATCAAACCTGAGTTTGCGTCCCCTGCACCCTGACAATTCCCAAAACATTTTTAAAGAGGCAACAAAACGCGCCAGAGGCAGGCAGTGTTGCTGGTTGCTCACGTTCAGACTGGTGCATTCGCGGTCTCTTGCCCCTGATGCTCTCCAGCAGTGCAAGTGTATTGGACGAAACCCTCCTTTGCAGAGTCCAGCTTCAGATGCAGAGACAAATGCCAGCATTCGTGATGGGCAGCTGCACCCTTGCGTTCTTATAATAGCTTCCTCCACCTCTCAGAAGGAAAATCAGAAACCACCAAAATGACCACCACAATTGATCAGCTCTAATTTAACATGAACACGCAGGGATCCAAGATAAAAATTAAATTCAGAATTCAATGAGGCACATTTATTTCATTGTTTTATCATTACCAGCATCGGCTGCGTGCATTGCTGCTGGTCTAGCTCTCCCCAATCTGTCTTCTTTTCCTCCTCCTGTTTTCTCACCTCGGTTCTGTTTTCTTGCTCTTCACGCCACTCTTCCTTCTCACACCAATCTTGTTATCCTTTCCTCCTTTTCTTCCCTTTGCTCCCCTCCACTCTTTTCTTACTATCCCATCCACTTGCCTTTCTCACACTCCACTCTCTGCTTCTCCTTTTTCCTTTGACTTCTTCCCCTTCATTCTCTTTTCACCTTTCCTTTCCCCATTTCATGCACTTTACTTAATAGCTTTCTCTTCTCTCTGTTGGTCACCGTTCTCTCATCTCCTTTGTCGCTCTCCTTTTGTTATCTGCCTTTCTTTCTCTCCCTCTATCCTTCCTGGCTCCACTCTCTCCCTTGTTCTGCCTTGTTCATCACTCTTTCTTTTGGCACTAATGAAAGTGTTTGCACACTATAATCATTGGTGGTAATGGTAGATTGGTTCATGCACCGCAGCAGAAAATCCAGTGAGGACCATGTAAATAAAGCACAGCAGACCACTGACCTCTGAGTCCAACACAAAGATATGCAGTTTAGACTAAAATGAAACCCACCCTGTATTGAGGGGGTCTTCTTGGTCTCTCCACAGACCACAAGCGAAAAGGAAACGTGCCTCTATGCCTTAAGCCACTAAGTAAACGTAGTACTGGCACGATTCAAAGGAAATGTGGCTGTTTTAGTTTCTTTTCGTTAGCCTTATACTTCAAGCGCTGAGATATTCGCCCGGGAATGATTCGTTGCACTTTACTAAGTGATGGTAACATAACATAATTATCTCACTGGTTACTAATTCAGTTTTCGGAATGCACTACTACATAATGAGTAATACAACCATAATCAAAACGTGAGGTGTGTGTTTGGGGGGAGGAGGGGTTCCATTTTAGTCAAGAATTATTTTTAAGTGTTTTCTTAACTGTGGTAGCATAAGTAGTTTCCTTGCCCCTGTTCTGTCACAAACATATCATGATGGAACGCTTTACTTTTACTCATTCAGCCCTGCACTGCCAGAGCGAGAAAGAGACAGCCAGCTAGTATCTAGACTGCTTTTATCTTTTACTAACCTGTCAAGGGTCGCTGAGCTGGGCTCTGAGCCTATCAACAACTGCAATCTCGGGAAATAGAAAAGGCTGGTCCCAGAGCCTGTGTATGGAGACACGTCCTCAAGAGTAGCTTAATTTGATTGTTGGAAGAGGTTTAATTGATATTACATAGTGACATCTTGTAATCTGGCCAGGCCCAGGCCACCACCATTAGCAATGAGTCACACCTCTCCTCGTCCTGGGACTGGCAGTTTGTTGACAGTGCACAGCAAGCACACTGGCTGATCTGTTTTAATACTACCATAGAGCTTCCCGCAGCGCCCTGTCACGCTGCTAGGAGCTAGTGATGCATGACCAACGCATTTTAGAGCAGTGATGCGGACAACAGCACTAAAATGCGTTAGTTTAACCCCTGATGCGCGGTACTTGGCAGGGCTGCCTCGTTTACAAGTCCATACTACAACAGAGGAAATGATAGGCGAACCAAGCTGATTGGTGAATGATGCTGGGTCGGCTGCACTGAGTGCAAAGTCAAATTCATACTTGTCACTTAACATCATTGCTGTAACGTCACACCTAAATGAAAGACTTAGGGGCACATGCATCAAAGGTTTTTGCGATCGCAAACGGTGCGATTCGCAAAAATCGGCCGTTTGCGATCGCAAATTGGCCTTTGGAGATGCATGAAAGTGTTTCCTATGCGCAATTTAAGAATTCGCAAATATTTGCGAATTCCTAAATTGCGATTGCATTTAAGGAATCGCAATTTGCGATTCCTTAAATGCAATGCTAGAAGCACTTTCAAATAGCGATTTCGCTATTTGGGACCGCAAATTACAGACAAATCAAACTTGTCTGTAATTTGCAAAAACTTTGAAAAATGCACTAAAATGCATTTTTAAAGTTTTAGGTTACACACACACATGCCCTTGGGGCATGTGTGTGCACAACATGGGTGCACATCGCAATTTCAGGGGTGCAACAGGGTGTCATTTTGACACCCTTGCACCCTTGAAATTGCATGAGCAATTTGCGAGTACCTACTGGTACTCGCAAATTGCGCATGCAATCTCCAATTCATTCCTATGGGCCTGTAGGCCCATAGGAATGAATGGGACGGCATTCCTTAATTGCGAGTCGCAATTTGAGAGTCGCAATTAAGGAATGTTTAGGAATCGCTATTTTTATAGCGATTCCTACATGCATAGGCTTTTGCGATTCCTTAATTGCGATTCCTTAATAATCGCAATTAAGGAATCGCAAAAGCCTACCTTGATGCATGTGCCCCTTAGCCTCATGAGCAAACAAGTAAATGGTTACAAAAAGAAAGATCTGTGCCTGTGTCTATGTATACCGGCGAGTGCTTAGCATTTCTAAGGCATGTGTACATTTTAGCTACATAAGGGATGGGAAGGACAGGAAGAAACAGTACTTTAACACTCTTCAAGATGGCGAACGGTTTGCACAGCTTCATGCATTAGTATGCTGCACAGGTTAGGCTTCGGTTGCCTACACATGTTAAAATTGCATGATAGATGCAGTGTTTTTAATAGAACGGGCTACTTTCATGTTTTGCGAACTGAGTTTGCTTTTCTGCAGCAGCATGATTCCTGTATTAAACAGTCTGCTGTAACCTGGGCCCTGTGCTGAATGTTCCAAGTGAACCGGGATGCAGGACCAGGATGAAACCAAGTATGCACGTGACTGCTAGAAGGTTTTCTATGCACAATGTGCATGTAACAGCCTAACTACCTATGCCAGGGACATGGATCATCTTTTTTTTTCATAGCATGAATCTGCCCCAAGGATGTTGAAGCACTTTACAACAGCACCAGACTAAGTCATACTTTTTTCCTTATTTTTGTTGGGCGCAGGTAGATTAGGAGAATCGCCCAGAATCACAGGATGCTGAGCCAATGCCGGATTAGAATCTTTTTCCACATGTTCCAAAGTCAGCAGCTCTAGTGGCTAAGCCCAGCTCTTCCCCTCTCATGAAGCCCTGATGACAAAAAGGGCATGAAGATCCCGGGATAAGACACCAGTCACGCGGGGGTATTCATTGACACTGGAAGGTGGATAACAGAGGTAGTCGATCATGAAGGAGGCATGAAAGTTGGATCCTATCCTATCTCATCTGAGGCGCAGGCCTGCTCCATTGTCTGGAAGGAAGATCCCTTAGAAGAAGGTGGGAGCATGTGCAGGCACAGATGCAGTATTAGTAAAGGTCAAGCGATGAGTTAGAGCTTTTGTCATCCCTTTCGCAGTAATGACCCATTGGAAGAAGGAAAGATATAAAACTGTGGCCAATATTTTTGTTATTGTCTAGCCTTGGCTACTTTAAGGCATGTCATATGACATGCTACGGTGCTGGAAGGGAATCATGAGGTGTTTACTAGAGATGGACGTGGGTTTGATGCTCTGTAAATTGATGGTTCCAGTACGAATTGGAGGATGTAAAGAGAAGGAAATGTGGAGCACATACAAGGTTGAGGATCATCCTAACCTCTGTGTTCTGGAACGTCTGGAGTCTTTGCAGGAGTTCAGAGGTTGTGCCGGCATAGAGTGTGTTGCTGTAGTCGAGTCAGCTGGTGATGAGGGCCTGTGACACTGTTTATCTATTTAGATTGGTAAAGGCTTTTATGACATTTTCATCATTGCTGCCGTCTGAGACCAGATCCTGTAAGTTTGGTGTAAACTAGCAGATCTGTTTGCGGTCTAAACCTGTAATCTCTCTGTACACTGAGTGGCACCCCTCTCTCTAAGCATGCGAGATCTAACCCAAGGTGTACCTCTGCGGTATACTGACTGAGACTAACTATAGCCATTCATTTGTTATCCTGTCACTTTTAAATAGTTAGTTCTAGTATACACTTAAAAAATGTACTTGGATGGGACAGGATGAGATAATGCAATGAGTTTTAAAATGAAGAAATATGCTAAATGTACATGTTAAAAATGTTTGTCAAATACCTAGGGTAAGTTTACTGCCTGTAAAAAGTATCATTTTTGCCAATTATTAGGGAGATTGCACAAACAATGATTCATTTTTTACCACTTTTATAAAGTTTTCTAGAGAGATGAAAATCCATTGGGGTCAAGAGAAGGAGAATCAGGGTTATCTGGCACGTAAATTAATATATTGATTCTAGACTACCCCTTGAAAACTGGAAACATATGGCTTTTTAGCTAATGTGTTTTAAAAATTGTGCTGTAAAAGGCATGAATTGGCCCAATTAAAAACAGAACTCTTTGCAACAGTTAGCGTATTCCTTTCCGTCATTTGTCACAAAATCTTGAACTTTATCTGTTATCATAAAAAGTACTGCGATGAGACTTCGTTTTGACAAATTAGTAATATTTTAGGGAACAAGCATGGGCAAAGCCAGTCATTTTCTTCTTGCATATTGATAAGCTTCGAAGACGAACAGATAGGATATCACATGGGCATCAGGAGAACAAGTGTAAACATACCACGAGGGCATCAGCAATGCAAGCTGTCTTCTATAACAGGACAGGTAAGGCATGGCAGCAGTAGTACAAGCTGCCCTTCCTATCTCAACAGGGCATACGATGACTGCCATTGTGCCCATGTAGGCTGCCTGTTGCATAAACACACGAGCACTGCCTCGTCAAAGTTGCAGACAATACTTTCAGGTGCCAGCATTAACCCCAGAGCTAGGCGAGAAAGATTTGGGTCCTCCTCGCTGGCTCAGTCAAACTCCAAGTGTTCTTAAGAAACAGGCCTTCATTTTATGTTTCACTGATGAACTTGAAGACATGAAGAAGGAACACAGTAGCGCGCTGCAGTCAGGAGGTGATGTGGTGGCAGAACACCAATATGCATGTACCAAGGTTTGGTTGCGAGATTAAAGGATGCACAATTGGGAAGGAAGACCAGCTGAACTTACACTTACTGCTTGGAATGGCAGAGGTTGGAACGGGACACATAAAATGGTTCAGAGGGAGAGAGTGGACCCAAGATATGCAAGCTTCATTCACATATCCAAGTGTTGGTGCAGCTACACACACCACTCCCTCCTGTACATGAGACAACGTCCTCAAAAGAGAAGGACTACATTGAAACAGCTCAAGTTAAAGACTGCATTGAGCAGTAGGGAAATGGTTTTTCACATTGGCGAAGCAGCATTTGTATACAAAGATGAATGCAAAACTATTGCACCGAATAAAATGCTCAAGTGTCCATACATTGCTATGAGAACACCCTTAAGGCAACATATTGTATGTGATAGAGCCCTCTACTTTGTATGAAATACTTCATTTATTGAAAGATGCAGTAACTACAGTAGTTTTTCCTTAGCAGTGCTAAATGACCATTGTGCCAAAACATAACGAGCATTGGCAAGGACAGCAGTTCTCACCTGTGACACAAGGGTGAAGACCTGTTGGGTTTGTCCATGTTTTTTTGCATCAATTATGTCAAAACACATTGAAAGATGACCACCGTACATGTGCACAGGTGCATGGAATGCTTTTCCTTATGCTATTTAAAAACTATCCCAAAGTGGCTACCTGTGAAAACACCACAGTAATATGGAATGGTTTTCCATAAAGCATGTAAAAAAGCATTCCAAGATGACTACCGTATATACACACATTCACATGCTTCTCCAGGCATGGGCAGCCATCTTGGAATGGCATAACAAATATACAAAAGATGGCTACCCACTTATACAGTGATGGAAGGCTAAATTTCTTATTTTGGGTGAATATACATCGGGTAAATGGATTTTGTAAATATATAAAATGTTTGTTGAGCTATTAAATTAGCAAATCTTGAAAGGATAAACAATATTCAAACTAATGCTGCTTGCAAAACAATAGACATCCAACAAAAGTCTTAACCATTCCCAGAAAAAGCTCAGTAAGGCAAGTCACTCATTAACATAGCAAAATAAGGAGCTGGCATACTAGGTAGAGGATATATATATGTATTTATAGAGTGCACTCCTACCCCGAAGAGTGCCTTGACACTAGACGGATCAGACAAATAAGCTAGGCAAATCAGAGGAACTGAGAAACAGACTAAAGTAAAGTTTCGAGACGCTTGAGGGAAAGCAAATGGTCACATGCAAACCGCAAATACACATGGGTGTGACCCCGAGGCTCTCCTACATAAACAGTCACCCTCTGGAACGTCATAGTGATAAATAAGGATGTGCCTACTGCAGCTGAATGAGGTGAGGGGGTTGTCTGATCACACCAAATGTGGCTATTAATAAAATAGCCAGCAGCTCATTCCTATGCAGAACCACAACTGAGATGCCATAATGGGATAAAGTGGGTCTATCTCACGATCCCTCGACTGGATCCCAACTCCAAGTAAATAGAGCTCCCTGTGTAGCTGGAAAAGAGTCCCAAGTGAAATCCACCATCGCCTTCCTCTTTGCGAAAGTTGAACACTCAGAGTGCATCGTCTCATATCCCGGTATTCATTCCTCAGTAAAAGTCATCCCCTCCGTAGATTTTACCCATTACCATAGCAAATAATTCCAGCCCAGGATTCAGTTGATGACCTCTGAAACAGGAATGAGCACCCAACTTTGACGCTTGCACACCAAGTTACTCCATGTGATATTCCACTTCTAAATTCTGTCATTTCTAAGCACTTTAAATAACAGTTATTACTATTAGAAAGGGCCACTGGAATCATGCAATTGTCTGTCTTTTTCCATATAGTTTTGGATTTGCCGCTCTTGCCACATAATCTGCTGCGTAATTTCAACAAAAACATTTTGCTTCTAGCTCAAGCAGATCAAAAATAGCAAAATAAAGTGCCACATGTGATGATGTGCAATGGCAGACCCGTGCAAAAATAACTGAGCAGCTTCTCTATTGTAGATTGCTGTATTCATATGATAAAGTGTAACTACAAGGTGAAACTTTTGTCAAGACGGTATTAATGTGTGTAAAAATGGCAAACCAGGAAAATAATAATGCCACTGAATGTGCCACATTAAGCCACATAATATACCTTTTCTGCCCACATAATTTAGTTTATCATTTATTATTGGCATAATGTGGTCCTCCACTGCCGCATAATTCCAGTGGCACTGCTATTACCCAATTCAATGGTACTCAACTTTCCAACCTCTGAGCTACGTCGCCTTGAGAAGAAAATCCTGTTTAGGTCAAAACTGAAGACTTGGCTTTTTACCAGGATTAATCCTTCCGTCCTTGGGTTAGTTCTTGTGTTCTAGCGCCGGGAGGCCGTTTGGGAGCTGTGCGCTCTACAAATACAATGAATGATTGGTTGATTGAGCTGGCATTTCCGGGACTCAAATTTGTGGCTGCAGATCACAGTAGATGTTGGCAATGCACTTTTAACTCTGTGATCCAATCTGCTGGCACAGCAAGTGCAGCAGTATGACGGTGTTGTTATACACTTACCCGTGCCCCAGGCGATGTTAAAAGAGAGCCTTCCTTTCCATCTACCATGGTTAAAATAAACACATAGAGCTCATTAAGTAAAAACGACAATAAAAGCTTTGTTAATTGCAGTTCAAAGGCTGCTTTGTGAGCAGCATCATCTTTTACTCGTCACTTCTTATGAGGCGCGGGCACCCAGACCTTTGATAGCTCTTTTTGCCATTTTTGCCATTGTCACACACAAATCAAGTTTGAATCACAGACTAGTGAAACACGTGCTTTAAAATATATCTATATGTGGGGTTGTGACATAGTGCTACGTGTTGTCATGGTGTGGGCAATTGTGACAGGCAGTCACAGAGATGCCCAGTCGGCTGCTGCCCACTCTACATAGTGGGGCAGAGCGGGGGGATGCGCAGGGAGCAAGACCTCTGACCTCCTGGTCAGAGACCTGCTCTCTCCCTCAGCAGCTCCGCTGTTGTGCCGCTGCCGCTGACCCCGTTCACCTCTGTCTGGTAGGTGTTCAAGGCCCTCCTACACCCGTAGGCTCCTGCCTGCGCTTCATCCCTGGTGGTCCAGTGGGAGAGCCTTGCTCTTCTGCTGGTGTGCTGCTGTCTGTCTCTGTGTTTGTGCCCGTTTTTCGGTCCTTGTGAGTGTTTTGTTATTGTGCCTTGGTTGTCTTGTCTTGGTGTCTTGATTATTGCCTTTTTTTCCTGTTTGTGCCTTTTTCCTGTTTTTTCTGTCTTTCCTGTTGTTCCTGTTTGTGTCCTCCATGCCCGTTTCCTTCCCGCTGCTGCTGCCCCCACGGCCCCTTCCCCCTGCTGGTTCCCGCTCCCGCCTCCCAGCTGTGCTTCCCTCCCCCTTCCCTATTTAATGGCTGCCACGCAGCGGGCACGCCGAAGGCAAGCCCGCCTGCACCCGTCCGTGACCCGACGGCGACTAGCGCCAGGGACCCTGGTTCTCCGACCTCCCACCGCTACGACTCAGCCGCCCTCCTCGCACTCAACCCCGGAAAGAACAACAACTGCCAGTTGTCTACGCCAAAAACCACCCACGGCCAGTTCTGCCGACACTGCTGACAATCCACCATCCTCCGCAGCCCCACGATAGCCACACCCACGCCGGACGCCAGCACCACCGAAATCCTGAAGTGCATCCTCTTTAACGTGCGCTCACTGCACAGACATGCTGTAGAGTTCTGGGACCTCCTCGACACCCCCTTGCCAGACGTTGCCTTCTTCACGGAAACCTGGACCAATGCCTCCTCCTCCCCCTGACGGATACAAGATCCAGAGGAAGGACCGCCCCAACCGCCCAGGAGGAGGACTCGCCATTGCACACAAGAGCTCCCTCTGACTCTCCACCTCCAGCAGGAGCGACTCCCCTCCCACCACCGAACACCTTCACTTCCAGATCCAGAACTACGCTTCGTGGCACCCTCGCCTACAGACCCCCCGGGCCTCACGCTTCGTTCACCACTACCATCACAGACCTCATCGCACCCCACGCCATCGCCTACATGGACTACATACTCATCGGAGACCTGAATATCCACCTCGACAACCTCAGCGACCCCAACTCCACTGCCCTCCTGGACAACCTCACCAACATTGGACTGAAACAGCTCGTCACCACCCCTACCCACAAGGCAGGACACACCCTCGACCCCATCTTCGCAGGAGGAAACAACGTCCACTTCAGCTACACCACGCAGCCCCCCTGGACAGACCACCAGCACTGCCACCGCTCATAAACCCACTCCACGCCCACCTCGAAGGAACTGGAGCAAGGTCACAGAGGAGCACCTCAACTCCACCTTCATCCACGACCCCCCACCCCGCCTTGACCGACGCCAACTCTGCAGCCAAGGAACTACACCGGTGGATCACCAACTGCGCAGACAAACTCGCACCCCTCCGCAACCCCGACAGACAACGCCCCTTGAAGGCCACCTGGTTCACCACCGACCTCCAAGAATCCAGACCCACCTGCAGACGGCTCGAAAAATGATGGAGGAACAGCAAAACCACTGAAGACCAGACCACCTACAGGAACGCCATGACAGAATACCACCAACTCATAAGATCCACCAAAAGGACCTTCATCCGGAACAAAATCCTCATCAACTCCAGCAACTTGAAGGAACTCTTCAGCATCATCCAGCAATTCACCAAGCCCCCTAGCGAAGCCACGGACGTCACACCCTCCCAGGACCTCTGCAACATGCTCGGCTCCTACTTCCAGCTGAAAATCAAGGCCCTCTACGACAACTTCAGCGAACAAACTCCAGAAACTACCTTTCCCTTCAGCAACGACAGCCAACCCACCATCACCGCCTGGACCCCGGTCACCCCCGAAGATACCTCCACGACCATGAAGAGCACTCACTGAGGAAACCCCACGGACCCCTGCCCGCCGCACATCTTCCACAGGGCCGCCGCCGCCATAGCGCCCGAGCTATGACGCACCATCAACGTCACCTTCAAATTCGGCACTTTCCCCGACGACTGGAAACGCGCAGAAGTCAAGCCCCTCCTCAAGAAACCCTCTGCAGACCCGACAGACCTGAAAAACTATCGACCCATCTCTCTCCTCCCCCTCGCAGCCAAAGTCACCAAGAAGATCGTCAACGCCCAGCTGAAAAACTTCATCTAAGAGAACGCCAACCTCGACTCTTCCCAATCCGGATTCCGCAGTAACCACAGCACTGAGACCGCCCTCCTCGCCGCCACAGACGACATCCGCACGCTCCTCGACCAAGGCCACACCACGGCCCTCATCCTACTAGACCTCTCCGCAGCCTTCGACACTGTCTCCCACCGCACTCTCGCAGCCAGACTCCACGACGCCGGCATACAGGGAACCGCCCTCGACTGGCTCCGCTCCTTCGACACCGGCAGAACCCAAAGGATCAGACTCCTGCCTTTCCTCTCCGAACCCACAGAGATCAACTGCGGAGTACCCCAAGGATCATCGCTCAGTCCCACGCTCTTCAACATCTACATGGCCCCCCTCGTCGCCATCGTCTCGACTCAGCATATTATCCTACGCCGACGACACCCAGCTCATCCTCTCCCTCACGAAGGACCCCGAAGCCACCAGACTCAGCTTTCAGGAAGCTATGAAAGACGTCGCAGCCTGGATGAGCAGCAGCTGTCTGAAGCTTAACTCAGAGAAGACAGAAGTCATCGTCCTTGGACCCACCCCCTCAGCTTGGGACAACACCTGGTGGCCCACCGCCCTCGGAAACTCCCCCACTCCCACGGACCATGCCCGGAACCTAGGCATCATACTTGATTCCTCCCTCACCATGACCCGCCAGATCAAAGCTGTCACCTCCACCTGCTTCAACACCCTCCGCATCCTGCACAAGACCTTCAAGTGGATCCCCCCCGAAGCCAGAAAGACCGTCACCCACACACTCATAACAAGCAGACTGGACTACGGAAACGCCCTCTACGCTGGAATCAACAAATCCCTGCTACGCAAACTCCAGACCATCCAGAACACCACGGCCAGACTCGTCCTTGGCATCCCACGACATGAGCACATCACCCAACACCTGCGACACCTCCACTGGCTCCCCGTCGAGAAGAGAGTAACCTTCAAGCTACTCACCCACACCTACAAATCTCTCCATAACACCGGACCCAAATACCTCAACGAAAGAGTCTCCTTCCACGTACCCAAAAGAAACCTCCACTCCGCAGACCTCGCCCTAGCAGAAACCCTGCGCATCCGCAGAACCAGAGCGGGTGGAAGAGCCTTCTCCTACATCGTGGCTAAGGCCTGGAACGAGCTCCTGGTCAACATCAGACACTCCCCTACTCTGCACACCTTCAGGAAGAGCCTCAAGACCTGGCTCTTCGGCTGATCCAGAGCTGCACCGCCCCACCACACCCCCTAGCGCCTTGAGACCCTCACGAGTGAGTAGCGTGCTTCACAATTCCCTGATTGATCGATTGATTGAGGGAAAAATAAATATACACTTACCTTATGCTCCCACGCCTCGCTGCTCCTCTGCTCCCTGCACTGCAGTTCCCATGAGCACAGGCTCCCAGCTCACCACTCAATCCCAGCGCTTCTCTCATGCTATTACTCCCAGCATTAGAGAAGCGCTGGGATTGGGCGGAGCAGGCCGGTTTCATGCTTCAGCAGGGAATGGTAGCCTGTGCTCCTGAGCCCTTCAGATATCTCCGAGGAATAGCCTGGAGATATGCAAATGCGCATGTCGGTTTGGCTGGCCGTGGACGGTCAGCCAAACGGACATGAGCACTTTCAGTGCCCACTACTCCTCCTCCCCCTGCTGGTGACACAGTAACCTGGCCCCGCCCTGCCCCAGAAACGTCAGACTCAGCAAACTTGGCCGAGTCAATGAAAAATAAAATGATAATAAAAGTGTTTTATGATCATTTTATTTTTCATTTTCTGCCTTTAAGCATTGGGGGCCACGCTCCTCCATAGCAGAGGAGCCACCCCTGCACATCTCCCTCCCAACCTAATTCTATTTCTCTCTCTCTCTCTCCATCTGCCAGCCTACCCCCACCATACCCCCATGGCTCCAACCCTCTAAACGGTCCTCTGTGGTACGCTCCCACTCATGCACTACCTCCCCACCAGTGGGCGTTGTATGGCCAATTTGGGGCTGCTGTTTCAATTCAGAGGGCATCTGCCTTAATCCATCTCCCGTTTCCTCGTCTCCTTTACCCCTCTCCCAGCTCTTTCAGGCAGCCTCAGAGCTGCATTAAGCACTCTGCATGCAACCAACAAAACATAATATAAACGGTTTCTATGTCCAGTGTAAAACCTACAAAGTCTGCTCAGGTCCATTATGCTCAGTGTTTGTTCTGTTCTCTGTGCTTAGTTTGAAAATATATAAATGTGTGGAAGGCCCAAAGTTTTTCTTAAGAACTCACTACTAGTTCTACTGAATACCTGGTTTACTGAATAGAAAGCCTGTCTAGTTCTGATTCCACTTCAGGCCTCTTCCTTCTGCCACCTTACACATCCTGTGACTTCATCTGACTCTTGCAAATTCTTTTTCATTCCTGCTTTATCCCTTTTTCATTGTTTTCCTATCATTCTCTTCCTTTCTAGTTCTGACTTGACAGTGCAGCTGCCGCATGACCTTATGTGGAGCAATGAAAAAGCAGCTCTCAGAGTACTACTAAGAGAGGTGCTTAGGCTCCACCTACATGTTAATTTTCCTCAGTACAGGAGTTGATTGGACCAAAGTTGTGTGCTTCCACTGGTAGGAATGCTTGTATGGCACATTGAGGGTTGTGGCAAAGCTTATACTCAATACAGCAGGACTGCTTTGGTTATGGTGGCAAGTCGATGATCATGACTATAGGCCTCATCTGTTTACTATGAGCTTTTATGCTAAAGGCAGTAGGCCTGACATATTTATTGTGAAAAGCATATGTTAACATCAATCCCTTTACAAGTGGATTGTTTTAACTCTATATGAAAGCCTGCAGAGAAGGATTTTGTTGCAAGCAATCTCACAGAATACTATAGTAGGCAAGGATTTTGGTGTTGGTTACCCCCTATGATAGGCCATGGATACAGAAGATTTACACTGTGAGAATCCTTGTGAGGTCTTCATAGGAAAGCGAACTGCAATTTTGTTTACCTTTGCAGTTTTATGACTGTTTGACCTGGTGTCCTTGGCGTGCTTTCCCCTGACTTTTTGCCTCTACCTCCTGTGTTTTTGATGCTGTGCTGGATTTCGTTTTTTGCTGGCTTAGATGCTTTGGGCACTTTGCCACTGCTGATCAGTGTCAAAGTGCAAGTGCTCCCTATATAAATTGGTATGGTGATTGGTTCTCCCTGATTGGCATATTTGTTTTACCAATTGGTCCCTAGTAAAGTGCACTGAGTGTGCCAGGGCTGGTGAATCAAATGCTGCTAGTGGGCCTGCAGCACTGATTGAGCCACCCACATGAGTAGCCCTGAAAAGATGTCTCAGGCCTGCCACCGCGGTGCCTGTGTGCAGTTTGTTAACTGCCATGTCAACTTGGCAAGTGCACCCACTTGCCAGGCCCTACCCTTCCCTTTTAGTACACATAGGACACCCCTATGGTAGGCCCAAAGTACCCCCCTGGGCAGGGTGCAGTGTATGTGAAAGGTAGGACATGTACTGGTGTGTGTAACATGTCCTGATTGTGAAATAAAGCCAATTTCGTTTTTTCACTATTGAAAGGCTATCTTGCCCCATAGGACAGAATGGGGAATGCTTTGTGACATCTGACAAGCATATCTTCCCATAGGGACAAGATAGAAAAATGGAGTTTGGTATCCCTTAACTCAGAATTTAATAACACATCTTTTAGTAAAGATGGTTTTTAAATTGTGTGTTTGAAAATAGCACTTTTAGAAAGTGGCTATTTTTTTGTCCAACCATCCTCTGTGCGTCTGCCTGTTTGTGGATTGACTGACTGGTTTCAGTGTGGCAGAGACAGAGGATGTGCATTCCCTGTAGACAGCCTCTGGGGGTGTTGAGGTGTGCCTGGCCCTTCCTGGATGACCCAGCCCTGAGCTGAATAGACCCTGGCTGCATATAGAGTGGTGGGAGGAGATTTACCTTTCAAATGAATGGAGCCTGTCTCCCTTGCACAATGCTGTCTCCACCCCGTGTGGTCATACTGCACCAGTAAATGCAGAACTGGTTTGGACTGGGTTCAGAGACCCTTGCTACAAAGACATCAAAGACATTTTGGGGTATAAGTATGTGCACTAAACCCCCAGTAAATTAGACTACTTCATGAATCAAAAGGAACCTTTGCCAAGGAGAAGAGCTGGAGAGACTGGAGGCGAAGCGCTGCCCCTTTGCTGTGTGCTGTCTGGGGTTGTCCTGCAGTAGATTATTCTGCCAAGGAAAGGAAAAGGACCTTGCTGTGGGCTGTGTCCACCCCCTGCTTGAGAGGAGTCTCCAAGGGCCTGTGTGTGCTGGCCTCCTGTTGTAGGAAACTCAGGGACATCAAAGATTCCAAGTCTTTCTCTTCCAACTGCGCTGTGTGTGTGTGCCCTCACACAGCCCTTCGTGTGCTGTGGAGTCTGCAGCGTTAAGGGAGGAGGACGCTGAGGGCCTGCCTACCGATCATCTGCCTCAGGCCTTGCTCCCCCTGTGCATCCCTGGGAGCCGCGACACGCTCCCCCACCAGAAGAGAAAACTGCCAAAAACCTTTTTGCCCGATCACCGCCTCCGGCACGAGTCCGAGGCCAGGATCCACCCTGACGGAAAGAGGCAGCGCCGCAGCATACTCGGCTGCGAGGCGTTGCCTGGCAACTGGAATCTCTCGACGTGGGGAAGCCGTCATCAACTCAGCCCCGCCCAGCAGGACGTCAGCCGCAGCTGCAGGATAGCGAAGGACGCTCTCCCTTCAAGAAGGAGCTGCCCCGCTTTCCCCACGCAGCGCCTCCAAGAATTCCACCCCCCACAGCCGGGAGACCGAGGAAACCTCGAGCCGGTGTTTCCCTGGGCCGCTCAGAGCTCCTGCCACTGCCGAACAGTCATGAGCAGGAGCGGCGGTTAAGGGTAGAGCGGCCCTCTCTTCCCCGCAGGTGGTGGAGGTGGTGTTGGCCCCCGCCGGGGCCCCCTTGCACAGCGGAGAAGCCCGGAGGTGCGAGAGCGGACGGAGGACCCAAGCCCAGGTAACGCTCAGTCTTGAGGTCTGAGCCACCGCGCACTGTCTTGCCATCGACCCGGAGTGGGTTGGGGGTCTAAGTGATACTGCTGTTTCGGCTAAGGGCAACTGGGGCACCTTTCTGTTATGAGAGCACGTGAATTCCTAAGGAACAACAGTGGTGACTGGGGCACCTTTATTTTGGATACAGGAGCCCGTGTTTCTGTCTGCTAAAAGGATCAGTGGCAAAAGGGGCACCTTTATGCTATTGCAAAGGACATGTGCTTTTACTAATGCGATTAATGAAGCTTAATGCGTTTTCTTTTCGAACACCATATAACAAACCTGTGACTCATTGATACTACTGCATTTGTCTGAAAATACAAATGTTATATTTTTTACATACCTTCGTGTGGAGTTTCCTTTGTGGTGTGCCTAGGGGGATATTGGTGCATGCTTGAGTGTGTGCTGCGCAAACGCTTTACACATTGCCTCTGGGATAAGCCTGACTGCTCGTGCCAAGCTACCAAGGGGGTGAGCAGGGGTTATCCTCAGCGTGTAACTCCCTGACCCTGACTAGAGTGGTGGTTTCTGCCTGGCTTAGGCACTTGCCTTAACCATCCAGAAATCCCATTTCTAACAATGACTATGTGCCTGACGGTTGCCTTGTGGGAAAGCTTATGGTCATAACAGAAGGCTACGTTGGTAAGCTACAGGTCAAAGTGGTACACTGGGAAGTTATGCCCAATGCCATAGGTCTCATCTGCTTATTATGAAAAGTTATGACAAAAGCATAAGGACTAGCGTGTTTATTGTAAAAAAATATATATATATTAAAGCCAGTAGGCCTTTAAAAGTGGGTTATTATCACATTGGGTTACAGGCTACAGGTAGATATTTTGTTACATGTAATCTCACAGATTACCGCATTAGGCAAGGGGTTTAATGTAAGCTACCAACACTGACAAACCCTGGGGGGTTTTGATGTTATGATTCTTGCTAGGCACTGCTGTGAGGAGTTGTATACTCTTTTGCAAACTGTATTTTTCTACATAGTTATAGTTTTATAACTGTATGCATGATGGTTTCCAGTTTATCTACACTTGAATAGGCCTGTTTTGTTATGGCTTTAAACCAATGGTAAAGGCTATTGGCCTTATTCATTTATTCAGAAACGTTATGCCAGATTCCATAGGTTTAATCTGTTTATAATGAAACATTACCACAAAGCCAGTCGGACTGACTCACTTACTGTGAAAAGCATGCGCTAAAGGCAATAGGGTTTTAAGGGTGGATTGTTATTACACTACGCTAAAGCCTGTACGCAGGTATTTTTCTACACTTAATTTCACAGACCATCAAAGTAACCAAGGGTTTTGTTGTTGGTGACCCAACCGAAGAAACCGTGGGGATAGATGTGCACTACAATAAACTTCTTAAGCTCTAAGGAAGGATTTTACCTTGTTCGGACCATAATTTTGCACATATTTATAATTTTATTGTAGTATACATGGTGGTAGCCTTGTAGAAAAGCTTATGCCCAAGACAGTCGGTCTGAGTTAGTTATGAAGACAAACCAATGATAACAGCCAAAGGCCTGCTTGTCTGCTATGAAAAGTTATGATAAAGGCAGTAGACATGCCAAATTGACTGTGAAAAGCATCTGTCAATGTTAGTATATATTACTCTTGGATTGTTATCACTCTGTATTATTACTTCTAGATAGGTCTTTTGTTACATGGAATCTGACAGATTACCATGGTAGGCAAGGGTTCCGATGTTGGTTAGCCTCTCTGACAATCCATGGGTATTAAAGATTTGCGACATGAGAATCCTTGTTAGACCATTTTAGGGAAAATAGTATGTGCTTTGGCAACTGTAAATTTGTATACATTTTTAATTTTATGACTGTATACCTGATGGCTGTATTGTGTGGAAGCTTGTGTTCAGTACAGTAGGCCTGAGTCGATAATGGTGACAAGCAAACAATAACACCTGAAGGCCTGATTGGTGCACTGGTAAAAGTTAGGCCAACTTTTATAGCTCTGGAATGTTTATTATGAAAAGTTATGACAAGGGCAGTAGGCCTGGCTTATTTAATGTGAAAAGCACTTATTAAAGCCAATAGGCTTCTTAACAGTGCATTGTTATCACATTATTCTACTGGCCATAGACAGGTACTTTCTTACATGTATTCTCACAGATTAGCAATAGTAGGCAAGGGTTTTGGTGTTAGTCACCCACTCTGACAAACCCTGGTAGAAGAACTTTTTCACTGTGATGATTGTTGCTAGGCCCTATTGAGAGTGGCTGTATGTCGTTTTGCCAACTGTAATTTTGTACATATTTGTAATTTTATAGTTATTGCACAATGATTGCCAGTTTATGCACACTTCAATAGGCCTGTGTTGGTATAGTGCCAATGGTAAAGGCTATATCGGTTCACTGTGAAACGTTATGTTAGATTTCTTGGGTGTCATCTATTTATAAGGAAATGTTGTGACAAAGCAAGTAGGCCTGGCTTTCTTATTAGGAAAAGCATACATGCTATATCTGTTGTTTGTCTAGCACTGTTTCTTTAGAAGAGGGTATGAATCTACTGTATGTTAAAGCTAGCAATATCTCCTGCTTGGCCATGTCCATCCTTTCCCTCCTCCCCTTCTACCCACTCACAGCTGGGATCCAAAATCTCCCTGCCCAAATAACAACAAAATGCAACTTAAAAAGAACATCATGATCAGTACGAATGCCACACAGGATTAATCTGTAAGGGTGAATCCAGGCTTAGAGTTAAGGAGAGTGTGGGGTGGGAGACGTGGCCAGTAAGCTTTGTAAAGGACCCAACAAGCCGAATCTGCTCTCGTCTCCAGCCAGCCCAGGCCCAGGGCCATTTAAAGTCAGCAGCAAGAGCTGTGAGGTTTGTTGAGCCGTCTAATGGTACAGCTGTAGAAGAATGGAAGGTGTGAACATTGGCTAGCCTGATAGTGGCTATAATGCTTGCATGCTAGAACTTATCTACTGTGGATGATGAGGTGATCAAATTAATTAATCTGATTTCTGTGGCGTGAAGATCGGCATATTCGTCGACGTGCTGCTTGTGTAAGAGTCAGAATCCTGAGTTGGCAGCTCCCCCGCTGCGCAGTCTGCAATATCCGGAGTGCGTGATCATATGAAGGATGCCAATGTAGCCACAACCTCCCTCTGGTGCTGGCGGGTCTGCAGTGATAAGGGAAGGTCTGGATGGTAGGGCCTTCTACAGCTCTTCCTTGATCGCCACATCTCAGACCAGACCAACGACCACTGTGAACTCTCATCCCTCCCAGCAGGATCTGTCGCCTCAAAGGTTTCGACCCAATCCCATTCTTCTCCGGGGTGGTAAGGAAAAATGTCCTCTGATTGGTCATGACCTCAAGTCTGGTAGGGAAGAGGAGCTCGATCGAAGGCCAATTTCTCGGAGTTTGAGCTCTACTGCCCTGCAGTTCTGGACCGCTAATGTGTAGTCCAGGAAGATTATGACCGTCCCACAGATGACGAGGAAGTATCTCTCTTGACGTGACTTCTGGATGATGCGGTCTCTTTCCCTGTAGAATCTTGCCCACTATATGTCTGGAAGTGGCGCCTGATGGGAGAGGCGTGGTCGGCACATAGTTTGCCCTCTCCACCGTGAACCAATAGGATAGAGATTGGGGAGTGACTGTTTGTGCAAGCCAGCTCAATGTACTGAGTGGGGTTTTCCCCTTCCTGTCCTTCAGGCAGCCCAATCACACATATGTGGTTCCTTCAGGCTCTACCTTCTATGTCCTCTGCTCTCCCTTCTAGGAAGCGGACCCTGGAAGTGAGGTCCCGCAACTGTTTTTGGAGATCCATGGTCTGAAGTTGGAGATCTTGGATCGTTGTTCCCACTGTGTGGAGTCTGGCAGCCAATTTACGTTGATCCTGGCGAAGGAGTCCAAGATCTATGGCCACTCCATCTACCTTTGCCTTTAGGGTAGTCTTTGTGTCCATGACCGTTTCTAGTATATGTTCAAGGGTAGCTATTGGCGGTCCTGCAGGGTCCTGGCCAACCGTGGCAGCCTGTCCCATTGGAGGCAGAATGTCCTCTGACGTAGTAGTCTCTGATCAGGACATCGGGACCCCAGTCTTGTTTGGGTCTTGGAGCAGCCCATCGAGAAGGTGTGACCGGCCTGCCTCACTCAGCACCTGGGGGCATGAACAGCTGGAATGCTGTGTCCAGGAGGCCAATTGAGTTCTGCCAAGCTAAGGGAATGCATTAGGGCCACAGGAGTGTCTGAACCAGTTGCAGTAAATCTGAGCCCTGCAGTGTGTATACCGGCGTAAATCACCAGGGTATAGGTTCCGCTGGTGTTTGTAAAGTGTAAAGGCTGTTCTAGCTACTCAGCAACATGGCTCCTAGCCTCGTGGCTTAGGTGAGGGGTGAATATTGCCTCGTGTGTCACCCTCGGGTGTCACAGCCACTCCAAACCACTCATGTTGCCTGCTCCCTGCCATGCGGCTCAGATGAGGCAGTTGAGGACCACCTCAACTGGAACTTCCGGGGCTACTCAGCGAGTCTAAATCAATGTGCAGCGTCCCCCTACTCCTTTCTCCATGTGGAACCCTGCTTTGTACTGGACCTGCAAGTCCTCAGGGATACTCAATTAGGTGGGGAGGGGCCTGGTTGCCCAGTTGGCGCTACCAGGCCGCACTTATCACATTACTCATCACACTTCCAACGGCCTCTGCCCGTTCTCCCGCTAGTGAAGTCAGAAACAGTTAGGGCCCTCAAATACTCCGGGTCTGCAGCCCATGCTGCGGGGTCTTGCCTTGTGGAGCATCGGCCCCTTCTCCAGTCCGCTGCATTGGGAAGCAGAGGGAGCAGTGCAGTCCCAACAGTTCGCCTTTGCAGATGCGTCACCGCCAGAGGCCAGAAGAGCTGAACCACTGAACCGCTCGGGCCAGGAAATGTTGTGTGTGGAGCCCCATGGTTCAGTGTTGGTTGCGCCGAGCTACGAGGTGGCTCCCCGATGTCCATTGTCGTACGATGGCCGAAGAGGCCCGGACCGGCATCAAAGCTCAGCAAAACACGTCCGCCATGTTTCATGGCCGAGCCACGCTACGCACCCTTCTTTTATTTTATCTTGCATATCTTGCTTAGATTGTGTGTGTTTTGTTGTGGTTATGCCAGATGGTGAATTCAATAAGTCAGTTGATGGATTAATGGATACATGAGTGCAAAGGTAAGCGTCATCGATGGGTTGAGGGCCTAAACCCATCAATGACACAAAAGACACTTTTATTTATATGTCAGTCAGACCTATTGACATTATCAATGTGCGTTTCACTTTTGCTTCTCTCTCTCTCTCTCTTTTGCTCTGGGTCAAAGTCATATAGTGTTTCCACCAAGGTTCGAAGTTACCTCAATTTCCAAAAACTTAAAAGCAGTATAAAGACAATTCAAGCATCCTCTTTAAAGAATAGACTTGCACTGCTGTACTTGTGTGAGTGATCGATACACTGGTGCCTTCTTTACTGTACAGTCTGGTATTTGTAGTTCTGTTTTTTCAAATTACGAATGCTCAACTGCAAGTATCAGTGAAAAAGAATAGGTCTGCAGGAGCTATTCAGATCAGACAGAAAGCAATGTGAGATATTGGGTGATGTCGCAGGACAAAAAAAAAAAACATCATTTCACAGCCATGAGAGGCTATATTGCAGGGGCCTAGTTATGAATTAGGCAGCAGGAGCAGTGGTACCAAGGCCCAGAGGTCTGAGGTCCCACAGCACCTCGATCATAGCTGTTTTGTTTATTACTAACCTGGGTGAGGGTGGCCCCATTTCCCTTGGTTCTGTTCGGGTTTATGGCTCCCTTGCTCGCCACTGCTATCCTTGGCCAGACACGGAAGGCGCCTAAACACCAGAGGCTATCACAGATACAAGGATACTGACAACTGATAAAATTAGAACCACCAGACTGCGGCTGCCCGCGGCCCCCGCAGGGGGCCCCCTAAACGGGCGGCCCCTTTAGTGCCATTTGGGCACTTCCCCACCCCCACTAAGAACGCGGGGCTCGAGGAGGAGCCCCCTTCCAGACGCGTCACTTCCGGGTCGCAGAGGAGGTGGGGAGGTATTTATGCCTCCCTGGCCATCTTGGCGTCCTCTTTGCGCCGGACACGCCGTCTCCCACCCTACCGCTTACCCGGCGTGGGGTTGGCAGGCGAAGTACATAGAACGTTGTAATGTTTTTCTTTTGTCGTTGCAGGCGGAGTTACAGGGCGATCTGGAAGCAGATGGGTACAGAAGGGTACCTCTGCGTGGGCACAATAGGGGTGCCAGAGCCAAATCCCAGGAGCCTCATGGGAGGGTCCTGGAACAATTACGTCGGCGCCCGTTAGTCCTTCGGGCGGTTGTTGGCCTGAACAACCGGGGGCTTGCCTTGCTACGCTCCGCCCTGAAAGGGGCGTGAGTAATAAGGGACCAATGTGTCACGTGATCCAGTAAGGGGATCACCCCCATAAGGGTAGCGCTGATTGGATTCTCCACAGTGCTTGGCTCATCAGGCGGGCAGGGCAGCATAGAGTGGTACAGCTGCCTGCCCTTGGATCGCCCGTAAGATAACCCACCATATTTGCATACTTTTGTATGGAATAAACCTGCAGCAATATTTTCCCAAACAAAAGTTGTGTTGTGTATTTATTTATGCATGCATACTCTGTTGTGGTGTGGGTGGGGTGTGTTGCCAATAATGGGACTATATACCCTGCCCACCTCACGGCCTGCTGCGGTCCCATATATTGCCGGCGCCTTTCTCTCCCGGATCTCGCTTGCCATACTCTGTCTTCCGTCATCCTTTCATCGCCTCTTTAGAACTTCTGGTATTCAAAGGGAAACGGGACCCCGCCTCGTGAATAAATAAAGCCCTCCTTTCTCTTTTATCCTGGCTGCGAGAATTCAATCGGCCTGCCGGTATCCGTCAGCCATCTGTAGCAACTCCCTTTACCGCTGGGCCGGCCCATCCTCAAGTGTGCCCCCGGCTCGCGCCTGTAAACTTTCACTCCCCCTGCTCCCGTGAGGGCGAGTACTCAAGCAGAGCGCGCTCACAACGCAGCAGCCAGAGCCAGCGGCGTGAGAACAGATGAGCGACGCAGCAGCAGTTTAGCAAGAGGGCCACAGGCCAAACACTTTAGAAAAGGAAAGTGGGATATATTTTTTTTTTTTTTAAAAAACATAATCCGGAGTTTCCCGTTGACCTCTATTGAAGGAGAGACAATTTCTGGCGGGAGATAGACAAAATAAAGGCGTTTTTTGCTTAAAAATCGGGAGTCTCCCGTCTGTATCAGGTCTAGCTATTGGCACCATATATGCGGCAACGCAAGGAATAATAATGACCAAGTAGCCTCCGATCGGTTAATAAAAGTCAGCCGGGGGGAGGGGGGGCTGTTGCCCTCTCACACCCAAGCATCCCACCTGCTCCAAGAGCCTCGCCCCTGATCACCGTTTACCAAATTACCTTGTAGGTAGGCTGGATCACTATAATTAGGGCAGGGTGGATCGGGGTTTTCGTCATGTTTTTAGTTTATCTGTGCCATTACAGATGGGGACCAACATTGCACCCTGAATATAAACGCACCCAGTAGCAGTAATGCGACCCGCTATGTCCGTCCACTCGTGAAAGAAAATGCAACCCCAGATGGTTTTGTCCTCACTTGTCATCTGAGTCCAAGAAGATGCTTGCGTGAGTATTTCAGTTGTGGTGTTGATGTTGTACACAACTAAGCTCTCCAGATGTGTAGAGCTAGGTGGTAAGAGGCACAGGGAGACGGTGAGATTTGCCCAGTGGCACTGTTTTAGCAAAATGGGACAACAGGCTCAGGACTCTGGTTTCTCGAATACAAGGCTAACTACTGGCCAGAGTGCCAAACGTTTTCATAAAATCTATGATCCTTTAAATTAACAAACTAAATTCAAGTGTTGTGACCCTTCTACTTTCACTTTTAGGTGTGGACTAGAGACAGCTTGAGCTGTCTTGCCAGGAGGAAGAAACAGAAGAATATGTGTAACTTAAAAATACATACATTAATACATATATACAGGGGCTTTGGGTCAGCCCTCTTCGTCCATTGGTCTATTCAACTGTCATTCACATTTTGCTTCCGCACACCACAGCATGATGTAATGAGTTCACCCACGCCAGCCATTGGCTCACTTTCACCGTGAGTGATGACATTACCCTGATTACATGGTCACACAGATCTAAAAAAAAACACTTCAGTGCCAGGGTTGGTGGGTTAATACATTACTTTGACATGGCTTTTGCTTAACATTCTCTAACTTTTTTAGGTCTGGCTTGATAGCACTGCTGTCTGCAGACCTACCTGTTAACAGTTCCTTAAGATATACATAGAGTGGGCTTTGGCTTCACCCAGAGGTGTACTTTCCTCTCAACCCGTGCTATTAGCTGTTTAATGTATCATTCCACCTTCAATGAAGTGCTTGCATTGCAATTCATGAGGGAATATTATTCATCTCAAACATACACTGAATCATCACATATTATATTCATTATCTCAGACATACATTGTATAATCAAAGCAATCCATTTTATTTTGTTTTACGCGGCAGCTGTTTTAAATGTTTTTTGTCAGAAACCATGTGGAAGTCACACAAGAATGTACACATATATGTTTACCTACACACTTGTTTAAAGGAGCACGACCCTTCTGCTTAAAAACATGCACTGGTAAAGTCAAAAGGTCTGTCTGACTTTTATGTGGCAATGCACTTAAACACAGACATGCACAAATGCAGTTTGCGTGCATCAGAACTTAAGGCCAGACCTACTGGTTTTGATAATTGCTTCTTAATTTGTTTAGTCATCAGTAGATGCTTAAATTATGTCTCCAGGGTACAGAAATTCCCAATAGTACCTAAAAAATATATTCTGTGATGTGCATTTAAAACTAAAAATTGTTTCTATACCCGTTCTAAGCACAACTGCTTGCTAGTAAGCACCGATACCATTCTTTTAAACGGTTAATTTATTTTTAGATTTAACATTTTTCATTGCAAGCTATGGCCACCATGCTTAGGTGGAATGCTTTCTGTTTTTTGTGTCATTTAATTTCTGTTGCATATAACAAGAACCAAAAACAATAAAAAGTAACCACAATACTAGTTTGCGAAGGCCAGACCTATTGGCAATGTCAGTGCTTCTTAACATAACGTAACTGGTTATGGGATTAGCATCAATTGAGCTAGAGCCAGAGTTCTCCAATCTGTGGGGCGCCCCCCCCCAGGGGGGCGCAACATCATGTCAGGTGGGAGGCGCACTCCACCCTAAAATCTTACCTTTGTTGTCTTCCACTGTCCCCGGGTCGAAGTCTTCACCCATTTCAAATCGGGAATTTTTTTCATTAGAGAACTTTGGTAACAGAGGGTTGGAGGGGGGAGGGAGGGGAAATCATGGGGCACGACGTGCCCGAGAACGGCAGGGCCGGCATCGGCCACGCCAAAAGTATGGCAGTTGTGCCGGCCCCCTTTTACGACCACAGAGGCAAGCCTGTCGCGCACCTTGGTGACGCGACAGGCGCGCCTCACAAGCAATTGGTCCTGGGCGTGCCCCGGAAGTGATTAGAATCACTTCCGGGTCTCGCGATGGGATAGCGCCAGACCGGTTAGAAACGGCCTGGCATGGAAACGCAGTTAAAAGGCTGGGGAGCGCAGGAGTAAGTCTCTTCGCTCCTCGCTCCCCAGCCCGCCACACCAGCCTCGCTAGGAGGCTGTAATTTCAGGGCAGCATTACAGCAGTGCTTGGTTAGGGAGAGGGTCACCTTGCACCAGTTACAACAGACAGTAGGGCAGTTGAATTTTGCTCTAAGGATCATACCTATGGCAAGGCCATTTTCCCGATCCATCTCACAGGCCATGGCGGGTCTCAGGGAGAGACACCACCACACCAGGCTGTCAGCTGAGGTCAGGCAGGACATGCGGATTTGGATGGCATTCCTGCAGGACTTCAATGGCAGGGTGGTGTGGCCCGGACCGCCCACTACTTCCGCGGAGTTAGGTTTAATGACTGACGCTGCGGGTAGTGAGGGATTTGGCGCCATACTCGGTACCGAGTTGGTGGCGCAGCGGTGGCCAGCATGGTGGGTGGAGACCGGTTTGACATGCAACATAGGTTTCCTAGAGTTGTTCCCCATCTGGGTGGCGTTAACAGTATGGCCAGAACAACTGCGTAATCAATCAGTGGTGTTCTGGTCAGATAACATGACGGTGGTCGAATGCATCAACCAACAAGCGGCTCGGTGTAGGATGATTCTCCGTCTATTGAAGGAGATTGTACTGTTATGCATGAAGCTAAATATGCAATTTAGAGCTAAACATGTGCCAGGTGTATTAAACCATGCTGCTGATGCACTTTCTCGCTTTAAGATGCAGGTTTTCAGGGCACACCTCCCGGCGGCAGCGGAGTATGCCACCCCTTTCCCAGAACTACTTTGGCAGATTGGTGCCCCCAACTACTGGACCTTGTGGCAGCTAGCCTAGCACCCAGGACCAGGAAAGCATATGAAGGGGCGTTTTGGGCATATTGTTCCTTCTTGGGAAGGGAGTGGGCTGAAAAGTGGCATGACGCGGGGGCACTCCTTCATTACCTGGGGCTTTTGAAGGGGGAAGGGCGTTCAGCGGCAGCGGCCAAACGGCATGTGGCGGCAATCTCTTTCTTCGCCCAAGCTAGAGAGAAAGGGGATCCTACCAACAGCTTTATAGTGAAGAAGGCATTGAAAGGTTGGCAGCGCCTCCAAGGGTCTACCCCAGATACGAGGCAGCCAATCGGGGTGGAGCTGCTAACATCTTTACTGAGGACCCTCCCCTGATTTGCACCACATCAGAGGAAGTTCTGTTGTTCACCGCCGCTTTTCATTGGCCTTTTATGGTGCTTTTAGGATTGGGGAATTGGTGGCCCAAAACAAACAGGATGTTCAAGGCGGACTGCAGTTTGACCGCGTGAAGGTTCAGGGGGATGCTCTATTGATATCAATTAGGAAGTCCAAGACGGACCAAGAAGCACGGGGGGACGGGGTAGTACTGCATCAGGTGCATGGTAATCCTTGTTGCCCCCTCTCACAGGTGGAGGCTTTCCTACAGTCTAGACCTGGTAACAAAGGGGGGCCTCTCCTAGTACATGCTGATGGTATTCCACTCACACGGTTTCAGTTTAAGAGGGTCCTGGACATGGCAATACAGAGGGTAGGTCTAAACCCAAGTTGTTTTGGTACTCATTCTTTTAGGATAGGGGCTGCCATGGAAGCAACGGCTAGGGGTTTACCTAGCAACAACGTCCAAAGGATTGGGAGGTGGTCCTCCAATTGTTACAAGCGCTATGTGCGGCTACATATGTTGTGAGTGGGATAGTTGCCAGGTGCTGATGCGTATGTCCTTCTCTGCTTTCATTTACAGTTTCTCAAACCTTTCACGCAGGGGGAAAACTGCAAACGCCGCAACAACAACACCAGGCAACCCAAAGACCGTCATCGCCGAAGCAAAGAGCACAGGTCGCATGGATCATTGGCCACTCGTATGTGAAGCGTTTGTCTAACTTTTTCCTTACAGGGAGCTACAAGGCTAGGGCAGAGCGGGCAGGTTTTAAGGTATCATTTCATGGGAAGGGGGGCCTATGCTTGAGCCAGTATAGGGGTTTCACACTAGAGCTATTAAACAGGGGTGGGCCCCGTCCCAGTATTATTATCTTGCACCTTGGGGGGAATGATCTGGCAAGTCTTGGTAGAAGGGGGCTAGTGGAAGCAATAATCTCAGAAGTGAGTTGGTTAGCCAAGACATGCCAGGGGTGTACCATTGTGTGGTCACAAATGATTCCAAGATCCCAATGGAGGGGAGGGGAGTCTGTAAGAGTGCTGAATCACTCAGTGAGGAGAATAAATAACAAAATAGAGAGGCTCTTCAGGGCTCCCCGTCTACAGACAATCGCCCACGGGTGTATCAGGGGGGAGCCGTGCTTCTTAAAAGACGGTGTCCATTTGTCAAGAGTAGGCAATGAAGCGTTCCTAGAAAATCTTCTAGCTTGGTTTGTTGGTCTTCAGGTGCAGGGTATGACCTCCTAGTGAGCGCAGGGGGGGGCCAGATAGTCGGTTAACTATGCTGGCCTGTGGCGGTAAGGTCATGATTGGTGAGCAGTAAATTTAAGGTCCTTAGAGGGTGGCGCCATTCTTGAATGGGGTCGCCCAAGTGGGAGGGACAGGTGGTCTCTCCTAGAACTCCAGGGGCAGTTACAGCCGGTTGGCTGGATGGGTGCGGGGGAGGGGTGAGTCACGCTTTCCCTAGGCTGGTTGGCCACCCCGCACGTGCACAATGGCGCCAGTAAACGGCGCAGAACTGCAAGGGCCCCTTTATGGAGATGATATACAGAGCGTACGGGGGCAACCGGGGGGGGGGGAGTACCCTTACGGTAAACGGGTCCTCTGCGCATGCGCACTCCGGCTGGAGGGCGTGGTTAAATTGATAAGGATCTGACACCAGTTAGTGACCTTGCCGTAGGCCCAAATAGGATACGCAGAAAAGTAAAATGCTGTGATGATTATTAAAGATATGTTAGATTCGGATAGGAAAACCTTTGTATTAGAGTTATGTTAAAGTTAGCCAACTGACATCTGTACTTATCAATTGTAGTCAGTGTTATGCATAATTTTCTGCGTAAATTTGTAAATCTTGTATATATTAATAATGTTTATTCATTTTGTTTAATAAATACGGCCGGGGGTTTTACGACCCCCACATCCAAAACTCTTCTCATGTCATTGATTTGGGTCCAGTTATGGGAGGAGGCCCATGCCTTTGTCTGTTAAGAGCTAACAGTTCACCGTCCCAGGAGGGGGTTAATTGGTAGAGCTGAAATGCTTCAGCTGTAGTGGGAGGCAGGAAGTCTCCTCTGCTAAAACCGAAAGCAAACGAACAGACAGTCCTGTTCCTTTGCGTTCGATTTCATAGCAGAGGAGACTCCTTGCCTCCCACTGTAGCTGAAATGCCTGATACTAAGCGAGATGTCCAATGAAATCAGAGGGTATGGGACGAAGGAGACTAAAGTGTTTTCATGAGCCATGTTGTGGGTTCCGGACTCAAGGGCTCTTCTGTTGGGTTTAATAGCTCTGTCATTGTCCATTGTATATGCCAATTTTTTTTTTTTTGGTATAGTTAGTGCTATATATATATTCTGATATTATCATTCGTATTTAAATGCATGTGTATATTGCTTGAACATGAAGTGATAGTATCTAAAACTGATCGTACTTTTGTTTGGTTCATGCCCATGTGTTCATTACCCAAGCACCTAACCATCCATTCACATCCACCCATTCTTCCATCAACCCACAACTAAACATATATCCAGGGGCGGTGCGTCCATTGGGGCGTTGGGGCGTTGCCCCACTAATCGTTCTACTTCTGACGCTAATTGCAGCAATCAGGACTCCTGATTGGAATTAGCGTCAGAAGTAGAACACCGACGCTGAAAGGGGTGGGGCTGAAGCCGCACTCGGGTTGATTGACAGCTCAATAGTGCGCATGTTCGTTTTTGGGCTGATAATTTTCACGATCAGCCCGAACATGCGCACTAGCCTTCCCCTTAAGAGACCGAGGGTTGCTTCATGCGCAGCCCCCGGTCTCCTAATGGGCAGGGAGTATCCCTGCCCTCAGCCAATCATGGCGCTGCTGGCAGCGCCAGGATTGGCTGAGAGCATTCCTTGCGCTGAGAACTTGTGGCTGTTGCCCCCGCCGCCCCGATTAGTGCCCCCCAACTCCCCCCCATGTAACTTCCCCTAGTTCCTCATCCCCCCCACCCCCTGCCTCCCGCGCCTCTACAATGAGCCCCGCACCGCTGGAGGCCGCCGGACACTGAACATGGCCAATGGACGCAGCCTGGGCTCGGAAGCCGCGGTGGCGGACGGACTTCTCTCCCCATCCCAGGCCGGATTACTGGGCACCCCAGAGCCCCCAGAGTCCCCCGGGGCCTTCCTGTCCCCGGCCCGGGCGCGAAGGGAAGGAGTGCGCAACGGGAGGTACTCCGAGGAGTCGGACAGCCCTCGGTCCGGCAGGAGCAGCCGGGACAGCTCCGGGGAGAGGACCCATAACCGAGCCACCAGCGGCATCATGAAGGTAAGAGCCGCAGACGCACACGAGCCACAGCGCCCGCCCGTCTGACCACAGCAGGAAGTGGGCGCAGGCTGCGACTCCCCGCGGAAAGTCTCAGTAGGTAGCCCCGTGGGTTGATGTACCTGCTGCAAAGATCTGAGCGTAGGCTACAGCTCGTAAGCCCGAACCCCTAGTTTTATGAAATGGAAAGTCTTTGGTTTTTTAAAGGAAAGAAACAGAATAATGCTTAAAGGGAGAATCTATATTCCCACACCAGGGGTGCCTTCCCCCAATGAAGGCGTGTGGCTGGGATGTATACAACCTGTCTACTTGGCAAGATCTACAGGTGGATCCCGACAGACACAAGAAGAACAGTCACCCAGGCCCTCGTCAGTAGCAGACTGGACTATGGGAACGCCCTCTAAGCGGGAGCCCCGGCCAAGCTCATCAAGCGACTGCAACGCATACAAAACGACTCCGCACGCCTGATCCCCGATGTACCACGCCACAGCCACATCACCCCCCACCTGAGGAACCTGCACTGGCTCCCCGTCGACAGGAGAATCTCCTTCAAACTCCTCATCCACGCACACAAGGCACTCCACAAGACTGGCCCAGCCTACCTCAACAGACGACTCCTCTTCTACGTCCCCAACCGCCAACTCCGCTCCGCCGACCTCTCCCTCGCCACCGTCCCTCGCATTCGAAGAACCACCACCGGCGGCAGATCCTTCTCCCACCTCGCCGCCAAGACCTGGAACACCCTTCCACTAAGCCTACGACAGACCCAAGACCTGCTGACCTTCAGGAGGCTACTCAAGACCTGGTTGTTCGACCAGTAGCAGCACCCCCCCCTTTTTTTCTCCCCAGCGCCTTGAGACCCTCGCGGGTAAGTAGCGCGCTTTACAAATTCTGTGATTGATTGATTGATTGACTTGGCCAGTCGCTGCAAATTCAGTTTTTATATTGTGTATTTATGAGCGAGTGCGTATCCTGCCCCTAGCTTAACTCTAGTCCACACATACACTTAGAAGCACCTCGAGCATGTCAACACAACATAAGTTCTTTAAATAGCACCATGGCAAGACCACTCAATACGTCACGCAGTCAGTTGCTTCCTGGGCGCAGCCACCCAATAATTGTGCAGTCAACTGCACTCTAACCTTGTCCTGGGAGGCGTCATTTATACACCGCGAGTCTGCAGCAGAAAAAACGTCTCCTGGTAACTGTAAAGAGTGGGCGCTGCAAACTGTGCACGTGCTTTGGGATTCATTCACCGTTCAGAAAGCACGTGACCTCACAATGCACTGGTCCCTTCTTTTTTTTCAGTCGTAGTGACTAGAGTGTCATGGTGAGCACTAGTGCAAGCGAGGAAGGTGACCCCCTCCTACCACCTGGTTGTGTAGTGAAAGGGGTGGTGCAGATGCCCCCGAAATTCACCGGTGCCACTACACCTGCTGCACCACTGACAACCATGTTTCCGAGGACCTCCTATGCGGCCCTTCAGCACGGCACAGATCTGCAGGACACCTTCCCAGTCATATGTGCGGCTTCGGGGGGTCAGGGGCGCTTATAGAGCAGGGTCTCATGTGGCTATTGGCAGCCGGTTTGACATTCAGGGCCTATACAAACCCACTGCACAGACTTTGTAACCTGACAGTGACAGCCTCAGCCTTTAGTCACAGTGAGACTGGGGGTTGAGGAAGCTTGATGGTCCTGTGGGGCGACTTCCTTATTCTCAGTTCTTCCGTGAAATGGATCCAAATATCCGAGTCAGGCCCAAAGCGAGAGATATGTGCTTAATGTGTAACATGTCCGTACAGTGGCCAGTCCTCTGATGTATGACATTAAAACTGGCCCTGTGTACATGCCCCTAAGTTAACACTGATGCCAAAAACATAGATTGACTTGCAAACAACAAATGTTAAAAACGTCGAGGGAATGCATTTTAGCGATTTAGTTCCCCTCTTATTTTACATGTTTACTTAATCTTGCATTCCCCACAAGTTAGCTATTTTATAATGTTGTTGTTTATCTGTATTTTTTTCTGTGCATACTTTGAGGCTTGAGCCATGCCAGGTGTTTATGAGGGACTTTGATTGAGCATGCAGCCGCTAAGGCTAAAGCCAAACAAAGTGCCTGTCAGTGGGTTGGCCTCTCTGCAGAGCACACAGAACAATGTTTGTGCATTCCATTTGCAACTGAAATTCTGTGGAAATGTGTGTGAAGGGGGTACACTGATGTCAAAATATTTGCAAGGCAAAAGTAAGAGAAATTAAGGTGCTTATATTTGAGGGAGTGCAGTGCATGTTGGGGGCGGTGAAGTGACAGAGATGTGAGGAAGGGCATTCGGGGAAGAGTGAAAAGAGGATGCTGAAGAGGAAAGAGAGGGGTTTGAAGATGTGCAGATGGACAAGATATGCAGAGACAAAGAGGATACATATCTAACATAAAGCAAACGTAATTGAAGGCCAAAACTCCTTCCACAGGCCTCAATGCTATTTAATTCACAGACTCACTATTTCAGAATTTAAACATTTTCAATGTTAATTATTTATAAGAAATCATTGTTGTTACTCATTTATCTTAAACAGCTAACACCCAGTGACAAAGCCAATCATACTGACAGGCTTTAGGCGTATGTCAGTTGCTGTGCCATTTATCTGGATAAAATTACATCTCAGAGAGAAACCAAAATACCGGTCTGATGGCACACTATGGGAATCACAGAAATGTATTTGGCATGTTCCTTTATAGGGAGCACCCACTTTTTTCATCTCACTTAAAGACCTGTCTGCACATATTTCTATATGATGGTTACAGCCAGCAGCTGTGGGTGCTTCCCGAAGTCTGGTTAGAGCATATTTTTCCAAAGTTAATGCTGCATGCAGTGCAAGACACTGGGCAAGCATACATTTTACAGGGCTAAAGTTGTCATGCAGAACAATTTACATATTACAGTAACTGTTGAACAAATTAATGCAAGAAGATACGGGGCAGTTTTTAATGTGTTTAATATTTCAAGACTATACGTTCCCACTGCTTAATAAGCCTTGCTTTATCGCTGCATTCATTTGCTTTAAAATGCACCATTTACCAATCTTTTTTACATTTCTTTCTTAGGAGAGGGACTCTCCCTAGACCCCAGGTTTGTCCATTGAACTTGTTCACATCGCTAACTAGTGTTTTCTATTGGAAAGGGTAGAGCCAAAGCAGTCTTGCTTAGTACCCTAGCCCTCTTCAGAAGTCAGACTTGCTTGGCAACACAGAAATTCTCTGAAATAATGTATGAGTTTTCTGTTATGAATGCCTAGAAGAACTGAATTTATAGTCCATTTATCACAGAAATAGTGCTAAAAATCGCACCAAAAAGATGCCAATTTTTTTAAAATTTCTTCGCCGGAGGAGAACCCCCCCGCACCACCCTGATTGCCGTCGGGCTCGCTCGCTGCGCTCGCTCGCATACGTTGATTCGTTCTGCATACGCCCCACCAGTTTCAAATTCCACCAGCCGCCACTGCATATATCCATACACACATTGAATCCATTCATGTATATAACCACACCCATCCATTTTGTGCTCAGTCAGCCATCCGTTTATCCTTGTATACAGTCATTCAGCCATCGATCCATCCATCCAGGTATCTAACCAACATCCACCTAGTGCCAATATGGATTTTCTGGCTGCATGTGCATCTGTGTGTGTTTTGCTCTGCATGTATGTTTGCTTCTGGGAGTGGTATGTTTGCATATACATCTCTGGAAGTGTGGTTTCTGATTTTGTGTCTAGTAATATCAAACAACATACACCCATTCCAACAAACAACACATAGACCTAAAAAACGCAAGACAAAAGGCTTTACCAATGTTTGTTTCATTAATGCCCAACTGCAGCATCTACACTATATTTAAGATGCAGACCGCCACAGAGTATGCATTCCTTTAAAGACTAGCGATTGAAGGTTTGTCTGCACTGCTGAGCCCATACAGTAACTATTTTCAGGAAAAAATGTCTTCCCCACCCCACGGCCTTTCTTTCCCATTAGTCGAGTAGACCCTTCCAGAAGACTTCTCTACAGACAGGCCCCAGCGTCTGCTAGGTATTGCTTTCCCTCCTTTGGAAAAGGGGGTGTTCAAGTGCCTCTCCCCTCCCCTCCTTCTTTCCTAGTGTTCCCTACATACATGGCCAAAGTTTCCTCTCATTTTGTGGAAGGATGCTCTGGCCTCGTGCATCTGTTGTCTGCAATGAACGTGGTAGTAGCTTGACTAATGCTGCTTGCTTTCTTGTACTTGTTTCTGGTGTGAGGGGTGTCTATACTGTTCTCGTTTGTGCTTTTCTGGTTCTTTGGATGTTTGAGGCTCTGCTGATGCTGCTGGACATTCCATGTACATTCCATGTTTGCCCTGCTGCTGCTTGTGCTGTCCTGCCACATGTGTGAGGCAATCTTAATGTGTTGCTGCCTGTGCTCTGCCTGTCTCGTCTGGCTAAGGAAACCTGGCTTACTGCTGCATTTGCTGTACTTGTTATTTGCTTGAGGAAAGTATTTCCTGCTGCAAAGCGAGTTGTATTATTTGGCTAATGAAAGTTTGCACTGCTCCATTCTAGGGTGTATCTGTTGTCTTTGCATAAGTAAGCTTATAGTGCTGGTTCTGATACCATGCGTGTTCGTTGTGCGTAATGAAAGCTTGGGCTGTTTATGCTTACACCGCCTACTTGAGAAATACACTCGTGCCTTTTTTACAGTACTTGTTCTATGTGACAGAGATTTGCATTGCTGCTGCCTGTGCTGCACCTGTTCTGTGTGTGTGAGGAAAGCTTGCACTGCTGCTGTTGATGTGTCTGTCTCGTTTGCACTGCTTCTGTCCACGCTGCACTTGTTATGTGTGTGTGAGAGAAGCTTGCAGTGCTGTTGTCGGTGATGTGTCTGTATCATTTGCACCGCTTCTGTCCGTGCTGCACCTGTTCTGTGTGTGTGAGAGAAGCTTGCACTGCTGCTGTCGGTGATGTGTCTGTCTCGTTTGCACTGCTTCTGTCTGTGCTGCATTATTCTGTGTGTGTGAGAAGCTTGCACTGCTGCTGTCGGTGATGTGTCTGTCTCGTTTGCACTGCTTCTGTCTGTGCTGCATTATTCTGTGTGTGACAGAAGCTTCCACTGCTGCTGTCGTTGATGTGTAAAACAAAGCATCCTAGTAAAAACAATTTGCGCACATTTTATCTTGGAATATTGTGTTTTGAGCCGTGTAATAAGCCTCTGTCATTTCACCACAACCACTCACAAACCTGCAGTTTACTAAACACTCTTATTGTGTAGAACATTATTTGCCGGATATGGCCCGTGATATGCGCGTGGCGGTCGATTATGTAGTGTACCAGATTCCAGAAATTTCTGTCAGGTGGTGGGGGGCCCAACATCTAAAAAAATTCAGCTGGGGGCTCAACCTACAAAAGTTTGAAGACCTCTGAGCTAGACCCATCAGGTGATCTTATCTCACTCTTCAGCCAACCCCACTGGGGTGATGGTCTGTGGAATTGAGAAACTCTGAACTAGACCAAATGTCCTTCTACTTCAAGGCAGCTCAATAGAGTGGAATATTTATGAGATGGTTCTTCTTGCAGTCCAGACAATAGCTTGAGAGAATCAAGAGGCTTATCTCCTAAGTTGAACTTGAGCATGAGGTTAAAGAAGGTAAGAGAATAATTAGAGAAAAGCCTAAGAAATACCACTTCAACATGGTTGAGATTACATATCTTTATGGCCTGTCTTCTCCCTGTGTGACCCTGGCTTGTCAATGGACAAGGGGGGAACAAACCGCAAAAGAATGGAAAGGGTAAAATAACTATGAGAGCACTCAACCCAGCCTCTTCAAGGGGGTTCTCCAGTTTGAGATGTTTGGTGCAGCCATACTCATAGTGTCAATTAAAATTGAAATACAAAAGGGAATACTGTTTCTTCTACCCTGCTAGTCATGCCCCTCGGATGTGGAGATCACCATGCTTCACCGCCTAATCACAGCAACAATTCTGCCAAAGCTCACTGGATTATTGTAGAGTTTTAGTAAAAACAGAAGACATGACTTGGAAAATTACAATGCTGGGGCTTACACTCTACACAGAAGTGACTCAACATGCTATTTCTCAAGAACTTAGATTTACTATGGAAAAGGGTACATGTTTAGCACAGACTGACAAGCGTCAATAAAGCCTCCCTCACAAGGGATTATGGTGCCAGCCCATCCAGCTAACCCTTTCCTATTGTAGGGATCTTTTCTCCCATACAGCTTATCCATTGCGCACTACCTGTCTGACTATACCTTGTAAAATGAAATGCACGATAATACCCCTTAGCTTATCGTTGATATTTTGTCTTTTGTAGAAAATACATTTTAAAACGGCTGAAAAACATTAAACTGAGGCTCCTTGAGACTGTACAGCATTATTCTGCCCCACTTTTTCAGAGTAAACCACTCGCTTGCCCTCATGACAACTACTCGGAGAAATTTTTGCTATCTGTGAATCTGTCTGCTGATGGCTCAGGCTAGGCCAGTTCAGGCGAGGGCCAGTTCCCAGATGACGCCGACCCTCCCTCATCGCCATTTGTGAATGCCAAACTAAGCCTGACAGGTTTGAAACAGAAGCGTCTCGACTCCCAGGTCATTGCCTTCTCACATGCTGCCATTTTGCTATGCTTGCACTGTAGAAATATACCACATACATACACCGTCCAGACTGTCCACGCACACTGCCTGCAGCACACTCTAGCTGACTAACGGGGTACTACACTCTTGCAGTCATGCACAACATAAGACCTGTCCCCCAGACATGCTCCATGGTAGCAGGGAACAGACCCTCACAACAACCCTGTAGGAAGCGTTCTCTTTAAAATGATAAGTGAGGCTCCAAGTAGGTTTCAAGAAGAGAACTTTATTCCAATAGCAGGAACCCACGACAGCTCCTGCAGGCAACAAGGCAGTAAATGACATACACACATTAAAGAATCTAGATCTCTGAAGACAGTGACCTAGTACATTCTTATTGCAGCACATTGGAATGAAAGAAGGCTTTACAGATAACCAAGGAAAATAGAAGGAACAATAGCACAACTCTCTACACACCCCCCATCTTATAATAATGAGAAAAAGAAGGAAAAAAAACAAAAATAAAAATTGTAATAATACACAAAATCACCAGAACGAAAAGGAGCAGTTCTAACACGGCAGCTACTCCTTAATTGTCTGCAGTCACCAGAACCACTGGAGACGTTTTGGTTAACCTCAGTCAAATTACCTGAATGGGAAGTAACACCTGAATGGGAAGTAACACTGCCATCACCTCTGTCCCCTAAAGAACCAGAAGGACGCGCAATACTCTCACCATTGTTGCGAACAAGAGTAAGATCACCAAAATCAAACCAATCAGTGTCAGGTTGAGTTTTGACTCTATGGTAGATGATTTTGGCTTGTTCATTACTTAATTTAATTAAAGCATTGCGGTTCCACCATCCACGATCCTGTAATAAAACAGCAATCGTAGAAACTTTGAGTACTTTAACTGGTTCAGTAAATTTAGATTGTCCTTTGCCAATCCTAACAGGCTTCTTAATAAGAACCCAGTCACCAGGAGTTAAAGAAATTTCTTTAACATGCATTCTTTTGTCATAGTTTTTTTTGTACAAAGCTTGTTTCTCTTTCATATGTTCTCTCACTTTGTGCAGGTCCAGATTATGTGCTATATCAACTTTATCCATTAACCACGAGGGATTTAGGAGAGAAATGGGTTTCCTACCTCTTAATAACACATAAGGGGAAACATCAGCGGTAGAATGGGATGTAGTGTTGTAACTCCACACTTTTTGATTCACATACTTGCAAACATCCAACTTGTTCGCTATGGCTGTTTGTACACCTTCTTTCAACAATTTGTTAGCCCTCTCAACGAGACCATTAGAAGCGGGGCTATACAAAGGTACCAAGATGTGTTTAACAACATTCTCTCCCCCAAAAAATTCCAATTAATTTGAAACAAAATGAGAGCCATTGTCCGTGACAATCTCCTTAGGCAAAGCTTCAATTAGAAAGCCACGTTGCAAAAATGAAATAACAGAGATAGAGTCTGCACATTTAACAAAAGAAAAGTACAGCCACGTAGAAAAGTAGTCAATAATTACCACTAGAAACCTCCTATCACTGCCTAGCAAATTGAACGGACCAGAAAAATCTAACCCTAACTTCTGCCAAGGACCTTTAGGCCATTCAACGGGGTATAAAGGAGCAGTGGACGTGCGCCAATGTTTATCTGAGCATAAACACTCAGGACACTTGTCCACGAAGGATTTAACTTGTCCGTCGATACCGGGCCACCAATAAGTTTCTTTAATCTTGCGAACAGTGTCTGAGATACCCAAGTGCCCCTCATGGGCAATGGAGATAATCTTGCTCCTTAGACCCTCTGGTGGAACAAATTTGTCTTCCCTAACCAAGATATCATTGACTATAGATAGTTCAGAAGCAACTTGGGAAAAACATCTATCTTGAATGGACATGCTTCTGACACACGGCCAACCATTAACTAAAAATCTCTTCACCCTTTTTAAGCACATGTCCTTATCACAACTTTCGAACCATTCATGCTCAGAGAATTTAGAGATCATCAGATCACTCACAGTAAAAATGAACTCGCAATCATCATTCATGGTAGGATCATCCAAGTCACTTCTCTCTAGCGGCATGCGTGACAGACAATCTGCTCTGACATTCTTACCCCCAGGAATATACTGGATATCAAAGTTAAACTCCTGTAATCTTGCCAGTAGTCTAATAAGTCTAGAAGAAGCTTTGTTCGAGCAACTGTCACCAAGCATGTACATGAGTGGTTTATGGTCAGTGAATAACTGAAACCTAGAACCCCAAATATACATCTTAAACTTCTCAACCGCCCATGAGCATGCCAAAGCTTCCCTTTCAATTGTGCTATAATTAAGTTCAGCACTGCTTAGAGTTCTAGAAGCGAAAGCTACAGTATATTCCCGTCCATTAATCATTTGACTTAGCACTGCTCCCAAACCCTTGGAACTCGCGTCAACTGTTACAATGCTCATTTGACCATGCGTAAAAGGTCTGATAGCAGGTACCTCTAAAATTAATTTCTTAACAGAATCAAACGAAATTTGTGTTTCCTCAGTCCATAAATACTTTGCATTTTTTAAAAATAAATTCCTGAGTGGTTGAACCACAATGGCATAACCCTGCACAAACCGGGCATAATATTCACTCAGACCTAAAAAGGCTCTTAAAGAGTCTTTATCTGACTGTTTTGGTGCCTCCTTAATAGCCTTAAGTAAAGACAATTTAGGTTTTATTCCCTCACTAGAAATGTTGTGACCTATATAGTCAACTTCTTGAGTGATGAATTTGCACTTGTTTCTATTAACAGTCATGCCAAATAATTCTAGTTTCTCTAACACTTTTTCCAGCAGGACATAATGTGAATCCAATGTCTCTGTGTGACTCAATATGTCGTCTTGAAAGGATTGGATACCTTGGTGATGTGCAAACATTTGGTCCATCAACCTTTGGAAAATGCTCGCAGCGGATGCCAATCCAAAGGGCATCCGCTTATACATGTAGACCCCAAAGGGAGTGACAAATGTGGTTAGTGGCTGTGATTCGTTGGAAAGGGGAATCTGATGGTACGCCGAGCGTAAATCGATAGTGGTAAAATACTTACTGCCCCCCAGCTTGGCAAGCATTTCTTGAATCCTCGGTAAAGGATGGCAGTCTACCACTATATTGCGATTAAGTACCCTCAAATCTGCACATAGACGAATATCCCCTGAGCTCTTACGTGCGACGACAGCAGCTGAAACCCATTCAGAAGATTCTACAGGTGTAATTATATCTTGCAAACACATTTCATCCAACAGTTTTTTTAAATCATCTCTGGCAGAGAGAGGAACAGGTCTGCATTTCTGAATTACTGGAGTGAAATTCTTTTTCAGCTTAATGGTGTGTTGGAACCCTTTAACCAAGCCTACTTTGTTGCTAAACACACTGGAAAATTTGGAATACAACCTAGCCAACATTGAATCGTTACTACAACTAGGTTGGATTACACTTACTGGTTTTTGTTCTACAGAGAGAGCTGCTAATTCTCCCAAAACAACAGGTTCAAGATGACCAGGCTTCAAAATGATACCTAAATTTGCTTGATCTTGCCAACCTAAAATATCATGACCATTGAGTGCCGCATAAATCTTAGTATAGATTTCTCTACCTTTGAATTTGATGGAATCAGAAAAATAGCCAGACATGATAATGTCAAATTCTCCCAACGCTTTGGGGTTAACATATGTTGGTTTGAGTAGTATCTTTGACCAAAATTTCTTAAAAGTGTTTTCATCCAGTATGGTGATAGGAGAGCTGGAGTCGGCCATGACATTTATATCAACAGAACCAATAGATACATTACACATAGGTCCTTTATATCTTTTTACATCGTTACTTAAAGTATTGATTTCAATGGTGGATAATGCATTACTCATGGCTTCACAAAAAGCATCTTCTTTAACATTGAGAAGATTAACCCTACCTTTTCCTTTGGCTGATTTGCACACAGTGTAAAAATGTCCGATTTTTTTGCACGTGTTACATCTTTTCCCCTGTGCCGGACAATTCACACTGTTACCCATGTGATATTTTGATCCACATCTGTAACATGCACCTTTTTTTTCACAAGTCTTCTGTGCTTTAGGTTTGGAAGAGACAACATTTATGTCAGCATCATCTAATTTACAATTAGCCATAATCTGCATGACCTTAGAACCTTCAAGAGGTGTGCAAACACTATCTTGTGTTAGAATTTTTGAAGAAACCACAGAACGTTCAATACTGCGTGCAATATCCATCACTTCCTCTAGTGAAGGATTTTTACATGTTAAAATGCGCTCCTGATTTTTTTTGTTGAAACAATTAAAAACTAATTGGTCACGCAATGAAACATCAAGATTGGAACCAAATTGACATTTAGAAGCCAACACTCGCAAAACAGCTAAATAATCTTCAATAGATTCATCTTGTGTTTCTTTGCGTTTAAAAAACATATGTCGTTCAACCATCACAGATGGTTCGTCGACATAGTGTTTGCCCATTCGAGCCAAAGCTTCTGAAAACACATTCCACGTCTCATCACCAGATGGTGCTGGAACAATAGGCAGATTATCAAATACCTCTTGACCTGCAGTACCTAAATGGTTAAACAAAAGGGCCCTTTTTCTAGAAGCAGATTTGGTAGCGTCAATAGCCTCCATGTAATTGTCGAAGACTCTATACCATTTGTGACAAGGTGTAAGGGGTTTGCCAGGATTTTGTAGGAAAGGAGGTGGTTGCATGACATTATTAGAAGAGGACATATTGAAAAGAATATGCAAATAAAACGCACAGTTAAACAATAACACCAATACAAGAAACCACTATAATGATTAGCCAGATAGGATAAACTACCAACATTAGTGTTGAAGGTATGAAGTCTATGGAGTTGCCACAATGTGACTAGCAAGTAGCAAAGTTGCAGATAAGTCAAATAAAAGTGAGGTAGTCACACATGAAAGATTAAGTAAATAAGTAAATTACATGTAAATAAATCAAATGTCACCGCAATAAATCTTGAGAGACGAAATTGAAAGTTGCAACGTGAATATTCAAAATAATGGATAATGTAGAACGTGTGCGTGTCACGGAGGACAAGCAGCAATACAGAGCAAATCGTAGAGATCGTGTGCCTGTCACGGAAACAAGCAGCAGTTGAAAATAAATCAGAAATGGTCGTACATACAGAGGTATCCAATCAATGATCCCAACGTGTCAAGATGGCCGCTGTAAACGTGACCAACGTGTTGAGGAGACAGCGTGCTGTGCGTGACTTTTCAGAAAGAAGTTGGACACAAACAATTGACGTGAGTGCCGAGATGACGTAGGATGCAGCACACAAAGGAACAGAAGCTGGAAACAGGCAGGAAAAGGAAGAAGTCGGGTGCGGTAGAATGAAGAGCCAATTCAAGGAACAACAAGGCTCCAACGATGCGGACAAACCGTTAATGGTAGGAGATTACTCACGGTTTTGCATAAAGTCCGATTTAAACAGTTTTCTTCCAGGTGCACTCAGAAAGTGTTCAGAACATATCCATAAACAATATGTAGAGCCGAAATACAGTCTGCGTAAATAAAAGCATCCACAAACGGTCAAGGCACAGCAATAAATCCGTAAAAGGTGATGGGAAGTTCGCAGCAGGCGATAAGAAAAGCTCAAAATCCACACGAATAGAAACGGTAAAAATCAAAGGTACGGCTGAAAGATCCAACACAGGATCAAGAAAAGAGATGAGGCAAAAAAAAAATAGAACTGATTCAGGTGGTCGGTGGGTCCGCTACATTGTACGAATCGTCGCCAATAAATGTAGGAAGCGTTCTCTTTAAAATGATAAGTGAGGCTCCAAGTAGGTTTCAACATACATGCCAATAGACCCGATTCAGGCGGGAGACTACCGATTTTTCAAGCCAAAAATGGCTTTATTTTAGCGGTCTCCCGCCTGAAATTGCTTTTTCTACAATAGAAGTCAATGGGGAATTCTCATCCTCCCGATTTTTATTTTAAATCTCCCAGGTACCTGTCCTAAAATGTTGGCATGTATGGTTTCAAGAAGAGAACTTTATTCCAATAGCAGGAACCCACGACAGCTCCCGCAGGCAACAAGGCAGTAAATGACATACACACAGCTCTGCCAAGTATCACGCATCAGGCGTTAGACTAACGCATTTCAGTGCGGTGGTCCGCATTACCGCACTGAAATGCGAAGTCACGCATAACAGGCACAGCGCCGGCCTTGCTGTCAAGCCCAGTAGTGTTGGTAATGCTGACTAAAATAAAAGAATTGCAGCGCGCTGCTCCAGACAGGCTTGGAGGCTGGCTAGTTGCTGCTAATTCACTGGTTGCCAAATTGTATTAATAAAAGGAGAAGATTTCCGGAGTGGAGGCGCAGCATTTATTCTGACGTCAGGAGGCAGTGTCCAATAGGCGCGAGCGGCAGGACGTCACTTTTGTGGGAAGCCTGCTTGGCTGAGAGTGCGGCAAATCATGGCAGCGCACGGTAAATTAATAATGACCCCCGCGACCGACGGGCTCACCCAATGAGCCCCGACGGCCACTGGAGCCCACTCTGTGCAGCTTAGCAGTTCCTGCTGCTGAGCCTAAGTGAGGGAGTCTGAGCCCGGGCGGCCGACGCACGTTTGCCGAGGGAGTGACAGGCCAGGACCTTAAGGATGCAGGCGGCTGGCCTGTAAACCCAAATTGCCATGGCTCACAAGTAAGTGTCAGTTAGACAGTGTGTGCCAGAGTTTTTAAATGTTAATCTGCAAAAAATGTACTTTTAACTTAAGCGCGTAGGCTAGTGCGAGATCATCAGCTGCCTGCTAGTCGGTGTAGTTCTGCCCTGGTCACTGAGGCTTTCGGCAGGCGGCCGGGCCGGGACTTTTAAGTGTGTGCCTCAGCTGTCTGTCAGGTTGTCTTACCCAAATTCAGTGCTGGGTACATGCTATCTGCAGCCTTTAAGTTGCATCATGGACGATCGGGAGTTCGCACTGAGCGTTTTGCTGCCCTTTCACCTCAAGGTAAACTCATGGCCACCTATAATGTTTTGCATTGTATTTCTACTAGCGGGATGTACCGTTTAAAAATGGAAATATTAGTAGTTTGCGAATTGCGACCTAAAATGACCTTTTAACAAAAAAAGTGCAAAATATCGAATTGTGAAAGATCTAACACAGATCTATCCTGTCACTGGAAACGGCCACAAAAACTCTGTAGTTTGCCAGCCAGCCGCCTTTTTAGGTCTCGCCTACGCAGCGCGCATGCGCTGCATAGGAGGACCTTTAGCCGTCGCTCTGGTCATTTTCAAGCACACACGTGCTTGTGGCGGCATCCACCTTGCAGGAGCGAGCAGGGGCGCGCCACAAGCACGAGTTCAGCGCTTGAACATGAGCAGACTGCGCGCGTGCGCACGCAGCACTCCCGGGCTCTCTCTCTCGCTCTCTCTCTCTCGCTCTCTCTCTCCTCTCGCTTTCTCTCTCCCGCTCTCTCTTTCTCTCTCTCTCTCTCTCCCCCTCTCTCGCTCTATCTCTATCTCTCCCCCTCTCTTTCTCACTCTTTCCCTTTCTCTCTCTCCCTCCCGCCCCCTGCTGGCAACTGTACGTTCATGCTGCCGCTGCTGGTTAATCAGACGTCGCTGGTTGCCCTCAGAGTTCACATCTCTTGGTGAGTGCAGAGAGACGTGTTTCCTTATTTTGTCATTATGAATAGATTTTTATTTTTTGATGGAACGGTTTAATTACAGAATGTGTTTGAGCTTGGTTAGAATGTGCTTGTTTGTTTGTAAGTCTGGCCCGTTAATGAGCTGCGCGTCAGGTCGCTAACAAGGCAGCGCGAGTGCACATCAAATGCGGAGTCTGCATCCTATGGCATAGACCCAGTGGGTACCCGCTTGAATACCACTATCATCGTAGGGGTTACTTCGGTGTCTGACTCTGTAGTCCGTTTAGGTGTGCCATGTCTCCGGCAGCCATGTGTGTGACGGCGTTCGTTACTATGGCAACGAACGGCCATTTATACCACATGCGCGTGCTCTGCCCAGCCGCTACCAGCTAACAAGCATTGGCATAGCCAATAGGTCTCGCCTTTGGGACCTTATAAGTATTTAATTATGCAGCACAATATCCTTACTGCAACAACATTAACTGTTGCATGGCTAAACACTTATAAGGTCCCAAAGGCAAGACCTATTGGCTATGCCAATGCTTGTTCTCATTCTCCCCACCCCATGGGTTAAAACTTGTAACTTACAAAAATCCAACCTTCCCCACCACACCCACACTCTTTACTTCCCTCTCCACGCCATGGATGTTCTGCAGTGAGCTTGGGGTTCTGTTAACTCAGACTGATGACAGCACTCTCCTAATTCCTATAACTCTGCTCTCCCCTTCTTAGACTCTGGTCTTTCTTTTATGTCTGGTGCTTTACAGCAGTTTGAAGATCTTCTTACAGTTTCTCGTTGGGTGTAATTTCTTATATTTATGTTTCCCCTTATTCATTGCATGATTTTGCTCACGAGAAAGTGTCACTCAGTCATTCAAATGTCACTCATAATTACATTGAAAATATGAAAATGTCACACATCGCAATTTGAAACCTTGGCAGCTATGTACACACATTAATCAATCTAGATCTCTGAAGACAGTGACCTAGTACATTCTTATTGCATCACATTGGAATGAAAGAAGGCTTTACAGATAACCAAGGAAAATAGAAGGAATAATAGCACAACTCTCTACAAACCCGACGGAAATATACAACTGCGCCACTCTTTCCAGCTAACTGAACGGACTCATCCATCCTCTTGCTCGCATGGTGCCGAGTGGGAGCAGTGTGAAAGGGTTTGCTTGCGCGGCCTTATTTTAGATCCCAGTCGGACCCTATCCACCATCATGATCAGCCCGCTCTTATTCAGGCCTGCCAAGTATCACGCAACAGGTGTGACTCTAACGCATTTCAGTGCGGTGTTCCGAATCACCGCACTGAAATGCATTGTCACGCATTTCAATGCCACTCACTGTCTCACTATGCTCTGTGTACCAGCGCTGTAACTGCTATGCCAGGCTGCTAGCGCGCGCGCGCCTGCTGCTCCCCGCAGACTTGCCAGCAGGTGCAGTAAACAGTTAATGCTCTTGTCTGCTGGCTGAGTGCTACAATGTATACAATCTTAGCCCTGCGCTGCATTGTGAAATATTCCCGCCCGCGCCCGGCTGTCATGCCCAATTATACCGAGACCCGGGTTCGGGGTCTGCCCTGCGACCCATACTATTGGCTGTGGCGCCGCTGGGGTAGGGATCTGACCTCACGTCCTGGAACAGGAAGGAAGTGAGGTCGGTCAGGATTAAAGCGGCGGGGGACTCGACTGTGGAGTTGTGCTGCCCGCGTCCCTTGCCTCCTGGCGTCCGTGGCATAACTCAGTGCTGCACTGTGCTGCCTGCGCATATACCCGGTTGTTGGACCTGACGACCAGGACGGGTCACGGCAGCATCGACACTCTCTCAGCATCATGCAGCGGCAGCACATACAGCTGAGCCAGAGACTGCGGCCCGGCGTTCACGGTTCACCGTTGTCGAAGAAGTCCATGAGTCCATGTGGTTACGGCCCGCCAATTGCTGTCGGCTCGGGCTCGCCTCAGTCAGTAAGGTATCTGATCTACTAGGCCTAAATTGTTAACAAGCCTTATTCATGCAGGATTAGCAGAGTGAAAGATGGCGTTAGAGTAGAGCAATGAGCGGTGATAACTTTGCATGTTTTTATGATATTACTGGCTGCTGCTCACCCCTTCTGACCGCAGAACTGCACAGTAGAGAAAAGCCTGTTCCCTGGACAGGGTGTGGGGTGGGAGGGGGTAGCGGTAGTGTCCGGTCAGTGAGTAAGTCAGTGTCAGTGGATAATTGGGCGCTGGATGGGCGGGCCGGCCCAGAGCTTCAATGAAGCTGAAACTACTGCCCTTGTGTCACTTGGTATTGTTAGCGCACACTGGGTACAGCAGACAGCTAAGACCATGGTGGTATGAACCCTGAGACACGGATGTTGCAGGTTGCATTTTTCCCTTCCGTTGCTGTTCTGCCGCCAGTCTCGAGACATCAGGTCAGTACTTTTATGGGGTGATTATTTTAGTCTGTTTGTGGGCCTGGCGTGCGTGGGTGTGCTGGGTTAAACTCATAATTTTTGTTCAGATAAAAAATTATTCTGGCAGCAAGCTTAAATGGACGGAGTGTGACATATGCAAAACCCGTCTTCTTCAGCGCTGTCTATACTGGCTGATGCAGCAGAGTTACTTACTTGAGATGAACAATGGTGCCTCAACTGTTTTATATAATGAGCAACTCAGAAAGCGGTTTTCAGGAGTTTTGCATTAGTTTCAAGTAATTTTTAACCTGATCACTTCTCAATAGTTTGAAGTTTCTTGTATTTCAGCTTTTTCAATATCACTGCCAGTTTCACTCCTTTGCAGTTCACTGCCACTCAGAAGTGCATTGACGACGTCGGTCTAAAGAGAAATCGCAGCACTGCGCGACTGCCAGATATTTGTCTTTATTTTTATGATTTTTATATAGCGCGGGCTAGGCCGGGAGCCTTTAGAATAGAGTCGAAACAGTTCAGTAACAAGTAGATAAACAAAGGATTATTACCCTAGGGAAAGTGAGCGACAAGATACCACTCACGAGTTGGAAGTGCGCACCTCTCCGAGGGCAGCAGTTGACAGGTATGGCTAACGTTACTGACTCTCCCACGGCTCCACCGGCTTTTCACAGTCTTCGTCTGGCAAACCGGCCTTTCGACATATCTCCCTGTATTTATTTTAGTCATGATTGCTTCCATTTCTAGCCCAAGAAAAACATCTACATTAAGCTGGTAGTAACGTCTAAAAGGACTGGATCCGCAGAGGGAAGTCGGTTACGATCAATGAGTGCAGAGTGCTGTCCCCTCTCAGTGCCTATATGGGCTGGGCGGAGAATGGCCTCTAATGGACAATTAAACGTGAGTGCAAATGGCTTGTGTGTGTGCTAATGTGGGTAGCATCTGTACTTAATGCACCCGGCCCAGTGCGCACCGCAGAGTCACTCCTGCCTGCCAAAGCTCACAACAAGGTCACACCTGTTGACTGAAAACTTCAGGAATGGTAAGAGAAACCATTAACAGTCCCTGTGAACTTTTCTTGGTAGCCGAAATGTTCGTTTTACCCTCATGCACAGCAACTGCCACCACCAAACCCAAGGGGTTTGCGTTTAATTTGGCTTCGTCTTCCGTAGACAAAATGCAGAAAATCAGAACAGCTGTTGTGCAGAGAAGCGGTGCACCCCACACATCACCACAGTAGTCCCCGTCAGCAGCCCACAACTTCTCCTCCCCCACAACTTTTCCTCCTTCACACCAGCCAAACCTTCACTTGTTTCCTCTTTATCCAAAAGCCTCAAACCCAACAAGAACAAACAATGGAAATGTCATACATTGTATTGTATTGTATTGTAATTGCATTTGTATAGCGCTTACTACCCCTGACGAGACGTCGAAGCGCTTTTTCGGCGAGTAGCACGCTACTCCGGGACCCATAGAGGATTAGTGTTGAATTAGTATAGTGAAACATGCAAGTAAATTTTAAGTGGTGGATATGTTAGTCAGTTATTTGGATTCAGAAGGATAGCGGAGGGATAGAAGAGGGAAAAAAGGTTTGCATATATATAGTGCTTCTAACCCCTGATGGGGTGTTGAATTGCTTTTTTTTTTGGGCGAGTAGCACGCTACTCCGGAAACCCATAAAGGATTAGTGGTGAATTAGTATGGTGAAATATGAAAGTAATTTGAGTGGTGGATATTAGTCAGTTATTTGGAGTGAGAAGGATAGTGGAGGGATAGAAGGGAAAGAAAGGTTTGCATTCATATAGCGCCTGTTACCCCTGGTGGGTGTTGAAGCGCTTTGTTGGCGAGTAGCACGCTACTCTGGAACCCATAAAGGATTAGTGGTGAATTAGTATAGTGGTAACCAATCTGAAAACGTGGCGGCTATGCTGTAAGTCATGATCTCCTACCGTTGCGCTGACTTCCTATGCTGTGAAAATGTGCCTTTCCTTGCGCAGTCACTTTGCTCAAATGGGTGTAATTTCTGATATGTATATGTTTCCCTCGTCTTCATTGCTTGATTTTGCGCGCAAGAAAGTGTCACTCATAGTTGTTGAAATGTCACTCATAATTACACTTAAATTATGAAAATGTCACACATAGCAATCTGAAACCTTGGCAGCTATGCTTATTTACCATCAGACTGTCATCATTTATTTCTCTCATAACAGATAGTGCCCGGCGCTGCCGGTGACTGCTGCCTCTGCTGACAGGCAGCATGGCGCAGTCCTACTTCCGGTTATGCTCTCCACGGTGCTCGCAGATGGGCCTAACCCTGGGCCTCAGCGGCAGCGCCTTGGCGACGGTTACCTGGAGCCTCCCCCTTGTTCACAACCAGTATCCCCAGGAGGGCTCAATTCAGTGCTGACAGCAAGCAAGTTTTGAGCCTGGAAGGCCAGCTGCCCTGTTCTCCCGCCAGAGCAAAGGTAAATACACAACTCCGAGTTCCACGGCAATTAAAGCGAGCGCTTGAAAAACAACACACTTTTCCCGAGGGAATTTCTGTCTTGGGTTTACCCTCCAGCGCGAAAATCTGACATAATAATTCCTTCCACCGCCTGCCTCCATTCCAGTAATCCAAAGACGATGTTGCTGCTGTAGTGTTTACTTATAAATCCATTTTTGGGGCACAGGACAGTGGAGCCACTCTGGCAGACAACATTGTGCTGTGTTAACCACCCTGGATCCCTGCTTTAAATCTCGTCTTCAATGCCCGTAGTTTCTAAGAGCCATGTCTGCTATTTGTCTTGTGTCCCATACATTAAATTCCTGCATTTTTATTAGAGGTGAGTGAAAGATTTACAAGGAGAGCCGAGCCAGAGCAAAGACAAGGGTCTGGCTCGGATTTTAGAGCCTGTGCACGAGCCGAGCCCTGAAAATGTTTGCTCTGTAAATCACACAACAAACATCAGGTAAAATATGATGTAGTTGCTTCAATATTTAAAAAAAGATATTACTTTAACATGTGATGCTTTGACATTAATACGTCACATTATATGGCACTGACTGAGCAGTACTTATTAAAAGTGATGAAGAAAAAAGTTTTGATTAAATAAAATATTTGCCTAAGATCACACAATTTAAGTGGTAAAGCCACGATTTATCAAGGTTTTCTGGTTTCACTTCAAAACAAATCAGCCAGGAAATGGGTAACTTTTTGTCTTTCCTTATGTTAAGGCTTTGTTTTTACCTCCGTGTGCACTTTTGATATAGCATGAACTCGACCCAAAGGCCAAACGGAGCTCTATACATGAGCACCAGTTACATTACACAAGGTCACATTCATCACTTATAGGCACGGGGAGATCAAGCGATTTCCCCAGAATCTCAGGATTTTCAGTCAAGCGATTTGCCCAGAATCACAGGATTTTCAGCCGACACTGAGTCTTGAACCTGGTTCCCTAGTTGCAAAGTCAGAAGCACTGGCCATAACGCCACATCCCGAGTAGAGGGAGGGAGGCAGGCAGGCAGAGTCACATGAAAGCTCAGCTTGTCATGGGCTCGAAATTCCAACAGGACCTCGAGGTGAGCCAGTCTTCAGGCTTGAGCTTTTGGCACCTCGCCCACTTCTAATTTTTATCATTGCTTGCACCCATATCTCCAAATGCATAATATTTTAGTAGTCACTATACAACAACATCAGTGCCTCTTCGCCCCCACCCCAGTGCTTAATTTGAACCAGTGGTTTCCGGTGCCTCACCGGACTTAATTGTTAACACCAGCCACATGGTGGCGCGGTTTGTCTAATATAGAGATTAGCACATCAACAGTTGATTATTAATTCAACATACATTAAAAATGACTAATGCCTAATACCTGCCACCCAAGCGGTTCTTATAGTTTTGGGGGCCTGAAATATTCTGAGCTATCACACGTGCAGTAGAGTGAGGGTTTGTAATTGTGTTAGTAGTGTCACTGGCACAAGGCAATGGCTGGTGCAAACTGCAGAGGCCTCCTGACGAGGACCCTGGCACTTTTAAAAATTGTTTTGTTTTCTTTTCACAAATTAAGCACTACTTTCGCTTACAAGATTTCGACCTCAGCGTATCAAGCTTGCTTTTTGATGTATTTATTTAATTAATGTAACATAGTTATTTTTCCGTTGTTTAAAATAGTGCCAGCATGTTGCCTATGAGTAGGAGTGATCAACAGAGATCCAGGAGGGCAAAATGTTCGGTTTAGATCTGTTTCATCTTACATGGATGGCCTGAATATTTGGCATGGACCCTGCGCTTCCTCGACCTACGTTGGACACCTCTGCTATGGAGACGCTCCCGGGCCCATAACCCCCATGAGTGTTCAATGTGTGTCACCTTATGCCCACTTCATTTCCCGTGTACCTATTTTTACAGTACTGTGATCCATTCTTCCGGTCGGTATGGGAATCAGTAAGACTCTGCTGTACGCATGTAGGCTAACATCTCAAACAGGATGGCATCGCTAGGTGTAGTTAGAAGAGTGTTCCTAGAGGTACAGACAAGGGAGGCACCCTGTTTCAGAGATGGGAGCTGGACCATTGTAGAAAGGGTGTTATTTGATAATGCCTGGAGACATGTAGCTGTCTATTCCAGTGGCGGCAGCCACAACACGAAAGTGGGGAGGGGGTGGGTGGGCGCGGGGGAGGGACGGGAACATAATAATTTTAAAAACTTACCTTTTGCTGCTGCCTCCGATGCCAACGGCCGCCTCGGTGCTCTCCCAGCAGTCTCTGGGAAGGCAGAGGCTGTCCAGCCAATCGAGACGCTGCTCTTGATGAGAGCAGCGACAGGATTGGTCTGAGTGGCCTGCTCTAGTGCTCAGACACTACCTTGTAGCCTGCTGCTTTTCTCCAACTCGGCTGTGAACACAGCTGGGTTGGAGAAATAGAAGTCCACATGTCTGTTTGGCCGGCCTAGCATGGCCAGCCAAACTTACATGCACACTTCTAAGTTTCCACCACTTGCCTGTCATGGCCCGGCCCGGCCCCACCCTACACGCATGCCAGAGCCAGTCACAGAAAAATAAAATGATGTTTCATTATCCTTTTATTTTTCTCTGACTGACTGACGGGTGGGGCGATGCTCCTCCACCATTACGGAGGAGCCACCACTGGTCTATTCCAGTTATTCTCATCTTCTGTAAGCCATATAGACAACCCCTCCAGGACAAATGTACTCTTAATGATAATCCATTGGCATCCTCTCACTACGTCAAACACATTCCCTGAGTAGCACCCACTTCAAACAATCACTAAATCATAAGTACACACATGGGTGCAGAGACCAGAGATTCACACAGCCTATGCAAGACTGCTATCTTTGAGTCTGTGCATTGCCTGCCTCTTCCTGCACCTGGGATGCATGGAGTATCCCAAGCAGGTGTAATGCAAGATTCATGGCTGTCAATAGGAGTGGGTACCAGTAGGAAACAGAAAAGTCACAATTTTTAACTGGACACAGGCAGGTCATCATATAAACTCAACCATCAGCCATCAGTGAAAGCGCAGACTGACACAACTGAGAAGAGTCCCATCTGCAAGGGAATCTCTCCAGAGCACTTCTCCATATATGCATAAACCCGGAGAAAGGAGTGAAGGTGAGGTACTTCCAGCACAGTGTGGAAAACGCCTCTGCAGACGCTAGTTCCGCAATCATTTGCATCCATATCAATACACATGTAAAAGAAGCAAGAAATCCCTGCTGCTGATGCAAATGCTTCCAGCGCTGGCTTGGTTTGTTCTGCGTTTATGTCATTTGTACATAAGAGTGCAGGGGCTGTGGAGGTAGGACACTTAAAGACCGGACAGTGATGAAAGAGCATCACCCAGACATGCAGGAAGGGCTACAAGTGTGATCCCCAGACACGCTGAGAGGTCTACCAGTGTCATCCGCAGACATGCAGGAATGCCTACAAGTGTGATCCCCAGACACGCTGGGAGGCCTACAAGTGTGATCCGCAGACACACTAGGAGGCCTACAAGTGTGATCCCCAGACACGCTGGGAGGCCTACAAGTGTGATCCCCAGACACGCTGGGAGGCCTACAAGTGTGATCCCCAGACACGCTGGGAGGCCTACAAGTGTGATCCGCAGACACACTAGGAGGCCTTCAAGTGTGATCCCCAGACACGCTGGGAGGCCTACAAGTGTGATCCCTAGACACGCTGGGAGGCCTGCAAGTGGGATCCCCAGACACACTAGGAGGCCTACAAGTGTGATCCCCAGACACGCTGGGAGGCCTACAAATGTGATCCCCAGACACGCTGGGAGGCCTACAAGTGTGATCCCCAGACACGCTGGGAGGCCTGCAAGTGGGATCCCCAGACATGCAGGAAGGCCTGCAAGTGGGATCTCCAGATACGGTGGGAGGCCTGAAAGTGCAATCCCCTGATAGGCAGGATGGCCTACAAGTGTGATCCCCAGACATGCATGAAGGCTTACAGGGGTGAGCCCTCAACTCTCAAGAAGGCCTGATAGTCAGGAAGACCTACAAATGCAATCCCCAGACACGCTATAAGGCCTGTAAGTGTAATCTCAAGACATGCAGGAAGACCTACAAGTGTGATCCCTAGATACCCAGTTGGGCCTACAAGTTCAATGACCATGCAGGAAAGTCTAGAATTTAAATGTACTAACGCACTGGAGGGCATGGAGGAGCAGGCTCCAGACATGGAGAAAGGCCTGGAAGAGCAATACTCCTGCACATAATAAGACCTGGCAGTGTAACGCTCAAACATGCAAGAAGACCTAAAAAGCAACAACAGCCATGGAGGAAGGTCTTTAAGAGCATTAGAGCCTCTTAAGCTACAGGTATGCGAGAGGGCACTTGTGGATGCTCTAAGAATGCAACAGGTATCTTTTTGGCCGACCAGAAGGCAAGCCATGTGTGTGTAGACCTGGGAGAAAGCTCAGGATGGGTTCCCTCCATTAAGCAAGACTGATGAAAGAGCTGTTGAGGGAGCTGGTTCTTGAAACACTGGGGGCAATGCGGTCATCTGATATGCTGATGGCACGTGCACTGGAGTGTATGAGTGAAATCTTCCAATGAAGTCAGTCAGATCAATAGCGGGCCTCGGAGGGGAGTGGGGGACACTGTTGTCTTGAACGCAACCCAATGGGCGTCCCTTCGTGGCATCCCCCTGCGTAGTATGGGTGACAGGCGACTGTCATCATTCCTGGAGAAAGGGACCATGACAGCCCAGTACTGCTAGCCAGACAGAAAGAGCTGGACCAGAGGGGACCCAAGAGCTGACTGGCCAGGCACTACACCTTGACAAAAAAATGTGGGCAGATTTCCCAGGCTGTCTGTGACAAGGAGGCAGTCCTCAACAGGCATGAGGCAAAGAATATGGGGAGGAGTTACCAAACGCAGACCCACAGTTGTTTATGCACAGTGAGTCACAGTAAAAGGCTATGTACCCCAAGGGCCAGTAACTGGGCATAGGAGGGAGCATGGACTTCTAAGGGAATCCTACCTAGCAGACTGACCCCTCTGTCACAGGCCTGTGCACTTCTCAGGTATAGGTCACTGGCATAGCCCAATACTTAGGTTGGGCCGAGAGGGACTTATGGTAACAATCCCCACACCTGCATGCAAGATGGTGCCTTATTTTTGCAGTGTTTCCTTTGGCAATAGGGGTTGTTGTAAATAAGCTTGTTGGAATATGGCACCCAGCCAGCATCTGAGTGTGTTTCTTGGGAGATGGAAGAGGAAAGCTTTCTGGCGTTGAAGCCAGAATGGAGGTACTTAGTCATTTACTCTGGTGGTCAATGCTAGGGACAACTTTCCGGCCATTAGAGCGGCTTGGATTCAGGACCTGGGCCCCCTGGAGGACGATGACTAGAGAGAGGCGTTGGCAGAAATATTACAAAATCTGGGAATGCTGAGTGGACTACTGTGGGATACGACTTAAATCATGTCCCCAGCTGGAGGGATATATGGAGGCCGAGATCAGAGTGTTTACATCCTAATTGCTGCTCCGGTAAGGGGAGGGGGGTGTTGAGGAATCGGGATGCTGGGAAGTGCGGAACACGTTTGTTCTTCATTTCTTTTCTTTTTCTCAACCATTTGTTTTTGTTTTGTTGATGGAGATTATAATTGTCCAATTTATCAGGCTGGATGACTCTGTTATTTTGGCCATTTTGCCGATATATCTATTGCTGCTTGCCTGCTTGGTTATTATTTTCACTGTATTGCCTTTTCTTTTGCAAAATGAATACAAATGTCTTGGGGGGCGGGGGGAGTGGAGGTACTTAAATGTACACAAAATATGTCTTGTCTATTTGGAAGTTTAAAACATAAACTAGGACTTGCAACTGCTCCTTTGGAGGTAGTTCCAATCAGATCCATGCGTAGAGGACTGCTGCCTATGGTGGGTCCAGGGGCATCATTGGGGAAACAAAGGGTTCCACAGCAAATACCACAAAAGGGGCAGAGAGGCCCCCAACCTTACCTGTACAAAAGGTTCTTAGACGTGAGCTGGTGAAATGTTTTTTTGTCACTAAGGGAAATATACATTTGTATTTGCACACTCCTTAACAAGCCTCCCCCCCCCCCACATGTTCATGTCTTCTGCCCTCCTGATATGGTGCAAACTGCTGTTAAGTGGCCTCGGACACACAACAAAATATTAGCAAAGTCCCGGCATGACTCAGCTGTGGAAATGTACTCAAAAGTGAGCACACTGGTGCAGGGTCACCCTCTTGTCCACGGGTTCCAAAGACTAACAAAAAGAGAGATCGGCACTGGAGTTGAAATAAAATAACAAGTTTATTAATCACTCATGAGTGGGGCCACGTCCACACAAGACTCAAGTGTTGCAGGAGGAGGCACACTGAACTCACAAACCATCGTCCTTATATACAGTTTTGTTGCAGTGTAAGCATATGGACAGAAATGGAAAGAACAAGTTTAAACACAGAAATAGCTATCAGCAAACAAGGGCAGATGGATGACCACTTAGTCAGCAAATAGGGAAGGGGAGCAGGAATGCTTATGGCAGCAGTAAACAGTCAACAGATAACGTCTAAGACCAGGTGCACCGGCAGCTACAAACCCCCAGCACGTACATTGCTTAGCCATGTCAGGAGGTCAACTAAAATAGATAACACAAGCAGAGTGAAAAGACTAGCAGCAGAGGACGTAAGAATTACGAAGGAAACGAAATGGACACCACAGCCAAAATGGCTGTTGCTTATGCTAACGTAAAATATTACACGTTTCCACAGACGACCCTTTTAGCATAAGCTAAGACATTTTCTTATGCTTTTAAAGGGGTACGATAAACATCATGGATGTCAATTAACATCATTTCACAGATTTCTCGTTCCATTGCTGAACGGGCATTTGCATTTTGGACATTTGTTTTAGATGGTAAACAGGTAGTACAAGTGGAAATACAGAGGGAACAGAGCATTGGTCCACATTGTATGCAAAAACAACAAGAGAAGATAATTGCAATAATTATGAATAGGGCCGACAATACTTTCAGACCCCATACAGAAAATAAGTTCCAGAACCATCCAATTGGTAGATAATAGTAACCTTTACTTCCACAAATGAAATAAGTGTTATGTGAGGATAGAAAACTGCTATTGTTCGTTCCAGTGATATTCAATACTGTAGTACAGTCACTTTTTCCCACTGGGATACTGCCAAAACTGCTCACACAAAGATTTGCTTGGGCTCTAGTAACAGCGATAACAAAAGGCCCGTTACCCTTGGCCGTTTGAGTGTTGGGGAAAACGTAGCTTGTGGAGGAATTTCCTTTGCGATACTCCTCCATTTCCCATACAGTTCCTTTTGCTTGTGGGTCCCCTTTCTCATCGGGGTAACAAACTTTATTTAGTTGTGCATTAAGTCCTCCTACATCAGCTAGAGCAATGTTACTAATTTCAGAGGCCCACAACAGTGCGAACCAGGCTCTACAGGAGCCATTATGCGAGAATGGCAAGGGAATGAAAGGCGTTCCTCCCTTCTTCTGATGGGCTGGCATCATTCCACATACCCAGCAGTTGGTAGTATTCGTAGCATTATGAGTATGATGCAACATTTGTATGAAAGTGTTATTGAGATATGACATTCGGTGCTTCTTTTCATGATAGGGAAGAGTAAAGTAATAATGTTCTGTGGGGACAGGAGTAGTAGCAGGCAGTAAGTTTCGAGCCGGAGTTACTTCCTCCACAACCCACATTATCGTAGCAATAATGACAGCAGTCAGAGTCAATCCAGTAATAAACATGGTGCAGCCGCTACAGATTTTTGCAGCATTTGATTTCTTCTCCTCAGGCATGTTCATCTCATCGACAAACAACAAAATAGATGATGCCCTAAGGTCCTGGGCAGGCGTTGGTTTCTTCACTAACGTTTAGACGAGTAGTCACTAAAAGGCTACCCCCCCTTTGTAGTCAGTCTTTAACCACCCAGGACAGTGGCTCAAACAGTCTCTTTCTGCGATGAAATGTCTTTCTTCCTGGATCGAAGCAGATATCTAGATGCACCAGGGATCGTGTGGTCCAGGAAGACTTCCTCAGGCCCTTCAGGTGACGCTGCTCGTCCTCTCTCGGTGACCAGGATGTCGCGGTGATCTGTCAGCACAGTTGGGCTCACGAGGGCATGCGGAACCTTTCGACAATGGGTGGCATGCACCCAGTTCTTCCAGTTGGTCACTTGGACAGCAGTTCTGGTAGCAAGGAGGACCTGCTCTGGGCCACGCCACCGAGGTGCCAAGGAACTGGGCCGTTGAAACGATTTCATCAACACGAAATCCCCAGGCCGCAGATCGTGGCCTTCACCCTGCGACCTGTCTGGAAGAGCTTCCCGTACCTGCTGATAAATAGAAGACAAACTGTCAGTTAACTGGGACAAATAGTCACTCATCAACATATGGGGAACATCATGTATAGGGCGAGGCTTGGGGACCCCCCAAATATTCATGGGCCTGCCAAAGACAATCTCATATGGCGTAAGGCCAGATCGTGTATGTGGTATTGATCTGATAGAAAGCAAGGCGAGGGGCAGTGCATCAGGCCATTTCAAAGACGTGAAAGCCTGTATTTTAGCCAATTTCAGTTTCAGGGTGGAGTTGTAATGCTCCACCAGGCCTGCTGACCGTGGGTGAAAAGCAGCATGACATTTCTGCTTAATCCCCAACCCTTTCATGACATATTCTACAACTTGCCCAATAATTATTACAGCGCTCAAACTGAATGTAGTCCATTTGCAGGACCTCAAAAGGTGCAGATGGTGTCGCAAACCCTCCTGTTGGAGTTCGCGTTCCCTTTCCAGGATTATACTGGAGACAGACCAGACAAGACTGGACTATCTTTTTAGCAGTGCCGGCAATATCAGGATGATCCCAAACTTGCATGAGTTGTTTTGCTATTGAGGATGCACCAACATGTGCCGGCCCATGTGCCATGTGAATCAAGGGGTATAAGTATGCTGTGGGTAACCTCCATTTGGTCATATCTTTATTCCTCCAGCAGCCCTCATCATCCAGTGTTCCCTCCTTAGACCACTGGTCTAGTTCGCCAGCAGAGGCAGATTGTTGCATGTCCAGCACTTCCTGCCTGGCATCATGCCAACGTTCAGCTTGTGACTTAACCACATACATAGATGTGGTGCTTCGCTGCATTGCGTTCTCACGGGCTGTGTGATCCGCAAAGGCATTACCTGCTCCTATTTTACCAGTCACTTTCTTGTGTGCACTACACTTAGTCTGGAGTTCCTAATACTGGTGCAGAGCAAAGAGCTTGCCGTAACTGTTGGAAGGCATTCTGACATTCAGCAGTCCATGGGAGGGGCATCGGAGTGTCTTTAGTCAAAAGGGCCAACAAAGGTTTAATAATGTGAGAAAAACTGGGGATCCACTGCCTACAAAAAGAAGTAAGGCCAATCAGTGCACGGACATCCTTCTGAGTACGGGGCACAGGAGTATCTAAAATGGTCTGAATGCGGTCTGGTGTGAGTGCACGTCCCTCCTTAGACAGGAGGTGACCTAAATAGGTAACCTGCTGTCTACAATATTGCAATTTCTTTCGCGAGACTTTGTGATTATGGGAGGCAAGAAATGATAACAATAAGTGTTCCTTCTTCACACTGCTCAGGAGTATCTGCAGCCATCAAGATATCATCGACATATTGGATAAGGGCCACCCCTTTTGGTACAGGAAAGGAATCAAGCTGTCTTTTTAATGCCTGACTGTAAATGCTAGGACTCTGTATAGCATTGTGTAGCTCTGCAGGACCATAGTGAGAAGGGTTGTGATATCAGAAACTACCGGATATTGGGGTACTACAATTTTATTAACCTCCCGCAAATCAATAATGAATTTGTAAATTTTAATGTCAGTGTCTTTTTTCAAAATAGGAAGGATAGGGCTATTGCAAGTATTATAGGGGACTTCTTCCACTACCCCCACTTTGATCAAATCCTGAACAATGTTTGCTAATGCTTCTTCACCTTCTCGGGATATTTTGTATTGGGGCAGTCGAGGCAATGAAACACCTTCCCTTACTTGGATTTGCACTGGTGGAATAACCATTTGACCCACATCAGTATCTGATCTAGCCCACAAGGTACAAGGTAGGGACGCCAGAGCGACATCCTCATTGATAGGACAGGATCTCTCAACCATTGGATAATTGTCATTTCAAAATAACACGCACACCTTCCGGAGAACAACGTATTGTAGCACGAAAATATTAAAGCATATCGATACCCACAATGTTGTCCGGCGTGTTAGGGAAAAGCAAAAATGGACATGCTGCAGTGAATTTGTCAAGTCCGAATTCAAGTGGCTGTGAAAGCCGGCTAGGTGTAGGTGTTCCATCGAACCCTATCGATGTTATCATTGTGCCGGAGAGGAGAGCCCTAGGAACCAATCTTTTAGACAGAGCACTACGGATAGCCCCTGTATCAACCAGAAACCAATCAGAAGATCCCAAGACATTTACATCAATATAAGGACCCATTTGATCTACTGGCACCTCAACCGGTCCCTTACCCCATCCTAGGCATCCCTATGCGTAATCGGAATCTGCAAGTGCATCAGCAGAATAATCAGACATTTGGTATTGATTTCGTCTATCAAAAGTATTAGAATAATTTGGTCCTTGTTCAACTGCCTCAAACCTGGGACGAGCTCCTGTACTTCCCTTGTTTCCTGAATTCCCTGGGCGTCCTCTCATACTACTCCTTCCCCGCTGGTACTGCTGACCTCGCAAAAGAGGGCACTCAGAACGCCAATGCCCAGTCTCTTTACAATAGGCACACTGATCAGGAGACAAATTTGCTCGAGGAAGAGGGGGCACACATTGAACGTCCGCCTCTTCCACCTCCTCATAGAAGGCGCCGGGATTTTTCCGGGAGTCGGGCAAAGAAGCCTTAAGAGCCATAACATCTGCTCTACTCCAAGCAGTGTAAACCCAATTATATATAAAATATCCCTTTGCATCATCCGAAGTTTTATCATCATTTATTCCTGCACCCTTCAGGGGAACATACAGGGGTGCGGCTTCACGCATTGGTTTCATAGTAACTTTATTACTGCCGTAATTGCCTTTTTTCACCAGAACATCTGTTTTCTCTGCCTGGGATTGAACTGCTTCTACTACTTTACTCTTTCTAGCGAATTCTTGCTCCTTACGTAAATGTAATGTTTCATTTCATAATTTAACTATTCGTCTAATCGTATCAGGTATATCTGAAAAAAGGTAAGTCCCATCTACCAACCGCTTATAATCAACGTTTAGATCAGCTGGTTCTGTTTCGTCAGAAATATGCCGCCAACCATATATTACCTCCCAACAGAATTTTTCTACGAAATATAACTGGTCTATATCTTTCCAAGGTTGAACCATATTTATGAGGATCGTCGCTGGAGTAGACACTCGAGCTTCCTCTTTAGCAGCAGTTTTTAATGTATCTTTTTCTGCTTGAGTAAAGTCGAGCGAGTCTGTCGCCCATATTGCCTGTCTTTATCTTTATCCTCTGAAGAAAAATGCTGCTCATCAGAAGCCTCATCCTCAGGGGCACTTGGAGTGGGAAATTTATACAGGGGTGGGGGTCGTTCTAATAGGATGCAATCATCCTGAGGCGTATTAAGTAGTGGATAGATAGGGTGCCTCATAGGATACTGGCCATTTACCTCTAATCGACGTTCTCTATCTTCCTTTTCTATTTTTTCCTTCATTTCTTTGTCTTTTAATTCCAACGCTTTTTGATATATCGTTTTCCGCTGCTCTTTTTCTGCTATAGCTTCTGCTCTCTTCGCTCTCTCTCGCACTTCTTTATCCCACATACGTACACAATCAAACATGTCCTGTCTACTTTTTCTTTTAAATAAACACTGCTCTACATATTGAACCTTTTTAGAATCGAATGACCCATTCACTGGCATTGTAAATCAGACTCTTTCTTTGTGTATTTGTTCCATAATGAACCGTACATTATGGGAGAAATACCATATTTGATATACATTTCTCTATTAGGGGTCCCTTCCGGAGGAGCCGGTTGACTTTGCTCTAAAATATTCTTGGTACCACAAGAACAGCAACACCACTTACGGAGTGTGCTGAGAACAGGCATGTTTTTCCAAGTATATGTAAAATATTAGTACTCCAAACAAATCTCCACATTACCTGCCTTCAGTCTTTGCAAATAATGAATATCAAAACCAAACCAAAAACCAAACCAAGCAAATCAAGAGTGCCGCTTCAGCGACCTTACCCAACAGAAGTCTCCAACTCCCACCTGCCGATCCCTGGTCAACCTAATGGTCACTGCAAAAAGTACGCCAAAGAAAGCCCCAGTCAAGACCGGCCACCACCTGGAGGGTCAAATCGGGAAAACCGGAAAAGTCACATCGGCCTGCAAAGACAAGGGTCTTCTCATGCAGTGCGCATCCTCAGTAATATTTCGATCCTCCATCGAGACGACTCCTTCGGACGGCCGCGTCTCCGATGGGGCCCTACGTGCTGGGCGCCAACTGTGGAAATGTACTCAAAAGTGAGCACACTGGTGCAGGGTCACCCTCTTGTCCACTGGTTCCAAAGACTAACAAAAAGAGAGATCGGCACTGGAGTTGAAATAAAATAACAAGTTTATTAATCACTCATGAGTGGGGCCACGTCCACACAACACTCTCAAGTGTTGCAGGAGGAGGCACACTGAACTCACAAACCATCGTCCTTATATACAGTTTTGTTGCAGTGTAAGCATATGGACAGAAATGGAAAGAACAAGTTTAAACACAGAAATAGCTATCGGCAAACAAGGGCAGATGGATGACCACTTGGTCAGCAAATAGGGAGGGGGAGCAGGAATGCTTATGGCAGCAGTAAACAGTCAACAGATAACGTCTAAGACCAGGTGCACCGGCAGCTACAAACCCCCAGCACGTACATTGCTTAGCCATGTCAGGAGGTCAACTAAAATAGATAACACAAGCAGAGTGAAAAGACGAGCAGCAGAGGACGGAAGAATTACGAAGGAAACGAAATGGACTCCACAGCCAAAATGGCTGTTGCTTATGCTAACGTAAAATATTACACGTTTCCACACAGCTAGCAAAGGTAGGTGAAAGATGCCCAACCATATCTCATTACAGGACTAATTGCACCTTAACCTGCACAGTCTTTTCCTGCAGAACAACATAATTAAATAAAGTTGGGAAGAGGTCCAACTATTCCAGCCACAAAATATTATACCGGCAGCCCCATAGTTCTCCCTTTGTGATCCAGACTCTTTACCAGGTCTCAGAGGTATTCTCAGCCCACCTATCCTTGAAAGTAGTCCTTTTCCACCTTCAGTTACACCAGGGTGTTACCCCCTAAATCCTGCTTAGCAAGGTCTGCTCTGCCAGGCAGAAGAAGTAGATAGTCAGGCCTGTTTCTTGTGTTGGGGGGGTCTTGTTTGAGAGGAAGAGTATGGCTAGCATGTCATAGGCGTAGGAGAGGATGTTGATGTCATGTGCGCGGATGATGTTGGCCAGAGCGATCATGTATGCATTTGAGAAGGTGGGGCTGAGCGGTGAACCATTGGGCAATCCGCACATGACATTGCGGGCTTCCGAGGAGTAAAGTGCCAGGCTGACAGCTTGTGTTCTATCCGTTAAAGAGCAGATCTAGCGGAGAGTGGCACATTGAATGCCAATCTTGTGCCGGCGCCTAATGAGGATGAGGTGTGAGACCGTGTCAAATGCTGCAGAGAGGTCCAGGAGATTGAGGGGTCTCCTCTGTCAAGTATCATGTGGATGTCTTTGGTGGTGAGGAGTGCTTTTTCTGTTGTGCGGTTGGGCCTGCATCGGACTGCGTGTTTGTTGATGAGCTAGTGGTTGCTGAGGTGGTGGTGAGGCGTGTGTTGATTAGTTTCTCTAAGACCTTTGCCAAGTATGGTAGGAGGGAGATGGGTCTGTAGTTGGAAAGCGTAACTGGGTCATCAGATGTTTTCTTGAGCACAGGCATGACGGTGGCATTTTTCCAGGTATTTGGAAATGTGGCTAAGTCCATGAAGGCGTTGAGAATTGGTGTTAATGCTTTGCTGATCAGTAGGAGTCCTTTAGTGAATGTGTGGTGGGGGCAAGGATCAGATGGAGCCCCGAGTGGATGGTCTTCATGGTAGCAGTAATTTCGACTTTGGTGATGGCAGGCCACAAGGTGAGGGTTCGTTCATCTGCTGTGATGAGAAGTTGAGTTGCGACGGCAGAGGGGTCCAGTTGACGGTCAAAGTTGCTGTATATGGAGGTGATTTTGTTACAGAACAATTCCAGTAGCATGTTGCAAAGGTTTTGTGAGGGCGTGATGGTGCTGGAGGCGGCAGGAGGCAAGATGAAATCTTTGATGAAGGCGAAGATTTCCTTGCTGCTGTTAGTGCGGACGTCGATGTGATCAGCAAGAGCTGGACGCTTGGTGTTCCGTATCTGCTGGTGGTGGCATCTTAGGGCTGATTTGACGATTTAACTGTGGTGTCTTGACTTGTTCTCCCATTGCGCTCCAGTTGCTTGCAGTGGCATTTCGTCAGCCTGAATTCCTCTGTGTACCAGGTGGCCGTTTGTTGAGTTCTTGCCATTGGATTGCGCTTGAGGGGGCCCAGGGTGTCAACGCACGTGATGATCCAGCTGTTGATGACTTTTCGCAAGTTGCTGGTGTGCTGAGACCGGCGCTCAGAGAAGGCGGAAGCCCACTCCTCCTATGAGATGCATTTCCAGCTGCAGCAGGCGGTTTCGGTGGTGGTAGGTCTGTGGTGATGCAGGGTGGGTATGCTGAAACTGACGAATGAAACTGAAATGTCCAGTATTTTATTTCTTATATTTTGTGTACGAGTCTGGTATCGGCAGGTTTGGAAGTTCTCTTTTCAATTGTCAAAGAGGAATGTAATGTCTGTTTGGTCCATTCCTCATCATGTGAACCGAACTACAAAACTCCCCGAGTTCCTTGCCCTGATTTATAATCTGTCTGCTCCATTCATCCTTAAGGAAGACACTGGCCTGACGCAAACGATGTGCTTCTTTTTAGCCCACTGCAAAATTTATGTAGCATGTCTCCAAAGGTTAAAAGTGAATTTTGACACAATACATCTCAAAATCCAAGGAGACATCATCAAACAAAGCAACATTCCAGCCTATTGTTAGTGATTTTTAGCAATGCAGCACTGAGTAAAGAGAACTGCTTTTTTTCACTACCCTGGATGGCCCCTATAAGAATAGGAGTCCCACATATACAAAGCAGGGTGCTAAGAGTACACAGTGCATCAGTAGCGAAAGTGGAATGTGAATTTACGGCTCCTGAATCTAGATTTTAGTCTCATGTACTGTGACCTCAGGGCACAAGAATAATAAATAACCAAGATTTAGCAGATAATAGACTAGACTTGCATGGGACACCTGTGTCCGGAAAAACATCAAATCTTAGCAGCAAGGAAATAACAGACCAGCACAACTGGCACCACACTGCGATTCGGATTTCACTCCAGATATATTGGTTTCCTTTTGTTTAAGATCACTGTCTTGATTTCACATTAATATTTGGCTTAGCCTTCTTAAAATAACCCAGAATTCAATAACAGCTTCTGTGCTGCGCTGAATCGCCTGTAAACAGACAGGGAAGCAGAGGAAGTTCACACGCAGGGTGATAGGGGCAAAGACTCCGTTCCTGAGGAAATAAATCCCTCCCCGCCCCTCAACGCAAAGAGTCGCATCTGTACCAAGACACATTCAGTTTCTGAGCACACACCTCTCTTCCTGCACGCGCCCTTCCACGTTCTACTGAGGAGAGAACTCAGCATGTTCTTTATCCTACTTGAAAATCCTGACTTCAAAGGTTCTTTTTGAAACTTTCCAATATTGGGAATTGTGCCCTTCCCTTTAACATCAGCCTTTCTCTGCGGTGGGTTGTTTCAGTGAATTTAGATGAGCTGAGTGCTCAATGCCTTTTTTGAAGGCACATAAACGACCTGATACTTAAATAATTCCCACGTGTGTTGTGCTAGATCCCACAGCATTAGAATATTTCAAAAAATTTTCTTTTGAACTGTCTGTGACAGTTGTGCCTCCACAGGTGAGGCGTATAGCTTTGGGTGGTATGGAAGCTTTCGGCGGTAGGGAGGGGGGGCGCAGACACCGGGCCACCACCAGAGAGCAAACATGACTGCTGTGATTACGCAAGTACACTGATGTGTTGCGTCAGTGTGCTGGCATAACTGCAGCTTCTCTAGTCAATTGATTGCATGAAGATTGCTTGCACCCAATATTTTGGAGTCCGCGCACATCAGTGGGTGCTAACTCCAAAATGGTCCCTGGATGTGGCCTGTAGCCTGGGTGCAGATGCTCAAACCACAGGATGCCCAACTAAACAAACAAGGAGGTAGCGTTGGCTTGCAGGTGCTTGGCATCTCATGACAACATGGGCCAATAACTCGTTGCATGTTTGTGCCGGGGATCCTGAAACCTCTGTTTTTCACCTGTGGCAGGCCTCAGTAGAATGACGCAGGAGTATCACCCATCCTCCCATAGTTGAGCTGTAGGCTCAGCAGTAGCAATCTTGGCTGCACTGGAGGCAGAGCCCCAGGGGCATAGCTTCAAGGCGGTCATTTAGGGTGTGACACCACTTAAATAAATAAATTCTTCACTTAGAAGTTGGGTCTGGGGTCCCTGAGTCGGGTCTGTTATGTCTGTTTCTGTTTTTCTTGTGATCCTGATTTCACTAAAAGGTTTTAAATTGCTAATTTTTTGGATCAGGAACTTAAATATATTTATGCCCAGTCGGGTTTGCCTCACGTTTGTGATGCAGACCTGATGCGAAATCCTTTATGGTATTTACAAATGTACACAAATGTCGATTTGCGTGGCTGTGTAAGCAAAAGTAATGAAATGCAGTGCATGGCGCTGCCTTGCATTAGTTTGCGTCATGTAGGTTCGGGATTGATCAATATCAAGCCTTTTAATAAAATACTCCTGGTCCTCGAATATAGCAATCACAGTACCAAACATAAGCAGAACACAACCAAAAGGCAAACCATCAAGCCACCTTTCATCCTAGGAGAAGCCAACAGACCAAGCCCCAAAAGAAAATGCTGGTGGGTCACTTGACAACCAGATTAGATCAGTGCCTCCCACCACATCCCTTTCTCAGCCGCCACATCGTTTCACTCCTATCAGCAGAAAGATCTCTATTAATTGGAATTACCACCAACTCTCGATTTGACTACTGAAACATAGGTCTACAAACATACAAAATGCCGAGCTGGAAAGAAACATTGAACTCTAAAACATCTATGGAAATGCCATATTCCTGCCTTCAAGATCCTCTTGTCCCACAACGATGTTCCTTCTGTTGAGCCAACCAAATTCTACAACTGAGAAGGTAAACGTCGTAGTATCCCTTGCAAATACAAAGGGTAAATTGAGATTTTGAGTGGTCCATCTCTGATGTGAACATTCTACGTTTCACGTCCCAGAAGATTACAGTAGCTAATGACCCCGGTGTTGAGCTTCCCTAGTTAATAATCCTACTATTAAATCATAACAAAGAATTCTACAAAATTAGGAAGCAGGAGACCAAAAAATATAAAACTGCTGCACATACAATTAGTGTAAAGGCATCAATGAATCACTTTCTCTTGCGAAAAAGAGCGAAATGAACTTCTGGGAAAGTAAGTTGTAAGGTGAGTGTCAGATCGTGGTAGAGAAAACCGAAATAAAGAGTTGTTTAAGTTCAGAGGTTTTTAAGTTCACAGATAAACAGCAGTTAATAGTGTTTCCATGGTGCACAATGGATGGCCTCTACTTGACTGTGTCTGAGTGTGGTAGGACATATTGTATCGAGTATGCACCCACAGTGAGCATTAACACACATGCCTCCAGGCTCATCAGTGCAGCACAATGGTAAATAGTCTTTTACCTCAAGGTCTGATAGTTCACATTTGCAGCCACTAGAAGTCTATGTGATTTGATAATCATTTGTGGGAATTTGCAAATTGAGTGTGGTATGCACAGCTCAATTTCAGTTGATTTGCACTAGTGAGATCGTTGCCCGTTCCACAAAATGCAGTACCTTAACTCATCATACTTTTGCTGATAGTGAGCGATAATTTCTTTATTAACATGATATCTGAATTATCCTCCAGAGTCTTCGTGTTCCAGAGCAGAGGTACTATTCTAAGCTCACTGTTGAGAGACCCAATCCCTCAGATATCTACATGCGTTTGGGCTCTGAATCCTCTTGTGGTTGAGCATTGAGAGGGTAACATAGGCTTTGTATTCTAAGGCCCCCTGTCAACTCTTCCTAATGAACTTAGGAACTATTGTACCAAAGGGCTTTTCCCATTCTTTGTCTGTGAGGAAATATGTTGATTCATAAGAGTCTAAACTACATGTGCAAAATACAAGGAATGAACAATAAATGCGTGAAAACAACACTTTGAACATTTAAGTCTTTGTTCCACACCTTATAGTCATAGGAAATTAATTACAAAATTTTGGGTGAAGGCACTGAGGAGCCTTTCCCTTTTACTTACTTAATATTTCATTTTAAAAACAAAACAAAGTAAATTATCCATATAATGGCCTGCAAACAAATCAACACTGACAAAAGAATATATGCTTCATTATGTGTTATGGTGGGTGTGAAATACATCATAGATGTGATGGCCAAATCTTCACAATGAACCTGTTCAAATAATTTTCCAGTTGCATTTTTCAATTTCGTGGTGAAAGCATTGCAAGAAAATGTAGAAAGTCTTCAGCCCCCTGATACCGTTCTCTCGTAGCTTACAGGTCTCCTCATCTGCGTTTTGTGGTTTCTTCATGGTCACAAATTTCTCCATTGTCTAATTTTCATTGTATGTAGCCCATCTCTCGATCAACGGTTGGTCCTTGAATTTCGAGTTCATAGCAACAGTTCTTTTTGCTAATGAAAGTCAATTTAATAAACTTGAATATTTGCCTGTTTTTCCTTCCTCTGTAGTAAGGACAACAAACATATTTCCTACAATCAAGCGAATATCTCCTGCCTCTTTACTCTCAATGCCAAATGTCCCAATGCCCAAACGCATTAAATTCATTGATGAACCGAATAGTACAATAAAACAATGCCACAGGATGGGGCATCAATACAATTTGTTGGAAGCCTTCACAGTGTGACCAGGGTCAAGACAGCGTGAAGCAATAAATTAATCTGTATTAAATCAAATCTAGAATTATGTGTTCTTTTAATAAAGAAGCTAGCCACATACAACCAGAATCCATTGGGCAATGTTCTAAATTCTCTCCCCACTTATGTCTTACTTTCAGCAAACCAGCCAGTCATTCCTCAGAGTAACCAATAGTGACGTAACCGATCTACCTCAATATCTGAATCTTGTAATGTATCAGAGTTTGGCGACTTAGCGGACAACCATATACATTTATTTAGCTGAGGTGTTTTGCACAGCAAGCCACTTTGCAGATATCTCAAAGCATGTTGCTGCATACACAATTGTGGTTAGCCGTGATGGTAACTGTGTGGTCACATGGGGTCTCATGTGGAGTTAATGTTACACTAGTAGCCTTTGTCAGCTGAATCCAAGACCGCAAAGTGGGAAAGTGTCAGTTTACTCAAGACCCAGCAGGCAGACACCTATGTTTAAAACACGTATCTGGAAAATACAAATTTTAGCCCCTAAACTTCAGCAGATAACTGCACATTCTCCACAAACGCTCTTAGGTTTCTTAATATTTTGGCAGGTGTGATGTTAGCCTTAATTAAACTAAAAAGGTATTTGCTGATATGGGTAACTACTTCATAGCTGGGAGCAGGCTGTCTGCAGAGTTTGACAGATTTAGCTTGGTGAGAAGAGAACTAAAGCACTGGACTAACTAAAACGAAAAAACATGGGACCATACTAAGGGAGCAAAAAACGGAAGGAGATGAATCAGTGAGGGTGAAAGATGAAAATCCAAAGCAAACGGTCACTTAGGAGTTCTCAAATAAGAAGGTAAAAGACACAAAGTAGAACAATGTAGAAGCCTGGCCGAAGGACCCTACCAGCAATCCAACTGTTTTATCAAAATAAAGCAGTTAGAGAGCCATGAATGGGATGTTCAGATTACGCATGAAGAAAGGGTTCCCACTGTTGTATAATAGGGGTCTTGTTTGAATATGTACCAAATCATGTTATATTTAAATAGTGGTTTGATGTAAATCTAAATTACAAAAGGGAGAAAACAGCATGTCTTTGACCCAAATTAGAAGAACAATTTATGAGAAGACATGGTAAAGGAACAGTGAAAGCCAGCATCCTGCTATAAACTTCTCATAGTTTTTCCATTTGGACATGTGGGCTAGAAGTTAGTGAGTAGAAGCTGGTTTACACCATTCTCCAATTTGCAACCAAATGCTGATGAACAGTAGCCTACTGGTGTTGACAACAAGCTCGAGCTATCTGCCTTTCACCTAGCATCAGGTAGACAAAGATAATGTCTTTACTTGAGAAGACGAGGAACTAGCAATAGCCTTGTTAAAGCGATTCAACGTGCATCTGCGGAAGCATTGCAGAAGGCCTAAACATGTAAAGAGAATAAAATGGGTGACTGGCGACCTCACTGGTGGGTTTCAGCTAATTTTAACTATCCCAAGGTCGCAGTACAGCCCGGGATAAAAACTTCTCACCAAATCTACCCTTGTAGGCCTATATGTATTTAATTGTGCTCAATGCTGGCGAGTCAAGTGGCCAGTACCCTGGCATACATTTCTGATTCAACATTAATAATGCTTCTCATCTGTTGAAATGTACATTTTTTAAAAGTTTTTTTTTTTTACGAAAAACAAATTATGGACTCATGTCATATGTAATGGGAATTCACTGAACAATGTACTGCCAAATACTCCCGCTAGAGTAGAGGTTAACCGAGCAGAACATAACCAAACGCACACAAACACACATGCTGTTTGTTTTGGAATTCACAGAAATGAGTCCTGGCTCCAGTTTTTAGGGATGCCATTCATGAAAAATATATTGTATTCTATGCTTTGTGACCGCCTCCTTCAGCCGTTTGCTTCTTTTTGCTCCGGAACCTTCAGCCATTAGCTTGAGACATTGTCAATAACGTCTTGGTTCAGTCCAAAGGAACATTCCTGATCACTGTTTTTCTATTGGCTCTTTGGGTGTCCCCTTCCATTTCCATTGTAATGTATGAGGGGCTATTTTACTGCCAGTTAGCAGCCACGACCACGGATACAATCTTCTGAAAATTAGATACTTCAGAAAAGAAAGTAACATTCTTTTTATGGGGTCATTTTCAGTGCTTTTGTGTGCACTTGCTCCCCAGTACACAAATAAGGATTGATAAAGCTAGTAGCATGCTGTACAAATGAAACATCTGGTGGCTTTACCAACGCTAATTACTTCTGCTGGTGAAATAGGAACACAAAACTTTCGCCTGCCTTGTGTGTACCGTGTCTAAGCAAATGTCAACAACGCAGGAACACTACATAGTTCCTTTTGTCACAGAAGTATATTATGTCAACAATCACTTTTGCTGCAATCAACAGTGTAAAAGCTAAAAGTCTCACTGTGTTGTTAAGAGCAATGTAGAAATTATGTTCAAAGAACCTTATGAGCTGACCTGGGAAATGGATGGCCTGGGTTCTGATTCTGATACAAGCCACGACTGCAAAATTATGTTGTTGTTCTAGGCAAAGCACTATCTCTCTTAAATTGTGACTATGTGCAATGCAATGTAAGTAGCTATAATGTGTAAAGATGTTATGTAAAAAGTAACCGGACAGGGTGCAGTCGAGTGAGGTCTCAGTTGTATGATGACATCCCCTTCGGAATATCAATTTGGTTTCTGAAATTTGGTTTCAACTAGGGTTGGGCAGAATTAAAATGTTCCTGGTAGGACTTTATCAATTTCAAACCTTTAAGAAGTTATGATATTTGTGGACTTCGCACAAAAAAAGTTTTTGTGGGGACATTTTCCATTTTTCAAAGTCTACGGCACCAGACAACTTCCCATTTGGAGATACGATGCTGCTGGACACTCAGCCAGATAACAGACTGACTTGGTAGAGTGTCCAGGAGTGACATACCGAAGATCAAGCAGTATTTTTATGACAGGCACATTTCAAGGTTTGGGACTGTAGATTTTGCTTTTTTGCCATAAAATTTGCCATCCCAGACCGCAAAATCCTGGGGGCCAAGGGGACTCTAATGTACCATTGTCTGTGTCTTTTATGTTGGTGAATGCTATAAATTAAGTCTTTCCTTGCCCATCGGTCAATGCAACATTGTCGTCCTATTTCTATGTTTTTGGAATGTCTAGTGTTTTATTTTCAAAATGTGGCCACCCTACTCCTATTCTGTCCAGCACGTGGCCTTAAGACCTTCATTGAAAGGTAAGCTATGACTCACTTGTGCCACTTGGATTCCACACCACACGATCATGTCCTTTGCCCAACTCATGAGGCATAGATTTAGGTTGGTTATGTCAGGGGTCCTCTCACTTAAATACCTAGGTCACCACTTCCTCTTTAGAGGTTATAAGCGGAGTGAACAGACAGGAACAAGTGGGAAGCCTACACCTTTGATTGCAAATCTATCGAGTATGGCATTTTGCCTGCTAGGAAGAGGGTGTTCCCTCACCTCTCGTACTCTAAAGGAGCCCAGCACTGCTGAATGCACTCTAGTCACTTTGTCTGCGGCCCATATAGTTTGCAAGTATTCCAAAACGAGTGCAAGGACAGCAACTTTCAACACAAAGTACTTTCCAATGTCATTTCACTTGTGCACACCAAAGAGCCAACTTGTGACCTATGGGAAAATAGAGGCAGAGATCCAGGAGATGTCAGAAATATTTGGGGACACAGGGCGCTCAGCAAATAAGGTGCTGTCTGACTTGCTTGATCTGGCACGAGGAAAGAAGTGGTAACAGGATTATACAAGGTATTGCTGAACAACCTGAAACAGCCCCCAGTTGATCTTAGGGAGAAGTGATTCGCGGATCTGGGCTGGAAAGTCACAGAGAATCGAGCTAAAGTATCAAGTAACACACATTTGAAGTTGATTCAGTTCAACTTCGTACCTCACCCCGAGAAAATTAGTGAAAATGTATACAGACCTAGCTGATTCTTGTCAAGGATGTAGTCTCAAGGAGGTGGGGTTTGACCAAATAATTTTGTATGATCAATAATAACCCAATACTGGGAAGCAGTGACCTGTACCGTGAACAGAAGCATGGATAAGGAAAACCTCCTAAGACCTGAGGAGTGTCTATTGGGAGAAAAGTGGCCAGATTCATAGACCTGCTGCTGATACTATCAAAACAGAACATGTCTATGAAGTGGAAATCAAATATGGCACCCAGCACCATAAAACGAGGCAACAGCTGATACACTGGGCCGAGATGTAAGGTGAGGTCTTATGTAAGAGCAAGTTAGAGGGGGACAAGGAAAGTGAAGTGGCACAAGTCTTAGCTGAACTGAAGCAATCATTTATAAACACCATCAGTGATGACTGAGCGCTCTGAGAAACCCTCTTTCACTAGATGAGACCACCAAAAGAATATTGGAACACACCAACAGCACAACCCTGAGGCACAGACACTTCGAGTGTCTTCACAAATGAATGATTGAAAGCAGAGAGTGAGTTAGCTGCCTTTAGTGGCTCGCAGCTCCCATTAGCCTGGTAATCTCATTGTAACGCATTACACTCCAATTGATGTGATAGTTGGGGAATTAACTCACTAATCAACCCCCCACCCCCCTCCCCCAACCACTTGGATTAACCCGATTTTACAATAGGAAATATCCTACATGCCCGCCGCGCTAGCCGCTTACCATGCCCTCAACCTTAAAATATGAGATGAAAGGTCTTCTGACTACTAAACACAGCATATGCCTGCTTACAATGATATGCGGCAGGGTTCTCACCGTGAGGGGTCACATAACAACCCTAGATACCCCAACCACAAGTTTTGTGTATTGTATGTGAATAGTTTGTGAACTTTAGTTCCTCCCAACCTCTCTCACTTTCCCCACTACCCACCTCCGTGTTCCCTCTTTGGCTTGCAGCATGGAGGTTGAATTTCGTTCCAGTAATTAAAATTACGAGTTGTGTGATAAATATATATATATATTTTTTTTTTTGTTTTATATAGCGCAAACGTGACCTAAGGTATCAGAGCGCTTTACATGAGCACCAGTTGCATTACACAAGGACACATTCATTTTTTTGTTAGGCATGGGGAGATTAAATGATTTGCCCAGAATCACAGGATGTTGAGCGTCATTCCAGTTCCCCAGATTTGAGCTCGTCCGCCCTAGCCGTTAGGCCACAGCCTCTCCCCCTCTCTGCAGTTGTTCTTGGCAGGTCAAACCTGTGGAAATGTCTGGGGGAGAAAAACTCAGATTAACAGTAAAACATGCGAAATTTGGTATGAAATATTGATTTTGAATGCTATGCTTTATTTCCAGAGAAAAACTTGGATTGAGAGTTAATTTACCACTCCAAGAAAAATACCTCACCTAGAGTAATGCCGCCTTTCTGACGGTCCTGGATGAGGACTGGAGAGAGTTGTATCAGAATAAAACTGAGGAAAAAGGGAGGTTTTAAGAATAAATAATTGAGGATAAGGTTGGGGGCATTGCCTGCATAGGTTAACAATGCAAGGCAAAATCCTGTTAACTGAGAAATTAAATTATTGAATAGAGTAAAGTAATGACAAGAGGGTAAGAAGAGGCTGCTGAAAAAACCACCAGCATGGACTAATAATGACACAGAAGATAGATGATCAGAACAATGATGGGATGTAAAGAAGGATTCAAACAAAATACGAGCGGTTTCGACTTGTCTTTTTTTTACAGAATACCACAAAGGCCAGAGATTTAGATGTGGATCATAATTTATCAAGACTGAGTGGAAAACCTATCGGCCCTCTTCTCCCCTCTGAAAAACCCAAATTTAAATGCTCATTTGCACACCCCTTTACCCATCAGTTTATTGCTTATTACCTAGGTTAATGGTTAACAAGACACGCATAAGCACTCCATATTGCCCAACACATAGTTGTGGATCAGTGATTCGATGTCCAAAGACAAAACGATGCATGCAGACACCTTGGTAGGTAGCGTTAAACAGCAAAACCACAACTGAACAGAAACAGCAACTTCAAGTCCCATGTTCCAGGAGCGGTCAAAGATCACAGCACAGTTTAACACAAGGTTCACTGGGAGTGGGCACACCCAATGATTTAAAGGGAAAGGGGCTATAGCTACCACAATACAAAATCATCTAGTCATTTTATTTATTTCCACTATAACATCTACCACTTTTTACAACTTTGGCAGTTGAAAGGAGGCCTGGACAGAACTTCACTTGAGCTGGAGTAATCAGAGTAATTTTGGCAAGTCAGTGTTGCTCTATGACGCGGAATTACAGATAATTATGCAATTACTCCTGCTTGCATAATTTCGGGGAACTAATCCTACTGCGAGAGCAAATTTAGCAAGCGGCTCTGCTGCATTCAGAGCTATTTCGTAGCGTAAAAATGCATCCTCGTGCACATTTTGGATGCAAGGGTGCATTTCACACCAAGAACGTAGATGTAAATGCCACGAATTATGTTATATCATGAGGATTTGTATGGCGCGCTTATCACCCGAGGGGTATCCAGGTGCTGGAGAAGGTGAGTAGGCCGATCAGTCTCCTAGTTGAAAAGCCAGATCTTCAGTTTCTTGAGAATTCTAGATGGGCTCGGGGGGCCTTGATGTGGTGAGGAAGGTCCTTACAGGATTTGGCGGCGATATAGAAAAAGGAGCAGGTCCAACGTTGTAGAGAGCTTGTTTGCTAGGGTGAGCAGTTTGAATTGGCATTGCTTCTGAATTGGTAGCCAGTGTAGCTTTCTGAGGTGGGGCGTTGTGGGGGAGGTTGAGGATGAGTCTGGCGGCGGCATTCTCGGTGGTCTGGAGACTTTGTAAGAGTTCATTGATGATACCGGGAGTAAGTTGGGGAAAAATCCTACTGCAAGAACATATTTAGTGAGCGCCCGCTGGCTAATCGTGTTCTGGTGCATTTGGCGCTGTTTCTTAGCACAAAAATTGATCTTTGTGTCCATTTTGGACATGAGAGGGAATTTTTGCGCAAAGAAATAGCGCTAAAAGCAGAATTACCCTTCTTGCATATTTCCGCATAATCTTGCAGAATTCTTAGGTAATTCTGCGTGATTACACTACTTGCATGACTTACGCATACCCCTAACTGAAATTTACCACTTGGCAGCCATTATCTTTTCTCCCTTTCTGACACATTTCAAGCGTAAGCGAGGTGCGCGCTACTTTGTTAATTTAAACGGGGAAATCATGCAAATGCATCCATAAAAATTAAAGTAACAAATGAACATGAGCCTGTCTTCCACTTGAAATGAGTCGCAGATTTTGAAGGAGGAAGAATGATAGCATGACTGTCTTCCAGCAGGTAAAGTTAAAAAAGAGTGATAGTAGTTACATTGGAATAATTAGGTAATTCTAGGATTTTGTACAGTGGGACATTCAATACTCAAAGTGTTCACTTCAATTTCCTCTTAAATGGCAGCCCACTCTCCCTCTCATCCAATCAAAGGGGAGCTGGTCTTTAAAAAAAAAAATTACTCTTTTGTACGAGTTAAGCATCGGAAAAGTTTCCTGCAACCAGCTGATTAAATAGGACATCAGGAACCAGAATGCACTTTATTGGCTGCATTATAATGCAACAGAGATCAGGATATCTTGAGACTATTCATGATGCTTGCAGGCGCCACATGTTGAAGTCACCCCGCTGTCCTCCATATGCATTGAGCAAGAGGGTGTTACATGAGGACTTATGAGGGACCCCTTAGAGGACTGGGCCCAGGCTGGAATAAGAACCCATGAACGCCTACTGCGACCTGCCTCTCTAGAAGGAGCAAACATTGTGATGCGTGAGTGGTATGGCTGGTTCCACTCTTTCTGGACGGAGGAGACATTGCAAATTCTGGGGGCAAGCCACACCTACTGATGGGCGCAGCCCGTCTGGCAGAAGGTGGCATGGGATCCCTATGCCCCTTGAGAGGTCCTGGCACAACCCCGGAAGGAGCTGACTGAAATGAAGCCTACCAGGTGCCAGAAGTGCTGCAGCAGCCCCGCATGGCCTAACTACCCCCAAATCCATATGTATAAGTAAATCACCCACCGCGCAAACCAAAGCAGTCTGTGCCCCAAACGTGTCTGTAAAACGAGTCTTACTGTACCCTCGTCGCCTGCATCAATAAAGCCATATTTCCACTTCAACCGACAAAACCAGTTTCTCGCGTCAGCTACAACCACCAATGTAAAGGAAAATAACAAAACAAGATAAAAAAACGAATGGAATAAGTCAAAAGTTGTAATTTAAGATTTCTGTGTTGGAAGAGAACTGGGTCCCTGTAATTACCAAGGTGGAGTAACTCCGCATAACACAATAAACCCAAAATCCAACATCTGGAGACCATCACACGAGAAGCATTGAAAGAGCCCACCTTGGAACTAGAAGCAAGAAGGCTTCTAGTTCACCAACGCTTTGGAGTGGTTTCCTTTTACTTTTCGATTTTTTTTTACTTGTTCACTCTTAGTAGCGCAACTGGGTTAAAGTTCAGTTCTTTACTGCAGCACTTGTACCTGCAGGGACTGGTAGCAGGTTAAGTGATAGGGATGACACTTCCTCCTTCCCCGATTCGTAAAACAAGTGCCACGTGTATTCTAAAATAAAACCGTTTTTAATCAATTGTAAATCAACTTCATTGGTGGAAATTCTAGTTACCTGGCTGCAAATTAGACCTACTGCAGTGCTTAATTTGCAAAAAAATAAATGCCAGAGCCCAACAGTATTTCTCATGGGCCCACTGCAGTTGGTGCAACTCACACTCACTTTAAACTTCAGGTTTAAGTCCGAGTTTGATCTTTAAAAAAAAAAAAAAAGTTAAATTCACAACTAATGACCTCTGCTAAAACATTACACACAGCACAGCCATCTGGTGGATTCTCATTTGTAGGTGCGGGTGTTTACAAATGGATTCCGGTGCCGAGCATCAGAAAACACTGGGACAAATTAAGCACTTCCTGGTCCCAGTTGCTTTTTTTTACACCTATGAAGAAAATTCCAGCTGCACTTCAGAACTGGTTATTTGAGTATAATGAGGTCTACTGAATTCTGGTACTATTTTAATTTAACCTGCTAAACTTCCCTTGCCTTTGTTTTCAACAGATCATTATTGTTTAATTTTCAAACAGCTTTGGCAAAGCCAATGGAGTTAGGTTTGTCACTGAATGTACATGGATGCTTCAATCTATGCAATCGCTCAGCTATCCTTCTGTGCATTCAATTATTGATTGTTACGCTGTTGCATCTATTCATCCCATTGATTCGGATTGCCATTCACTCACTTGCCCATCCACAATAACACACACGCCAACTCACTAATCAATGAGGAAGCAATTCCAGTGATCAGCCATACCTACTGACTTTGCTGCTAGTTTGTGAGGTATGGGGGAGTACTTCCAGTAGTGTGTGACTGCTAATCTGTGGCATGTGCAAGAGTGCTGTATGTGGTGTGAAACTCCTACTCTCTGAGGAGTATCCGAGTGTGTTATTCCCAATGTGAGAAGTGTAAGAACATTTCCACTAGTGTGTGACTGCTAGTCTGCGAGGGGAGTGAAAGCTATCGGTGTTTAAGGCGGTTTCCTTTTCAACTATAAGGTCTTTAATATTTCCCCTCTTGTGAGCACTGATGGTCTGCTTTCTGTAAAGTGGCAGCCCACAAATTGGATGGAACATTAATAACTTAGGTTATTGATTTATATCCAAGAAATTTGGGTTGAAATTTCTAAATTAAAATGCAAGAAAACTAACATTTAAAATTTCTATTCCGCAATTAGCTTCAAGGCAAAAGTTTGATTTTTTTGCCAGTTTTTCTCATAATTCTTTACAGGATCTTACTATTGCAGTAAGGTACCCTAACGCTAATTCTTACTTCTAAACCACATGCTAACCCCATCACTTACCCTTTACCAATTATGTACTCTAAACCTAACCTCTTCATTTATCCAACCCAATTCTTAACAGTAAGCCCAACTCCACCCTAGCCTATTACACTATCCCTATACCCAACAGTGCCCATCATCCTAACCCTAAACCTACCTCTTACCGTTACCTCATCTCTAGCCGTAGCACTTTCACTAAGTCTTATCAGTGAAGCACACCATCGACCGTCGCCCTAACCATGACAGTATACACTATCATAACCCCACCTCTAACCCTTATGCTTAACCTGCCCAGAAGCCTAAACCTAGAGCACAACATTGTCCCATTTAAAAAAAAAAAAAAAATGTTTTACACTTTCAAAATGTTTTCAGACTCCGTTTTGTTTTTCTTTATAACTTCTGGTTTTCTACCTTTTCTTTTATCTGTTAATGTCCAACAAATGTCATTGTGTTTTGGAGAGTACACTGAACAAAAAAGCATCATGTCACAGGACTCATAAAATATTACATAGGTGACGTTGCAGAAGATCATTGGTCTGTTCGTATTTAAAGGGATTTGACGAATATAGTAATAAACACAAGAATCAGTATAGAGAGAGGAGTTCGGTCTTGTTGGCATACACTTGGATAAGTAATCCCGCATGTGTATTGCAGTTCTGTCCTGAATAATCAGATAAAGTAGAATAGATGAATCGAGCAGGAGACAGTAGAGAAAAGAAAAATGGCACTAGAGGGAAGTAGAATGACGACTGGTGGGGCTCACTCATTGGATGGTAGCCAGTCTAACTATATCTGACTAAGTTTGAGATGCATCTTATGGGTAAGAGAGGTGCTCCCGGTATTCCTCAATGGGACAGCATGGAGGAGGTACTCGATTAGGGATAAATCATGGAGGTTTAACAAGCCACAGCAAGGCATCATGTTTATTCTACGTCGTCTTTAAAGTGCTTAGTGTGTTATCTGTGCCTCTGGTGTACTGAACCCAAGCCACCAAGTACATTGTTTTTTCTAACTTTTATTTTAGGCCTAAAAATGTAGCCCTAATAGGACTTTTGAGAGCGCTTGCCCAGAGACCAATGGCAGTCCACCTTTGTCTATTGACCACTCTAAGGCTTCCCCACCCACTAACCCCCCCACACAAACTATTAACCCCCATATCATGTCCAAAACTAATTATGTTTACTGTTGTCATCAAGAGCCCTCACCCTCTGCTCTAGAACTCTGCCTCCAGCCTCACATGAATGGCTCTACACCAGTTTCTAGACAATGCTCTTCCTGGCTGGCTGGCATTGGTCCCTGTAAAACAATGCCAAACCAATGCAACTTGCTGGTGTGTATGCACACATATTGGGGATGTGCAGTAAACTGCCCTTCATATGTGCGGTTAATGTGAGGTCTAGTGAGCTTGACAGGAGCAGCATGTTCTTCACCAAAAAGGACCACTGTACTGAGCTGGCGTCAAAGAGCACCATACCCTCACACTAGATAAACCAGCACAGCCCAGCATTGCCTTCTGAAATGGAGCAGAGGTTGTTCTGGAGGAAGCCCAGCAGTGATCAAAGGGGAGAGGCCATTAGCACACTATAGCAGAGCAGGAGTTTGTTTACTGCAACACACACCACCTATCATGCCACACTGTACTGGCCCACTGCTGCTGGCTTACATAGTGCAATATACTGGTTTTTAATCAGCACCCGGCACTGCAGGTATTGGAGCTTGTGGTGCAAAAAGCAAGGGAGATGGGAAGTAGCAGGTGTGTTTTGTCTGTTACAGTAGACAATACTAATGCACCTCCATTGCAGTTCAGGTGGGAATGCAGTAAATAGTTTGGAGAAAGGGGTTCTCAGGACAATCAGAGTAAGCTGTGCTCTAATTGTGACAACTGGAGTCTTTTATCTCTGGTGTCCTTACTGTTGGGTCCAAAGTGTGCATCATGTACATGCCTTTAGCACCTTACAGACTCGCTTACAGTTGATATTTTGTTGCCCGAAACAATAAAGAGTCTTCTTTACAAATGGAAAGGCAGAGCCCCCTATCAAATGGTGACTTGTGTATACACATTCACAGCTCAGAGAATAACATTCTATAACGCCACACTTTCCCCTTAAGCATTCTGAGGGAGCTCAAAGGAAACATGAAACTGAGGTGAAATCAAATGTCTAGTGAGGCAGTAAAATTAATTGTCCCATTGTTTACACCCTCTGGCAATATGAGCTCATTGTTCAATACAAAGAGAGGTTAAATAAGGCAATTTAACCTCCCCTCAAAGAGATTTATTTTAGCTTGTGTGAGAGGTTCAGATGTGAAGCAGGAACAAACAAGAGGTACAGAACTACACCACAGAGAAAGAAAGTACATCAATCGCACACTAATGGAGCACATGTGGAACCTGTTTTGCATGCTTTTCCAAACTACTAGTCTCTTTAAGAAACAAGCACCTATGTAATTCCAAATTCCACATGTAGACCTAGAGACTCTATCTATAGTCACAGAAAAAAACAAAGGTTACAGAGACGTTAAATTGAAGCTCAGATTTTACACACACAAAACCATAGAAATTCAGCAGTTATAGTTATCCCAAGTCACTATAACTCATGCCCTAAGATAACTATAACTCCCGCCCCGCCATGCAGTTTTCTCAACAATAATTTCACTGAAAATGTTGTAGTGATATTATCAATGATGTCGTAGAAAATGTATATATATCATCCAAGCCAACCTGAAATTAATAAAAGCAATCGCTGGCACATGTTTTGCTATCATTATACCTCTTCAGAGAGGTCTAACTTTGTCCTAACAAGAGGGAGAACCCATTATAAGTCAAAATAATACCCTTTCATACGTGGATGGTATTTTACTAATCCAAAGCTGTAATACTGTGCCTGGAGTGGTAAAAGGCTTTTATCATTTTACAACTCGGCGTGGATGGCACTGTGCTAATCCTATGCTTTAAGATTTTGTTGTAGAAATGGCAAAATACTTTGTCCCTTTCTAGCTCGGCATGGATGCCACTGTGCTAATCCTATGCTTAAAAACTTTGCTAGGAAAACAAATATTTGAGATGAGAAGATTCAGTGTGTCGCTGGTGTTGTAGGGTGCTCCATACAGTAGCTGCTCTCTACCTACACTTGGGCACTACCGAGATAGTATGATATATATATATATATATATATATATATATATATATATATATATAGATATATATATATATATATATATATATTGGAGAGAGAGAAGGTTGTATGCAATGCTGTGATGCCCTCCCTTGCTTAGTCTGCTCTATGAAACTGTAAATACATGAAATTAATTGTAATGTGATATTAGGCCACTAGTGATAACATGGATGATATCATCTGCTCTTTTCTCCAGCCGCGTGGTTCCTTCTCCTTTTTGCGCTTGTGCTACTTTCCTTGTGTGGGTTTCGGAGTTCCCAGCGTAATGGTGGATCTCTGTGATGGGTCTGGTCCCACTCTGATCCAACTATGACATTGCTATCTTCCCTGGGTGTCGGTCCTTGCCACGTTCAGCCTTTCGGGCACCATCTTAGTTTTCTGTACTTCACTGGCCTGCAGATGAATACTCTATAATCCGACTTCACAGGGGTCTAAATTATTCTCCCCGCACCGTGGCTAGAATTTTGAAGAGCAACAGCGAAATGCATGTTACATTATTGCTATCTTGGCCATGCCTTCGTGAGTGATGAGCTGGACTCATTCAAGAATATACATTTCCTTACACTAGCACAACTTGATTGAGAGGTTCCAGAGGAAATGATCATTAAAGATGCTCTGTATAGACTTGTTATCTTTGATGTAAACATTTACTGTTGTAAAGCGCCCTGATACCTTCGGGTTTAGCTAGCGCTATATAACGCTCTCAAATAAAAAAATATATATATATATTATGATTCATCTTTGCATTTGTATCAGACTCATTATGGCCAGGTTACATGGCAAACAAATCAACACCACCATTATCCAGTGCTATGTTCCAATAAATGATGCAAAGAAAACAGTCAAGGACATATTCTATCAACAGAACGTTAATTCCCAACTGATTTAAACACCTACGTAAAATATCACTTTAACACTTTTTTTTTCAGTGAGTTTCTGGGGAGGTTTTCAGGTAAGCTAAGACCTTATTGCCATACCTAACTAGAACATAACATTAACCTTTCATTATTTCAGTGAATTTCTGTGTTTTGTTTAACATATTCAGAGTTGAGCCTGTGCCTAACCCCCCCTTTGGCCAGGTCCTTCTCAAAACCCCACAGGCACCCAACCGTGTACTATGCATGACCTCTGGCTACATACTGCAGGGGGTTGCCACATGCCCTGGCTTATGGCTAGGCGCTGCGCCCACACCCTACGGACACCCATCCCTCATGCTGGGCATGGCCTTCAGCCATGTGCAGTGTTGGTTTGGCCCAGCACCTAACTCACTGCAGACAGCCAACCCCCAATGCACACACCAATGGCCTGCAGGGTCTGGTTTTTAAAAACTGCTTTCTAGCTCTTTTCTTTTTATTTACCGATCCTTCTTGACATTTGCAGCTCTGGTTTCTAATATGTGAGGGCCCCAGCTCATCGTCTAAGTTGGGTTATGGAGTTAGGAGTTAGAACTTAAACTGCAGCAATGTGTTTACAAGCATTGGCAATGCCAATAGGTCTGGCTTTATAGGAATGCTGTCTGGTTATGTGAAGCACTACAAGTAAATAGTATGGGAATAGATATGCATTTGTGCGGAGGTAAAAAACTGTAGATCAATATTGGTGTAGGTTAAGAGGTCAGGTGACAGTTGAACTGTCAAGCCAGCCCTAAAAATCCATGTAGGTTAATGACTGCCCTTCTCCCATTTGTGATGCTGCCAAAGAAAACCAAAATAATGTATCTAGTTATCTAAGACACTTTAATAGCATTCCAATGTCATGTGTGTGCCCTGAATGTTGGAGCTTAAATAAACAAAATAATAACAGCTGCGTGGAGGGCAAGCACTTTTTTGCAGAATCAGGCAACTTCTGCCCAATAAAAACATTTACGCCTGGCTCCCAACATGTGGGTGAAGCCAAAGACATTTTCTAGTGATGTTCATATAATTGTCTTGGGACAGCTGCGCTGTCAAGCTGCACAATAAAATAAATGAGAGAACTGATCCATTTTGCGCCAATGATATATACGCTGAACTTGCCAATAATATACATTGCACCAGGAAGTTTTAGCACCCATTAACATGAATTAGTTCTGAATGAGGCAGATCTGATGGACAATTTGAATCATTGCAAGTCTATGGAACTTTAAGAATAGATTTGTCTTAAATAAGCTGCAGCAAGAAAGAAATTAGGAGCTTTCTTCTCCTTGAAACAACAAACACTGGCAAAGTCAATAAGTCGGTTTTGCCTTTTGAGTCCCGATTAAAACAGTTCAAAAATCAAAAATGATTACTTTCTGTGCACAGGGCATTCAAGAAATAAAGCCTTTATTGTGTGATTCAGTGTTATTTTGCGATGTGAAATAATCACTCATGCATTACAAATCAAGCACTCCATAGGAGGTCGAACATGTACATCAAACAGCCAACAGCATGATGTGAGAGGGAAATGCTCTAGGTGGAGCAAAAGAAGTGGTAACAAAAAGTGTTGCAAACAGCTACACTGACAAGCCACAGTTAAAAAAGGAACACAACACCTAGTGTTTATTGTACACAGTTAGGTTCATGTATCCAAAATAAACACACATGGAAAAGCATATGCTCTACAGCAGTGTGCTACATATGAATTTTTTTGTGGCACACTGACGCAAAAAACTCAATATTAGAAACTATCTATCACTATATATCTGTGGGAGGGATGGGCGGAAACAGAAGCGTGGAGGCTGTATGGGTGTAATATTGAGGGGTGTTTATTCCAGTTGTTGAATTAATTTGAACAATTATGGAGTCTTGGTCACTTGGCTCTTCTTCTTCTCTCTTCTAGATATTCCGGCTCTCTGGAGGGGGCCCCGGGAAGGCTTGAGGAGAGAAGCAGATCAACGAAAGGATTGGTAAGTGTAAAGGTCATCTCGTGGAGGGTTTGTGCAAACACCTTCACCACACCGGGGTGGAAAAACTGCGCGGAAACGGATAAAAAGAAGAAGAAAAAAACGAATTAGCTCTCTTTATTTCGTGCCCAGTCCCTGTTTCTCTGTCAGTATCTAATTTTATCATTAGGGAATTCTTTCACTCTGTATACATTGCCTATGTAATGCGGCAATTATCGTGGGTAATTGGCACTCAGTAGCGAGGTGAAGGGGGGGGGGGGTTTTTATGCAGCCTACTACTCTTTTCGCTCTCTGTCCAGGCTTACGGGCAGCAGGAGAGAGAAGGAAGGGGATAAAACAAACAAACAAAAAAAATAAAAGGGAAACCACAAAAATCCCAAACGCAACAGAGAAGATAGAACACCCGCTATTCTCCACCCTTCCTCCCAACCTCCCCAATCTCGCCCTCCCTTGCGCCATGTACCGCCTCTGCCGCAACTCTCCTGAGTTGCGGCGGCTCCTGCGCATCCACTCCGGGTGACCACCACTCCTCACACCACTCGTCGGGAGTTCCCTTGGTCTTGGCGTCACTTTCCCGTGGTCCTTCGTCTCTCCCGGGTGCCTCTCCTCGCTATGGGGATGTTTCCTTCTCCTAGGCGTCTCCTACGACGGAAGCCTCTCCCACTCCTTTTCTCCTCCCTCCTCCCCCTGGGGTTGCTGATTGGTTCCTTTTCTGCCCATCTTTGCTTTCTTCCTGCAGAAACGAACGACAGTCCGTTTTCAATGTTTGTTCTATTTTCCAGCCCCTTTTGATGTCATCGGGACCCAGAAGGAGTGCAGACCACAGCGGCGAGTCGGGAGGTAAGTCGGAGTCTTGTGCGAGGGTCTGGGGCGTCTCCTCATAATATATGATCAAGCAACTTTTCAGATAATCTAAAGTGTGGCTAAGTGAATGAGCATTCTGAAGCAGGCCTATTTATCAAAAGAGGGGGACTCTAGGAGCTATTCTAAAAGGTCCGGTGACCCGTGCTCCCGAAATTAAACTTATACCAAAGGGAGTCACCGTTCATGAGTGGAGATGGAGAGGAGGGAAGTAGGGGGTACTCTTGTCGTGTGCTACTCTGCTTGTGGGAGGCAGGGTGTCATCTTGATGCCCTCACACACCCCGAAGGATGTCATGCTTCATCATTGGGCTTTTGCTCCTCGTCGGGCCGGCGCGGCAATGCCCTACGGGTCCCCGAAGGGTCTCTTTTCGGAGATCTTTTGATGAAGCCGTATGGGTGTGTGGGTGTAAGTGGCAGTGAAGTCCTAGAAAGTGTATTAAAAAATGGCTGGAGGGAGAGTGAATAATTTTAATAAAGTGATCCCTCTGTCATTATTAAAACAAAGTGTATGGAGCTGCTTTAAGGAGTATTATGTCCCTTGGTAGCTGGGTGATTATATGTCCCTAGTGGGCATATGTTATGGTCAACATGTTTCGCGCTTCAGTGGTCTCAGGGGGAGATCCAGGGCGCTTTGTCAGGACCGAATAAGAAATTTATATCTACAGTGGCCCGAAAATTTCGGTGCCCCCGGATAAATGAAAGGAGTAGAGATTCCCTTAGTAGGTAGGGTAGGATCGCATGAGATCAGGGAGGGTCACTTGAGAGGGTTCTCGGTGCATCTGGGCTGTGTCACCTGTGTGCCTCTCGCTGTCTCCGCCTGATCTCATGGGATCTTACCCTACCTACTAAGGGAATCTCTACTCCTTTCATTTATCCGGGGACACTGAAATTTTCCGGCCACTGTAGATATAAATTTCTTATTCGGTCCTGACGAAGCGCCCTGGATCTCCCCGAGACCACTGAAGTGCGAAACATGTTGACCATAACATATGCCCACTAGGGACATATAATCACCCAGCTACCAAGGGACATAATACCCTTAAAGCAGCTCCATACACTTTGTTTTAATAATGACAGAGGGATCACTTTATTAAAAATTATTCACTCTCCTCTAGCCATTTTTTAATACACTTTCTAGGACTTCACTGCCACTTACACCCACGCACCCATACGGCTTCATCAAAAGATCTCCGAAAAGAGACCCTTCGGGGGACCCGTAGGGCATTGCAGCGCCGGCCCGACGAGGAGCAAAAGCCCAATGATGAAGCATGACATCCTTCGGGGTGTGTGAGGGCATCAAGATGAGGACACCCTGCCTCCCACAAGCAGAGTAGCACACGACAAGAGTACCCCCTACTTCCCTCCTCTCCATCTCCATTCTGAAGCAGGTACTTGCTGTTAGTACTGGAAGGATGCACTTAGTGTAACCCGTGAGTATGCAAATACCTCACCATCGCGCTCTTCGCACTGTAGTATAGCTTTGTATATATATACATACATATATACATGCACATATATATATATATATATATATATATAGTGCTTTATGCCTCTGATGAGATGCTCAAGCACATTAGCGTGTGGGTAGCACACTTCCCTGTGGGCATGCTTGGATGAAAGAGTATGGGTGTCTGGTGTGGAATGTGTAGAAGTACTTTTATGTCATGTGTTATGACCAGAGTTATGGTCTTACTGTGGCTTTGTTTCTGTGATTTGGTGTGTATTGAAGCATACGTACTACGCTTCCACTTAGGTGTATAAAGGCACTAATATGTGGACTGAAACCGTGTGTAAATGGAGAGTGGCCTGTATGAGAGGTGTTTTAGTGTTGAATGTGTATGACAGAGGCCGCTCCTACTGTGTAGCTGTGAACACGTAGCTGCCTGGATATAGGGCAGAGTAAGCGATAGCTTCACAAGTGGTTGTGTAATCGACCCATGCCGACTGCTGCCAGCTTCTGGCAGATGCGACCATAAATCCACTGATTCCTAGTGCTGGTAAGTGGTTGCTTCTGCAGGCTGTATTACCATCAGTTTAGGAAGAGCAACTTCTTTATTGACTTCCTGAATTCAAGTGGTCTTGGACAAACTTATTGCCTCCACTGAAAAGAAGGCTCCAACAATAGGTTGCATGCTAACTGAGATAATAAATATTAGTTGAAGACATCTGGAATGCCAAATTAATCTTGGCTTGTGAAGACTGTCACTCTGGGACCCAAGTTGAGGTCTTAACATTAGCTCCTACCTTTGTCATCCCCATTCAAGATTACCTCCCAACCCTGCCACCACCTCTTGTGTTGTGTTACTGTATGTCTGAAAACAGGATTGATGTTCAAAACAGTGTATGTCTAGGGTATGAATTAAGGCTTACAAAGAATGACAGGGTTGGAAGCAAATAATGTCTTACTACATGTTTCACACACGGACGTCATTTAGGGATTGCCAGGGGTCGCTGCTGCGACCCCTGTCATACCCCTTGTAACCCCTAGCACTGCCTGTGCGACCCCTAGCGTCAGCAGTGGCAAAATCAGTGGCAGGAACAGAAGCAGCTCGTCCTTATGGACGTCGGTGGGGGCTTCACTCACCTTGTTTTTTTGTCAATTTTTTATTATACTACAATAAATAATATTACGTTATTCCCCATTAGTTTAAAATAGTTGAATAAAAAATGGAGTGCAAATAGCTGGAATGTGACTTTCCCTGGCATCCGAGGTAAGTTAAAAAAAATGCTTTTAAATGTATGTATGTATGTTGTGTGTATGCATGCAGTATTGAGAGTGTTTATGTAAAAGTGTGTATGTATGCGTAGGCAGAGTGTGTGTATGTGTGAGTGTGTGTGTGTATGTGTGAGTGTGTGTGCATGTGTGAATGCGTGTGTATGTATAAGCATATGTATGTGTGCAGGGCCGGCTCTAGGGCGGTGCGATCAGTGCCACCGCACCGGGCGCTGACTTGGGGTGGGGACGTCTTTTTCCCAAGTATATTATCATTTTAAAAGCACCTGCTGCCTCCTCCTGGCGTCCAGCAATTTTCAGGCATCAATTAAATTGTCAAGGGAACTCCAGACCGAAGGTTTGTCTAGTGGAAGTTTTGACTCGTCCTAAGGTAGCGCAGAGGGTTAAATTGTCTTCTGCAGATAACAAAGTGCATATAATGTAAATAGGTTAGTGGGTTACTGCTTTTGTAAGAGAGCTCCTTTTGTTATTTGTCGTTTATAAGTCAAAAATCTAATATAGAACATTGAGCCAGGGACATCTTAAGGATTTTGGGGGCCATGGGTCAAACGTATTTTGGGGACCCTTGTTTGGATTAGGTTTGAATTTATTAACCAATTGCAGCACTTTCACGGCCTCTCTGGCCAGGTCACCTACAGTGCACAGTCGCACTCGTCCAAATTGCAAATGCATTTACATCTAAGATACTGAGATACACCAGCAGCTCACTAATATTACTGCAAACAGTTTCTGTGAAATAAAATCTGTGACTTCCTCCCATTTCTAATATGTGAGGTCCTGTTTTAATCTCAAAGAAACTTGTTTTATGGATGTTGCATGAAATGTAAACACAATATTTTCTGCAGTCTGCAGCAGCCTCTCACACATCACACACACAAAAAATAAATTAACTAAGAACAGTATTTAAAACAAGCTAAAAATTATTAAAGGTCATCAGGGCAAGCCTCTCTGCAGAACCGAGCTGCCTCTATCAGGGGGCCCCCTAAAAGCCTGGGGCCCTGGGCCAGAGCCCACTTTACCCATGCCTTAAACGTCTCTGCATTGAGCTATTAACTGTCATCAAAGAGCTGCATGCAAACTGCAAGGTATATGTTAAAGCTATGTTTTTTTGCCCAGTCTTTCATTATCCTAATCTTGCAAAAAGGGTTCATTTGGTTGGAAAACAATTCTTATTATTAAAGAGAACCCCTAACAATGATGTTATGTATTACATTCTGAATTTGCGCTTTACCAGAATAAGGACTCAAACTATATTGCCTACCAGTATCGATGACATGTTACTCCTACACTGTACCTTGCACTACTGTCTGATGTAACATTTCCTATACACTGATTTACACACATATGATTGTCTCTGTGCAATGTGTGTGTGGTGTAAAGTGCTCTGACACCTTACAATGGTGTGAGTGGTGCTATAAAACTAAATGAATCCGAGAGACAGTGGTTACGGAGACTTGAGGGGGCACTGTTAAAGGGTGCTAGTGAGGGAATCCGTGGCAGAGGTGGTCATTGGGGGGGCGTCAAAACACATTGTCGCACAGGGCGCCACCAGTGTTAAGGCCTACACTCCTACACTATACCTTGCGCTACTGTCTCATGTAACATTTACTATACACTGATTTACACACATATGATTGTCTCTGTGCAATGTGTGTGTGGTGTAAAGTGCTCTGACACCTTACACTGGTGTGAGTGGTGCTATAAAACTAAATGAATCCGAGAGACAGTGGTTACGGAGACTTGAGGGGGAACTGTTAAAGGGTGCTAGTGAGGGAATCCGTGGCAGAGGTGGTCATTGGGGGGGCGTCAAAACACATTGTCGCACAGGCCGCCACCAGTGTTAAGGCCGGCCCTGTATGTGTGAGTGAAAGTGAAGGTCAAAGGGCCTGTGAAGTCACGTCCGCTACCCCTGGCATTTTGGTGAATTGACGTCCATGGTCCCACATCAACTATCCGATTATGTATTGTGTTATTGTATGAAAATGAGTAATGTTAAATAGAGAGTTAGAAGAGTTAAGGTTCAGTGCGGATGACGAAGATGTGAGGTAAGAGTAAGGTAGTGCCTTAAATTGAGAATTTCATGTCTTGAGATTTTTTGCTGTAGTGAATATAACACCCAGGCAGCTTAAACTCCCCTTTAAGTATATTTTTTGTTCTCTGAATTTCAATGGTTTTTAGCAAGGTGTGCCTCGTAATGTTTGGTTGCCGCGTCATATAGATCATGCCCCGTTAGCCGTTTTGAATAGTGTGTCACAACAGCGGTCTGGTGCCCCAGCCTTCCTTCACTCTCACAGTGTGAAAGAAGCATGCGACAAGTGACAGATAGCTGATGCCATAGCCTTTAAGCATCCTCCACCTTGACTGGGGGCAGAGGGCATATTTTTCTAAACTCCTCCCCTTGCCAAAAGTGGCTGTAGTGTGTATAATCTACCACTTGTAGGGCAAGATTTGTTACCCTCTGTATTGGGCTATGGCGGTTGTCTGATTGCTCCCCCCCCCCCAATTTTGGGCAGAAGTGGCTGGTAATTAGTGATGTGCCCCCGAGGGGGTATCTTACTTTGCTCTGCCCCTTGCAGAAGGTCAGGGTCATTTTTGCTTCCCATTTAATAGGGGGATGGGGGTAGTATCATGCCTCCTTTGCCCAAGATCTGTGGTAGGTATTGTTTTCCTACTCATCTAGCTCGAAGGTCGGGGAAGGTCTTGGTTCGAACTCTACTTTGGCCGAGGGTGAGGGAGATCTTTTTTTGCCCCCGCTGCCTTGGATGCGCCGGGACACTTCTTGGAGTAGCTGTGCAGTTCAGAAGTTACATTTCATTCATTCAAGTTGCAAGGGGGACTAAATACACCCCTCCTATTGCCCAAGAGGAAAAGGGTACTTTTTCACCCCTTCCCACCTTACCCAAAGCGGGTGAGATCTTGGTTTGCCCAATCTCTTACCAAGGGTGAAGGATGTGGTTGTTTCAACCCCCTGACTTCCTCACATTGCCTAGGGATGTGGGTGAGGTTTGAGCTCAGGTACTTATGCACATTTACCAAAGGAGAGGAGGCCATGTTTGAGTTTCCTTTCCTAATGTCTCACCCTCTACTCCATGCATAGCCCAAGAACAAGTGCATTTTTAAATGTCTCCCAATGTTTCTGGAAAAAAGTGAATGGAGCACAAGGGCAGGTGTCAGCAGCTCCACCCCGCTGTGCCAGCGAGATTCTTCTCGCCCCCCAGAGAAGGTTGCCAGCTGCTCAGTTAGTGTCAATTGTAAGGATGGCACAGGGGCAGCTGTTACCTGCACTTTAATCCACATCGCTGTTGGGGATGGTAAGGGGGTTGTCAAAATCCCACGCCACACCTGGGCAATGTAGAAGAGTATTTGGGCTAATGTTTCCCCTTGCCATTTGGCAAGGCAGGTGGCGTATAATGTAATAAAGCAAGACAGGGGTCTACTGAACCCACCTACATTTTGACAATGCAGGAGGGACCTTTGAGCCAACTAGCTGGGCAGGAGGGAGTGTTTAAAGAAACTGCTAGGAGCCATAAACGAGGGAGACAGCTGCGAGTTGCCACCTGCTTTACAATTTGTTTTCCACCTTACCCATGGTAATGTGCGTGTAGGCATATGCATATGCCACACCAGCCCTTTGGCAACGACAGGGAGGCTAGTAAATTAATCCCTCTGCCCTTGCCGTAAAAAAAATGTAACGTCGTTGGCCACATATCTCTTCCTGACCCACTGGCCAGGCTGGGGAGTGTTGTTTATCTTCTCGCTTGAGGCGGTGGGGTATGTAATCGTAACGCTTCCTTGTTGTACCCTCGCCAGGGAGTTGAAGATGAAGGCCCTTTTTGTTGGTTGCTTTCTCCCTTAGCCTGTATGATAGACTGGAAGGGATCAGCATACGGGGCAGACCTACCCGCCTACATTTGCATAATTCGGTACCTGCTCTCCTGCTGAGCTTCTTGTTGTTAGTCTGTTTCTCTCCCTATTAGCATCACTATTAAGAAAGTGAGGGATCGTGCCTATATGATTCAAGTACAGTTGTGTATATTTTTCAGTGATAATGATTGATTAGCTGTATTTTGAGGGGATGGTGAGCATTTAGGGATTCGCACATGAATGGAGCACATGCGGATAGTCATATGTTGCTTATGCTGCCAAAACAATTTGACGAAAACGCATCAATCCAAGAAAAGACATTTGAAGACGAAAAGGCCAACATGCCATTGCAATTTGGTGGGCTTTCCGTCAGTGGTTTCAGAGTTACGAGCAGGAAAAGCTTTGGGGCTCTGGTTACCTTGGCTTCATATAAATATTCTGTTCCAGGCAGAGCTAAGTGGGCAGGGTCATGTCGGTGCTCAGCACCGGCAGTTCTCAAAACCAGGTGCTGAGACTGATTAGTATCAGGCTCTCTCCATTTTTAGGTAGAGTCTGGGCAGCGCATGCGCTGCTCTGAGAGGCATGCTGCATTCAGGTAGAGACCTGAAGCTCCGCCCACTCTCCGCCCATATTTTTCATTGTCTTGTGTCATTGTCCACTGTAAACTGTGGCTGTTCATTGGTCAATAGGCTTAGTAGTCCCTCCTTAGTACCGCCTTGTCTCATTTTGTAACATCCCATGGCGACAACCCCTGTTACGTGTGTTGTTACTCGGTAGGCTTTAACTACAGCCTCCAAGCACTATTTTCTCAAATAGCTTTGTTCTGCCTGCTGTCATGCTCTCTCCTAATGCTTTTTAAAAAAAATTTATAGCAAGCATTTGCAATGCAATAGGTCTCGCATTTGCAAGAGTTTAAGCTATTGGCATGGTAAATGACAATGCCTTTAATTTATCTGTTTTATAAACAACACATAAATAAAAGGCATTGTCATTTACAATGCCAATCGCTCATACTCTTCTAAATGCGAGACCTATTGCATTGTAAATGCTTGTTGCTCTCGCCCTCAGCATAAACCAAATAGGACCTCGGCGAGATACTACCCTCCCATGGCCTTTGATGGAATTTCGAGGAGGCTGCTTCGTCATGTGTGCAGCCACAATCACAAGCTATGATCGCTCATCTGAAAGCGCGCACAGCTCAATCTGCAGGGGGCAAGAAGGGTGGTGGGAAGAGGGCAGGCTCTGAATGTAACACTGAGGCAGTGATTGGCTGCTGAAGGCCGATGGCACATTTTCAGCTGATGAGACTAAACCAGGGTTCTCCAAAATTGGTCTTGGAGGGCCAGATACATACCAGATTTTTAGAATATCCCTTTTTAAATAAATGTAGTTATCTTAAAAATCTGGCATGGATCCGGCTCTCCAGGACTGACTTTGGAGAACCATAGATTAAAGGACAGATGTAAAACGGAGAATAAAGCATTCGGTAAAAACTCTTCTTTCTCTGCAGTTACTGGGCTACAGCTTGCACTGCAAATGATGCAAAGTGATTTTGAATTTTTTATTTTTTTATTTCGAGTTCATGGCACTCACGTCACCGTGATAACCTCTTGGTTCAGACGTCCTGCTTTACTGAAGCTCAGAGCAAGGGGACTTTGTCAGTACAAATGCATAAACATTCCTACCCTCCCACACATCACGATGTGGCCTTTGTCTCTCTGGCTGATTTGCACCCTGGGAGCTCACTGTCCCTCCTGGAGTTTTTAGCCCTTCATTCAGTACTACTGGTTTCTCAATTTCCCATGGCTCCCAAGACCTTCAGAATGAAATATCTTTAGGATAGCTATTAGGCACCATATCTCTGCATAATGTTTTCAAACCGAAAGTGGAAATGTCTCCTCTATTCACTAAAAGTAACCCACACAATATCCGTTAGGCTTTTGAATGCATAGTATGAAAATAGACAGTTGGTAGTAACTTGCTAATAAAATGTCAGTTGTTTAAAAAGACCAGTATTTTACCTAAAAAATTCCTTTTCAGATTTACTAGTCCTGATGGCACAGAAAAATGTTTCTGCATACATTTAAATATATTGGTGCTTATGATTTTGTGCAAGAATTGTTTATGAATTTGTGCAACACAGGATTCTAGTTCCCTCTATTAGGCCACGCCCTTCATTACAGAAGCCACACCTCTTACAGGAGCCCTAGTTGTTTCATGGCCTTGCTCCTTTTGAGGCCCCCACCTTTTCCATCCCTCTTAAAGCCCAGGCACCAGGTTTGGGTTGCTCGAAGTCAGGGCCGGCTCTAGGGCAGTGCGATCGGTGCGACCGCACCGGGCGTTGACTTGGGGAGGGGGCGTCATTTTTGAAAATATATATTATCATTTTAAAAGCACATGCTGCCGCGTTCCTGGTCTCCAGCAATTTTCAGACATCAATTAAAGTGTCAAGATAACTCCAGCGATTAATCGTCTTCCTGGAAAGAGACCGGAGGTTTGTCTAGTGGAAGTTTTGACTCTTCCTAAGGTAGTACAGAGGGTTAAAATGCCTGCTGCTAAGAACGTGTACCATGCGGATAACGAAATGCATACAATGTAAATAGGTCAGTTACTGCTTCTTTAAGAGAGCTCCTTTTGTTACTTGTCGTTTATAAGTCAAAATCCTAATAAAGAACATTGAGCTATTAACTGTCATCCTAGAGCTGCTGCAAACTGCAAGGTATATGTTGGCGCTATATGATTTTTTGCCCAGTCTTTCATCATCCTAATCTTGTGAAAAGGGTTCATTTGGGTAGAAAACAATTCTTATTATGAAAGAGAACCCCTAACAATGATGTTACGTTTTAAATTCTGAATTTGGGCTTTTCCAGAATAAGGACTCAAACTATATTGCCTACCAGTATCGATGACATGCCACTCCTACACTACACCTTGTAGTCCTGTCTGATGTAACATTTCCTATACACTGATTTACACACATATGATTGTCTCTGTGCAATGTGTGTATGGTGTAAAGTGCTCTGACACCTTACACTGGTATGATTGGTGCTATAAAACTAAATGAATCTGAGAGACAGTGGTTATGGAGACTTGAGAGGCACTGTTAAAGGGTGCTATTGAAGGAATCCATGGCAGAGGTGGTCATTGGGGGGGCGCCAACAGACATTGTCGCACAGGGCTCCACCAGCGCTAAAGCCGGCCCTGCTCGAAGTTTGCCTATAGAATGCTGTCTCCTTACAGTTTGGAGCAAACTGGAAAGGGCAAGGAGGAAAGTTGAAAACACTGCAAAAACAGGATTTGTAGGAAGTGAGGTGCAAACATTAGCTACAGAGGTATGAGTGTATACATCACTTAGGTGCAAAAGAAGCTTCCCCTTTGAGACAGGGCTAGCACATTTCAGCCCTGTTTCATAGGAACAAAATGGTAATTTTAGACCATAGGCCTGTCGGGTGGGGTGAACCCTGGTGGATGCTCTCCAAAGGAAACAAAAACAAGCATTGGCATAGCCAATAGGTCTCGCTTTTGGGACCTTATAAGTGTTTAGCTATGCAACACTTGATGTTATTTAATTAAGGATATTGTGCTGGATAACTAAACACTCGTAATGTCCTAAAGGCGAGACCTATCGGCTATGCATTGGGGGGCCTTATAAGTGTTTAGGTAGAGCTATTGACTTTGCCAATGTTTGTAAGCTGTGCAGTAGAGAAGTGTGGCTGCTGTGCAGCATGCTGAGAAGTTGTAATTAAAAAGTGTAAGAAGCACTGAGTGATGCTGTGGTGTAGTTGAGTGATGGTTTGCTGGCCCTGAGTTATGCTGTGGTGGCGTTGAGTGATGCTGTGCTGGCCTTGAGTGATGCTGTGCCGGCCTTGAGTGATGCTGTGGTGGTCCTGTGTGATGCTGTGGTGGTGCTGACTGATGCTGTGGTGATGCCGATTGATGCTGTGGCGCCTCAGAGTGATGCTGTGGTAGCATATAGTGATGCTGTGGTGGTACTGAGTGATGCTGTGGTGTTCCTGAGTGATGCTGTGGTGTTCCTGAGTGATGCTGTGGTGGCCCTGAGTGATGCTGTGGTGGCGCTGCCTGATGCTGTGGTGATGCTGATTGATGCTGTGGCTCTGCAGAGTGATGATATGGTGGTACTGAGTGATGCTGTGGTGTTACTGAGTGATGCTGTGGTGGTGCTGAGTGATGTTGTGGTGAAGGGGAGTGATGCTGTGGTGTCGCTGAGTGATGCTGTGGTGGTGCAGCTGAATCAATGTGTCTCACAACATCAATGTATCTCAGAACTGTTGTGTGTTCTTTTTTATAATAAAGTTTTAACTGGAAAATGTGCGGGTCGGGGGAGGGATTGAAGTTATGTGGTCTGCATGGAGATGCAGACATAGATCTATGAATACTAGGGGCACAAAGAATCACAAAGGATAGTGAGCACTATGTGTGCGCGAGAGTGGGAGGATTAAAAGGGAGCAAACACAGATGGCGAACAGTAAAGTGGAGCCCTGAAGTGCAGGGAAACATATGGTACTTCAGAGTGACACATATAGCGTGGTGGAGGGAAGCATACAAGGGAGGCCACAGCAAAACACGCAACATCCTTTTGGCAAACCATGTATCCCCCAGCTCCTAGAAAAAACAGGTCTGTAAATGTGCACTACAAAACATGGATTACACTTTCTTATATGGCTTAGCCCTGCCTCTACATAAGAAGTAAAGATGTCATAATACAATGCTGTTTAAATGAATGGTCAGCGATGTTAGAATATTTGAAATAAAGCGGCGTCTGAAGGCAGGAAACGCAAATCAGTACAGAAAGAACAATGGTTGGCCTAAACTCAATGCAAAAAAAACAAAAAGCTCGGTATATTTAATCAACAGCAAGCTCTTACCAAGAAAGGAAATGCTTGTAAATGAAAGCAAATGTAAATATCTATTTACAAGTGAAAGTTAAACGTGTTTGCTCCTTACCTTGCCACTCGCTCCTTCGTTTAGCCTGCAATTCCAACAAGCTGCGAGACGCGCTCTGTGGTGGGGGAGGGGGAGGGGCATTGAAGTGAGGCGCGCGCGCTTGGGCGAGCGAGAGGAAAGCCAGATGGCGCCTCTGCTCGTGCCTGTGCGCGTAACCGCACACTGTATGCCACACAAAGCTGTGGTCGGACTTTTAAAAGCCCACTCACTAAATGTCTCGCCAGAGCAGCGCATGCGCTGGCTCAGGCGAGACCTAAAAACGTCAGCTCACTAATTACAACCTGGGTTAACTCAGATGTTTACAACTTTATCCAGCACAAAAATACAGTCCAGACGTTAGACAAGCTGAGAATTCCTGAGTGCTCATGCGCTGATGAATGCTAACTTTGTCGAGCACGAGTGAATACAAACTATATTCAGTCAGTTTAAACACACAGATTTGCATCCTTATTTAGCAATTGTTTAATCTCCTACTGCACAACAAGCTCGATGTTGTTTTCGTTATCTACAAACTTGGCTTGCTGTCAGAGGTCTCTGAAGGAGAACATACATAATCTCGTGTCTTTGCAATACAGAATGTGAGAATTATATGATCTAGTCTAGGCACATCTATCACTTGAATCTTCTGTTAAACGGGGTATGTGCTGAGACCGAGTATAAGATGTCTAAATAGGATTCATTAAAAGTGTATTCAGTCTAGGAGTTTAATGATGCAAACATATTTGGATAGAAAGACCCACTGTTTAGACGTTTTTGAACAGCTGGGCGCAGGATAAGGATTATTTTGCATCAAAATACACTCTGGAGCGAATTTTATTTATTGTAGCTGTTGATTTTTAAGGCTTGTTTAAATATATTTTGTAAAGTTTTTATATAACTAAATATTTTTTTAACTGCATGTATTTAATTTTTCTTGGTGTGAACTTGAAACAACTCAGATAATAGACATGCAAAACTGCACAGTACGCCACACCTTTCCCGTACATGTCAGGTATTAAAGGAAACATCCTCGGACTTCAATACTCCTTGAACTACTAGTGACTGCTGGTAAACACCCTACACTGCCGGAGCCCTTCAGTGTATTTAGGGAGAAAGAACTCTCGACATTCTGCAGTCTTTAAGCACTAATAGGGCACTGCTGGAGAAACAAGAGAATCCTGGAACTGCATGACAATGGTATGATAACTGATATTGCTGCTAGGAATATCAGCGTTGTGGCTAAGCAGTACAGGCAGGGTGAGGCTGTGAGACCTCACAATGCTGCTAGGAGTAAGAATACTACAGTCCTGCAGCACAGTCAATGCTCAGCTTTCAGCACTGTCAGGGCATTGCTATGAATATCAGTGGTAAGGCCATACAGCGCAGACAGCACGGGGTTGTGGGAACTCGCACTGCTGCTATGAATATCATTGTTATGACCATGCAGCGACGACAGGACAGGGTTGTGAGCATTCGCACTGCTGCTATGAATATCAGTGTTATGGCCATACAGTGCAGACAGCACGGGGTTGTGGGAACTCACACTGCTGCTATGAATATCAATGTTAAGGCCATACAGCGCAGACAGCAAGGGGTTGTGGGAATTAACACTGCTGCTATGAATTTCATTGTTATGACCATTCAGCGAGGACAGGACAGGATTGTGAGAACTCGCACTGCTGCTGTGAATATCAGTGTTATGGCCATACAGCGCAGACAGCATGGGGTTGTGGGAACTCACACTGCTGCTATGAATATCAATGTTAAGGCCATACAGCGCAGACAGCACGGGGTTCTGTGAACTAACACTGCTGCTATGAATATCAATGTTAAGGCCATACAGCGCAGACAGCACGGGGTTCTGTGAACTAACACTGCTGCTATGAATATCATTGTTATGACCATACAGCGCAGACAGCACGGGCTGTGGGAACTCGCACTGCTGCTGTGAATATCAGTGTTATGGCCATACAGCGCAGACAGCATGGGGTTGTGGGAACTCACACTGCTGCTATGAATATCAATGTTAAGGCCATACAGCGCAGACAGCAAGGGGTTGTGGGAATTAACACTGCTGCTATGAATTTCATTGTTATGACCATTCAGCGAGGACAGGACAGGGTTCTGGGAACTCACACTGCTGCTATCAATATCTTTGTTATGACCATACAGCTCAGACAGCACGGGGTTGTGAGAGCTGGCACTGCTCCTATGAATATCCAGGGGCATAGTTTGGTCAGTAAGATTGAGGGTGTGAGCCATAAGTTTTTCCAACAATCACACAGGCATATAATGTTAAAATACATTATATGACAAGCAGGGCGCATGAGAGGGGCTAAAGGTGCAGTGGAAAGGAAGACGAATGCGGATTGGTAGGAGTATTAAGTGAGAGAAAACACAATATTTTGTCAAATAACCAACATTTTTGAAGACTTTCAAAACAGAGAGAGAGATAGTGTGTGTGCTTTTTTGTCTACGTGTGTGTAAAAAGGGCTGGTAAAATCCGAAAGGCACCTCACCATACCCGACTGAAAGCATCTGTACCCAACTATTTACCAGAAAACACATTTATTAGGGGATTGTAACACCCCAAACACCCTTCCTGAAGCTACGCCTGTGTGAATATCATCAGTGTTAAGACCATAAGGCGCACACAGCATGGGGTTGTGAGAACTTGCACTGCTGCTATGAATATCATTGTTACGACCATACAGCGCAGACAGGACAGGGTTGTGGGAACTCACACTACTGCTATGAAAAGGACAGTGCAGCACCGACGAGGCACTGCTGTGATAACTCACACTTCTGCTAGATGTGGCCATGCAGCACAAACAGGGCAGGCCTATGAGAACTCGCAGCACTGCTATGAACATCAGAGTCCTGGGCCCTGAAGCACTGGAGCCCTATATCACTCACATGACACGACAGGGAGGTCTGTGTTTCTGGGATCTGTGCACAGTGACAGAAGCTAAAGTTGAGGGGAGAAGGTGGCAGGCGTGTGAACACACGTCAAACAAAGCTAGTAAATGATCTTTCACTCCATTACAACTCACACCGTTCACAAACACACCATTCATTCTTGCACACTCCAAGCACCCCACCCATGCACATCAATACCACCAACCACAGCTGCCAGCAGCATAGACATACAACGATTATTTAGAGTGGTCCTTCTAATAGGCATTCTTTTTTAGTAAGACGCGAAGAACTTTCTGCGCTCAGTTTTGATGAAGTGTCTGAGTTTGCGCCTCCAGCATTCACAGACTACCCTCAAAACAGCAGTAGATTGAAGTTTGCAAAGTGGTACGATGCTCCAGAACAAAACGAATGAACTGTACCCGCAAGGCAAGCTAATCAATATCAAAAGGATTAGAGTTGAGGCGACAGTAACATAAATGATGCGGTCAATCTTTTGCAATTACGAAAACTGAAAAATAACAAAAGTAGTCAAATTAATGACTCGGCAGTGGACAGTATAATTACAGCAGCGTTTATCAGCCGCTACTTTCTGATACAGGGGTTGGTATGAACACTTAGGAGAGATACTGTACGCAGGGGTCGCCCCACTGCATTGCAGCAGTGTAAATAAATGAAAAATAAAATGATAATTCGATGTCATTTTATTTTTCCCTGCTGTGGCAGCTTGGCGGGGCAGGGCTGCTCGGCTCACGGAGCAGGAGAGGAGTGGTGGGCACTCTAAGTTTGCATGAATGTTTGGCCGGCCAAACATTCTTGCGCACTTTGCATGTTCTCCACCCAGGATGAATTACAGCCTTGGTTGAAAACATGCCGAGGCTTCCACTGCCTGTCTGAGTGCCGAACTATGGCGCTCAGACCAATCTCAAAACAGAATTGCAGCGTTTTGATTGGCTTAGGTGAGCCTGGGTGCTTCCTGTTCCGGTCGGAGCAAAGGAGAGACAGAGGAGAGATGCGGCGATAAGATGAGTGTTTTTTTCTTTTTTTTACATCCCACCCCTCTTTCCCCGCCCTGCCACCCTTGATCTGTGCCGGCCGCACCCGACTGTTCACCTAGTCAATACAAAAGTCTATTTATTATTTATATATATGCATCTAGCCATGCATGTTCGTATACAAGTAAAGACGAGGTGCCACCCTTGATCTGTGCCGGCCGCACCCGACTGTTCACCTAGTCAATACAAAAGTCTATTTATTATTTATATATATGCATCTAGCCATGCATGTTCGTATACAAGTAAAGACGAGGTGGAAGTAGTTTCCCTGTGGGCATTTGCATAAATCTTTGCAGCTGGTGGCCTGCAAGGGAAGGCCCTTAGAGGAGCAGGTAAACTACTGCGGAGCCAGGGACTAGAGTGGTAAACCTGAGGCTTGGTACGCAAGATCGGTGGCCAGTCTATGGCACCAGCTGCAGCATAGATGTTACCGGTGGGCAGTTGCGGCCGGCATTATTCGCGGGTGGGAGGGCGAGGGGTCGCAAATGTAAAAATAAATTTAAAAAACGTACTTCTCCGCCGGCCGGGTCCTGTGTTTTCTCGGCGCCTGCTCCTGCTCTCCTGCCTCCGGCAGGAACAGGAAGCCTCCCTCCTCTCCCCTAAACCAATCACAATGCTGCAATGGCAGCGCTGTGATTGATGGGGACGTCGCCCAGCCAGGGGCTTACGTGGAGGCCATTTTCTCCAGGTAGCTACATTGCAGCCTGCATGGAGAAAAGGTAGAGTGTGCATGACTGGTTTGGGCGGCCCCAGAGGGCCGACCAAACGGTCATTGCGCCCTCAGGAGTGAGCACACCACTCCTCCCCAGCTCGCTGAGCAGCCCCGCCCACCCGCAACTAAACAAAATGGTAATAACGGGAAGTTATTACCATTTTATGTTTCTGCTTGTCGCACTGCGAGAAAGCAGTGGGGCGACGCTCCTCCGCCCTAGTGGAGGAGCCGCCCCTGCGTGGAACAAGCACGCCTGTAGAAGAGGAGTTGATGATGGAACCTGGGAGACACAGCAGTGCCACAGGTGATCTTCAGGGACATTTTTTTCCATCTGAGTGGATGTGCTTAAAATATATTCCCCTGCAGTGCCACAGAATTAAGGAGAGGGAATGGTTGAAGGGGCATCATTTGGAGCTATACATGGTGAAGTAGCGTCCCCCATGATGGTTCTGAAGGTTGACTGTCCAGATGAATTGCAATAGGAAAAAGGTAGACGAACAACACTCTGATCAAGGGGTTTATGGGTTAGGTTTTAAATATTTTCATATAATACAGTTAATTAATCAAGTGTCAACATGGGAGTCGGGTAGGGAATCACTCTCATGGGCAAAAGGGCACAAGAGCAAACTGCATCCTTGTTACATGTCTTACACTGCATGTTCTCACAAAGGCTACTGTGCTTTGTGTAAGGAATAAAATGGAGTACTCTATTGCTTAGGATACGGAGGGCAGTGTAACTGAGTTATGGTGAGGATATTTTTGGCATTAGGATGGCAAATCATAATGGATACTTTGTTATGTTGTCTATGGAACAACTCTAGGTTTTTACAATGGTTATGGATCTTAAAGGCAGTGACTTGTGCGTAACAATAGGTTAGGAGGCACTGGATGCCTGCTGGAGTACCATTTTGTGAAACATGGCTAGATGGTTCATAAAAGTCAGCCAAGTTGAAAAAAGCTTGGAATGGGATGGAAAATAATCTGGTTAGAATTGATCAAATTTGATAAAATGTGGTCTTTAGTTATGGAGCTTCATTGCTTAAGTGTTAAACTAATACAAGGCATGACCTGTTTGACTCACTAATACCCCTTCTTGGAAGCCACGCCAAGCTATCCTCACTCAGTGTTGATGGTTTCGGATGGCTCTTGCAGCCTGAGGTCATTCCCCTGTTGCGGCCCGGGGTCACTGGCAGCTCTTGGTGGGGCAAGTGAATCTAAAGCTTTGGATATCCAATATTGAAATATTCCACAGAGGAGGAATGTCTGTGGAAATGCCAAAAGGAGCTGATTGGGGAGCTCTGGAAATATGAACAGGTAAATTTAGACCAGGACATAACTAATAAAGGCCTATTACCAGCATCTGGTTTGCCTGGTTTAATCACTATGGGAGGAGAAAAGGTACTGCCTAATGGTCTGTCCAAATGAGTGGAATGGGGTCATATGCAGTGATGAAGTTATGGTTGGTGAATATGGAGTCAAGCAATTGACCTGCCCGATGAGTGGAGGCAAATAATATGGACCATCTCTGGCGCTCAGGAGACTCTATACGGGTTCCGAAGTAAAGCTCAATGGACTGTCTAGGTGAAAATTAAGATCTCATAGGATGGCAAAATTGCAAATGGAAAGACTGCTACTGTTATTTACCTGGGTGATTTCAATGGAGCATACAGTGACCAGGTGGAATAGCAGGCACAATGTCCGGGGCGAGGTATTGTGTAGCCACGTTTCTGTAACGAACAGGGCATCAGGTTGGCGGGAAATTATAAAATCCAAAACTCCCATCTTGTATTTAGGTAAGGATCTTATATTTATCAAAAAGCAGTTAGTCAAAGCTGGGGGTTGAGTACTAGCATCGAGTATTCTGAGGGTGTGTCTGAGAGGCATGTGGTATTGCAAATACAGCTTAGTCATCCCTAGGGGCAGGGCATTTAATTTAGAAACCAGAAAGACCGGCAGGTAATAAAGCCCATAACAGAATGTGGAGAGAAGGGGCTAGTAATGCATTTATTACCTGCAAGATTTAATGTACAGACTGTGGCTGGAGTATATAGAACCTGGTGAGGGTGCTGTAGGGCAAGACAGCCAGGATTCTTGCTGCTCAGCATGGCTTTGATGCACATGGGCTTGTCTTTGGCATGCCTTTTGTGTGCTGCCAGGACTCCTGCTGTGCGTAGACGAGCAGCAGTGTCAAAGAAATAGGACATCAAAGCGGGAGAGAGCCTAGCATGAGACACGCTAGAGCGCTGACCTCCAGTGCAACATTTTAATAGAACAGGAGAGAGAAACAAAAATATCCCAACGGGAGACCAACAACTCCTGGTTCGACCACTAAGCTCCCTTAACCTTTGAGCCTACTGAGAAATGAATATTAGTCAATTTAAAAGTAAGAAACAGCAGCACAAAAGCATTACAAGGGGTGTTAATGCCAGGGATCGGTTTCAAGCCGTCCGAGTAAAACCTATACATTCAGCATATCCTGGTAATCCTAAAATGCAACCAGCTAAACCTGTTCAGGACAAGGTCAGGAAGAGTTTACTGTGAAAGCAATCTGTGATTCAACATGACCTGAGAAGGGCATTGCAGTACCTGGTAGACTGGCAAGGCTACTATCTCTGTGGCAGATCCTGGGAGCCTGCCTCTTCCGTTCATGCTCATTCCCTAGTTCGGAAGTTCCCTAGAAAAAATAATTCCGGAAACATGTACAAGCCATGGACTGCTCCATTCATACTTGGCTTTTCTCAGAACTAGGACTGCACACTCCTCAGTCGCCGTTTTCCCTACACCAGCTCTCTGTAGTAGCTTACTCAGGTATACAGGGTTCTTCTGGGATGTCGATAGAGTTAGTCAGCTCTCATGGGTTGGGTTCTTTACTGTGTCGGGGTCGTAGAACTTAGAGTGGAATTCTCGCTGCATCTTCACCCCTTCCTTCCCTACCCACTGCGTGGGGCATGCACCAGTTGTCTGATGGTCACATTCCTTGCTTTCCTGAACAGTTGTGTCTGCCTTGAAAGGATGAAATATGTTGGCCTAGGCTGGCAATCCAAGACCTAGGAATTTCGGTTTGGAAGACTACTTGGGGAATGTATGTTTCTCCTTTCAAGATGGCAGAAAATTAATTCCTGTGCATACTTTCTCCTCCTACTTGAAAGTAATTAGAAACCATATAGAAGAAGGGCAGTAGTAGTTAGGCGATGGTTTGCAGCATTTCTTGATTCCGGTTACTTGTGAAGCATGCATAACATTTCTTTATTGTACGCTTACTCTCCTTTCTACTCTAACCGTACTGGACCCTTAACGATTAGACAGTCTGAAGCGTTTCCCTTACCACAGAAGCAGTGATCCTCTGCTGAATCTTTCTCAGCCGATAGGAGGGGTGTAAATTAGTGTAACTAACTCCACGTTAGCTGTGCAATGAGGACCATAAATTGACAGCCAACTCACAGATTTGAAATCAGATTTAGACACACCACTCTCAAAACCATACAGTAGAAATAAAGGCTTGCACCTGGAAGACCCAACCTCCTAAAGAAGTCAAGTCGAGTGAGGATTATGCAAACCAAAAGCTCTGCAGTAGCAACACAGAACAAAAGAAGCAAAACCTGATCTTCCGATAGAGCTCGTTGATTCATTCTACAACACATTTAAACAGAAGCACAGTTTGAATGGAAGAGCCAACAGGAGTCCATTATAGACTCAGGCAAGATTTAGATTAATTTGGCTGTTGTATTAAAGAATCAAAATTCATTAAAATGAGCAAATTCTTAAGAACTTTGATCAAGAATATCACAACTTCCATTAAAGCACCAAACATTTAGGCAAATCTTTATCGATTAGTTATAAAATTCCATTGCAGTTACAGAGTCCTACCACCACGAAGGCAGAAGGATGGTTAACATTTCTAAGAGCTCAGGTCCTACGGGAAAGGGATAAAGGTTCAGACTTAAAGTCCATTAGGGGCGAGTCCATTAGCTGAGAGCTACAGATATAAGGGAAAGTTGGAAAAATAGAAATGGTTCGGCAAAGAAGGTCTCAGTCCATCAGCTACCAACTGTACCATCGACAAATAGTCCAAAGTAAAAGATCGATCAGCATAGCATCCGGGTCACAAAAAGCAAAAATCAAGGGGTTTGGTCAGGAATCAATAGCGTTTGTTGCCCCTGCTTTGGGGTTTCTTCTTTTATAGAGTGTTCGCAATTTTTGGTGACGTAGCATCACACCACCATCGAAAGACTATCAGATATCCATGTTCACATCATGTCACCTGAGATGGTCGAAACATCAAGCTGGTTTCCCATGCTAGTCATGAGAAACAACAGTTTGTAAGTCCTCACAAGCCTAACATTAGTAGGTGTGACTTATAGCCATAGCTGAAATTCTGTTCCCACAGGAATATTTCACTGTGAACGTTCGAATAAACATTTAAGAAGGTCAGGGTGTAGTCATGTACAGGGCAAATGAGCAACATTTCATTTGCAAAGAATGGTCCATTGTATTAAATCAGGAGAAAGGTCAGCACTAAAAATGGCATTTCAAGAAGGCATTTAAGTTAGCATCACGCGTTTAAATGAAATGAGCTCTAACTTTTACTTTGAATATAATGAAGTTTAATCACTTCAAATGAAGAGTGCATATATGTATGAAGAACTTTCACAAAATACTATTAAATGAAAATGGCTAACGTTAAAAATGCCCTACTACCACAAAATTTTACTTCATTCAATATTTCATAAACTAAAGTATCTTTAGTATCATTTTGCAAAATAGCAAGCCTATACTTCATTGCTACATATTTTTTGCACTGACTTCTCTAACTGGTGCATTCTCAACAAAGAGCATGAAAAACTCTAATCCACTTCACGTAGCATCACAATTGTCATCAATATACGTAAATAAGCAAACTATGTGTTAAAATGTCATTATCACAACTCGTTTAGACACCTTTACAGATATTTGAGGCATAAAATAAACTCTCCTTAAACAACTTCATCCGTAGTGTGAGGCAAATCACACTGTAGGGCAGTACACAACTCTTGGTGATTGGTCGCACTGCATGGCATCACACAGTTCTGGGGGCTGGGTAGCGAGGTGTTGGCTTTTATCACCTAGGCTAGTGCTCCAGTATTTAGCAATATTGAGAACTGTATGAGGAATTGTGCTCGCCAGTGCTAGCTGTTCTACTCAGACATTCATCTTCAATTATCAGGTGGTGGCTGTAGTGGGCAGACAAGGATCTACTTGGGGAGGTTATGGGCTCTTTCTCATTGACTCTGTGCTCTTCAGTAGCCTGCGGCTGGGCACTGGCTCTCAGGAACCATTTATAAGAGAAGCGGATTGGAGAAAGGCAACTAAAAGCATGCCAATGTCCGCTCTTTAGATGTCTAGGTGAAGAGGTCTTTCAGATACAATACGATTGCTTTTTGAGGCTTCGGTAATATGGACTTAAATAAGAGGCTATCAGCAACAGCAACTGCTAACAGCTTGCACTTTGCTATTGGTGGCATAGCAATATAAATAAATAAATTGCCCTTACAACCCCTAGTCACAGAGGTCATAAAGGTTGCAGCAGGAACAGATTTTAACAGGGCTCAGACAAGCCATTTTGTGGTCTGACTTAATAATGGAGGTGTCTGCAATAGAGCGTTATCAGAACACATTAAGTGGACTTCGGCTCCACCTGTACTCTCACTTCATGCTATTGATGGTTTGGTGTATTATTCCACTTCCTATAGAGTACTTGCATTACAATGGTTGACGGGCTAGTTTACATCTGAAAAATACACAAAATCATCATATATTCAATTCTTTACCTCTTCCATGCAATTTATACAGAAAAGAACCCCTTTATTCACATATTCAATACTCTATGTCTTGCCTGCATTTAATATAGAATACTATCAGTTTTGCATTTTTACTGTAGTAGGCTCTTTAAAATATTTTTGTCAGGACTCTAGTATGAGCCATCACCACCACCATATTGCATTACTGGCACTACCATTATCACCACCTTCTACCACTAACACCATAACAGCACTTCCTAATGCCATTGTTTGCATGTTTTACGACCTGAAAACCGGGTCTACCGGCTTTTCCAGGCCTTGTTTAACTTTTTCTACTCCTTGCCCTTTCCCCAGTCCTTTACCAGCATATATAAAGCTGTTGATTGGCTAAGAGTGGAACAAATGGTCAACACTGCAATGTCTTTGGAGGTGAAATGATGCTCAATGCCACCACTGCTATCCTCTGCCTTTTTGTGAATAGACATCTATGTCAGATTGCAGAGAATTATTCTCCCCTCACTAGCACAGTATTGTGCGGCCTCTTAAACCTGAGCGGATGTGTGTTTGTCTCGCACACTGGGAGGACCCTAAGAGTCGGTCTGGACTCGTGGTGGCTTCTGAGAGATGCAGAAAGCAGACACAAGACAGGTATTAGAAACCAATCCTGCTTTAGGTCAAAAATCAAGGGATTATGCTTGACTCAGACTTTAGATGCAAGCATAGCACGAAAGAGTGTAAAAGCTTCAAGTCATCAAAATGCGTCATAGTATATGCGTAATTGTTAGGTGAGCTTGCAGCAAAATAAAATTGTTTATTTCTTCCTGTAAATCCAACAGAAATCAGGAAAAGTTACTGCCAGAGTTGACCTGATGTCATGAGTGTAGGAAGCATTCCTAAACTCTTGCAGGAAGCACTGCAGCATGGATGTCCACTGGAGGTCGAAGCATTGGAGTACACACCAGTTTTCAATGGTGTCTATGTGTAACCATTTTTTTATATTTTAGTATAAAAGGAATTAATCAGGTTTTGTAATTTAGTAATCAGGCTGGGTCAGGTGGCTCAGTGGATTAATGAGTCCACTGCAGGGACCTCATGGTCACAGGTTCAAATCCCGGCAGGTCCACTCAGCCTTTCATCCACTTGAGGTCGATAATATGAGTACCATTGAGTTGGGTAACAAACATCTGTTATTCAGCACCAAGATGCCTACAGGTGAATGTGCGCTTTACAAATACACATTTTATGTTATTAGATCAAGTGAAACCAAAAGACACCTCTAAGCACCAATTAGGACGAGTAATGACAACTGCAACAAAGTAGCATTTTCCCCATTGCAGTTCAGAAGAGGTACAAAAGCCCATCGACCACACCTGTGGCTAAAGGAGAAACCAACTGTAACAGGTGAACAGGAATCGTCCAACAAGGATATACAATCAGACCACTAAAGTGCCAAGCCTGGAACATGAGTCATTCTTCTCAGCAAAACGGCTTGAGGTATGAAGCGAGTCAGCTTTCTACTCCTATTGATTTGCAGGGCAAACTAAAAATTCTGGACGAATTTCGGATTGGCTACGTTTAGAAATCATACATTTTCAGAAAAAGTCGTGTTGGAAAGGTGCAGCCTTACTCGGGGATTGCTCATCCATGTTCTTCTGTTTTCACTCTCCCAAGGTGCCCATTGTTTTCTACGAGTACCTACAACGGCCAAAACAATTCAGAGACTCTTTGGGTTCCCAGCTACGGTTAAACGTTCTGATAATTCAGTGGATCGTATCTTAAAGCTATTTTGTTTGTCTTGGGTTTTATTTTATGATTTATGTGCAATGTCTTCGATGTTTTTTGCAGCAATAACTTAATAATGATAGATGAAATAATAAAAACAGTGTTCAGCTTTGCTTTAAATACGTGCAGGTAGTGTGAGCTGCAATACCTCATTTCGTGCGAGAGGCAGGCTGATGTTCAGCTACAGAGCCACATCCGGGTCATACCACAAGCCACAGCCACAGCTGTCTAGAGAGGTTGTTCATTATTTTAAACCTTCCCGGAATTATAAAAAAAAAAAAAAGTACCAACTATTTACCAAAATATGTGGGTGGTGTAGGACTGACCTCGAAAATTTCATGCACTTCCTGGAATGTCAAAAACTCTATTAGCTGCCAAAGATGCATCTATTACTGACTCTGGCACTACAAAAACTATATGAAATGTAAAGAAACCAAGTGATATTGTCTACATTCGTAGTTTCACCCATTGTGTCTCAATTATTAAAATGGAAGTCTTTCTATCCATACTTAGCTAGCCTCAGTGGGCCTGTGCTCCGGCTACCGTAATTACCAATGTTCCCACCACCTATAGCACTAATCACGGACTAGTGACCCCCCCCCCCCCACCCTCCCTCCCACCATCAGGTCAAATGTGCCCTGTCCTACTAGCGTGAAGAACTGGACTCTGAGAAAGGTCTGTCAAGTTTCGGACTTAATTGCCCGAGAAAAGGCCAACATCTTGGTACCCCCCTGCACTTATCACTTACATGGGAAAGACTCCCAGCAAGTAGACAAAACCTCAAGGGTGAAAAAACTCCTTGACAATCTTGTAGTTCTTGATTGAAGACGAAAACTAATGAAAAAGATGATGAGCTAGGCCCCAAGCTCCCCGCGGCATCAGGGAAAAGGCGATCAGTGAAAAAAAAGGCACCCAAAAGAAAATCCAAAGGAAAATCAATCTGCAAAGGACGAAATAATAGAAGCAAATGGGCGATGAACATGATGAAAAATAAGAGAACCATAGAGTCAAGACCCCTGGTTTAACCTGTGCGATCCCGGGCACTGCTTTTGTGGCCGCTGGCTTCAGAGGTGGCAAAATCAGTGCCAAGAACACTGTAGGGGCTTGCGCTAATAGGTGTCGGGCTCTACCCTCATTTTCTGCCCATTTATTTTATTATGCTAATAGTGAATAATAATGTTTTATTCACTATTAGCATATTCAAAATGAAGCAACAGGAGCCACAGCAGGACCTTCTCTGGATGTTTTGGTAAGTAAAATAAAATGCTTTTAAATGTATGTTGTGTGCATGCAGGTGAGGGTGTGCTTGTATGCGGGAGAGCATGTGTGTGCTTGAGCATGTGTCTATTTGTAGGCGTGTGTGTGTGAGAAAGAGTGCAAGAGTGAGTGACAGGTAGTAAGAATGAGTGAAAATGACATATTTACGGGCAAATTTATCAAGACTTTGACCAGTGCAAAATCGGGCAGAGTGACCCAAACTGGTGAAAAGTCCTGATAAATTATTTACTTTCCAGTAAATAACTTTTTTAACACTGGTAAGTAGCCTTAAAGTTTCGCAAATAAAGATTTGTGCTAACAAGAATTTCTTTGCATCACAGGGACATGCCATGGGTGTTATATGGGTGTTCCTACGCTACAACCAAGGGTTTTTGATGCAAAGCCCAATCTACAAAAATGTTTGACAGGGCTTTGTCCTAAAAAAAATAATACCTTCATGAGGCATGCGTTAGGGTGGAGAAATATTTTAATTTCTAGTAAATGTTTACACATTTTGCGCTATACAGCACATATTCAATGTGTGAAAGTGTTCATGCTTGCCCAGGCATAGTATTTTGCACTGTAAGGTTAACCTTCAAGTACAAAACCTATGCTAGACATCATGGGCACATCTTTGAGCCATGATGCAAAGTAATGTGTGCTTGGTGTCATGCAACCTGTCTGTGCACCAGCACTGGAGAGAACAGCAGTGCCATGTAGCTCTGTATTGCTTTCTTCTCCTTGTGCAATAAACATAGCAACTTTGCTTGCTTACGCTGCACAGAACGTTTTTTTCTTTTATAAGTTAAATGTGCCCCAAGTGTCAGTGAGTATGAATGAGTCACTAAGTGAGTCAGTCAAAAACTTACGTTTATTTAGACTTGTCTTTTAACCCGTTTACCGCGGCGATAATTTCGCCGCAGTGCGGGGCGTTCCATTATGTGGGCGGGGCCGCGTCGGCCAACGGACGTGCACAGCACTACCAAGGTAGTGCTCGCGATGGCCGTTGGCCGACAGGCGCACTTAAAGGGTTAAACATTTGTACAGTAAAATGCCTTATATCAATTTTTCTATAAATTATACAATCATTTTGAACTAAAATCGAATAGAATTCATGACAAAGAAAATCCTGTGTATGTAATAAAATACTCAAATCTTAGCTAAAACTTCATTCACAGATGATGAACATCACCCCAAAGCCCTGGCTACATCCAAAAACCGCATATTAAAGAAAGAGTGCTTGCCCTCTTTCTCCAATACCACACCTTTGTAAAATTGTCCTCAATAACCTCTTCTGTTGGGCTAAGAGTCACAGACAATCTACAAAAACATGCACTAAATCCCCTTTCATTTTAAGACCACATTTACAAATTCTGTCCTCATCTAAAGGGGTGCCTTGTGTTTGAGAGGATAAGACCTGATTAACCCCACATCTGAATTTCAAAAGACACCTCCTTAAATGTACATTTGGTAGGTTTTCAAGGTAGGAGCATGATTCCTCCTCGAGCTACGCATTCATCAAAGGGGATACGGATTTTTTATTGCTTAAATATCTCAAGTCATCTCCCCTGACGATCTGTTTTGTCACTCAAGTGATAACTGAGTGAGAGAAAGAATGATTGGAAAGAAATGAGTATGTGGGTGAGAATGAAGAAGTAGGAGTGTGAGGCAGTGTTGTAGATTGTAAAGGAGTATGAATGCTCCCAGACAATTCTGACCAATTTCCTAACTTTTGCCTTTTTGTCAGCTTCTGTCTTATACCCTCCAGTTCATTCCAGTGGTTGACAACGTCCTGTCTTCAGCTGACCTGATCCTCCTGTTCTTCTGGCCGTCTCTTCAAGTCAAGATCCTTTGGCTTCCGAAAGCCTCATCTACAGTTTGGATGTTTTTGCCTTTGGGTTTTTTTATTCTTCTGGAGCTTCTTCTGAGAAGCACTTTCTGATAGGCTCTACCTAATGTCGGCAACAATGTGGACCCCGCATGATTCAACATCGACCGAGGTGATGACTTTTCAAGAAACAACGCTTTATGAGAATACATTTGAGTTTTACACAGATGACTTTTCATCACACTCCCCAGTCACTTTAGGCCATCAATTTCCTCTGTCTCATCATTGGTTTTGTGACAGGTATTTGATACACTATGGTCCTATAGTTGGATTACTACAAGAGTGTTTATTTTTCATCATGGGGTTGACAACACTGACTGTTGTTCTGCTACTACTGAATGGAGATTATGTTCCTCAAAGAACTGTTCCACAGCCCAGGGTTCCAGAACATAGCTTGGGAAAGGGTTCCTCATCAGGTTATGGGACCCACTGAGACAATGCAGTTGCCATATGTTTTGAAAGTTTAAGTGAATGATGTTATAATTCCTGGTTCTATTTCAGATGACTGGGACAGAGACTGTAAAACACGATGTCTAATTTGCAGGCAGATACAACAGTGGATGGACAATGAAGATCCTTATTTGAATATAAAGAAACATATTGATTTCATCATTATGCACACAATTACATACATCAAACTAGCTATCTCAGAGAAATTTAGAGTTACACATAGTGGGAGCACGGCGAAGTTTCGCCCCCTAATAGTCATCTAAATTTTCTAGTAAAATTCCCCTATTTCCAGAGTGAGGATAGGTCCCATCCCTCAGCTTTCTATTTTACACAACGTCCACAACAGCTCTAGAAAAACGTAATTCCCGTCCACAAACTGATTTATTCAGAAGAATTCAATCAGAATTTGGCCATATGGGTATATGAATATTGGAAAGAAAATATTCACGAGGAAAGTATTTGGGGAACTTAATGTTGGCAAGTACAAGGTAAAGAAGCCCTATTCCAAGCATGTATAACACCCAAAGAAATGGTTTTCCTAAATGAAACAATCAGGCAAACTGCTTATCTGGGATTTGGTTAATGAAAGACCTTAAAAAGCCCTCTATACCAAAGGTTGCCTCTGAAATAAATGCCATGATCCAGAATGGAACTAGTAACTCCTCAAAATTCTCTCCTGAAGTTTTGGTCTTATGGCCCTGCAATTCTAATAAATGCATGCACGGTTTCCTTTTCAACACTCCTGATCCAAAAGCAAATTGCCCTGATCTCCGGTATAATAAATGCATACCTGTAGTAATTACTACATAGAGTGTGGTAAACTGTGCCAACATTGATTAGCACATTCCAACCTTCAGGCTGTGAAGGAGAATTTGTCCCCAATTTGTTCGTAGAACTAAATGAAATCTATAGTAAAATGTATGTATGTCATTTGTAAGGAATGGAACTAATACTCAGAAAGAAAAGCTGCAGAAAGAAATTGACATATAAATAAAATATGTAAGCAGTTTTTAATACTATCTACACTGGCATGCATACACTCTCCAAAAGAGTGTATTTCTTAAATTACATCATGCACTTTGCATTAGAGCTCATCAAAAAAGACTTAGGTCTTTTACAGCATAGCTAGGCTTAATTAAGAGACATAATACAATTACAGTGGGCTCGATCAGGTTATGTGCCCTGACAACTTCCAAACAAACCAGCCATTTTTGAGCCCTACAACCTAAAATTAACACAGAGGGCAATGGCTATTAAATAATCCACCCACACCTTGCTAAGCAGCGAGCAAATGGAGGGAACCCCCTTTTCGGTTAGTGAGTATCCACCTATTACATGGCTGATATATGGAGTTATTTCCTTACCAATTACTACTTTTCATTTTCATGATTGTCTGAAATACAAATCACTGGGCTGGTATACGAAAATGCACCAGTGAGGACCCAGGCTTGAAACCCCATAGTACGACCACCTGTTTAAGAAATGTGCAATGTCATGCGAGGGTCTCCATGGTCACCCTATCTTGCCCTGCCAACCAATATGCTTGACTGCTACTTTCCAGCAGCGTATTGGGATTCTAGTGATTGTGGGTACTGTATGCGAGATCTAAGCTCCATACAGAAGGCAATGCAGGTCATACAGTTCCAGTATAAGCAGCTTTAGGTGCATTGCCATGTCCCTTCTGTTACAGAAGAGCCAATTGTTAAAATAGATAAGTTGGGATGTCCAATAATAACTTAGGAGGTTAGGGATGCCCATCCCATTGTCAAACATTGCCTGTGTGCATTTGGCAAATGATACATACTGGGTTCCCCACACACCCATAACAACTGTGTTAATAAATGGTGCAATGTCTGTAAGAATTGTTAAGGAAGTGAATACTGGTAGTTTACAGAATATGGGGCAGGGTAACCATCTAGATGAGGGCGCCATGGTCCATGATGGTGAGTGGAAGCGTGGCCTAGTTGCTGTGATCTAGCTGTGTCCTGCTCCACGCGGAGCAATTTCGAGGGTTCAGCTTAATCCCGGGTCGGGTGTGATCATCATACCAAGGTATTTAAGGTGGATGCGAACTAGTTTTGATATTTGAAATATATGCGTTTTGTGGAGGGTCTCCTACCAGTGGCATGTATGTCAATTCTTCTATTTAACTTGAGCCCAGAAGCATCAATGTAGGCCTGTTGCATGTGGAAAATTGTTGGGATGGTGATTTCAGGTCAGTGCACAAAGAGGGCTTTGCCTGCGTATACAGACATCCTATGGTCAGAATCCTTGGGCCACTGGAATCCCCAGAGACCAGCATCTCACCTGATCCACTCCGCCAAGCGCTCAATGACCAGGGCGAAGACGAGTGGGGAGAGCAGACACCCCTAGTGTGTGCCATGGCTTTTGAAATGGGACCGACAGAGCACCAGTTACACATACTTGAGCCCATGGAATGAGTAAAGGGCCCTCACAAACCTGAGGAAGAGTCGACCAAACCCCATCCTCCCCAGTACTAGGCACATAAAGGGCCAGTGAACTGTAAAGAAGGTTTTCTGGAAATCAACAGAGTAAAGTCGCCTTGCCCTGCAATCTATAAATCTGTGTTAATGCTACTTGACGCCTACGGAGGCAGGGCCAGGTACTTCTGCCCGGCATGAAGCCATTTTGGTCAGAACTAATTAGGGTACTCATTTCTTTGACTAGCCTGTATGTAAGGGCCTTCACAAGGATTTTAGTTTCTATGTTGTTCACCAAGATTGGTCTATACTACGCACACTGGTGTGAGGGTGCCCATTGCTTGAGGATAACTCCAATGATGGCACCCCTTAATTTGTTTGCAAGCTTTGCTTTGTCCCACGCTTCTTGGTATGTCAAGATGAGGTGTGGCAACAGTAGGGTGAAGTTCTGTTTAAAAATTTCCATGGGAATGCCGTTCGGGCCAGGTGCCTTGCCTGTTGGCATTTCTGAAATATATCGATATTTTTTTATGACATACTTATGACTTATGACTTGGACTTTGCACTTAACAGCCAGACTTCTGCTTGACTTTCATCATGTTTCTTTTACACCTTCTTGTCTGTCAGGTGGATAAGATTAGCACATTATGTACAAAGTTCGCCCACCATTAGAGACATTTAAAGACTTGCCTTGCTAGATTCTTATCTGATTTATAGCATTATCTAGGAAATGAAATTCAGCCACCTCCCTTTTAAACCCCCAACACCACCCGCCAGCACTCCAAGAAGGCTACCAGTGGTTGAAACACTTTACAAAAATGAAAAACAAACAAATTACTATTGCTCAATATCATCAAAAACCTGGTATGCTACCCAGAGCGATTGCCAGTGGTTACACTACTTGCAAGCATTCTTCCCATCATATTTTGTGTAATTGATGTAATGCCCAAAGTGGTCACTGTTATGCCCAGACGTGAGTCCATTGATCACTGTGCAAAGAGATCCAAGCTATGCCTCACTGATGAGGCATAGCTGGGGAAGACACTAGCCAAATGGGGTGGTAAGAAATGGACTAATTCACAGAAATCATTCTTTGGTTACCAATGAATTCTGTAAATAGCGTCCAAGTGTTGCGTCCACTTTTCTGGATCTCAGGACAGTATGTTACATAATTGTGTCTTAATGGAAAACTTACTATTAGTGTGTAGTTGTTCTTAATTTGTAAAATATGAAGTCCAGGTGCTCAAATGTTTGTCGGAGGCCACACCTACTTTTCCCTGGCTCCACCCACTTCCTCCACTGGCTCCACCCGCTTACTCTATTGGCTCCACCCACATACTCAACTGGCACTGCTAAAAGTTAGATGTAATACTCGATCTGAATTTCAGCAAGGGAGCCTTCCTCATGCCGGTCAGATTTCACATGGGATTTTCGCATGCATACACTGACAAAACCATACACACTCTCTCTCTCATCTGTTTTGAAAGCCCTAAAAATTTTGAATTTACAAAATATTGTGTTTCTCTCTTAGCACTCCTACCAATCCGCATTCCGCTCCCTTTTAACTGCCTGTTAATCCTCTCCCATGCGACCTGCTGCTTTGTCCGTATTATGTAGTTTAACAACATATGCCAGCGTGATTGTCAGGAAATTTGAAGCTCACCCCCTCAATCTTACTGACCAAGCTACGCCCCTGCCTGGTATCTACACTGATGCTATGCATACACTTGCAAGTCCAATGCCATTCTCAGCTACTGTCTGATAATTACAAATAAATCTCTTTCACACTTATGTCCTCTTTCTGTCCCACATTGTAATACTGGGCACATTTTGTGTTGCAGTTGTCCACGCAGATTTTAATAGTACTGGATGTGGTATTAATTACTGTTTGCACAATCAACCCACTCTTTGAGGTTCAAACCTCGGACTGGTGAATAATACGCAAGCTGTGCATGTTTTTCCCCCTTTCTGAGGTGTTCAAAACCATCCACAATGCTTGTGGTAGCTTTTACCTCGTGAAAATCTTGCCAGCAAACAACTGCATGTATTGTATTGTATTGTAATTGCATTTATATAGCGCTTACTACCCCTGACGAGGCGTCAAAGCGCTTTTTTGGCGAGTAGCACGCTACTCCGGAACCCATAAAGGATTAGTGTTGAATTAGTATAGTGAAATATGAAAGTAATTTGAGTGGTGGATAGGTTAGTCAGTTATTTGAATTGAGAAGAGTAGCGGAGGGATAGAAGAGGGAAAAAGGTTTGCATTTATATAGCGCTTGTTACCCCTGATGGGGTGTTGAAGCACCAGTAGATGTAGTGACACCTGGGCCCAGGGGTATGAAAGGCCCACTTCATTCCAATGGCTGTATTTTACTACAAAACCAGATCATGAGGGCCCAATTTATTTCCTTGCATTAGGACTATTGGCACCCTTGCTATGCCAACTAATCAAAGAACCAATGTCACTTTAGAATTAAGGGCTGCTTTGGTCTGACCACGTAAACTAGACATGGATGTTCAAGGCAGCTGCACACTAGTCCCTGTCTTGAAATTTCTTTGGGAAATCTATATTCTAGGCTCCGATACCTTTTTTTGGGTCAATAAGGGCAAAATCCCAGAGCGAAAAACAGCTATTGTAACAACTTTACTTGACGGTATTGCACTCAGAGTTAGAGTTTCAGTGCGAAAATGAGGAACAATTTGCAGTATGTTTTCTGCATTCATTTGCATGTTAGCAACACGCTTTTGCTGTTGGTCCCTACTTGCGGAATGTCTATGAACTAATGCATTCCACCCAGCATTCAAAAGCTTGGAAAATTGTATGAATGAGTAGTAATACTTCTAAATGAGGGCCAAGGAACCCAATGACCAATGTAAAGGCCATCAGTAGTGGAATTCCAGCTGCACCTTTGGAATTTGTATCAAATGATTTTTGAAGTGAGCTATTAGCGTCCGCTGGTATCAGCTGGTGTGCAACAATAGAATGCTTGCTTTTCCGCTGGTCACGTGCATGGAAAGAAATCTAAAAACCCGTAGGCCAAATGGGCACAGAAAGAACCATTTTATAGCTGCTCAACAGGTAATTTCATTAGTGAAATAAAGCAGGAGTGTCGTCAATTCTGTCTCGACAGTGTCACTGAGAGAAGGACATGTGAAGCACAGAAAACACAAGGTTGCCAGATGACTTAAAGTCACCAAAGACAGTGCACTAGTCCTGGATTTTTTTTTTTTTGCAATCTCAGAACTATAGTCATAGTTCAATTCGGTTAAGTAAACTGGACTAATAAACAGGAAAACAATGTTTTGTAAAAGAAAATCCCCGGAGTAGAGCACTGCGTCCTTGATGACGTAGAATCATCTGATAACCTTACCTGAAAGCCCATGCCATCCCCAAAAGTAGATAAAATAATTCTACCGAGCAGCAATCAAATGGATGCAGATACAACTGAACGGGTCTATCATTTGATTAGCCTGTCGCAATGGGCAGGTTTTGGTTTTTTGCCATTGAAACATACACCTGTAAGCTCTTCTCTGTCATTCTGGCAATTCCATATAACCTGCTTAACAGCGTGTTTTTATAATTCATCCATTTGCGACACCTCTGCTTATGAACTAGCCTCCAGGCAAGCACTGGATCTGACCATGGAAGTTCTATCATACCATTAAACAGTAGCACGTTAAATAAAACGTTACACCAATAGGCATTATCAAACAGTCCTGAAAACATTCTGTAATTGTCCCTTGACCTTGCCAGGTAGGTCGCTCCCCCGCCACACAGCTCCGCCTGTGGTGTCCTGCCCGCTGCTGCTGCTGGTAAGCTCGCCCCTCTGCTTGTGGCCTCAGTGCCCGTTTTTCCTTCTGTTCCCCTCGCTGCCCCCATTTGACTGTGTCCATTTTTCCTTCTGTTCCCCTCGCTGCCCCCATTTGACTGTGTCCATTTTTCCTTCTGTTCCCCTCGCTGCCCCCATTTGACTGTGTCCATTTTTCCTTCTGTTCCCCTCGCTGCCCCCATTTGACTGTGTCCATTTTTCCTTCTGTTCCCCTCGCTCCCCCCATTTGACTGTGTCCATTTTTCCTTCTGTTCCCCTCGCTGCCCCCATTTGACTGTGTCCATTTTTCCGTCTGTTCCCCTCGCTGCCCCCATTTGACTGTGTCCATTTTTCCTTCTGTTTCCCTCGCTGCCCCCATTTGACTGTGTCCATTTTTCCTTCTGTTTCCCCTCGTTGCCCCCATTTCCCTGTGCCCATTTTGCCTTCTGTACCCCTCGTTGCCTCTCTCCACTCCCGCCGCTGCGTCCCCTGCGGCCCCGCCCCCCTGACTGCCCATTTGCTGCCCCTGCCTCCCAGCTGCTCCTCCCTCCCACCTCCCCATATATGGCGGCCGCTGCGCGGTGAGGAGAGCGACCCTTGACCTTGCCAGGTAGGTCGCTCCCCCGCCACACAGCTCCGCCTGTGGTGTCCTGCCCGCTGCTGCTGCTGGTAAGCTCGCCCCTCTGCTTGTGGCCTCGGTGCCCGTTTTTCCTTCTGTTCCCCTCGCTGCCCCCATTTGACTGTGTCCATTTTTCCTTCTGTTCCCCTCGCTGCCCCCATTTGACTGTGTCCATTTTTCCTTCTGTTCCCCTCGCTGCCCCCATTTGACTGTGTCCATTTTTCCTTCTGTTCCCCTCGCTGCCCCCATTTGACTGTGTCCATTTTTCCTTCTGTTCCCCTCGCTGCCCCCATTTGACTGTGTCCATTTTTCCTTCTGTTTACCCTCGTTGCCCCCATTTCCCTGTGCCCATTTTGCCTTCTGTACCCCTCGTTGCCTCTCTCCACTCCCGCCGCTGCGTCCCCTGCGGCCCCGCCCCCCTGACTGCCCATTCGCTGCCCCTGCCTCCCGCCTCCCAGCTGCTCCTCCCTCCCACCTCCCCATATATGGCGGCCGCGCCGAAGGCGCGCCTAAGGCAAGCCTGTCTGCGCCCGTCCACGCCTGGACCGCGCCCAGCGCAAGAACCCGTGGGCCGTGCGCCCCCCGCTCCAGCCTCGAGGACCGACGCCGATACGATGCCACCACACTCCACGCTCTCAACCCCGGACGGACGCACAACTGCTTCAAGGCCGCCCCGAAACGCACCCATGGTCCCTTCACCTGCCGGAACTGCAGCTACACCAGCCTCAGAGCCAACGAAGCGCCCGCCAAGAAGGACCTCAACCACCTCCGATGCATCCTACTGAACACCCGCTCCGCACGCAAACACGCCGTTGAGCTCTGGGACCTGCTCGACACATCATCACCAGACGTCGCCTTCCTGACAGAGACCTGGATGAACGACTCCTCCGCCCCGACATCGCCATAGCCATCCCAGACGGCTATAAGATCACCCGTAGAGACCGCATCAACGCAGTAGGAGGAGGAATCGCCATCGTCCACAAGAACACCATCAGGGTCTCGACCAGCACCGACGACACTCTCAGCACCGCCGAACACATGCACTTCCAGATCCACACGGACCCCAACACCACCCTTAGAGGCACCCTTGTCTACAGACCCCCTGGGCCCCGACTCCCAGTTCAGCGACTCCATCGCCGACTTCATCAGCACGCACGCCCTGACCTCCACCGACTACATCCTCCTCGGAGACCTGAACTTTCACCTGGAGAACAACAACGACAGCAACTCCACCACCCTGATCGACAACCTCGCCAACCTCGGTCTGAGCCAGCTCGTCACAACACCAACCCATTCCGCCGGCCACACGCTTGACCCCATCTTCTCCTCAAGCTCCCACGTCTCCTTCAGCCACACCACGGAACTCCTCTGGACCGACCACCGCTGCATCCATTTCACCTTCCAGAAACCCACCACACACCACCGCACCCAACAGATCCCACGCCGCTGCTGGAGCAAAGTCACCGAAGACCAACTACGGGCAAACCTCGCTCTCAGCCCTCCCTCCGACCCATCCAACACCGACGACGCTGCCTGCAACCTCAGACGATGGATGGACGACTGTGCCAACACCCTCGCCCCGCTGAAAAACTCACCTACAGTGACACCACCAAAAGAGCCAGCTGGTTCACCTCGGAACTCCTAGCTTCCAAGCGTACCTGCCGGAAACTAGAGAAGAAATGGCACAGTGATAAGACACCGGACAGCCACGCAGCCCACAAAGACGCCATCCGTAACCACCACCGCCTCATCAAGTCCGCCAAGAGAATCTCCTTCAAAGACCGCCTCGACAACAACGCACACAACAGCAAGGAGCTCTTCAACATTGTGAAGGAACTCTCCAACCCCAGCTCCAACACCAACGACATCCCGCCGTCGCAAGCCCTGTGCGATTCCCTCGCCACCTTCTTCCACCGCAAGATCGCCGACATCCACGACAGCTTCAACACCCAGACAGCCCCAACTAAGATCGATGCACCAGACCCGCCGCACACCATCGACCACGACCCCCTGCCAGCCTGGGCCAGCGTGAACATCGATGACACCATCAAGACCATGAGCACAATACACTCCGGCTCCCCGTCAGACCCTTTCCCGCACCACATCTTCAACAAAGCCAGCAGCTCCATCGCACCCCACCTGTGCAACGTCATCAATCTCTCCTTCGAGACCGCGACCTTCCCAGAGAGCTGGAAACACGCAGAGATCAACGCCCTACTCAAAAAACCCAAGGCGGACCCGAGAGACCTCAAGAACTTCCGGCCCATCTCCCTGCTTCCGTTCCCAGCCAAGGTCATCGAGAAGATCGTCAACAAACAGCTAACCCGATACCTCGAAGAAAACAGCATCCTGGACCCATCCCAATCGGGGTTCCGCAGCAACCACAGCACTGAGACTGCCCTCATCACCGCCACCGACATCAGGATCCTGCTGGACAACGGTGAGACCGCAGCCCTCATCCTGCTGGACCTCTCCGCCGCCTTCGACACGGTCTGCCACCGCACTCTACGCGCACGCCTCCACGACGCAGGGATCCGAGACAAGGCCCTGGAATGGGCCACCTCCTTCCTCGCCGGCAGAACCCAGAGAGTCCGCCTCCCACCATTCCGATCCGAAGCCTCCGAGATCATCTGCGGCGTACCCCAGGGATCATCCCTCAGCCCAACACTGTTCAACATCTACATGGCCCGCTCGCACGCATCGCCAGACAGCACGACCTCAACATAATCTCCTATGCCGATGACACTCAACTGATCCTCTCCTCACCAAGGACCCCTCGCCGCCAAATCCAACCTCCATGAAGGAATGAAGGCCGTCGCCGATTGGATGAAGATCAGCCGACTAAAACTGAACACGGACAAAACAGAGGTCCTCATCCTCGGCTCCAACCCCTCAGCCTGGGACGACTCCTGGTGGCCAACGACGCTGGGAGCAGCCCCGACACCCACCGACCACGCACGTAACCTGGGAGTCATCCTCGACTCAACGCTCTCCATGGCCAAGCAAGTCAACGCAGTCTCCTCCTCCTGCTTCAACACCCTCCGCATGCTTCGCCAAATCTACAGGTGGATCCCGACAGATACAAGAAGAACAGTCACCCAGGCCCTCGTCAGTAGCAGACTTGACTATGGGAACGCCCTCTACGCGGGAGCCCCGGCCAAGCTCATCAAGCGACTGCAACGCATACAAAACGCCTCCGCACGCCTGATCCTCGATGTACCACGCCACAGCCACATCACCCCCACCTGAGGAACCTGCACTGGCTCCCCGTCGACAGGAGAATCTCCTTCAAACTCCTCATCCACGCACACAAGGCACTCCACAAGACTGGCCCAGCCTACCTCAACAGACGACTCCTCTTCTACGTCCCCAACCGCCAGCTCCGCTCCGCCGACCTCTCCCTCGCCACCGTCCCTCGCATTCGAAGAACTACCACCGGCGGCAGATCCTTCTCCCACCTCGCCGCCAAGACCTGGAACACCCTTCCACTAAGCCTACGACAGACCCAATACCTGCTGACCTTCAGGAGGCTACTCAAGACCTGGTTGTTCGACCAGTAGCAGCACCTCCCCCCCCCCCTTTTTTCTCCCCAGCGCCTTGAGACCCTCGCGGGTAAGTAGTGCGCTCTACAAATTCTGTGATTGATTGATTGATTGATTAATTTCAATATGGGTGGGCATGTGTGTGGGCAATTTGCACCTGCATAAGAATACCGACCCAGGTGGAAAGAAGAGTTTGCACCAGAATCAAAATTAAGACACTGAGTAGAATGAGATCCTTGAAGGAATATTTCAACGTAAAACTCGCTCGAAATGGCAAGTTAACTTGGTTAGCATATTTAAAATACAATAAAATTAGCTCTCTACATTAAAAAAATAAAAAAAAGCAGTGCATTTTATTTACAAAGTGAAAGAACGCTGAAGCAAGGGCGACTGAAGATAAGGGAGGACCATTTAGCGCCTCCTGCCTAGTCAATACCTGGGACTGCACTCACTGCAGATATGCGCTGTTCAAATACCAATTCAATAATCCACCATAGCATTAAATTAAATGAAGCCTGCAAAAGATCTGATAAATAAAAACCCTCTTGTCTTAATTACAAAAATGATTGGAGGAGCCGAGTGTTGGGCAATGCATACCCTGAACGCTGCCAGGTGCCAGCTCACTTCTAGCTGTAGCTGCAGGGTCCAAGGTCTCTTTTTAAGGGTTTCCCCTGGGAGCTGGGATTCATTCATTTGAAAAGGGAAATACTCAACTGGAGGCATTAGCTGAAGAATGCATGCTGTGCTACATATATGCGTTTTAGTGTGCTGGTTGTTTTGTGTGTTCTATGATAAAGCTCAGTTGAAAGGATTTATTTAGTACTTACTACTACGGTTACTCGTGGTGGTGGGCCAGGCGGCCAGGGTGGGGGCACTGCCTCTATTAACTGGAGATCAGATATAGCAGGCCTGCTGCTGCTGCCTGCCCGTCGTCGTCGGACTGATTTGAATGCTGATGAGAGGACTCGTGGGGTGCGGGTGTGCCGGGGTGTGGCCGCATGGCAATCTGATAAAAATCTGCGCACGCCACAGCCCCTACACAACATCCTGCTTTTCATGGCATTTAGCCACTCTTGAGCAGTAAACTGTTGGGGAGGATACTTCAGGGCAGGGGCCGGGCAGGGCCTTTAACTTAACCCCGGCCCTATCCTGATATAAATTATAATGTGTATGGCCGGCGGGCGAGGGCCGCTACTAGGCCAGGGCAGGCAGTGCATCATGGAATATTGTGGATCTGCCGCTGGACCTACCACCATGGTGACCGGCGTCACGCCAACACGCTCAAAAAAAAAAAAGCAGCGTTGGTATGGCAATGGCATACTTACGGTTTACTCGTGGTGGTGGGCCGGGGCACTGCCTTATTAAGTGGATATGGTATAGCAGGTCTGGTGCTACTGCTCCTGGGGGCTGACTAACTTGAACGCTGATGACTCGTGAGTGGGGTGCGGCTGCTCGGGTGTGCCGGGGCGTCACGTGGCAATCTGAAAAAAATCTGCGCACGCTGCCTGCCGCACACAGCCCCGCAGAACCAAATCCATCCAGATTCCAGCCCAATCAGTGCACCAACTCCCGCCCACCAGCAACACTGAACCAAGAGCCGCGGCCGCCATCATATAATATGAATCTTAGCTTACGCAGCTCTCAGAGCAGCAACACTCTTCACTGGGACTCAGTCAGGAGACGAAAACAACACTGTGCGCAATAAAGCAGTCATGCCAAGACTTATCATCAATGCTATATGTGACATGCAGACGCCGCCACGTGTAGACCCGGCCCTGATAAGTAAGTGCTGGTGCTAAGCACCAGCAACCACAGGCACAAATTAAGCACTGGTAGTTGAGCTTTGGCAAGATAGTGCCACGCACCCTCTTAGGACTAACCTGCCTTACTGTGGGGTAGTGCAGCAGTAGCAGCTTAGAGATCTACAGGACCTATTTAAGCTTCTGTAAGAAACCAGCACTTTTATTGTGTCAATTGCTTTATCTAACTCTGCAAATCAAAGGATTAACAGAAATGGACTGCCTATGCCGTGACTGATAGCACCCAGCAAATCCTAGATAGCATCCCATCTCACCTGTTATGAGAAGATAGTACTGGCTGACAGTCAAGCCCAGAATCCATGTTAATGCAGTACTAACCATGGCCTGTGACAACATAAATGCAAATGCCTCTCATATCTCAAACTTGGGATCATGTTTCACACTCCGGTCAAGCAGGAAAAAGCTATAGTCACTACTCAACTCCTTTTTGATTTCAGGATCAATTTTTTATTTCAGGATACATTTTATTGATGTTTTTACATGAGAAAAGTACAGATACAGTAAAGATAAACAGAGGGATGAATAAACAAGTACCCGTGCAGGTAACAAATGTGGTATTCAGGTTAATACTACAGTATATGGTGGGAACGAGCAGCTTGAAACTGTGTATGATGTGTAAATTTGTACTCTATATATATTGTGAAGATAATGGTTTTTGATGTAGTGTTTACGGAGTATTACAAGGAGCTGACTAGGAGGTGGCTATACAAAGGAAGTTACCCCTGTTGATCATATGGTTTAAGATAGTAAAAAGAAGAGGAGGTGAAAGGTAGAAGAATAGAGAGAGGATAAGCCAGGCAAGGGAGATAGAAAGTGTGGGAGGAGCAGGGAGGGATGTTTAGGGAGGAAGAGGGGGAGGGGGTATGGATTGGGTAGGGGCAAGAGGGGAGGGGTTGGCATGACCTATGGGCATGTATCTTGAAAAAAGGAGTCTAGCTTGGACCAGATTTTTTTCCTCGAGTTAGTTTTAAGAAACGCGTTCAAGGAGTTGTCCCCTCCTCAGGTGAATTGTACCCATTCCCACCAGGTGTGTGCACTTAGTTTGCAGAGGTCCTTCCATTAGGAAAGAATGACCTTGAGACTGATTGATACCAGGAGATCCTAAAGAGGGCTGTCTTCCCTACTTAACTGATATTGCATGTCAGTGGGAAGGATACCTAGTGAAATAGAGGCTAAAGTTGGTGTCCAAGTCAATTTTAGAATTTAAGATGTGGTTTTACTTGTTTCAGCCCAGAATTTTGTTGAGGAATTGCAATCTAGTAGCATATGTGCAAGGTCTCCTGGTCCCTTCTCGCACCTCCAGGATGCGTCAGTATCACGGAGGTCCAGTTTAAGTAGTTTAACCGGGGTCCAGTGAGTCATATGCACCACAAAGTATCTACTCTGAGCTAGAGCAGGTGTGATTTTGTTAGAGGGAAGGTTCGTCCAGATAGGAGACCAGTTCAGTGGACTGGCTTATTTGTGTCATTAAGGAGTGCTTCCCAATTTCTAATCTATTGGTTTCGTTACTACTTACTTCTGTTACTACTCAGTTTGGTTTCGTCACTACTCAACTTCTAAAGGGGCCAGGCCCTAGGAAAGACCTCCTTCCACAGTGGCAATGCCAGGTGACTAGAAACAAATGGTGTAAAGGATATATATGGATTATGTATGTCCAGTTGCATCAAAGGAAGGAAGTTTCCACTGGATAAATAGAAAGACCAAGAAATAGAAAAAGAAATAGAAAGACCAATAGAAAGTTCCAAGTTGGAACAAGAAGCAAAGGGAATGCTCTACATAGTCATTCGGAACGTATCCTCAAATCTATATCATAGCAGTGGATTCACTAGAAAAGAATTGAAACAGGTGAATAAGTTTGCTCTACCTGGTAAACTCTACCTGAGCACATTTGTAGCAGAGTTTAAAAAGCATTCAAAAGAAAGAATTAGCCTGTTTTATTTGCGAATTGAGCTATGGTAATTGATGATGATGGGGTTATGATAGTTTTCCTCACTTGGCCGCAGTAGTAGGTTGCCACCTTCAGGCCCTTCTCACATTTAGACACCACAACTCAGCAGGACTAAATGGGAGTGCAGGGTGAAATTACATTTTGTTAAGAGTCCGCTGCATGCATCTGACTATAGTTGCACACATTTAAGCAAAGTGCATTGAGGTACTCACTATGAGAACTTTCCATAAAGATGTATTCGCAGAGGAAATCAGCCTTTGCACTAAGATCGTGTTACTCCAGGACTTAACTACTTGTCCCTCCTCATGGTAAATATGGGTCAGCTTCAGGAAGAGGACAAGCAGTGGGGGAGGGACAGGAGGGAAAAATGTATTCGCAACTAGTAAAAGACAAATGGAAGAGCCAGTGACATCACACCAAATAATTAGACCCCCAACTCTCTGTTCAATTCTTGCATGCATATATCACAATTTCTACATTCCCCAGATACTTCACTCATTACACATTCGAGACATATCTCAAACAACCAAGATCCACATGCCACAATTTCACAGGCGATATGTTCAAGTGACTAAAGGACTTTAAACTTGGGGATCTGGGTTCTAATTCCGACATTGGCACTTAACTGGAAATTTTCCAATTCTGGGTCTCTCACTTAATTTCCTGGAGCCTTAAATTGTAAATATATGAAACGTAGTGCAACTGTATATTTGTGAATTGCAACTTAATTGTGTGATTCGAAATGTTTATATATCCACTAAATGTACATGATTTTGCACCTTCTTCTAAGACCACGCCCCTGTATAGTGCTCTGTTGTGCTACGTGCTTATAGAGTACAATGTTCATGCATGGAATTTCTTTGGTGTTAGCAAGATTACGCAAGATTTTACCCTTCATCCCACAGGAACTCAGGAAAACTGTGTTAGTAGCCCTTATCCTTGCCAAAATAGACTACTGCAATGCACTCTTCCTGGGCATTGATAAGGGGCAGATGACTAAATTAAAATCTTTACAAAATGCCGCTGCACGACTGCTATTAAACATTCCTAAAGGTCATCCCACTTCTGCTGGTATAGGGTTCCTACATTGGCTCCCTACCCAGCAACGAGTGGAATTCAAGGCCCTTTGTATGGTTCACAAGGCACTACACGGAGGTGGTGCTGTTGATATTCAGAAACAGTTTTTATGGTATTCACCCACGAGAAATCTCAGATCCACTACGCGGGTCTCGTACAAATTCCCAGGATTTGTAGAGCAAGATGGGGAGGCAGGAGTCTATCCCATTGTGAGGCTAAACTGTGGAACAAGATGCCGGCTGCTATGAGGCTGCAGCCAAATAGGCAGCATTTCAGGAAATCGCTCAAATCCTGGCTGTTTCCTTCCAACTAAGTTGTAGGATCTTACGGAGCAGCTCCCCTTCACACTTCCTAGCGCCAAGACGCCGCGGCAATCAAGCGCTTTATAAATCTATTTTATCGGAAAACATGGGCCTGGCTTTCATCACTTCTCAGGACAATCGTTGGATTGGGAGCAGGAGGACCCAGGGTGTGCGTTTGAAGGGATTCCTTACTTTTTAGCTTCCAGTCTTGACTGTTGTGCTGCTAGTTCACACAAACTCTTTACAAATCTGACTAAAATTAACCCATTTGCTTGACACTCTGCACAAGTAAGCTGTGTAAAACCTGGCATGCTACTCAAGGGTGGCTGGTGATCTTTTAAAAGTGATGAGAGGTGATACATGAACTGCAGTGAGCAAAGCCAGATCGACTAACCCAAAAAAGGTTCAGTGAAGTTTTCCCACAGAAATGTTTGAAAAAATGGATACAATAATGTGTTCTGTAACAACAAATTCGAATTTATTTGCTAATTAAGCTTTAGGCTGTGAAATGGCTACGCTGACAAAATAAATACACGACGGTGAGTCAAGCTCCAGGATTGCTACAAGCTTGTTTTCCCCCTTTATTTGCATCAGGGTCTACTTGAAGAATGAACTCTCACTTACCACAAGGACCAGGGAAGAATGTGAAATGCGACAGTTTTGTGACATTTCCGTGGTGGTAGCTAGAAGGTGTATTGCGCAGTTTGTGGTCGGGTGGTAGTCGACCTGCACCTTCCAAGGAGGCCTGGGGCCGAAATCGGGGCCAGTGTATGATGGCAGAAATAACAGTCCTCGGGTGTCCTAAGCAATTTGAACAGGTCTTGGGACCATCAAATGAGATTTGTGGACTTCTCTGAAGGGCATACATGATAATACTCCAGGGGCGGTATCTGCATAGAACATAATCCTGCAGGCACCTCAGCCTGGCACATGTGGAATACTTTTTTTGAGTTCTGAATATTTTTATTAGCATTTTTACGTAAAACAATGAAAGCATAACAACACAAAATGTCGATTCACGCAGGCTTTGAGAGAACATAGGAGCACAGCAATCACGAAATCACATCAGTGGTAATATTGGGAATGTGAGGGGGTCGGATGTGAATCATGTTGAGTTAGTGGGTGGGAACTAAATATTTGGCGACAGCATTATAGTTCTTAAGAGAGTTGGAAGTGGTCTATCACTGGAGGGCATTAGGTCTGTGGTTGGCTTCTGGGTACTCGACATAGAATACATAACTAGAAACGAAAACAATAAAATTAAGTAAAAAAGTACGAGAGTAGATAGAAGTGGAGAGGGGGGGAGAGCGTGGGGGAAGTGATATGGGTTCATGGTAAACTGCCATAGCCAGATAGCCAGGGTTGCAAATGGAGTCAATGGCAGTGGGGCAGTGTCCGAGAGTTTCCGTATTGTGCAGAGAGGTGGCGAATAAAGGCGTCTAGTGTTTCCCATATATGTTGCGGTGTAGTGGGGTTGCCTTTGTTAAGAGATTGTGATATATGTGTACTTCTAAGATAAGTGACCCACGCCCACCATGTGTGGTAAGAAACATGATTAATGGATTTCCAGTCAATCAGAATTACCTTAAGGGTAATGGTGAGTAGTAGATCTAGTAAAATTACAAAAGAATATCCCACTTGGCCTGTATTGCTTCTAACGGGGCTCTGAAGAGCTCCCTAGGCTGGAATAAAGTTTTATTTCATTTATAAATATGAGCCATTTTTTCCTTGTGTTAATTTCATTTTATTATCTTTTTTGATTAATTTCATGAATACCCATATCTTGACTTTGAATGTCTTAGTGTATAATACATGTCATGGTCAAGAAAGATAGAAAGTACAAAACAATTTTTTTTTTTTTTTTAAATCGTAAATACAATCAATATATAAAGTGCTATAAACAAATATATACAGTGCTCTACAATGTACTACAATGAATAATATGAATACTTTTTCATCAGTCCATTACAATTATTTTATATAGACCATATTTTAGTCTTAGCAAACACAAGGAAACCCATTTCCATATATGTAACCCATGTCCCAGACCCATCAAGTTATATTTATAGGGGTACCTTGTTCTTACATATCTAGTAAAGCCAGGTCTGAATCTGGGAGCTCGATTGGTGGCTCAGCTGAGTGTGGACCACGGATAATAAATGGAAAGTTTAGAGTAATGTTGATTTTTCAAGATTTTGTACAGCTGGAAGGAGATGTCTGATCAGAAGGAAGATAGGTGAGGGGCATGAGAAAAACATATGTTTAGCACCGCCAGGCGATGAGTTACAGGCCCAGCATGTGTCAGTATCTTTAAGTTTTAGTCTAAAGAGTTTAGTGGGTGTCCAGTATAGGAAGTAGGCGGCAAAAAACTTTGTTTGCATCAGTGAGGGAATACCTTTATTTTGTAGTAGTCGTGTGCAGATTTTCAACCAAGCCTCCTCGCTGAGAGATGTGGAGTCTTTAAAAGAAAAATATGACAACCATTTATTTAGTAGTGAGGGATTAAGATGGGAATTAGCCTTATTGAGTAATTTATAGATCTTGGATGCAGAATGACCACCCGAATGTATAAGTTCTATCTTTCTAAGAAGAGTCGAATAGTTCAGTGGACCTAGCTTGGTCACTTCCGCTTTGATATGTAGGAAGTCATTGAAATCCATATTTGAGAGGCCATGCTTACTTTGTAGAGCTGCGAACGTCAGTGGTTCGTGATCCGTGTAAAGGTCTGATACCAATGAGATGCCTTTAGCTGCCCATAACGGACCGACGGTTGTTGAATTTGTGGTCTGAAGCTTCTTATTGTTCCATAATGATGGGGAGTAAGATTTGTGTATGTTGCATGCCAGAGATTTGTACACTGACAATAAGGCTGAAATTGTGTCTCTAAAGATCTCCCTGGAGTGTGGGTAGGAATGGTGGGTGGGATGACTTGTAAGGTGAATGGGCGACTAATTGACATCCCTATGTCGAGCCATGCAGGCTTTTTGGAAGATTCAGTCTCAAACCAGTGAGCTTCTTGCGTGGCCAAACATGCTGTTGGGTAGATTACCCGTATAGAAAAATTGAAACCTCCTAGATTGGGGGTGATGGGGGTGGGGACTTTCAGTTTTTTTAGGCTGATTCTAGCTTTTTCTTGCTCAAGAGGAAATCCAAAACAATCCTATCAATTTTAAGGAAGAAGGTGTGGTGCAGGCGTACGGGGAGCAAACTAGATAGAAAAGTAATCATTGGGGACAGCATCTTTTTTGTACCCCACCATGAGATATGTTTGGGAGACTATGCGGACAACAGGTCCCTAATTTTATCAATAGTCTTTTTTTCATTGATGTCAACAGATTCTGTGAGGTCATTGCAGAACCAAATGCAGAGGTATTTTATGTTAGATTCCCATTTGAAGTTGGAGGTGCCAACAATAGAAGGGTGGCAGTGGATGCTCAAAGGTAGGATCTCTGTTTCGTCCTTGTTTAAGGGATAACCAGAGAAGGAGGAGAAGTGATCAATGATATCCAGGATCGCTGGGATGGCTGCGTTCGGGGATTCCGTAAATATGAATGTCAACTGCATATGCAGCAGTTTTACATTATATGTCTTCAAAATACATGCCTGCGATGTCTTTGGATTCATTTAACATTACTAGAAGGAGATTCATGGCCAAAAGAAATAGTAGAGGGGATAGTGGACAGCGTTGGCGGGTTCCCTGTTGTAGGTAGAAGGGTTGTCATAAGGCACCGATAATTTTAATTCTAGCTAAGGGATTAGAATACAAGGCCATGGTCATATGGAATTCTGAACTAATTCCGAATATTCTGATAGCTCATAGTCAGTGGTGAGTGGTCTATAACTATTTTTTTTTTAAACTTGAGAAGTGAATTCCCTACAATGAAAAACAATCGGTTTACCCAGTAGTGTGTGCAGACAACCTTAACCAGCTGGCATTGCATTGTAGGCAATAATTAAAACAATTATTACATCTCAGCAAGATTTAGCAACACTGCTGCAGTAACATATACATATTTACGACAACTTTTGTGACATGGTTTTAAATTCATGAAATGAAATTCAGTTTTCAAACGGTTAATAGTGACTTTGCTCTTTTGCAGCCTTTTTCACACTATTGCCGTCACTCAGTCATGAAGGTGAGGTATGCGCAGTGCCACGGTTCCTGGTGATCCCCTGCGCTCTCACTTACCCCCCGGTTCTTTTGCATCACAAGCGGCCGTGCAGTATCATCACTTCACCACCAACCATACCAGACAGGTCCATTCTAGTGCATCCTGTACCTTCCTGGTCAACTCCTGGTTCTTGGTGCCACAAAATGCCACTTCTGCCTGTCCCCGCAGGACTCACTCATGCCACAGTTTGTGCACTGTTTTCATGGACTACTGCAGTAGAGCTGCATTGCTGTTCTGCTACTTGTGCTGCTGCCGATCCACAGCCCTAGCTATTGGCACTGGTGATCAGTACTGCTGGTGCTGCAGAGAGTGAGTGTTGCTGCACAGTGACATATATTCTGAGTATTACAACTACGTCTGTGGCAGCAATGACTAGCACAGGATTAGGCGTTGGGCCGGGCCCATGTAGTCTGGTGCAGACGCGCTATGCAGCCGGGACAGGACAGGAAAGCAGATTGGAGACGTTGGAGAGAGGGACAATGTCTACCTGCAGCAGCCCAATGGTGGCCATCACTCCCTCTGAGTGTAGTCTGAGGCGCACTTGCAGCACCAAATGAGTCCTCCACGGAACTATAAGCAACCAGTTCAAGTCACTCACTGGGGGAACCAGACGCTCTGGTCAAACACAGGGCAAGGGGCACCAGACAGGCTCACTGACTCAGAGTTGTTGGATGCCTACGGCACAGCCAGGCAGGCTTACCAGAGTTCCTACTTTCTAAGTGGGAATGGGGCAGGCAGCACAGTGCCAAAGTAGTAACATTGGCTGGCTGTCATTTTTCTAGTGCATGTGCCTCAAACTGGCCACTCTGAGCATGGCCCACAGCCCCGCCTCCCCCCTGCAAAGACATAGAGCAACACAGATTGTTTATTAACCAAATAAGTTAATTGTTAAAAAAAAAAAAAGGTCAGTTCTGTGGTTACAGGATGAACTTCTTTCTAAACATTTAACACGTTTTTGAATGTTTATTGAGTGAGATCTTACATGTAACATGGGGATGACCAGGGCTTTAAGTGGTTTGAAAAAACTGTGGGGGGTCTTTCAAAGGGGTGTAACCTATGTAATAAAGGGCGTGCAAGATAAAAAGCTCTGCTGCCTGACTGGCACTTTGCTGCCTCTTTCTGTTATTGCATCCAGATATATAATAGAACAACTGGCATGCACTGAAAACAAGCCCAGACTATTTGCTTTATCAAGGATTGTTGCCTGCAGAAGATGAATGAGAAACAACAATAACTTTGTGGTAAATTATAGTGAAAATGCTTCAATTCTCTAATTAATTTACTGTGAAACTATACAACTCTATTAGAAATGTTAAATAAACTCTTTGTAAAATACTTACTTTTATTTATTGTGGGCATGAAAAAAGTCTAGAAGCTGGGAATACTTGGCAGCAGCTGCCCATGCAGCAGCTTCATCACTGCAGATCTGTTAAATTTGGAGCCTGCTCTCTGCCCTTCTGCCCTTCAGCCCTCTTACTGGTGAAGGCTGGTAGTGCGCCCGAGTGAAGATCTTTTTTCACGCCCAGGGTGAGGGCAAAAATGAAGAGCCGATAGGGACCTGTCTCAGCACCTGATTTTTAGAAGTGACGGTGCTTAGCACCAGCAGGACCCAGCCCACTTAAATCCCCGGGGATGACTGCATTTCACATGAAGTTCCATCATACGTGTATGTAGGCGGTCGCATTTAAAAGACAAGGAGGGCAGTGAGGGTCTACACAAACTGCTGCCCTTAAGACGGGCTCAACAGTCCAGTGGTGAGAAATAAGTGCCAGTGCCAACTACCGTCTCAAATTGAGTACTAGGTACGAAGCATCGTGTTGGTTTCAAAAAACACCAAAAACATTGGAAGCCATCTTAACTATTTCAGGCAACACAAGCCATGCCAAGTGTCACTCACTAGAGGTAAGAGAAAGACAAATTGTCACGCAAATTGAGTTGCTCTTTAAAATCTGAGAATTATCACAGGAATGGTTCTGGCACTTCCTGTGCTAGCATTTAGCTGCTGTTCAAAGGGGCGCAGAGAGGTGAATGTCATACCAATGAATACATTGTGTCCAATTTACTTTCCAGAGTCATTATTTTGCGGCTGTTTGAGGCTGGCAGGTCACTACTACAGATCCAAACCAGAGAGTAAAATACATGCAGGGGCAACAAGCTCATAATACTTTGTTTCATTGTAAAAAATAAAGAGTTGTCAGTGTTTTTTTGACTCCTGGTGCTCTGATGCGCCTCACGGTCCCCAACCTCTGGGAATGGTGGGAAATAGGAAAGCACGAGCACTTGCTACCCAATATTACCAGTCCAGGCAGCTGGCAAAGTCATGGGCATTCAGGAATGGGCAGCACATCAAAGCTGAGCAGTGACAAATCTAACGTTTGAGACCACGAGCTGTACCTGGTAAAGAACTACGCAGACTGTCATTCAACAATGTTGCAAGATTTAAGAGTATTGAAGCTTCCGCTTGCCTACACACCTTGAAAGGCCTGAGGCTTTTTAGCAAATGTATGTGAAAATTGTGCTTTTGAATACACTATTTGCCCACATTAAATAATAACATTCGCAGTGGGAGAACCCACCACCGAGCCTACATACAAGACGTCTGCTCACTACAATTTAGGGTATTACATGACACCACTTTCAAAGAACAGGTCAGCATCCTAATAAAGGTGGTTTCTAAAATGGTAACTTGTCTGTGTTGTGTTACACTAATCATGGAGTTATTACAGAACTTCAGCGGTGTGAAACGACTTCTCGTTTGCATTTATGGTCAAAGATCATATGATGTCACTTTCTGTGATGTCATCAAGGACAAAGGGTATGTGATGTCACTTCTGCTACCCCCGACATTTTTGTGAATCGACGTCCATGTGGCATGGATGTCTCATGTTTGACAGCATGAGCCATTCCTGGTCACAGCTTTTCAACCAACGTCTGTTTCCATGTCGGGACATTTAAACTAAAAACTAATTGCGAAAGTGAAACTATGAGTCCCAGAATGCAGTGTGATTTTGTTTAAACCTCCTCCCCCTCCCCCCCCAGAACAGGCACAAGGTATCCCATACAAAGAGAGGCCACTTGGCTGCTAAACATTTTTTAACATGTTCATTCAAAAGCCACCTTAAGTGATTCAGGATGGGAACTACTGACAAACAAAATAGAGCCACTTCAAATTCATTGTCTGCCCCTGAGTGTTATACATTTCTAGTTACTTTTGGCTTTTCAAAAACCACATTCTTCTAAGGGGGCTTTAATTTCCTACTGACATTTTATGGATAAATACATATTTGTCAGTGCACACTTCTATACTAAAACATATGCCAGCTAAATGCACAGAAATTAATGGAATTAGTGTTTGTGAAAGCAGCTTTACTTCATTTTTGGGAAGCACTTGCATTGTTCTCAAACATAACAGTTAAAATAGCATATAGTTTCTGGTTCACAGAAAAAAAGCTTAGATGAAATAAATATGTATGTTTCTAAATAAGTCTTTGTATTGTAGAGCAGCCATCTCAAGTCAGCTGAGAGTCGTGTTTTTTCATTGAATCCTGGTATTTGTAGCTGTGCTTTCCTGTTATTAATGCAGAACTACATGCACCATAATGCAAAAGAGAAACTGCAGGGCACAGTGAAGCCTAACAGTACAGGTCAAATGAAGAATTTCCTGGACGCATTAGTGACACGTGATCCTTCTCCTGTAATGCGCAATTAGGTATGTTTGTGTTTTATTATTGGTAGCTCCCCAAAGGATTAATGTGCAACACTATTGGTTATGTTCGGTATTTTGAGTTCCAAAGTAGGGGTTATCTCTTAAGTATGGCATGGTTGTCCAAGAGATCAAACATACAAAAGGTGCACATAGTCTAATCACTGCCCATCGCTTGGGGTAGCATTCCAAGCTTGCATCTTTTTTCTGCCCACCATGCCACCTCGGATTAGACCCAGCCATAAGCAAATCACACTTGTTCCTCCTGTTCCAATAGGAATAGCCTGACCCAAACGGCCAAGTCAAGTCGCCTCTGAATTAGAAAACAAGCAACCGAAGACCAGTTTCAGCTTAATTGAGCCTCTCCAGTCAGGTGCAGCTTGCTTCCAGTTGCACTGTGAGCACTGGACCTACGTCTGAGCATATCCATGGCCAGTTCAGGTATTACATCAAACACTCAAGAGGCTTGCAAATAGTTTAAATTGTTGATGACACCAGAGCATGCAGGGTCAAGGATCCCGTGGGAAACAGTGCAGTGCACACATTTTTATTAAGCAGATAATGGGAGTAGGTCACTTTCTGGAAATTGTTGCTGGCAGGGGAGTCCTGATGTAATCCACAGTCTAGGCTGCAAGGGATCCATTCTGCTGTCAGTGACTAAGTTTGCAATAAAATGTCACTCAAAGTGTCACACCGAGATCTAGAATTGTCACAAACTGGTGCACTGCAAACATGGAAATGTCACACATAAAAACAAACTGGAAACTTGACAATAATGCAATCCCTCAATTAAACAATTAAGAGGAGGCACCAGGAACAAAAGGAAAGCTCCCAGTAAAGACAAGCTTCTTTGACTACCCAAACAAACACACCCTTCAAAAACCACCAGATTTAAGACACTGGGACGAAGGAGTGGCATCTGAAGGAAGAGGCTGTCAGATTGAAATTAAGAAACTGAGAAACAAGAGAGGTGGTGTAGCAATTGGAGACAGAATAACAAAGAAGCTGTAAGTGTCTGGGGAAGTATTGTGTGGGAGGAGCAGTACATAACCAGTGAACGGGAGGTGTGGCCACTTAGCAGTTCACAAGAAGTAGAGTGACTTACTAGTGTAGTTTAAGAATAGCAGCTCACTAGTGCTTAAGGAGTGCTGCAGCACAGTAGTGCACAAGAAGTACAATGAGTTGGTTAAACTTGAGATATCAGTCAAAAACATAAGACCAAGAAGTCAGTCTTTGCTACTTTCCAGCGCCTTGCGACTTAAGAGGCCGGGCATCATGTGATCTTTCTCAGAGAGCGCTCTTAAAATCTGGTGCCCATTCCTTTCAGATCTTTACACAGAAATGAATAATTACTCACTACAGCCTTCTAACTTTGTTTCGTTCACACTACTCTTTATCTAAGTTGCACAGATGCAAATTCCCTTAAGCAGCATTTCTCCTCTTGCTGTAGGGCCACCCTACATCTTTACTGCACCTTGGACTAGCGAGGAACGTACATTGTGACAAGCCAGTGCATTTCAAATGTTGTGACCTATTGGTGCAGAGAAGTTCAGTCGCCTACAGGTGCACATAAAGTACAGTGATCAGCTAGTGCCTATAAAGCACAGTCATTCACTAGTGCATAGCAGAAAATGAGACGACTACAGTGGGAGTCCAGCAGAACAATGCATTGGAGGTGCAGTCATTTACCAGTGCACAGTAAATGCAGTGGCTCACTAGTGCACCGGAAGCATTGCAGTTTTTTTAACGAATAGAAGGTATCATTATTTACTAGTACACAAGTGACGAAGTAACTTCTTCAGTGAATCGTTCTGCAGAGGAGGTACTGTGACCCGGAAGTGCATAAGCAGTACAATGACTTGCTAAAAGTAACACAGAGGCAGCAACGATGAAACGCTGAGATATTTCAGGTTTGGCCACTCAGTGTCATGCACACTGAACCAGAAAATTCAAAGTCTTGCTGGTAGTAATGCGAGAGTGCCGCTCCGAGGCACGCCCATAGAGCATTCTCTGCTGGCACAGTGTATCGATAAGTGCACAGGCCACAAGAGGGTAATACATATCGAAGTCAGTTCCTCCTCTAAGATTTGGGGAGGGCCACCTATTTCTCTCATCCTTTCCGTTTCACACATTTAGAAATACGCAGAGAAGAGTTGGGGCCCAAGGAGTAGGTCATCTGCACTCCGGGGGCCTATGCTACGCCCCTGCTGGCACCCCTACACAATCCCTGCGCTTTTAGACAGCGCCATCCAGCCATCTTTCCAGAGTCACTCGATTTCTACCCAACACCTCTACCTCTCCTGTGCAGCTTTGCTTCTCCTATCTTTCTAGGGCTGCACCTTTGCTGCTGTAGATCCCGTGTATCTTTGCTTCTCCTATCTTTCTAGGGCTGCACCTTTGCTGCTGTAGATCTCATGTATCTTTCCAATTCCTTCTGTTTTCGTAGGGCTGCACCTTTGCTGCTGTAGATCCCGTGTATCTTTGCTTCTTCTGTCTTTCTAGGGCTGCACCTTTGCTGCTGTAGATCCCGTGTATCTTTGCTTCTCCTATCTTTCTAGGGCTGCACCTTTGCTGCTGTGGTTCCCGTGTATCTTTGCTTCTCCTATCTTTCTGGGGCTGCACCTTTGCTGCTGTGGATCCCTTGTATTTTTGCTTCTCCTATCTTTCTAGAGTTGCACCTTTGCTGCTGTGGATCCTGTGTATCTTTCCTTCTCCTATCTTTCTAGCGCTGCACCTTTGCTGCTGTGGTTCCCCTGTATCTTTGCTTCTCCTGTCTTTCTAGGGCTGCACCTTTGCTGCTGTGGATCCTGTTTATCTATGCTTCTCCTGTCTTTCTAGGGTTGCACCTTTGCTGCTGTGGATCCTGTGTATCTTTGCTTCTCCTGTCTTTCTAGGGTTGCACCTTTGCTGCTGTGGATCCTGTGTATCTTTGCTTCTCCTATCTTTCTAGGGCTGCACCTTTGCTGCTGTGGTTCCCGTGTATCTTTGCTTCTCCTATCTTTCTGGGGCTGCACCTTTGCTGCTGTAGATCCCGTGTATCTTTGCTTCTCCTATCTTTCTAGGGCTGCACCTTTGCTGCTGTAGATCCCGTGTATCTTTGCTTCTCCTATCTTTCTAGGGCTGCACCTTTGCTGCTGTAAATCCCGTGTATCTTTGCTTCTCCTATCTTTCTGGGGCTGCACCTTTGCTGCTGTGGATCCCTTGTATTTTTGCTTCTCCTATCTTTCTAGAGTTGCACCTTTGCTGCTGTGGATCCTGTGTATCTTTCCTTCTCCTATCTTTCTAGCGCTGCACCTTTGCTGCTGTGGTTCCCCTGTATCTTTGCTTCTCCTGTCTTTCTAGGGCTGCACCTTTGCTGCTGTGGATCCTGTGTATCTTTGCTTCTCCTGTCTTTCTAGGGTTGCACCTTTGCTGCTGTGGATCCTGTGTATCTTTGCTTCTCCTATCTTTCTAGGGTTGCACCTTGCTGCTGTGGATCCTGTGTATCTTTGCTTCTCCTGTCTTTCTAGGGTTGCACCTTTGCTGCTGTGGATCCTGTGTATCTTTGCTTCTCCTATCTTTCTAGGGTTGCACCTTTGCTGCTGTGGATCCTGTGTATCTTTCCTTCTCCTATCTTTCTAGCGCTGCACCTTTGCTGCTGTGGTTCCCGTGTATATTTGATTCTCCTGTCTTTCTAGCGCTGCACCTTTGCTACTGTGGTTCCCGTGTAAATTTGATTCTCCTATCTTTCTAGGGCTACACCTTTGTTGGTGTAGATCCCTGTATCTTTGCTTCTCCTGTCTTTCTAGGGTTGCACCTTTGTTGGTGTAGATCCCTGTATCTTTGCTTCTCCTGTCTTTCTAGGGTTGCACCTTTGCTGCTGTGGATCCTGTGTATCTTTGCTTCTCCTGTCTTTCTAGGGTTGCACCTTTGCTGCTGTGGATCCTGTGTATCTTTGCTTCTCCTATCTTTCTAGGGTTGCACCTTTGCTGCTGTGGATCCTGTGTATCTTTGCTTCTCCTGTCTTTCTAGGGTTGCACCTTTGCTGCTGTGGATCCTGTGTATCTTTGCTTCTCCTATCTCTCTAGCGCTGCACCTTTGCTACTGTGGTTCCCGTGTATGTTTGATTCTCCTATCTTCGTAGGGCTGCTCCTTTGCTGCTGTAGATTCCATATATCTTTGCTTTTCCTATTTTCCTAAGCATACACCTTTGCTGCCGTAGATAAGGTGCAGCGTTTATCAGGGGTTGTTAGCAGAGAGTAAACACACCGTTCGCTTACAAATCGGGTTGCAGGGTTTTCTCTTCTAAATCCAAGCAATTACCTTCATAAACCACAAACCCAGCCCTGAGAGGGCTTACAACTCCTCTGTCAATGAACAATGTTATCTCACCAGTAGCAGCGAAGCACCGCCTTGGGCTGGTTGTTTAAACCGGTGGGAAGGCCAGGTGGTTTCCAAGAAGGAACAAGGGGCACAAGGGCACTCAAGGTCACGAACGTGACCTAAAGCATTTTCATTTTTTTCGACAACGAAGAAGCCACACCTGCAATGTATTTAAAACTAATTACGAAGTATCTGGAGTTTCCAGGGCCTGCTGTTGACTTCTCTGTGTGCGGGTGATAACACATTCAGAACAGAAAACTGCCAAAATACTAAGAGAAAACAATACTAATGCTTAATTTGTAAAAGATACATACATACATACATTCAAACATATCATACATAAATGCAGGGGTCCAAAGTTCCTTTAAAAGACCGCTTCTGGCGCTGCCAAATGCCTGGGTGACCAAATACCAAAGTTGTCCAGTTTTGATTCCACCTCATGCCTCTTTCTTCCACCCCTATACTTCCTGTCTTTGTATCTTACTTCTGCAAATGTTGTCATCCCTTCTCTCCTCCTTCATCACAGTTTCCCTATCTGTCTCCTCCTTGTTTCTGCATTTCGCTCCCTTCCTCTGGGTCAAGGTCTGATGATGAAAAATAAAAACTGGTCCATGCAACAGAGAGTCAGTCTCCAGCACCTGCAATCACTGGCATTATTTAAGCTTCATCCATGTTTTTCCCACCCAAATGCCTCCCTGCCTTTCTTGGGCTCACAAGCCCGACCTTGGATTCTTTTTGTCACGTTTAGAGGTCCAAATAATCAAATGAGAAAATGAAATCAACAAAAGAGTTGCCAAGGGCGAGAATTAAAGTCTCAACACGTTAATCCCTCGATATATATAATATATATGACAGGAAACTAAAAATAGGTTGAATGGTTTAAATGCCTTTAAATTCAGAGAGAAAAACTCTCCACATGCGCCAGATTAGGATTTCCAGAACCTACCGCTCAGTAGTGGGATTCCATGTGCCAACAGGAGCATCATTTTCCATCTCAAGAAAGAAGCATTAGTCATGAATCAGTCCTTAAGAAATATATAAATGACTCGCTCTAACATGGCCTCTTGCTTACCTCCAACTTGGGAGAGAATGAGTCTCTGGGTATTTAGTCTTGAGGGAGGTTCTTAAGGAAAGAGTCTGGAACCCGTCAGGTAGAAGACATATATTCTTAAATTGTATAGTAGGCCCATCCTCTCACCAACTTTAACTATCTATGGCTTGCACTCCATACTCCGCATCAACATTCTATGACATCATCAATCCCTCTTGGCATTCCAGGCCCCTGTTCAGACATGCAGGGATGAGATACACAGGATACCCCAATACCCAGGAGGCGGGGGCTCGATGCTTCCATCCTGTCACTTCCAAAACTCTTTCTGTACAGACACAGTCCCTTGACCACTAAGATGTAGCGCTGCCCACCCCAACCCCTCACTGATGGTGGTGGGGAAACCACATCATTGGCAGAAACCATGTAGGGTACAAGTGAATGTATCCTATCCAGATTGAAACTTCAATTCAGTTTTCAAAGGGAGAGGTAGTAACACAACACATAGGATGGGACATTAACAATAATGTAAGTACCTTAGAAAGAACCCTTTATATTAAAGTCATTCATAATGTCATAAGGAAATAAAGTATAGGTAATAGCTCGGAACTGAACCATTTCTTTGTTGGCAGATGTCGACCCTTTATCAACTTCAATACTACTGTGAAAATCTGGCCTATTTCCTATAGATAGATAATTTGTACTCTTTCTCTTTTTTTACCCTCCAAAGCGATCCTCATTTTTGATTTTTTCCAAATCGGAGACTGGACGTTTTTCCTTCACAAAGCACACCTACAGGCATCACCTGCACAGAAAACATTTCTTTGTTATCGAATCGAGATGCAATTCTGACGCTTAAGTAAAAATCGATGTACACTGGCGAGAGAGGATCATGCCGCAATGCACGACAAATTGCCCAGAGGTGACGTGCATCCACTAGAGCTGTGCAAAGCAGATATAGCGAGGACCATGACACATTGCCCAGAGGAAATACCTACAGAGATCACCATGACACACAATGCACTGAGGTGTCCTACAAAGAGTTGAGCATAACATTGCCCAAGCTTGATACACTTAGAGATGACCTTGACACACTGCCCACAGCTGGCGCACATCAAAGTGAGGTGGCCAACTATAAATCCATTATAGATGGCCAATACACACTGATCAGGTGTGCCACACACTGACTAGAGATGGTTATGATGCCATTTGCTCAAAAGTGACATACATCAGCATGACACAAAATTATCGGACAAAAGACACATACAAATGAGCATGCCACATTGCCCAAACGTGACGCACAATAATATGAGATGGCCAACAGTGAACCAACAACAGATGGGCATGACACATTGCCCAAAGGTGGCACATATTAACGTAAGATGGCCAACTATGAATCAACAATAGAAAGGCATGACACACTGCCCAAAGGTAGCAGACATTAACGTGAGATGGCCAACAGTCAATCCACAATAGATGAGCATGAGACGTTGGCCAAATGTGGCACATATTAACATGAGATGGCCAACTATCAATCAACAAAGATGGGCATGACACATTACCCAAACATGGCACACATTAACATATCAATCTACAATATATGAGCATGACGCATTGCCCAAAGGTGACACACAATAACGTGAGATGGCCATCTATGAATGAACAATAGACAGGTATGGCACACTGCCCAAAGGCAGCAGACATAAACCTGAGATGGCCAACTATTAATCAACAAAGATGGGCATGGCACACTGTCCAAAGATGGCACACAATGTGAGACGGCCAACTATGAATGTACAATAGACAGGCATGAAACATTGCGCAAAGGTGGTACACATTAACGTGAGATGGCCATCTATGAATCAACAACAGACAGGCATGACACACAGCTCAGAAGTACCGCACAATAAATAGAGATAGTCCTGATGCACTTTGGCTGAAAGTGCTGCATACTTGCTACAAATAGGTATGACATACGCAGCTCTACGGTGACACACTGTGCAGACGACGACGTACTATACACTTGCTGGAGGCAACTCATAGCAAAATGCCACACGTTTCCAGAGGGGCCACCTACTGCTCGGAGTGGTCACAGTTTCCCTAAAGGGTTCTGACTTTTCAGTGGGTATCTTTCCAGACGATTTGTTCTTGTGCAGTGCTGGCAGCTTCGAGCGATGGGCTCCGCTGTCCCACTTGGTTCATTTTGTCATGTGCCATCTGCACATGATTTTTCTGCCTCTCATGCCTGCTCTGCAGTCTGTTGGCACGAGGCATGCAAAACTCTGTGCAAGAAAAATACAAGCCATCTAAAATTAGCTGCCAACACCCCTCCCAGGCCATGAAAGCATTACAGGCTCCAGAAGCGGTACTGATGTCATGTACCACAGCAAATTTCTTTTCTTTTTTAAGCATGACCACAGAATGCCAGAACAGCCACTGACCAGATGAAAGAAACCATAAGGCAGAGCCTCCCAAAACCAAAAGCAGAATCGACTCAAACAAACATAACTTAGAGGACACGAGCTGCCACTCTGCTCTCAAGGGACTAGCAACAAGGGTTTCTGCTGCTACTCTCACTAGCCCAGGTAAAACCTGCACTGCCTGCCCGCCAAACCGATTAAAAACAGCAAACAAACCCAGCTCTGCCTGCCTCTCAAACTCGTATGAAGGCAATGCACAGACCCAGCACCAGCTGTCTGATAAGCTTATGTAAAACCGGTATCCACCCACTAGAGGAAACAGGCTGACAAGCACACATAAAAGAATGCTTTCATTACCCAAGTTTCTTTACCTATTTGGTACGCTTCTGATATTTCCACCCAAGAGTTTTTACCAGTTTGGAGGACTTAATATCTGCTTTTATTTAGGGCCATAAGAGACCCACGGGACCCAATTGCTTTCATCCACAGCCTTTGACCAGAGGCGGGAGGGCTCTTCCCAACCTTCTCTTCTACTACTGGGCGGGCGTCATTAGCCAAAACATAATCAAACTAATCCGAGATATCTCTGGTACTTTTTCACAAATTATTATCTACTTATCCACGCTTCCTCTTTGCTACCTATTTCGATTTGTCAATCCACTGCAGAATCCCAAACGTAAAATTCAAAGTCATCCAGGCTTATATAATTGCATTGCAACATTTCAGCAAAAGCACTGTCAAATTCCAATGCTACACGGTTCCCAACCCATTTGAAATTATCTATTTGAAGTTCAATGTTGTTTTTAAAGCCTCTTTGAAATACTCAAGGAGGCTTCAAGAACCACACTGAACTCCAAATGGGCTAAATCAAATCTTCAATTTATATTGCAACTCTATAATGGTAGCATGCTCAAAAGCTGCACATATATTGTGGGTGAATTCAATATTCCACATTCAGAATTAAAAAAAATATTTACAGCTTAGAACTTGTCTAGCAAATAATAATCCAGCATTGGCCACCGGGACTTTACCACATATTTGTGCCATGTTCATGTGATTTAGCCTGGTCTCCATCACAATGTTTTATTTAGAACTATTTTCCCCACTGGAAGATCGTTTACCACTCTGGACAGACTAGTGGTCTAACTGGACAAATACCAACATCACCATGGAAAATACTGCTTCACTGAGAGCATGCTTTACTGCCATCACCTTAGCTAAACACAATGTCACACCTGCCCAAATTTGCACAATGGCAGCTAGCTATCCACAATATCATGAAGTCACAGCCGACCGAGTCCACATGTTTGTAAGTTGCCCTGGGATTCGATACTACGGGAAATATATTTTAGATTGGATGTCCTTCATATGTGGGATAACCCTGCTCTAGGAAGATCAACTAATCCTTCCAGGCCATACTGCAAGATTCAATTTCAAGTGTTTCTTTTTGTTGATCCTAATTACACAGTTATTAATTGCCTGTCACTGGAAAGGTATTTTAAATCCTTATCCACAATTATGCATCCATGCAACCAACCAATCAGCTTTGCGAAAAACAACTCAGTCATTCGACACACGCATCCATACATACATCGCTACAAAGAATTTTAGCAGAAGATAAATCATATTACTTTCAAATTGACCAAAATGAGCCATTGCTAAACCAGAATAGTATCAAAGCTCTGCTAACATTACACAACTCACCAACCAGACACAACTGGCCGATGAAAATCTGAGGGCTGTACGAAAAGTGCGATGACTAACAAAACTGTGCCATAGTAATGGTAGGTGTATGCAAATGTTGATAAGATGGAGAGCCTCTATGCTTTCCACGTGACTATTTTATCAATTAGTGTCCTATATGTCCATCATAATTCCTAGCCACAGAAAGGTGGATTGCAACCCATTTACCTAGTGTGGGAAGAGCCTCAGCCACTGCGTGTAGAAGGATTTACTACTCATGGAACAGATCAAATATGTTTGGCTTTGGCGATTAAGCAAGATTTGCTGTTCGGCCATCTCATTTTACAATAGTGGTTTCTTAATAAATTGTGGTTCTATATTACTCACAGTGGGCGGCCCGATTTGCGCGCGAGTCTAACTTACACAAATAGCCTTTTCTGAATGCAAAGCTACTTTCGTAATTCCTAAACATTGCTTCTGCACTCGTTGTCGGATTCACTCACATTGAGATTACAGTGTGAGTAAATGTCCTCCATTTTTTGTGGTAAGTGGGCTTTGTAGGATGGGAATGTAATAAAGGTTTCTGAATACTCACACACTAAATGTCTGTGCCCATGCACATTCACTTTCCGACGCTTTCCCACCCTGGAAATATTTTGACATTTATAAAGGACGGAAGTAAAAACCCTTCCTGAATGGGAATGTGCCACACTTAAAAAAATTTAAAAATGGTGGTGTTGTAGTGGAACACTTTACGGTCTTCTTTTTTTTTTTTTTTAAGGCGTACACATATATGTTCTTGTGTAAAAAAATCGGATCACATACTGGGATATTGTAAGAATACACATTGATTTTGTTATTAATATACACAAACATGATAAGAACAGGAATTTTAAGCTTTCCTGTTGTACTTCTGAAAAGCTTTTGTGAATGCCTGAAAGTCCTAAATCTGCACCACATGCGAGGTCGTAAACTTGTGAGTCTAGATTTTTTTTTTAAACAAGTTAGAATCAGTGCATTTACCATTGTATTCTCATTAGACAGGCTTCGATCAAAGGACATCCTCCCTTAAAGTCTGTACTATGAATTTTCTGGTATTTAAAAAAATGTATTGGCTTGACTGTGCAATAGAGTACTTTGAGTACTTTTTTTTTACCTTATGTTGATTTGCTCTCTGATGGCTGGTCTGGTTGGGTTTCTGCTGTAGTACCCTCATCTCCCTATATTTTGCCTTTAGGGTGTGCAAAAGGAATTCACAAGAGCCGAACCCAATGTACATGCCAGGCATCAGATGATGGCTCCTCACTGTGGGCTTCTGTGTTACCGCTAGCAGCTATTTATGTACGTACATGTCAACACGACCCTTTAGGCGGTGAGATGTTAGAGCACTGCAGCTGCTGAAGGTGGTGAGGGTTACTGCTAGGACAGAAATGTGCCTGAATGCAGCAGTCATTGGTGATCACCACCATTGGCCATCTCCACCATTGGCAATCTCCACCGCCCCTCCAGCAGACAAACCCACCACAAGAGCCCAGTACAAAACAGTGCGAAACCCAACTGCAAAGAGCAGCTTTCGTAAAATAAAATAAAAAAAAGACAATAATAGACCACCAAAATCGTGACCTATAATAAATCACACTGATAATTTTTCCACCTCCACTACATTCCGCCATCAAGCAGTTGCCTGAAACTAGGCTAGCACTGGAGTTAGAATAGTAAATTAACACAGTCACACAATAGAACGTAATGAGTTTGGTTATACTAGTGAACATTTTTGTAGGTTGATATCTATGTACGATTGTGGGTGTGGCACTCTGTATTTTTACTCCAGAATTGACAATTTCGCTCCGTTGTTGTATAAATGGTATCACTTTAGCAAAGTTGATTGGGTGCACGCGTGTATCGCCCTCTGATCCTGGGCGTGATTTGAATGCCTTGTTTCGCATGTGGTTAGAATTGACGGCACTGTTTATTGATTATTACAGTGTTATTGGCTGTATTTTCCATTTTCAAAAGAAATAGTTCACTCGTTGTTTTACCATTTCATAGGAATACTTTTCCCCTGAAGAAGGGCTAGGCCCGAAATGCATTGGGATAACGCAATATATGGGATGCCCAAATGACATAGTGTGATTGATGGCTTAACACTATATCTTCTCGAAGAATTTTTTTTTCCGTAAAAGGATAAATCAACTACAAATATTGTATCGAATTTTTGTGAGCGAACTGGAATTACCTTGAATTATTCGCAAAAGCATCAGGTCTACACTGATATACCGGGATTAATTATTCCAGAGGAGTGCACATAGGGGACGTTTCTCCCTACCAGGGGAAATCTGTACTTTCACATGGAACCTCCTGGACAATTCGAGTTGCTCTTTGCTGACTTTGCAAACAGCTTTAATTCCCATTCTCAACCTTTTTTCAGAAGCAACACCAAACTGATCTGGATGAAAACCATTTGCCTGGCAGACCTGTTTTTACCATCCAGGATGAGTAGGTAGTTTTTTTGGGGTGGGACCCCAAGAGTCCCTGCAAACCCAACGCTCCAAAGATCTCATCCAGTTAGTGTGGTAAAAGTATTGTAGTCAGAATATCACCCAGTATAAATATCATGTACAAAATATTGTTTAGAAAAACATTGTAGTTAGTTACAGAAAATCTACACCCCATGGGACGAGACGATATTTGCTTAGGAAGAAGCCGCAGTCCGTGCAGGTAACAGTGTTGGGGCCAGATGGGGGGTATTTTGAGGGACGATGCCGAGGGGAAATTAAATAAATAATGAATTTTCCCTCTGCATCGTCCCTCGAAATCCCCCCCACCCGCTGTTACCTGCACGGACCGCAGTTGGTAGGAAGATAATTTAGTCTACGATAATCTGATATATCTGTCAAGCCAAAATAAGGCTCCAGCCACCTACTAAGCATCACCTACTCACCTTTGATTGAGAGGTCGAATAACAAAACCAATTATCCATAGCTGATGGCGTGTCCAAGGTTGAAAAGAAACTGGGCACCCTAATGTTTGCTAGGAATGTAGGGAAACTTGTTTCTCCGGCCTGAAAAAACACCTTTTTGAATGCACAAATCTGCCCGACTCATTGGTTCAAGGCTGGCATCTGATGTAATGTATCCAGTGCAGGGGCGGGTCGGTGGAGGAGCCGCCCCACTGCTTTAAAGCAGTGCAAAGTAAAAATAAAATGATAACAACAGAACGTCGGTTATCATCATTTTATTTTTACTATTGCAGTTCAGTTGCACTGCAGTGCAGCCCCATTGATAGGGCGGGGCAGGGCCTGACTCCCCTGACGTCAAGGCCGGAGGAGCAGTGGTAGCTGCACCTAAAGTGCGCATGACACTTTGGCCGGTCGTCTCGGGCCGGCCAAACAGTCATGCACACTGTGCATGTTCTCCACAGGCTGTATTATACAGCCTTAGTGGAGAACACGCCCAGCCTCAACCCCTGTCTGAGCGTCAAACCACGGTGCTCAGACCAATCACAACGCTGCTTAAGGCAGCGTTGTGATTGGACAGGGTATTCTGGGAGGCTGGATGCTTCCTGCTAGAGGAGGAGCGGCAGCTGTGATGGCGACCTCCAGATAAGTTTGCTTTTCTTTCTTTCTTTTTTTCCCCTACCCCCACCTTCGACCCCCGCCCCCTCATCCCCCCTCCCCCCGTTCCCTCCCCACCACCACTGATTCAGTGGAATAGACGAATGTTTGGGATTGTACATCTAATATTTTCATGCGTAATTCTGCGGATTTCTATGAATAGTACAAAAGTCAAAAATATATGCAATTCGTGGTAGAGGGTGTAGATTTCGGACTATTTGCAAACATACTCCGGCTGTGTATGTTTACAGTTTGGCTACTGATTGAAGATGTAAGGGGCTTTTCAGCATCATTAGTAGCAGAGGTGGGTGTTACTGTAGATTGTCCACAGCAAGAGAATGGCCCTGTTCCACCACAATTGAAGGTTTGATCATAGAGTTTCGACCTTAATCACTCTCCGACAAGGAGGTAATTTGGCGGCGTTTCCCTAGGTAGGCTGAACTTGTTGCTCTCACCTGGGCCCGGTGCCCCGACAGCGGGATCTGGTTTCTGTACTGAAGAAGTTACCTGGTGTTTCTGGCAGAGATGATGTGTGGGTGTGTACAGTCTCACCACCTCACAAGGGAGGCTCACAGTAAAAAACGTGGTTACAATGCTGGGAGAATAAATGCATTAAAAGATCAGCACGCACTGTGGAGCCCTCGTCCTTATGTATACAAATGGTGAGCTTCGGTCTATGCAGCAGCCTGTCCCACTAGGAATGGGCGAAACTGGGGCTAAGGATCCAGGGCGCAAGAAGAGACGGGGAATGTTTAATAATTCTTTTTTTGCTCACCTACAGCCTACAACACACATCTTTAGTGCTTCTTAATGTGGGCCACTTGCACTGTGCACTATAGTATATTGCTAACTCATTCTAAATTACAAAAAGTGTACATACATATACATAAAACATATTTATATGTGTATGGATATAAGCATACACAAAACAAAATAATGTACTCCCAGCTGTAGATTACATTGATATAACTCACTAAGGTGGGTTACATAACTCACAAGAGTGCAAGGAAAGTGCTTTCTTTCCATGGACACGTCCTGGCTGACATAGGATAAAATTACAAATAACATTTGGAAATACATTAGTGTACATAACACCAACATGACAGCTCTTCAGCTTCTGAAGCAGTCAGCAGGTGCACCGAGGTTAAGATAAAAAAAAATAGTGCTTAGAAGCACTGCCTTTTGTTATTGTGAAATGTGATCAGTACATACATTGGTGATTATTCCTTGGACAGGGAAAACGTTTTGCAAAGGGGTGGTTTGTCTTTACAGTCCATTAGTAAGACGATTAGCAGTGGAAGAGTGGTGGTGTGTGTGTGTGTGTGTGTGGGGAGGGGGGAAAGGGGGAACGACTTTGAATTTACAGGCGCCAAACTGATGTGGTGAGAATTTTACAGAGAATTGTTGTAAACTGCAGGACGGACACGGCTCTCTTGAAACAGAGAAGGCTCACTGGGTATTGAATACCAATAACAGTAGCCATAAAGATAACAGATGTCAGCAGCAAGTGCATAACTCGCTGAGCCATCTTACCAGCATCTTCTAACAGAGATAGGCTGCTTGACCTCTGGGTGGCACATGTAACATCATGACTGTTCAATTATATTATAAATTGGACAGTTGTGAGGTCATACTTAAAGCTATAGGAGTATTCCATTTCGTGGTAGATAATTGCCTAATTTAACAATTGGTATTAGAATAATCTACGTAGTGGTGTCATCAGCCGTTCAAAGACAGTTACTGCCACAGGCATTAATTACACACTCCAATGAACATTGGCAAAGCCAACAGGTCTGGGTTTAATGTACCAAGAAACGTAAACACAGGCATTCACTAATGCGGTTTGCATGCTCTGTATGCACAAATGTCGTTTATCACAATAAGGCCTGCCTTAATAACTTTACTAATGCTGGGGAAAATACCAAAAATATTGCTTTCTCCGTAGAATGTATATAGGACAAAAAAGAACCGAGTGTGTGTTGGACATGGCCCTTCTTAGGGGATTTCCCTAAAAACGTTTAGTTTTTTCTCCTCCTGGTTTTTGCTGATTTTCTCTTCGTGGCCTTAGGACTCTCGTCGCTGTCCCATTGTAAAGCTGCGTGAAAGTGCGCGTGCCCTTCCTACCCATGCTACGAAGTGGTGCTTGCTTGGTTTAGATGTTGTACCTGTGAGCGCCATGTAAAGAGGTACACCACATACCCAGGGCAGTTACTGCACTTGCTAATAATGGGACGTAGCAATGATTGTTCCACTCACCAGAACAGCCTTTCAAGCATGTATCAAGCCTGCCATTGCAGGCCTGTGTGTGTGCAGTTGCACCTATGCTCAGTTTGGGATTTCTAACTCAGTAGCCACCCCTGAGTGGGCCTACCACTGGGGCACCCTAGGGTAAGCCGTGAGGCATGGAGCAAGTGGTAGGCGAAAGGCAGGGCAGGTACACATGGGTGTTCCCTGCCCAGGTAGTGAAGAACCCCTATTATGGGTTTTCCCTACCTAGGAAGTCGGCTCTTCCTATGGGACAACACCGGGGTTTTGCAGATTCTCTTTTAGTGGGCTTAGGGCTCTGGGCACTCTCCCACTATAAATGCAATGTGAAAGTGCAAGAGCCCTATCTACACACGTTAGGAAGTGGCGCTTACCTGATGTTTTTAAACATGCCTCAAGCCTGTCATTGCAGGCCTGTGGGTGCACACTTGCACCTCTGAGGTTTTTAAAAATGTGTCAAGCCTGCCATTGCAGACCTGTGTATAGGCAATTGCACTTATGCTCAGGTTGTCATTTCAAAATCACTGGCCAATCCTGAAGGGGACCTTTCACTGCCACTAGAGCACCCCAGGGGTTAGTCTTTAGGGGTGAAGCAAGAGGTAGGTGAAAGGCAGGGCAGGCACATATGTGTGTTCCCTGTCGAGGTAGTGAAGAATGCCCATGTGTGCTTTCACTACCGATGAGGTTTGCGCTACCCATAGGTTAACAAGGGGGAATGTTTGAAATAATTTCAGGCTGCAATAGGGGACTGCAGTAGAGCAGCCTCATAATGTTTCCTATTATTGGATTCACAATGACAAAACCTTTCTTGAGGTAAAGGTGGATTTGTCATTAATAGCTTAGAAATGCCACTTCTAGAAAGTGGGCATTTCACTGCTCTAAAACTCTTTGTGTACCCTTTAGCTTGACTCGAGTCCACACTGGAGGCTGGGGGAGCACATCTCTGCACTCATCCCAATCCGGATTCCGCAGCAACCACAGCACCGAAACCGCCCTCATCGCCACCACCGACGACATCAGGACCCTGCTGGACAACGGCGAAACCGCGGCCCTCATCCTCCTAGACCTCTCGGCCGCCTTCGGCACCGTCTGCCACCACACCCTACGCACACGCCTCCACAACGCAGGGATCCGCGACAAAGCCCTGGACTGGATCACCTCCTTCCTCACCGACAGAACCCAGAGAGTCCGCCTCCCTCCTTTCCGATCCGAAGCCACCAAGATCACCTGCGGCGTACCCCAAGGATCATCCCTCAGCCTGACCCTTTTCAACGTCTACATGACACCGCTCGCCAACATCGTCCGATCGCATGACCTCAACATCATCTCATACGCCGACGACACCCAGCTGATCCTCTCCCTTACCAAGGACCCCGCCACCGCCAAAACCAACTTCCACGAAGGAATGAAGTCAGTCGCCGAATGGATGAAGAACAGTCGCCTGAAACTGAACTCGGACAAGACGGAGGTCCTCATCCTCGGCTCCACCCCCTCCGCCTGGGACGACTCCTGGTGGCCGGCCTCACTGGGAGCTGCGCCGACACCCACAGACCACGCACGCAACCTGGGGTTCATCCTGGACTCATCACTGTCAATGACCCAGCAAGTCAATGCCGTCTCCTCCTCCTGCTTCAACACCCTCCGCATGCTTCGCAAGATCTACAGATGGATCCCCACCGGAACCAGAAGGACGGTCACCCAGGCCCTCGTCACCAGCAGGCTGGACTACGGCAACGCCCTCTACGCGGGAACCACGGCCAAACTCCAGAAAAGACTTCAACGCATACAGAACGCCTCCGCACGCCTCGTCCTCGACATCCCCCGCCACACCCACATCACTGCCCACCTAAGAGACCTGCACTGGCTCCCCGTCAACAAGAGGTTCACCTTCAAGCTCCTCACCCATGCTCACAAAGCACTCCACGACGCCGGACCTACATACCTCAACAAACGACTCACCTTCTACACTCCCAACCGCCAGCTTTGCTCCGCTGACCTCGCCCTCGCCACCGTTCCACGCATACACCGAACAAACACCGGCGGCAGATCCTTCTCCCACCTCGCCGCCAAGACATGGAACACCCTCCCCATCCACCTGCGACAGACCCAGGACCTGCTGACCTTCAGGAGACTTCTCAAGACCTGGCTGTTCGAGCAGTAGCAGCTCCCTCCCCCCCCCCACACCCCCCCAGCGCCTTGAGACCCTCACGGGTGAGTAGTGCGGTCTACAAATGCTTGATTGATTGATTGATTGATGCGACAGCTATAAAACATTGGGCATGAAACTGGAACGACAGACCTCTGCCATCCGAGGGCCTGGCTGGATAGACTGGAGGGAGAGGTTTTGACACTTGCCCTCTGGGAAGCCAGATCATGCCCCCCCGCTAAAGATTAAGATCTGCATTCCACTGCCTCATGGCAGACAGGACTAAAATTTAAGAGAGACATGTGGGGTTCAAAGGGAAACCCCCTGAACTACCCCCAACTTCAAAGGCACACTTCAGTATAACTGCTGGTGCCATACTTCAGCAGGGTAGAGATACACTTGTGGGGACGTGGGACGGGAGATCCTGGAACTGCGTGGTGCACACTGCCAGAGGAATCTGTTGTGCACAAGGAGGATTACTGCCATTGGAAGGGACCATGCTCCCTTCCTAAATAGTGGCTGGCCTGGGCGGACTACCTGCTGCTGTGTGGCACCCTGAAGTGTGCTCTCCAAGGGATTGTTGGCTTGCTCCATGTTCTCTTGTGGAGGTCTCAGGGACATCAAAGACCTCCCGCGAGGTACCCACACCGTCTACTTGTGACATATGGAGAGTGGTGCCCTCTTAAGAGCCCACATCGTCTGCTGGATCCCAACCGGTAGTGTGGAGTGAGCGGGGAACTAAGTATTGTACGTGGAGACCAGATTGCCTTATGCAGAGCCCCCAAAAGTACTGCCTGCATCTAAGGAGTGTGGCCACTGCATTGTGGGGCCTCAACATGTATAAGCGTCTTGTTGGTGGTGAGCGGATTTACCAGTTGCAGGATACCGAGTGGCCCTCTTCTTCGAACGTGCTGCATCTCTCTTGTGCGACACGCCAACTGCATGCTCATTGCATGCAGTGTCTGATTCACAGGTTGCAACCGTCGGAGATGAGGGCGTATCCATAGTAGTGCCACATACTACCTTGTGAGGGACTGCTGAACTTGTGCCTGTGTGTATGACCGAAATTGTCAGGTGCGAATCAGATCAAAGAGCACCAGACGTTGTGCCTCATTTCCAGGGAGGTACAAAATTTGCAACTCTTCATTGTGTGTGACCGGAACTGTCTGGTGTGACTCAGATCAACGCGCACCAGATGGTGTGCCTCATTTCCAGGGAGGTGCAGATGAGTGGATTCGTGTCCTGCTGTGCCCGGATTGCCTGGGTACTACCTAGTTCGACGTGTGTCCTCTTTCTACCGAGAGGCTCCCCTACTTCATCCCCATTCATCAATTGTTCCTTTTGTGCCCTCGGTGCGGCGGACCACCTGCCCTCTCCTCATCCGGCCCGACGACTTTGTGTTGCCAGGTTGTATTGACCGGATCGGGCCTGGGCGGTGAGAGTAATTGACTGGGCTAAGGAATGCTTCCAGAGCGATTAGAAGCGGGTCAAGAGACTGCATGAACCCCACATGTGTTTCGCAGAACAGGGCTGGTGCTGGAAGGCACAGTGTTGAACACTTTGATTGAACGACTATTGCCCACAGTCCGCTGCTTCTCCGCATACCATGGGTGAACTCTGAGTAGTGGCCAAACCCCCATTTGTCGACAGCTGCCTAATTAGCCCTGCTACCTACCCCCACCTTCTTCCCTGGGAACCCTGACTAAGTGTGACTCCGGCCGCGATCGGCCTAGTATCAGGGGGAAGGTTCTCTTTATTTCCAGCCCATGGCTGGAGGGTAGTCAAAGTTAGCTGAATGGTGGGCTTGGGCCACAAGATCTGCGTATGCATTATCAACTCACCTGCCGGATATCAGTTGCACTGCATTACGGTGCTGTGTGCGAGTGCGCTCCATATGGACCTGCCTGATATCTGTGGCACAGGGTATCGGTGCTGAGTGAGTGTATGGGAGTGACTTCCTGTTATTAACTGCACCGCAGGGCGGTGTTGCTTTACACAATGATTTCTTGCCAAAAGAATACTACATTTGACATTGTTTTTTACCTATGCGGCCTTGACCTACGGTGCAGCTTAAAAGTGTTGTGATTTTCTGTGTGTACACATTTCTGATATCATTGTGATCTGGGGTGCACCCTATAACTGTGTGGTATTGAATCCTAATAATTGCCAGGGTGGGCCTCGTTCTGACAGTGTTTCGCACCGCATAAGGGTGCTGGGGGGGTAAAGTAGGAACTTTCCCAAGTGTGCATACTACTTATGTCATTTTAAAATGGTTGGGGCTAGTACTGCTAGTGATATTTCCAAATGTAATTTATGCCCAGAAACACATGATGTTCATGTTGTGTTAATTAATGTGTGTGTTGAATAAAAACTTTATTTACATACACCTAGAGTGTAGTCCGTTTTGTGACACTCAGGGTATTTATTATGTGAGAGTGCTCTGCCAATGCTTTACACATTGCCTCTGTGATAAGCCCGACTGCTCAGTGCCAAGCTACCCAAGGGTGAGCGCAGGTTAAGCAGTGAGTGTAATCACCCACCCGTGACTGCAACGGTAGGTTCTGCCTGGCTAGGGCATCACCTCAGCCAACCAGAAGATGCCAGTTCCAAGAGTGTGGCAAACAGCACAGTCGTGTTTATTTTTCAGATTTAGAACAGTCCCTCATGTTTTCTAATGGAAGCACTTCCTGGAAGGTGGAAGGATACATCGCCGGCTGACAACATCAGGTGAGAGAGTATTATTCCTCTGGGTAGAGCCAAGCAAAAGCCCGCACTATGTATATTTCAAAGAATTGGTAAAAATGTAATCCAGACAGCTGCATGGTCACGCCAGACCTTAAAAGGGAAGTTTACTTTGCATAAATAGGCCTTTATTATGAAAAATGTATAAAAGTCATGCACTAATATTTGCTGTATTTTATTATTCATAAACACACTACAAAGGGGAACATTTACAGTATGTGAGAAGCTGTCAAACGTTTGACGAAATATGTAGATAGCAGTTTTCATTGCATTTAATGCTATTGTGCAGTTAAAGAAAAGTACTGCATTCCGTGATAGGTTTTTCTAACATAGTATTTATTTTTTTTCCTTGGAAAATATATCACACGATGATACAGACAATGGAAAACATTCCAATGCCAAAGGAAACATTACGGTTTGCAATCTGCTGCGCGCGGAGCTGGTAATTAACGCATATCTACTGTATCCAACCATGATATTCCTTTTTAAGCATACAAAGCTATTTATTATTACTGTAGAGTGCTTGAGGTGTACCTTGATCTTTATGACAAAGACTGCCTCCTCAGTGAATTCACCAAGCATTTAAACCTTAAGCCTCACAGAAAGAAACAGCATTCCATGATAGTTGTAGAAAAACAGGCAGAAATAATGCTTGCACATTCATCTCTAAATTTGCATTAGCGTCAAAATTACTGGTTGTGGTAAAGCTATTGATGAATCGGGTACAATAGTAAAAAAATCAACATTCTGTAAATTACTCCAATGGTGGTGTGGTGCTCATTTTTCCCAAATGGCAATGCAGACAATCACCACTGCACATAAACTGCAGAATGTGCTCTATCAGGTTCCTTAAAGTGCTTCCACTGATGCTCTATAAATATTCAAACTCTTTAAAGCAGTAAGCATTTTTGAGTTGCCCGACACCATTAAGGGCCTTATAATAAAGTCCCTGTTATTACCCGGTAACTCTTCCCCAGAGTGAGAGATACCAAGGCATTGATAACTGTGGGTATTACCAGGGCTATCAGTAATTTGCTTACCGATTTTTTTGTTTTCAGTATTTTGCCCCCTAAGCTCCACCTTTTAGAAGGCAGATTCACTTAGTGAGCATTAAGGAGTAGTAAGGAGTTTGTAGGGTATAGGGAAGGGTAGTATTATGGGGAAGTAAGGGTTTTTAGGATTCCAGGATGGTTAGCTGTAAGTGGCAGAAGGTGTTTTTATAGTTCTTCGAAGGTTTGTGTTAATGGGTAATAAGGGTTTTTGGGTTCAGGGATGGGTAGTGTTAAGGCATAGTAAGAGGGTATTAGGGTTGCAGGATGGGTAGCCGTAAGTGGTAATAATATGCTATTAGGCTGCACAGAAGGGCAGCATTAAGGGGTAGTAAGGAGTTTTTAAGAGTTCAGTAAAGGGTAGCATTAAGTGGTAGTAAGTGTTTTTAGGATGCATGGAAGGGTAACATTAAGGTGCAGGTAGGAGTTTTTAGGGCTCTGAGAAGGGTAGAATTAAGCAGTACCAAGGGTTTTTAGGATGCAGGGAAGGGCAGTATTATGGGTGGTACGCCATTTTTAGGGTTCAGAAAAGAGTATCGTTATGGTATAGTAAGGACCTTTAAGGTTCAGGAATGGACTTTAAAATTACAGAATATTAAATAAATTATTTTGATATATAAAAACATTAATTTGAAGTAAATTTAATATAATAATATTGTTATCTATGAATAATTAATGAGTAATTTAAAATGTGTAATTAAATTCACCTTTGGAATTGAAATATATAAAGCTAGAAATATTACTTACAATCATACCTTTGAAGTAAAGGCACCTGACATGTTAAAAAAAAAAAAGTAAAGGTACTCCTGATACCTTGATGAAAACACCCGATGTAAATTTGAAGAACTAACAAAAGTAAAGAGAGGAATACGCAAATGGAGCAGAGGTGCTTTAAAAAGCCTGTACATGCATGCATCTTTACACCAGGATTTATAAAGAGGTGTGACAAGTTAAGGTACCTCTGAATGTGACGATAGAAATACAAAGGCGCAGCAGGCCGGGACTGCAATACAGCAACACATTCCTCCTGACTACCCTCCTTCCATCTGTGTTGCTGCTAGAGAAGCACAGCAGCGGCGTGTGTGTAACCTAAAGGGCTTTCCTACGCAATAGCTTGACTTGATAAAGAGCAGTAGCTCAAACAACTTGATGGATAAATGATCACAGCTGTTTGGAGGGTAGGCACTCTTTCTGTGGAAGTGCACAGCTTTGGGACAATCAAAACCCGTATGCAGGAGAACAAACATCTTGGTGGAGCCACAGTTACTCTACATAGTACTCCTGAAAGCTCTTTTTTAATTACATTAGGCATGGCAATATCGTGCAGTCACACCAGACCCTGCATGTTGCCAGAATTCAAACAAGCTTCACATCAGCAGTGTTTTAAACAGACGAAGATCCAGGAACATTTTCAGCCCATTGACAGAAAAATATGAAGACCTACACCACCAAAATCCATTCCAACCAGTGGGTGGGTGTGACAGATAACATTCAGGGCCTCTGGGATAAGCCTAGCATTATTGCTTCTCTGTCTATAATCGTTACCAGTTCTGCCACAGTGCCTTAACATGTACACCTGGGGGCGTTTCATGCATAAAGTATTTGTATGCCACACTTGTCGAAGGGGGTGCATGTGATCTTCTTCATTGCAAAGACTATTTTGCAGTACTGTTTGATTGTAGTTTGCACTTTTATAGCTCTGTATTTCATTGTATGTTTTATTTTGTTTTTTTCAATTTCCAATTGTTTTTATTGCCGGATGTTTTATTGATGTATGTATTTATACTTTTGTGGATATGTTTTATCTGAATAAAGAATGCAAACGAACGAACAACTATTTTGCATTATTATTTGCATCACTTTGTGTCAAAGCATACAACATGCTATATTATTTAGCATTCAATTCCAGTTGTGTAAGCTACAGTACTACTGGGAGTAGAGGACTGCTTTTCCATCAGTTGGAGGTAAAGTACTGCTGGTAGTAGAAGCCCCTGCGGAGCAATGCATATTTCTCAATGGAGGTGTATACTGACATGTTTTCCTCTCCACTGCTCCACTGATAGATTCTATTTGCATGGGGGATGAGTGTCATCCTAATGAACATCACCCCGGTCTCAGCCAAGCTGTAATTCCGATTATGCTGCCAAAGGCAGGGAAGTGCAGAACTACATAAAGGACACCAGTGTTTTGTTGGTTTAACTGTGGGTGGTGCTGCAGGGTTGCACAAGAGGGACTCTTGAATTTCCACCAAAGATTGATGGCCCTGGTTTCTGCCATTTAGACTGAAGGCCTGAGCAATGGTCCCTGAGGGAGAGAGGCCCAGACCAGCTCCCACTCACTTGATGATGCGAGCGACACAAATTATCCATTTGAGACTACCACTGAAACCTACCACTAGAAATTACCACTGTGAAAACACAGGATGAAAAAACCTGTGGGATTATCCACATTGTCGGTGGGAGAATACTTTTTATAATCCCTTTCTGTAAAAGTATAGTAACTTTTTGTAAAATAAACATCAGCTTTCTCTTTGATCTGATCTCAGAATAATTAAGGAAAGGAAATACAAGGCCTGGCAATACAAATGGGATCAGGAGTCAGAGGTGCTCCAAAACAGCTTTGAGAAGCTGGCCTGGTATATGATGTCCACTAATGTAAGTGGGCACCTTGCACCAGTCCAGACAACCCTTATGGTGATTTAGGAGGTCTTAGATAACCTTAGAAAGTTCTCTAAGTGGTAGCTGTGGAGAGCAGCCTTCAGGCTTAGTCCAGAAGGAGTGTAAAGCAGCTTGTTTTACCAGAATGCAATCTTATAGTAGAGATTAAGTGAAAAAGAACCACACCAATTATTGATAAAAAAAATGTATTTATTATATAATACTCTCTAGTACGTTCAAATATCTCCTACACGTAGATAAACACAATGCACACACTACGTTAGCAAAGAAACACAGTAAATAGCACGAAATACACAGTGGCTCCAGGGGGGGACCAAACCATATACGAACAAAAATGGTATAAGAACCACGACTCGAGTCAGGACGATGTCAAGAGGACGCAGAATTGCTGGGGACCCACAGAACCACACTGGAGAGTGTGTCCAGTGTGGGAACACGACTGCGTGCTTCGTACAAGTCTATGTGCAAGTCGCGGTTGGATTTTTAAAGATTAAGGACCCTTCCCAGTGGAACCAGAAAAAACCCTGTGGAAGACAGGAGGTTGTAGAGCCACCCCACCCGTTGATACCCTAGCACCCACGTTACCTACACCAGGGAAGCCGGGTGCATACGTGTGAAGTGGTGTCGAAAACCGCCGTCGAACCCAATGGAGGACTTCAGGAAAGTGCCACTGCTGGAAGAGGAGAAAGTGTCCGTGGGAATCCAAACGTGGATTCTTTAAGAGGAGTACCTGAAAGCAGAGGGGACAGAGTCTATGTCACTCAGGGGTGACTAGGAGACTTGGAAGACGAATGCCCTCCGATGTCGGGTGCTTCAGGATGGATGACGAGGACCTTGACTCTGCAGCTGTGAGGACCAGGCTAGGTTGAGGAGGACCAGGAGCCGTGTACGAACTGTCCCACAAAGGATGTCGAGTGCTGAGGGGTCGGTGTCCGGCAGGAGCACCAACAAGCCTTGGCAAAGGCAAGCCACACAGGACTAAAAGAAGGAGCAACGTAAGGACCAGCAAGGTCCAGGGGACTCAGCAAAGGCAGGGGAGTCAGGGCAGGCCCCGAGCAATCAGGGAAGCCCAAAAGAAACAAGTGTGACCATGAAGTGGACCCACAGGCCGGAGGCACTGGAGTCGCGAGAGGACCTCAAGCAGCTCACCAAAAGATGCAGGCCACGATGCACACGATGCAGTGTGGTGGAAGATTCTGGTCACAGGAGGTGCTCGAGGTTGGGGCTACTTGGAGCCCGGAGATCTTCTTGCAAAGAAGCCAACAAGCCTTTGCAACTGCAAGTTGGATGAGTACCCAGGGGTTCGGTTATTGCAACCCCCACGAGGACTACTGGCCTCAAACTTGGTGAGAGGGTAGAGCAGGCCTCAGGAGCTGTGGAAAACCATCACCTGTGTTGCAGAGTCCACGGAGTTCGGAGGAGCTCTGGATCTGGGATGCAGGGGAGTGACTCCTTCACTCGAAGGGAGATTCCTTCAGGTGTCTTTGTTGCCCACAGGCCTTGGAAGGTTCCTGTATGGTGCACAAGCACAGACGATGCAGCAGACTGGAAGGGAGACGAAGTCAGGCCCAAACGAAGTCCAGCGAAGTCCAGAGTGCCCAGATGGTGTAAGTGCAGTGGGTGTCTGATCTGAATCTGCACATCGGGGAGGAACGGGAGCAGTCGCCTAGGAACCACATGGGAAATTTCCCTTGAAGCAGGTTTGACAACAGGGGTTTCCCCTCCCCTCCTTCCATGGGGCAAGTAGCTTTGGTATTTAGGGCTTGAATTTAGAAGCCATCAAACTGTGGAGAGTGACATTGATCACGCCACACAGTGGTCTACTCTTGCCACCAGCTGGTAAGAACGGAGCCCTTCGTGTTCTAATTAGGTCCTGATGAATGCCCTGGACCCAACCGGGCCAACAAGGCAGAAACATGTTGACCTTTCACATAACGGTTAGGGGACATTAATTCCCCCATATACCGTCATTTGATTTTAATATCATATAGTTACCTTTCACATTAAAAACACGATAAAGATAACTATAATGATTTTTAACCACATTCGCTTATTTATGGGCTCCCACTTAGTTTAGAAGGGCATCCCTGTCGTCAGGTGTATGCCCGCCCTCTATCAAACCAAGGTTTTAGAGGGCGAGGACTGGTCAATGATGAAGCATGACACCAGGTGGTGTGTGAGACCAGTCCGTTACATTTTGTGAGATGTCTTCACTCACAACATATCCCAAACCTCACAGTGGACACTAAGTTAGGAGCAGCTCTTTGTGGTTAACATTTATTGTTGGAGGCTGCTAGCTCCTAAAAAACCCTGCGCCTCTTGTTCCCTTCTCCACATAGTGTGGAGCTTTTGTGGTTTTCTGATCTGAATCTTATCCCACGACTAATCTAGGTAAGCCCTTAAGTACCCTAGGGAAAGGGTTGGGAAGATTCAGGGGATCCTCCCAGGGGAGGGTCTGGACAAGGGGGAGGTTACTCCCATGTCCTTTGTCTAGTTTCGCGCCAGAGCGGGAGCCAACGGCTCCCAGAACTGGTTTGAAGTGGACTATGCACAGGGACACCAAATGTGCCCCTCATGCAGACTTTCAGGCTCTGGCAAGCTCACCCACCCAGTCCCAATACACTAAATCCTGTCTGGGAGGTGGTCACACCTCCCTGTGACAGGATGCCTATTGTTCCACCTTCCTCTGCTTGAGCTTGGCTCAGCAGCAGGAGGGCAGAAATGTGTCTCTGGTCGGCAGCAACCATTTTGTGCTGTCCGGGTCTGGAAGACTGGTACCTGTAACAATGAGAGCCTAACGGAGGGGTCTTCCAGTGCTTGGAATCATAACTTCCACACCGTTTATGGTGTGGGGGTATGATTCCAACATGTTTGATACCAAACATGAGCGGATTCGTTGCAGCCGTTTGAGATGGTCATCGCATAATTACACGGTGCCCCTCTATATAGTATATGACTGCTTCACTGACAACCCGGGAGAATGGACTCCGTAGGCTGCAGGGGTGTCCTGCTCATGCAGGGGCACCCTCTCACTTAGAACCAAGCACCCTGCCTTCAGGATTACAAAGGCCTGCTATAGGAGTGACTTATAGGTTTAAAGTGCAGTGACCCTTAGATATAGTAAACCTATATCTTTAGTAAGTGGTGCATGCACCAACTTACACAGGCTGCAATGGCAGGCCTGTTGTTCCATTTTGAATGGTTTCTCATGGTGGCATAATACATGCATCAGCCCATGGGAGACCTCTGGGGTACCTATGCCCTGGGTACCTGGGTACCATATACTAGGGACTTATAAGTGTACCCCAGTATCCAAACTGGGGTGTACCCAAGTACTGGACAAACCAATTTAGGGAGAAAGCAGATACACTGGGGTCCTGATTAGCAAGATACCAGTCAGACTAGTCAAAAACAGCATCACATTAAGCAAAAAAGAGGGGGTAACCATAGAAGTAGATCCTACTTTCCTACAACAGCTATTTAGATGAATCCACTTAACACCCCCTCCAGCTTCAAAGACTATTTGCCACGTAGAAGCACACCTAGTGGGCATCAAATTCTAGTGAGTATATAAATACATTGAAAAGGTTTAAGAGAGAACCCAGATATCTGCAGTATTTAGAAAGAAAAGATCTTCAGACATCCATGAGCATCAAGGACTCGTTACTCACCAGGGACCTCAATTTTTTCACAGCTTATGGTTTCCAAGCCTGAAACCGTAAGTCCAGTTTTTAAGAGCAGCCTCTCCTGAGTCCTAAGCTTTGGCAGCAACAGACTATCTGCCCTGAGAAAGGCTTAAATGATCCTCCTTAGAATTCTTTTAACTTCATATCCCTTGTCCAAAGACTCCCAACAGGATCACTGCATATAGTAGTATGACCCCTGCTCCCAAAACATGCTAGGGCACAAGCCGGACAGCATTCTATATATGTTTGATAGTCTCTAAGGCTTGTTATGCTAGTGGTTCTTGTAAAACCCACTGATGCCGTAAGGGGCCTCGTCTGCGATCAAATTAATAAGATTAAATCTACTATGATGAGTCAGATTTTATTTGCCCGCCCTTCCCCCCACCCCTAAAGCCTTGCCTATGAGGATAGGACTTTAGATCCCTGGCCAGTAGGACTAGGGCAATACACTCATGACTCACAGGTGTATTTTTAGCTCTGCTGCCTACGTAGCTGTTATTTTCTATTGTGAGAGGAGGATGAAGCCGTTGCGAAGCTTAGTAACAGGGTTTTTGCTGTCTGTGGGCCCCGGCAAAGGAGTAAGTAAATAATTTCACATGGGTTTGCTTGGAGATGTAAAACTGAAGGTTTCCAGGAAGAGCAGAATAGTCTGGTGTGAGGGTTCGTTTAGGGATATGTTAAGTAGGGGAAATGGACAGGCAATTGGCAACTAAGGTTCACTGCAGTCATGAGCCAAGTCAGAAATTGAGGGGTGAGCAGACGTAAGCCATGAGATTTTGGCGACCACCTGATTTTAATATTGCTTGCATATCACACACAACAAAATCAGCGATTAGCAGATACCCAGCCCACCAAAGTTTAAAAATACCTGAATTTAGATAAAGAAGCAAAATTATCAAGAACTAGAGTAAAAACGGTTGAAGACAGAGGACTACATAGAAGAAATAAAACATAATAATAGAACATTATAATGGAATTAAACAAGACACAGTTGTACCGTTTTGTAAATTTTAAGCTAAGCCAGAGCATTTCTAAATATGGGCAGACGCCAGTTCTATAAACCTGGTGATAAGTCCCCTTTGTGACTAAGGTCGATGGGGGTGGTTAAGGGATTATCTGAACTGGCTGATCGCTTTTAGTTTTTACTCCATGTTTTTGAGAGCAAGCAAGTGCAAACAGCTAATATTTACAAAAGGACAATCATTTTTTAAAAAAATTCTATACTACATGGAAACTAGCAAATGGGACATAAAACATGTGGACAGGATCCTCCTTAGATAAACGGGTGAGCAAACATCCTGCTGCAATATATACCATCTGTAAATGCCTAATCTGATATGCTGAAAACCAAGCATGCACGTGTACAAAACCACAGCAGATTTTGAAGAGAGACTCCATGACCAAGAAAAGGACTACTTGAGTATAAAAGGAGATGTTCAACGTGTCAAGTTTAAAGAACACATATTCCACCACCGTGTCGAGCTGGATAGCTATCAACTCCAGGGGGTTTGCACATGTCTGCATTTACCCCTTGATCCACGAGAAGTGTAATCCCTCTAAAGAGGAGGGCTGCTGCAAAGGATCCATTCCTCAAAGAGCGCAAACCTCTGGCACTGTCGAAGACTGGTCCTTTCGCCTGGTGACGCAGTTGGATGTGCATCCTTGGTATAGTAATGGCAGCCGATATGAACCTCTCAGAGAAGCTGCAGGGAAGGTTTCATATAAACGTTAAACCAAGGAAGGGTCAGTGATGATGCTGCGTGGCGCCACAGGGAAACAAGTTGGCATCAGAAACAGACTCCCCTAGCCTCTCCTCCGCTTTCTATGAACCAGGAAGATACAAGAGTTGTATTTAGCCAATCACTAAACAGCATATTTAGAATTGGCAATCAAACATATGAGGTGCTGGGATGCACTGGAACGCTTTCTTGTCTGTGGCTGTTGCAGAAATGCTGTGCTTTTGTTACACGCTTATACCCCTATCTCACATGAACCCTGTACCTAGCCTCTCAGTGTGACCACTTTTAGGGCACAACATTTAAATCAGACGATAATTCCGTACATGATATTTTTGGAAAGGACAAGGAAGGAGAATTGCAAACTCTGGACAAGGCCCAGAATTTCTAAAATGAATTGCCAAGAAAAGGCTGACAGGTAACGGATGAATGGATAACTACATACAATGGAACAACGGGTGCCGCTGGAGGCCAAGCAGGATAAGCGATTTTAGACCGAGAATACGCGCAGAGCAGATGTGCCCGACGGCAACCTAAGTTCACGTTCTCCTTCATGCTGGAACAATGAATAACCAAAGCCTTCATCCGAAAAATAAACATGTTTTCAGGGACTATTAGTGGAAAAATGTCCTGGTCTTTTCTGCATAATTTTTAGGTCAAGCGTCTGTGTGTACAGTGAAGGCCAGGGGTGGGCACGCTCCCTGGGCTGGGGGAGACTGCCCTGGCATGCTTTTAAAAGCAACAAGTTTACTCTAAACAAGATGCCCAGCCCCGGGCGCTCTGCTCACACTAAACAAAGCAGCCAAGGAGGGGGCGGTGTCTCCGGGAGCAGCACATCTGGGCACGGGCCGGCGAGGCCTGGTAGCCCAGCGTGCTCCCCCGCTACATACTGATGTTTCCAACACTTCCCTGAAGGTACATTCTTGACTCTAGCTCGCCAGGACAAACACCTTGGTAACACGGCACGCCAAGAACACGGTTCAGAGGCACCATCGGACTGCGCATGCGCACGTCCCAAGTCGTCAGCGCGGGTATTACTAGCTTATGATGTGGTGGCACGCGCTTTCCGTGACCGGCTAGTTATCGTCTCTCCCTCACGTGACTAAACACTAGCAGATGAAATAACTTTGAAGCAGCAGAGGGATGCGTTGTCCGGCTGGAACGGTCTTTCAACAGTGGAAACCAACATCGACATATCCACCAAAACAGCACTCGGGGCCGGCTCTAGGGCGGTGCGATCGGTGCCACCGCACCGGGCGCTGTGTTGTCACATATATAGTGATTTAAAAGCACCTGCTGCGGCGTTCCTTGCCTCCAGCAATTTCCAGGCAGCAATAAAAATGTCAAAAAAACTCTGGTGATTAATGGTAGGCTGCTAGGGATCAATCGAGTTTTGTCTACTGAAAGTTTTTACTCAAAGTAGCACAGAAGGTTAATATGCCTGCTGCAAAGCACGTGCACCATGCAGATCACAGAAGTGCATATAATGTACATAGTTCAGTAGGTTACTGCTTTTGTAGGAGATATCCTTTTGTTACTTGCAATTTATAAATTAAAATCCTAATATATAACTGTCATCAGAGAGGTGCGTGGAAACTGCACAGTGTAGGTTAAAGCGTTGATTTCTCCCCAGGTTTTTTATTATCCTAATATTTCAAAAAGGGTTAATTTGGATAGAAATAGGTGGCGTAGTAAGGGGGGAGTGGCAGTCCACCACGGGCGCACAAGTTTTGGGGGCAGTGGCCCCCCCCTTCTCTGCGGGCGTCGAAGGAATCGCCAGCAACCTCCCCCCCCCCCCTTGCTCTTACCCACAGCCGCTGGGCGGCAATCGCAGGGGCCGCCACGGGAGGCACAGCATCTAGCTACGTCACTGGTAGAAATCAATTCTTACTAGTAATGACAACCCCCAACCATGGTGGTACGTTTTAAATTTTGAGTTTGTGCTTCTCCAGATCGAGCACCTTTAAACTATACCCAGTATGAATTACATGTGACTCCTAAAGCTGAAAGTCCTCTTTCTTAGGTAGCATTTCCTATACACTGATTTACACGTGTGATTCATTTACTCTGTGTGATGTAAAGTGCTACGACACACTACACTGGTATGAGTAGCACTATAAAACAAAATAAAAGCATGTGAGAGAGTGGTTTTGAAGACCTGAGGGTCACTATTAAAGGGTGGTAAGTGAGGGAATTCATGGAAAAGGAGGTCATGGGGGGCACCAACAAACCTACTGGGACCAACAGCACTGTATGCTAGCTGATGACGTGGAAACAAATCGTCATATAACTCTTGTGAATTCGCAGGCTCAGGACTGGTGGTGGCGTAGTCTATAAAGTGATGTAATTTTATCAAAATCACAGGGTGGTGGGCAGTGCTGGAATTAAAAAAATGTAATCCAGACCCTTAAATTGGGAGTCAAGGTGTGGCAACCGAAAGTGTGTGGAGTCAGAAGGGGTGGAGTCATGAAAAGCAGACTGGCAGTCAACTTATACATTTCTTTTTAAAACTCTGCCACAAAGAAACTGGCAACAAGGACAACTGTGAGAGTAACTGTGTTGTGGCTTAATTGATTGCATTTTAAAATATCTGGTAGAGTCAAGGTACCTGCTGCAGAGATTTTAGAGTGCCCAGCAAATCTCACCGGATAAGAATAATGGCAAGATAACTTTGGTGGCTAATGCACATGCTGGAGAGATCTGTATTTTGCCTAATCACTGTTTTGACTCAAAGGAGAATTGAGGTAAATGTGTCTCCTTTAAAGCATATCATGTAACATGCAGATCACATTTTTAGGTCGAGCCTGGGCAGCACATGCCCTGCTCTGCGGGCCATGCTGTTTTCAGGTAGGGACTTGAAGCTCCGCCCACTCTCCGCCTGCATTTTTCATTGGCTTGTATCATTGTCCACTGTAAACTGTGGCTAAAAGGCGTAGTAGTCCTCCTTAGTACTGATTTGTCTCGTTTTCTAACCTCCCATGGCGACACCCCCTGTTACATGTGTTGTTGCTCGGTAGGCTTTAATTCCAGCCTCGAAGCACTATTTTCTCAAATAGCGTTGTCCTGCCTGCTGTTGCAGGCAGGACACGCTCTCTTCTAATGCTTTTTAAAAATTTTATAGCATGCATTTGCGATGCAATAGGTCTTGCATTTGCAAGAGTTTAAGCTATTGGCATTGTAAATGACAATGCCTTTATCTGTTTTAAAATAAGCACATAAATAAAAGGCATTGTCATTTACAATGGCAATAGCTCAAACTCTCATAAATGCGAGACCTATTGCATTGGCTCGTCTCCTACAGCAGAGCATAAATACCTGATGAAGGTGCACCAAAGGTAAGCGCTGTCTGTGCCTGCCTGCACACTGTCCAAAGGACAGAGCTCAATCGGGAGCAACCTTTGGCACTTAGACATACTCCAGCAACCAAGATAAGCCCTTCTAATTGGATTGAACCTTTTGCTACTGCCTGTCCCCATCTCCACTCCAGCTCTGTCTCTTAAGCCAACCACTGCTTATGAAAAGCACCACCGCTCTTTTACACAAGAGTGGTATCACGGACTGGCTTTACTAAACATCTGCTCTTTCGTAAAGCATGCCTTCTGGGTGAGTCATGTCAGCTGGTTGAGAAGCACAAGTCCCCTTTTTTTCCGTCAGCATCGCACGGTGAATACACTGCCGCCCTTGCCATCAGAGCACCCCCCTATGGCACCTCTAGTCAACAGCCAAAAAGTTTTGAACGATTCTACATCAGAAACTGACTTTTGATTGACTTTCATCCCTACATTACAATGCATGTGAAAGAACCCATGATGACAGTATGGAGAGATGGCCGCACCGTCACAAGAAACTAACTCTTCATACTTTTGGGCCCAAAGATGAGCCCCATGTATTGTATCCTAGCAAGAAGATTAGGATGAAACCAACCTTGAAGAACTGTTTGATGAAAGCCTTCTCTAAATGAAGTCACCCAGACTCTCCTCCCCGTACCGTTGTCACTCCGAAACTAGGGTCCGATGACATCATGTCCTCTCGCATGTCACCATCTTCACCTGTTTCAGTACCCATCCCTCACCTGCCATCAAGTCTACACAATAAGATGATGGACAGAGCGCTGAAACTTTTCAGACACTCACCCCCAGACAATATTAGATCTGGGTTGAATCCATCATCATTCTTTAGCTCACTTCGCCACCCCAGTTCAGACCCAGCCATAAGCAAATCAGTTTTGACCCTGTTCCTCATGGGAACAGTCCAGCCCAAACTGCCAAGCCAGGTCTTCCCTGGACTGGAAACAAGCATCCTGGGACCGGTTTCAGGGTAACACCCCTCATCAGCCAGGCAAGCTTGAATCCAGTGGCAAAGTGAGCAAGGGACCACATCTGGGCATACCCTGTGGCAGCACACTGGCTGTGTGTCATGACTTGGTCTGGTGTGTGCTCTCCCCTCGATCTCTCCATGGAAGTGTAGAGGCAGGGACACAGTATGCCGTGAGCTGCTGAGTGAACGATGAGACATTTACGCAGCAGCTCTCATTGTCTTGTGGATTGTTACCTGCCTTGTTATGTTGGCCTAGGCCTGGCTGCCATGCTGCTTCTCTTTGCGCACGTTACACTGAGCCGGGCCTTCCTCGCCCTTTGCTCGTGCCAAGTTCTTTTGCACTGTCTGCATTTTCTGTTGTTCACCTTTTTGGGCTCAGTCTGCACAAACATGTACAAGGTCGCATAACAATGTATTCTGGTTCTTCCTGATATGGCCAGTCTCGCGCACCCAGACATAACATTATGTGCAATTGCCATGAAGAATTTGATATGCTTTTAATACTGTGGTTTACTAGCGCTTAAACACACTTGGAGAAATCCCTTTCAGTGAGAAGAGCTATGATGTCCTGCTGATGTAATTCTGCATCTAGAGACTGAGGTATGGGGGTTCGCTAGCCAAAGCCCAGAGGTCTTCTATTTTATAATAAACTATCTTACTGCAAGGGGAGGGTGGTAATGTTATTTATACGTTTATCCACTGAGCTCTGAGATGCTTTCCCGTTTGTATTCTATGGAATTGTAACCATGCTGCTTATATTAGTAATATGCATTATGCTATTAGTACTGACACGTGTACTGTACATTAGAGCACGTAAGTTGGAATAAACATTTTAACCTATCCAGTGTCTCTTCCTACGCACCTTGTGGACAAGTACGAGTGAGTGGCGAAAGAGTGTTCTTGCTTCAGTGAGTCCTGAGATAAAGATACCGTGTTCTGGGTTGTCCAAACATTAGTACTTGGGTGCTAATGGGATGCTAAGCTAGTTGGGTTGGGGTTTTTGGGTGCTATGGTATATGGTGGCAAACCACTGTATTCCAGGGTCCCATTTTCCTGTGCATAGCTCTGTGTATGTGCAGAAACCTTATGACATGGCGCGACCACCGTGGGGCAGCTTATCTGCGAGACGCTTGAGTAGTGCTTGTGCTTGTCCACAAACCCCTCGCGTACGCTTCCGGAGGCGTATGTGACGGTGATACCTCCTATATTGAATGTTTTATAGGTTCTTTCAAGCTTGATATTATTAAAAAAGGTTAGTTAATAGACCCATTTTTGTGCTCCCTGTTAGGTTGTCGTATATAATTGTTTAGTCATGGCTGGTGTGGCGATAGCTGCACATAGTCGAGGAGCACTCCGAGACCACTTAGCTGTGTATGGAGTGCCCGATACTGGGGTCGAGTTGGTCTTTGTGGTTCAAGCCGATGCGGCTTATCACTTTGAAGTGTTTTACACTTGGATCACTTTTGAAGCGGTGGATGCAGGTGATAAGCTGTTTCATGAATATAAGCCCACCGCTGTTCCTGCTGCCTATCGACCCTATACTGTTCTTGAAGTGCCTCTCACGGCTTGGCAGCACCGTGTTTGGTTCAATGGCGCCCTACCACAACCAACTACCGCAGTTCGTTTAGGCCCCTTATCAATTCAGGGGGCCACTTGGCCTGTATTGGCCGGGTATACCCCGCATCCAAATTATCTGGCATTACCGCTTGCGGAACTGCGCACTATGCATACCGAATTGGTGCGAGTGCATCGAGCCTTGGTGACATACGTTACAGGAAGCCTCCATGGAGCTGCTCCTGTAGTCGCAGGCCAACCAGCTATTGCTGCTGGAGTGACTATAAGTCCTGTCATGGTAAATTCTGTGATGGGCAAACGTCCACAAAATAAGGACGATTATCCTTATTGGCTTGCCGAAAAGTTCGATCAGATAGAAGCAGTGTTTCCACATACATCCCCAGTAGATAAACACCGCATCCTCACGATAAGTTTGCCAAAAGACATAATCCCCGATTTGACATCATGTGAAAACTGGGGTAAGGTATTCGCAGCAGTTTATTCAAAATGTTTTGGAACTCCTTCCATGACGGTTCTACCCTCTGTAATTAAAAAAGTACAGGATGAACATGGCCCTGAAGCGGCTGTGGAATTAGGGATGAGACTAGTGGGAGTGTTTGATGTAGTAGCTGAGCTGATCCTTGGAAATGTCAAGGGCGATGCTATGAACTTTCAAGTAGCGAATGCTTTGGCTTTGGTCCCAGAGTTGGACAGGCCTCGCGAATTACCGAAAATAATAGCCCGGGCTTATAAAACAATTGGAAGAAATAGCCTAGGCAACAAGCCTTTTGTAAAAATGCAAACTCAATCGCAAACACAAGTTATACAAACAAAAAGTGCATCTGAGAAAGATGATAAACCAGTCTTCACTAAAAAGAGTTGGAGACAGAAAAAACAGGGTAAGCAACAAAAGAAGCCGGGGTCGAGAGGCGCTTCCCCAGTTTCGGTTTCTTCTGAACGTACTTATGATTTACGTGATAGGTCAAGGATTAAATCACCAGAAAGGTTTCAGAGCTCTGATACGCGTTCTCCTCGTTCTTCACAGGCCCAGACGTCGTCACAGGCTGGTGGAGGAGGACGGCAAGATAGAGGAAGGGGCCGAGAGGCTCCCCAGGAGCGAGACCAACCTCGACAACAAGTCAGAGGTAAAGCAGAAGACTTTCATCTTCCTCGACCGCAATTTCAGAAGAAAAAGGTTGCCGCTGTTACAGCGAAATATGCCTCAGACCGTGAGAACGAGACTCCAGAATTGGACGTGGGCAGTGACCCTCCTAGACAGCGCCGCGGAAGTTACCATAGTGCGGGAGGCGCTACGTCCTCATATGGAGGCGACAGCAACTGAAACATTCGTTACTGTAGAGACAGCTGACACGAGAGTGGCACCCCCTGACAGACTATATAATATAGTTATACAAATTGAAGGTGACATACCGCGTGAAATAAAAGGGATTTTTTGGGAAAATCTAACCTCTTCATATGACATTTTGTTAGCAGAGGTGGATTGGCCACCCCCATTCGTTTTAGCTGCACATAAAGGAGAGGAGGTAATCCTTCCAAGCTTTTCAAAGCATGTCCCAAAAGACAAAGCTGAAGCACTTGCAGCTGAGTGGGCTGTGTACCTGGCACCAGCGTTATACCGCAACCATGTGGGATGGGATGAAGAATCACCTCCTCATGCAATACCTTTGCGGTCACTACCGCAGCCACAACCCCAATATCCCATCAAACGGCAGGCAAAAGGCCCCGTCTCCGAAATTCTGACACAGTTGGAATATCAGGGAGTAATTGAACCATGCGTATCACCTATGAACAATCCCCTTTTCGTGGTTTCTAAACCCGATGGATCGTACCGCTTAGTTTTGGATTACCGGCATTTAAATACTCATTGTCGGAACTTTGCGGTGCAAAATACACACAGTTCTGCGCTTGTAGACAGTCTTGTTCGTAAAAAATACAAAACGACACTTGACCTTTCAAACGGTTTCTACACGCACAACCTAGCCCCGGAGAGTGGTCAATGGACCGCATTCACATCCGGTGGTAAATTATTCCAGTTCCGGCGATTACCCATGGGCTATAAAAATAGTCCGGGTATATTCGCCGCCCGTGTTGTTTCTTTGTTAAATGACATTGATCAAGACGCATGTTCGTACGTAGATGACATCTATCTGACGGACGACGAGTTATTTCAGCATTTGTCCCGTGTGGACCGCATTATTCTTGAATTCGCGGAGCAGGGTTACAAATTTAACTTTGCTAAGTCACACATTGCTGAATTTACCGTTCTGTTCTTGGGCTATGAGCTCAATAACGAAGGTAAGGGCTTAGCCCCCCATTTCTTGGAAAAATGTGCACATTTGTGCCCCCCAAATACTCTGAAGAAACTTCAGTCTTTGCTGGGGTTCTTGAACTTCGGGCGTACTTATATTCCCGAATATGCCCAGCGTATCAAGCCTTTGTATGCTTTGATACAACCAACTTATTCAAGGTCTTGCTGGCTGCCTGAGCATACCTCAATACTGCAGTCTTTGCAGACAGACCTTTTGGAGTCTAAATATCTTTTGACTCGTGATAACCACACAAACCTGGTGATTAGAATAATTCCGGGGGCGGTGGGATTCACATACTTAACCTTTAATGAAGGTGATACAGTACCCATCGCATACAAGTCACATCTGTACACTTCCGCTGAATTGCGCTTTACATCTGTCGAAAAAGTTCTGACTGCAGTGCAAATGGCGATTCTGAAAGAACGCGCACTGGCACAGGGAAAGCGGATTCTGGTGGTAACACCCTGTCCTGCCCTAGAGGCAGTAACAAAGGCAAGTGTACCGAACTCAAAAGCAATGCATCCCCGTTGGATACAATGGGCTACATCTTTGACGTCATCAGACGTCACCTTTGTTTTCGATTCTTCTCTTCAGACTCAGGAGTTTTTGCAGTATGAATTCGTTCATCCTCCTCCTTTGTTTTTACTACCGCTTGAGGATTACAAATGTGTGATCTACACCGATGGTTCGGCGCAACCGGCCACTGGGTCCAAGCACGCTTATTCAGCTGCATGTGCTATTGTGGCGGGTTCCTTTGTAAATGGAACGTTCAAATCCTCTGCAGTGCATACTCGCACACTTGGAGATAGTACCGCACAATTGGCCGAGCTGCATGCATTGCTACTTGCACTTGAGTTTGCTTCTCAGGATGAGACAACTCTTATTGTATGTGATTCCTTCTACTGTGTACAATCTTACAATGACAATCTGTTTTTCTGGTCGAAAAACGACTACAAGGACGCAAAAGGGAGCACAATTAAGCATAAAATGCTTTGGGTTCGAGTGGCAGAATTGCAACAACGTCTGCCCCTCACACAGGTGGTTCACACCTTAGGCCATCAGCGGGTGGGCGCACACGCTATTGGTAACGATCTGGCAGATGAAGCTGCCCGTTCAGCAGTAGTCACGTGTTCAGTAGCAGCGGTTACCAGGTCCATGTCTAAAATAGACCCTGTTATTTTAGCAGCTATTGCTGCAACCAAGGAAGGTGATAATTACCCTACAGGTTTCCCTTCCAAGTATTCTTACAAATTAAGTCCCGATCAGGTTCCTTATGTAACTATACCTGACGTTGGAGATCGGCTGATCCCCAACGCGGACCGCAGGAGTGCCTTGATATCAGCTGCACACGAAGGCATGGCTTCGGCACATGCAGGTGTGTCAGCTACGGTTTCCATCTTGCAGCAGCGTTATTGGTGGCGTGGGTTATATAAAGACACCCGTGCTTTTGTGCTTTCTTGCGACGTTTGTCAACAGATTAAGCCTTCCACGGTAACACGTCCACCACAAACACCGCTCTGCATTGCTAACAGACCCTTTGGGTGTGTTTACTTGGATCACTGCGGTCCATTCTCATCAGACACTGCTTATAAATACATTTTAGTGGCAGTGGACTCGTGCACACGGTTTCTCTGGGTCTGGCCACAACGGAGTGCTGACGCCCGAAATGTAATCAGGGATTTGCGTGTCTTTGTGGGAATTTTCGCATGCGGCACCTTCCATTCGGACCAAGGTCCAGCGTTTGCCTCTAGGGCTTACAAGGATGCAATGGCTTCGCTTGGGGTGCGGGTGAAATTTTCGTCTCCGTATAGGCCTGAGGGCAACTCTATCGTTGAACGAATGAACCGTGACTTAAAGCAATCCTTAACAGCTAGGGTTATAGGTACTGGCAGGAACTGGCTGGCCCATTTGTATACCGTTCAGCGTGCACTTAATAATCTCCCTAGAAGACCTCTGGGTGGGCGGACCCCATACGAAATGCTCTTTGGCATAAGAATGTTTGTGCCTGACCTTGAGGGTCCAGACATCGCGGCGCAATCCGCCAAGTTTGATGTAGATAACCATTCTGCTATGTTACAGGACTTACAAGAAGCCCGAGACAAACTTGCAACTACACATTTGCCTTCAGCCACAGATCCTGCGTTGCAGATTCCGGTAGCCGGCTGGCTTCCGAAAGTTGGAGAACTGGTTCGAGAGAAGGTTGAAAACAAAAAGAATTTGGCCCCTCTTTTCGTGCACCGGTTCCAGTTCTTGGCCTGAAGGGAACACGTACAGTCATTTTACCACCGCTTCCTGGTCGCAAAGAGAACAGATACATCTCAGTTGAAAATGTCAAGCTACAGCGCCTGGCCGATCCTGAATAGTGTCACACCAGCGGTCTCTTGTCCTGCCATTTATCGGACATATGTTCATAGTCCATCTGCACGAACGATCGCTGATGCTGTAATTGAGATGGTTGATTTGCCTGAATCCTCTACTTTGCCTGAAACTATAATTGATCCCCAACTCTCCACCCATATCAACGAGGACGAGTATACTTATCCTGCATCAGAATCGGTGGCACATCAACCAACAACGCCACTAAGCCCGACTCGTTATTCCTTTGATTCGGATTCCACATCTTCAAAAGTTCCATCCAAGTTCAGTATTTTTATATCCTGGTTTAGAGACAATTTTTTGATTCCCCCCTGGACATACATCTGGTTGGTACTTTTCTTGATATTTTTGTTCATGTCCATTGGCTTTGTCACAGTGTTTTTTCTACTAATCAATGGTCACTATTTACCTGAACGCTCTGCTGTAGACTATGTTTCTGGAACTTTGGCTCCTCATTCCTCGTCTCACATCATGAAGCGTGACCACACATTTGTGAATATTTCAGCTTTCCCCGTTGCTGATGGCATCGTATGGGATGCAGTGAACTATCAAATCCATGGTCCGACGGAAATCATTAATGTACCTAATGTCCTTCGTGTTTCAATGGGTGATGTAGTACAAAATAATATTCATTCTGATGATTGGGATGTGCATGCCGTTGAAGCATTGTTTGCCGATTTAAAATATTATGCATCTTTTAATGCTGAAGATTTATATATGAATTCTGCTAATTATGCCGATTTGTATTGTTACCAACATTGGGGTAATCATTTTCTCCATAAGCCCAGTGCCCTGCGTAGTACTGTTAACTATACCCAATGGGAACATTGTCCAAACCCCTTGCCAGGTAGCTCTCAAACTCTTCGAAATAAGTTTAATTATTTCACTGATTTTAATCGGTCGAACCCTGCATCCTATTATTTTAGACTAAATAACACATCAACTCAGAAAATTATGTTAACACACACCAAATTGCTTTATTCAGGTTCCTTTCTAAGTGCCTTAGCTGTGGGTGGTTATGAGTACTGGGATAATATAGTGGATTTAAAATCTATTTGGGGCTCCAAGCCATGGCAGGTACAGGGAACCGAGGCGTTGCATCGTGCGTGCCTCATCCCTACCCAAATTATGTTCATAAATGCTTCCATCTATCAGACTACATGTTGGGGCTTAGCAACCACTAAACAATTGAATACGCCATCAATACCATCCCTGTCGAGTTTTCCAAATGAAAGCTCACGATTCAATATGTCCCTCGTGTCCCTGCAGGCAATGTTACAAAATAATTCGTTTAATGTTTCTGAGCTGGTTCAGTCACCCTGGTTAGTATGGCCTATATCATCTAATGCATGTCAAATGCGTTTTCATGATACTGGTGCTAGCTACACACAGAATAGGCCTGATCCGAGGTTTACTGATGCCCGTACAGTCACTACATACTCTGTTGGTAAATTATGCAAACAATGGCTGCAACATTCGTCCCTTGATTCTGTTAAACAACATTTGTCCCTCCTTACAGGCAATATTGATCTGTCCGACTTTGTTTTGGGACCTCGTGGTCCCCGACCTAAGAGATTCATTTATGAAACATATAATGAACTCTGGAAGCTATCACAAATTGAAGCTGCCTCCCGTCTTCGGGAAATAGATCAAGCAAATATGGAAAAGGTGCTTGCTGTTGTTGACAATAGTATTAATACCCTGTCTTCTCGCATTTACACTTTAGAGAATATTGTGTCCTCTGTTGTCGATATTGTACAAGATGATGTTTCTGTGTTATATCATGGTCAGAATCAATTGCGTTCAGTTATGCAGTTTGCATGGACTTTACAAACGCTCAAGTTAGGTAAAGTTCCTTGGCATTTTTTGAACACCTCTGCCTTATTTCTACCTTTTAACTTAACTGACAAACAGCAATTTATGTCCATGAAGGATGCAACTTACACTCTATTACATATCGAAAAGGTGGATCCTTTGTCGTTCTCTGTTGCAGAACTCGATTCTGCTGTATGGCTAGTCCATGGGGTTATAGCTTTACCATTTTCCTTGTTTGAATTTGACTCGTGCATGAAACATTATCCTGTGGGCCGTTACCGGCCATTGGGCAGTGCTTTCCTGCATGAACTCTGGTCCTTGCCTTTCATGTATAAATGCCTTCGGGACGGCAAGGAAGTCTTTCTCACGGGGGAGTACTGCGACTCGACTATAGGTCATTCGCTTATTTGTAAACACATTAAATTGCATGGCTCATGTAGCGTTTCCTCTCCTAATCTTGCTTGTGTGCTGAAAGGTATTCCTGCTCCTGTTATTTCACCTACTTTCACTCTCCTTTCCAATGGTAGTTATTTACTTTTAAATAACGAAAACTGTTGTGGCCTGCAGGCTGGCATTCCTTACATTGTAACAGTTTCACACAGGGTTGTCTGCTGCAAAAATGTGCTTTTTCCTCCCCCTCATGGCAAGGTTGATATCTCTATTTGGCCTTCCATCCCTACCATGGAAGCAGATTTCAATAGACTGAGCAGAATAAAGGCACTATTATTAAACGAGGAAGTTATGCTCACGTCCGCCCGGGAGACATTCGTTCTCCAGGTGGCGAGTACCCACAGTGAAATACAGGCCCTTTTGAACACTAATCTCCCCCAACATTTTGGGGAGTTAATACATCGTATTTTTAACGCATCTAACACTGAAGGCCTAGTACACTTTTTTAAGGTCGTTGGGTCGGGCTTGGTGTCCTCCTTCCAAACTATTTTTGGTGTCATCCCGGCTTTCATACATTCTATATTTTCCAGTGTCTTTGGCGGTTTCCCATTGATCCTCGCTTTAGCGGCTGGTGTCTTGCTCTTAATTTGCTTTCTGCGCAATGGCTGCTCCCCGATGGGACCTGCTCGATCCAGAACGCCTCCAGCTGCTCCGTGAGCGCCTTTTGGCCGGTTTTGGTGTCTTGCCATTGGCGACACTGAGCGTGTCATATACTCTTTCATTTCGCTTTGCGTATTTCACTTGCGTGCAACCTGTGATGACTTGTGTCCGCTGTCCTTTCACCTGGACTCTGGATTATTGCCTCTCCAATTCGTCATTGTCTGTTCCGGATTTTGTTCAGTTGATGGGTCCCTTAGAGGCCCATGAGCAGGACTGTTCCGTCGCTGGCTGTATGGCGCGTGCGGCTGCACTGGGGATTTTGGCGCAATGGGATATCTGGGCGGCTGCCCAGGATCTCCTACAACGAAGCTGTTTTAATTATCACGCAAGCTGTCCCGCATTGCTTATGGATGCTCCCTTTGCTGAGGAGCATTCCTGCTCTTTCGAACTCATGGATTGGATGGCATCTATGTTTTTTGACGATTCCAATGATGAACTCTTGGAGGGTATGGCTTTTTTCTGCACTTTCACTTTCATGGATTGACCTGCCCTTCGCCGTTTGGGCGCTCCCTGTGCTCCGACATCTGTTTTTCTCCTCTGATGGGCCTCTGTCCTGGCCGCCGGACTGTCCAGGGGAGGGTGTCTTGTGGATTGTTACCTGCCTTGTTATGTTGGCCTAGGCCTGGCTGCCATGCTGCTTCTCTTTGCGCACGTTACACTGAGCCGGGCCTTCCTCGCCCTTTGCTCGTGCCAAGTTCTTTTGCACTGTCTGCATTTTCTGTTGTTCACCTTTTTGGGCTCAGTCTGCACAAACATGTACAAGGTCGCATAACAATGTATTCTGGTTCTTCCTGATATGGCCAGTCTCGCGCACCCAGACATAACATTATGTGCAATTGCCATGAAGAATTTGATATGCTTTTAATACTGTGGTTTACTAGCGCTTAAACACACTTGGAGAAATCCCTTTCAGTGAGAAGAGCTATGATGTCCTGCTGATGTAATTCTGCATCTAGAGACTGAGGTATGGGGGTTCGCTAGCCAAAGCCCAGAGGTCTTCTATTTTATAATAAACTATCTTACTGCAAGGGGAGGGTGGTAATGTTATTTATACGTTTATCCACTGAGCTCTGAGATGCTTTCCCCGTTTGTATTCTATGGAATTGTAACCATGCTGCTTATATTAGTAATATGCATTATGCTATTAGTACTGACACGTGTACTGTACATTAGAGCACGTAAGTTGGAATAAACATTTTAACCTATCCAGTGTCTCTTCCTACGCACCTTGTGGACAAGTACGAGTGAGTGGCGAAAGAGTGTTCTTGCTTCAGTGAGTCCTGAGATAAAGATACCGTGTTCTGGGTTGTCCAAACATTAGTACTTGGGTGCTAATGGGATGCTAAGCTAGTTGGGTTGGGGTTTTTGGGTGCTATGGTATATGGTGGCAAACCACTGTATTCCAGGGTCCCATTTTCCTGTGCATAGCTCTGTGTATGTGCAGAAACCTTATGACATCATGATAGAGGCAAAATTGACTACCTTGTTTCTTGGTTTTAAGTGTAAAAATGCAATTAGTTCATAGAATTCCAGTTGAATAATCAGTTTGCCTCTGTGTCCATGTCAACCAGACAGTAAAGGTCTTCAGGAATGTCGGCAAGGGCAGCAGTAGAGCAGTGGCGGTGCGTCCATTGGGGGCGCCGGGGCGTTGCCCCACTAACCGATCGTCCAGAAAATGAAATTCATCAGTCACATTCATCATCAACCAATATAATGAAAATTCATCGCGTCGCGAGTCGCGGCTGCGGCTCACTGACGCTGCGAGCCTCGGGCCTCGCCCGAGGCAATCGGAAGGGGGTGGGTGGGGCTGCGGCAGCAGAGTGTAAGTTGACTGACAGCCGCTGCCTGCAGGGTAGCGCAGCAGCAAATAGTGCGCATGTTCCGTTTTGGGCTGATCATTTTTACGATCAGCCCGAACATGCGCACTACTAGCCTTCCCTTAGGAGACCGAGGGTTGCTTCATGCAGCAACCCCCGGTCTCCTATGGGCAGGGAGTATCCCTGCTCTAGCCAATTCTGGCGCTGCTAATGCAGCATCTGGATTGGCTGAGTCTCGAGACACCGGTCCGCGCAGGACTGGGCTTGGGCTATTCATGTTACAGACTCACAGTCATAGAATTAGTACTCTTCTTTGAACCGCATTTACTGTATCAAGCAGAAACATAACTCGGAGGGTTAAACAATCAAAATGTCAGGAATTACAGCATTAGGAACTGGAAGTCGCTGTCTCAATCAGTGTGTTTGTTGTTCCCTATTCTAATTGCAATAAACTTTTTTCAAGCTTTACTATTTTTTTTCATTTTTATAATTATGACGGATCGGGCGGACTGCTCTGCGTGTGACTGAACATGCTCCGAGGGCCACTGCCACTCTGTTAATGTGTCCTTTCTTAATCTTTTCACAGGGTGCCTCTTGCTTCCTTGTTTTACAAAAGGTACCCTCCTCCCCTGGTGACTGAAGCACAGCACATTGCAAGAAGAGTGACTCAATGTACAAGCGTAGCGCTACGCAGCCATGTTTGTGCGCTGGAGTGTGAATGTCTGCCTTTATTGGGTAAATTGGGCGGTGCAGGCAGCTAATCCCCGTAAGAACATTTTCTTCATCACGAAAGGGAGTAAGAAATGATTGTGCGCTTAAGTTTACATCTGACAGGTCACAGGTGATGCCGCGGCGCTCCGTGAATAATTTTTTGACCATGTCTGCTGCGCTGCCACATGTCCTTGATGCTTTCTGATGGGTGCGGCTAGCCCGGGCACGGAGTCTAAAAGCATTGGCGTGTCCTCCTACGTTATCTAACCTCGGCATCTAACCACGCGCACCTGGCAAAGCAAGCTGCGATCCAAGGAGCTCGCTTCACCTCACCTCTCAGTGTACCTCGGGGAACGTTAAGAGTAAGACCTATACATCGGTGCCCAAAAACTGCCCATGATAGGCAAATTGAAGCATTGCAGCGTTTCTAGATTGAGGGAGTGCTGTGTACCTCTCGGGGAACGTTAAGATTTGACCAATGCTTGTTAAGACTTTAATAAACTATAAGGGAACAAATCCTTCCTTTTGGCTTATTCAAATCGATTCAAATGATGCTTTATTAACTTTCGGGTGGCGCGCGTGGGTGGGGTGGCACTGCCGCACTTGCTTGGAGAAGCCCGTTGTATGGCCAATCACTGTGGCTTATGTGAAGCCAATGTAGACAGTGATTGGCCATTTCTGTGGTGACGTGACACGTCGTCTCGTCGCACTCTCGCAGCAGGCGTCACCGCGGCCACCCGACACGGTCACCTCACACTTCCTCGTGTTCAGCTTTTCTATAGACACAGTGCTCGAGCTCGTGGCTGACGACGTACTTCGGCTTCGGTCGGATCCCATCCTGCCTGATCACTCAGAAAAATTGATGTTGTTTAAAGTAAGAATCGGAATCCGTGACCGTGATTTTATTATCAATGATTTAAATCAAATGCGCCATTAATTTCTTAAATGCGTGTGCGTCATCATTGTTGATGGAGGATGGTTCAAGTCATGGCTGTCAGCCTGTCAATAATGCAATATGTGGGGCGCCGGGGCCCCAGGGGTGAGAGGCCGGGCCCACACAGCCGAAGTATGTGTGCATGTAGGGCCCGGGGTAGTGGCGTAAGTTAGTAGTACACAGGGCGCGCAAGGCCTGCCCTTCAGGCACTGACCAAACAAACGTCACCGCTGACTTGGCCCTTCCTGTCGGCTGAAGTGCCGTTGTGCCTGCTGTACAGTGTAGCCCCCCTGCACTGGAACACCCTACTGCCAGACATCTGTGCAACCTCCTGTCTTTTAGACTTCAAAGGAGACTTGAAAAATTACCTAGTGCAGCTCAAAAAACTAGAGTAAACACTCCCCCACGCTGCCACAAAATCGGCCCAATGCCATCTCACCGTTTTATGTTCTATTAGAGGAAAAACAATTGTCTTAGATTGCGTTTGTCTTCGTCGGTCAAGTCCATATAACTGGCACAAATAATTCATACTTGAACAGTTCTTTTATACACTGATTTGATTGTCAGATTTCTCATTGAAATGTTAATGGTGTTAAATAAAAGAAATAACTACACCCAGCACATATGCTTTAACTATCGTCATGTCAGCTGACCACCCATATTGTATTGTCTGCTCATAAATAGCAGAAGCACTACAGATTCAGGTAATTCAGGTGGTGAGTGGGCTGCTTGCTTCTAGATTGTAACGGAACTGTTATTTTTATAGTTGCTTTTCGAGTGACATCCCTCATGGTGTCTATTAGAGAGATCAGAACATACTGAGGTACCTACCTACACGTCTTGTGAGCACAATCACCAGTGCAAGAAACTGATGTGGCATTGTTCCCTGCGTATATAGTACACTCCTCTTCCCCCCCACTCGTTTACCCCCACTCCCTCTAGTGAGTATTTATGGGTTGCGTTTTGTCTTGTATATTGGATAACTACACCTGACCAATGTATGTGTATCAATGTTTTCTTTATTAAAACATTTAATAAAAATAAAAAAAAGACTGCCTTAGGGAACAAAGCATTTCTCAGTTTGTATGAAACTTCTTGTGAGCACAACCAGGTCTTTGCCAGACAGCGGTGTAGCGACCAGTTGAGAGCTGTTTGTCGATCTATGAACACACAGAAGTCTCTGCTGAAAGTTAATTAGCTGGAATGATGGACCCTCTTGGGGAGAAGCTTTATGCACGAGGCATAATTTCTTAAACTTGATGATTTTAGTTTGGGCTGAACTGTTCCTAGTGGAGCCGAACCAGGGCCGATTTGCATATTGTTTGTCCCTGTCTGAAGAGGCATAGTGGGAAAAAGTGATGGTCTGGTAGGCAGCCCAAGTAATTACTAGTGGATGCGAGTAATTCAAGCATTCCTCTATGCGACACCCTAAGTATGGCAGGCAGGTATTGGTCCGGTCTTCACTGTGCCTCAGGAATCAAGTTGCACCCTACTGACTAGGCATAAACAGCCCAAAACTGGCTATGGGTTGCTTTCCCGTTCAGAGGGTGACCTCACCTGGCAGTTTGGGGTGGACTATTGGAGCAAGGCCAGGGTTGACTTGCATATGGCTGGTCCTTGTCTGAGGAGGTCTGGTGGGCAAAAAATGATGAACTGGAATACTGACAAGTAGTTGGGATTAATTCATGCATTGCGAGTTTGAATTCTTATACAACTTTTAGTAAGCAACTAAAAACGTGGCTCTTTTCTTAACCGTAATGAGTACATTTCAGTCTCACTTACTGAGAGCATGTTTAAACTCTCTCTGCTTTCTCAAATTTGCTTGAAAATGCACCTTTTTTTCCACTCTTTTTTCAAACTTTTCTTGGGGGGAGAAGCCCCCCCCCCCCCCCGAACACCCCTTCAGTTGTTCGGGCTCGCTCGCTACGGTGCAGTATGACAATCATTTTAGGCCCACCACTTTCAAATGTCACCATCCGCCACTGCAGTAGAGGCTCAGATGTGCCAGCTCACATGGTGCCACCATGAGTCACACAATATCGGCACACTTCACAGGGTCACTTGGCGAAGAGCCGATATCAGAGGCTGAGCTAGAATCCCTTTCACAGAATGGGTTACTGGCATGTGTGTGGAGCTCTACACTAAAGAAATCCATTACAGATTTAAAAACCTCGCCGTGGGAGGTGGCTCAGAAGCCTTTGTGTTTTTGGCCTGGAAAAGAGTGGCCAGTCCCACCCCCTTCGGTCTTGGCCCATCCAATGTTCTTCCATATCCGCTCAAGCGGTGACACCTTAAAACTGCACCCTATATCGAGGGCCCCACCCGCTTAAATGTCCCTCTAAGTCCTATCAGGCTGTGACTACTTGAAAGCCCCGCCAGATCTCCAAACCCCGCCTCCTGTCACACAGTAAGAAAGTTTTCCAAGTTGGGAGATCTGGAGGCAACACTTTTTTTCCAGTTGAAGGGTGAGGGGCAGTGAGAAAGTCGAGGGGGTGTGAAATGCACAAGTCAACACGGCCATGTGTTTTTGCAATGGATGGGCAGGAAAGTTGTGAGGAATAGAACATCAGTCAGTGGCTCTTTCCACTTCGACATCACCTTCAATCACTTAATTTACCTCGTCTCCTTTCCTCACCTCAGACAGCTCTTTTCCCCTCTTGTTTTCTCCTCTCCGGCCCCCGGATTTCTCCGTTTCCTTCTTCCCCTGCTTGGCGAAGAATCAACTTGACACATTACCAGGGCGGCGCAGCCAAACATAAGACACTTTTTCCGACACATGGACAGTTTTAGGTGCTAAAAACACCCAAAGCAAACGAGCCTGCTGGTTTTAATTTCTTCCTCCAGAAGAAAACAAGAGTCTTTGTAAGTGAGGGTGTATGCCGCAGAAGACAAGGCAGTTCTTGTGTGCACCAGCTGTTTCCGTTCTCTGGCCACCATAAACTTGTGAGCGGGTTCTCAGCCGAGGGTGCACGCATTCTTTCTGCACACGGACAGCAACTCTAATCTGAGGGGTCGTAACAGGGGCAGTAGAAAAAAAAAAGTAATAAAGAGCAAGATTACTTTTTTCGTTTCCAGTCCTTAATTTGTGCTGGTGGTTGACACCAGCATTCATCTTTGTGCAGGGCTCAAGTCCTAAAAAAAGAAGCGGGGGACTCACAAAGTTAGGCAGAATGGGTGTGACATCACTGTGCCTGTCATCACTGCGTGTGACATCACAGAACAAGACATAGCATGTGGCATCACAGGAAGTGGCATTACAAGCCATGACCTCGCAGGAAGTGGCATCTAATCTTAAGACCTCACATATGTTTAGCAGGTCTATCATGAGTACATTTGAGCGCATTACAATATTTAAATTAGATTTTGCATTAGGGTGTGCCAAAATATTGACGCAACCCTGACACAAAATCTGGTCCTCAACGTATACATTTATGTTTTTTTAAACCCGCCACTAAGAAATTGGCAACAAGGTGAAACGTGACAGTAAATCTGTTCTGCTTAATTGGTTGCAATGTCTGTATTTAAAATATCTTATGGGGTTAAGGCACCTGCCGCAGAGATCTTTGTGCGCCAGTTAAATCTCAGGGAATAATAATAATAGTAAAATAACTCTAGAGGATAGCGTATTTGCTGGAGAGATCTGTGTTTTACCTAGTCCTAGTTTTGAATCAAAGTAACATAGAGGGTTAATATGTCTCCTGCAAAACACATTATGTAATACGCAGATGACAGATTTTTATTTTATGTAAATTGGTAAGTGGGTTACTGCTTTTAAGACAGAGATCCTTTCGTTACTTGCAGTTCATAAATTGTAATCCTTCTAAAATAGCACGGTGAGGTATGAAGGACCTCACTGTCTTATGTAACACATCCTTTATATTGATGTACACACATGAGTTATTGTAAATGTATAATCTGTACGTGTGATGTAAAGTGCTCTGACAACCTGCAATGGGATGAGTAGTGGCACTGCTAATCCCAATGCAGGGTTTCAGTGCGCTTTACATCAAAACATACACAGATAACAATTTAAATACCACTATTTTGTTTTATTTCTTTTATAGCACTTTAGCACTACCGTAGTGCTAAAGCGATATAAAAGAAATAAAACAAAATAATGGTATTTAAATTGTTATTTGTGTAAATACTGGGGCGACCAAGCATCAAAAGTTCTTACAGTGCATGCATAGCTCTTATATACAGGGACTGAACAAAGTCAAAAGCATTTCCCACTTTTAAGTATCTGTGAAGTGATAAGCTATGTGCCTTTATTTCCCCTTCATTGCATCTAGGTGTGAGGCGTCCAATAGCTTCCAGGCAGGATTCTCCAACAAATAGAGGCCTAATGGCCCCTTAAACCTGGCTTTTGTTATGGGCGAAGCTGGAATCTGATAGGCCTCTTCCCCGCATGTACTATTCTGCTCGGAACAAAAGCAGACACAGTGCAGGCGTTGCTGAAAGTGTCCGGGTGTCAGAAAATTACACCGAGACAATATGGTAGGGAGTCGCCGATGTCCCATGAGTACTTACCATTACCTAAACACCCCAACGTCACAACAATGCAATGAGCCCATTTCTTATTTCTTGATTAGGGGGTCATAAGACCCCTGGCTGTATTTTTTTTTTTCTCACACAATAAAAACATGTTTCCATAACATTTTTACACAGTAACGACATTATTTACATCTTGTTTACAAGTGAGACCTAGCCTTAACAGAGACTCTAGTACATGGGAATCACCTAACCATAACTATTCTGTTTCTGTGCAACCAACAAAGGCTTCCGTAACCGTTCCGAGTGAGATCAAGACTGGCTCTGTGCCCCTTCTTTTACCCCTCCTCCGTCCCAAAGGATCGGGTCCCACCTTCCCTCTCCCATCCATACAGGGAGGTCTCACACCTCAGACGTTTTTGTGCAGGGGGACCGGCTGCCCTTAGGATACCTACCGCAGGCACCGCCTACACCAAGGTTCCTCTTCTCCCAAGGGCCAGTGCTAGGTTGTGCCTAAATGTGCCTGCGGTTGATAGGTAAGGACCGCATGTCAATGACCGCCCAGAACCCCCTGCGCCACTGCCACCTCCTTTCGACTTGGTGACAGCACCCCTTGTAGGGTCCAGGGACGCAGATGTTAAATTTGGTATAAAAAAGGATGTTGTAAAAGGGGCCGAAGTGTCCCCTCCCAATCTTGACCTCACCCGCCCAGCTTAAATAGGACAATTCAATAGAATTCAATACATTGACTGCTAAGAAAAAGAACAAAACAAGGGGGGGTTAAACATGATATTACATACAATACCTACATCATGATAAATCACTAGAAAAGAAAATACATTGTTATCACTAAATCCCTCATTGCCCAGACCTGCGCAAGCACCTCCTTGGGCACCCTGCTCTGGGGATGGTGGGTGGGGAAATCTCTCCAGCCCGTGCGGCTCCTGGCAGGGCAATGCTCTGGGAGGGGGCACACTAGCAGCCGGCAGCGCGTGGGTGTTGCGGGGGGTGGGGAGTCCTGTAGCACAGCGACCGCGTCCTCTCACGGCTGCAAGCAGGAAACAAAAGACCTGCTCGCTGCCATGTGGCTGTTTAAATAGGGGCGGGATCTAGCTGTACTGCCCTTCCGGGGCAGCGCCTGCCCTACCCAAATTGCCGGTGACCTTGTCTCTGGGAAGGCTGAGATGACCATGCCCCGGCCCCATGGATGGCCCCCGGATCCCCGCCATATCGTCGGCTCTCCCAAGGAGGGGGAGAGCCTCTGTTAGTTCAGAATATTTAGAGAAGTAGGAAAGGACTGTCACTCTGCTGATTGCGGGCAGCTTTACAGCAGGGTAGACGGTGTCTACCCTCTGAAAATAGAGGGTAGACGGCGTCTACCCTCGACTCAAGCCCTGTCTTTGGGGAGCTCCGATTATTTGTTTTTATATTCAGACTTTGGCCATGAGCAAGGGATCGAAAGGCAGGAAAAGGGAACAAGAAGAAGGAAAAAAAGATAGGATAGCAGTGACAAGGGGAGAAATTTGGGATGAAAAAGAACCTGCAAATGTGAGAGACAGGAAGAGTATGGCTGTGGATGAAAGATGCATGACGTGGAATCAAGACTATGTCGACTTCGCATTCCGCAACTTCTGTATACTGTAGGAAGAGACTCAGAAGAAAACATTTTGGCTCTTGTACTTATGTGGTTTTTTTAATAAATTAAAAAGTGAGCCTTGTCCATCCCCTAGACATTTGTGTGCCATAGGGGTTACAGGTAAGCCTGGGCAGTGAACTCCGCTCGCTGAGTTTGCGGAGTTTTCGGAACTCCGCGTTACGGGGAGCTCACGGAGATCCGAAAAACTCCGCCCCGGGTAGCGGAGTTTTTTTCCTTGCTCGCGTTCGTCAACGCCAAGTTGGCGAGCGCAAGCGAGGAAAATCCACCTCCCGGCGTAGCACGGCGGAGTTTTTTTCCCACTTCGCGGAGTTTCGCGTAGCGCAACTCCACGAATTCCGCCCAGGGTTAGTTACAGGTTGGACATAGAGTCAACCCTGTGAAAACACCGGGGGTCAAAGCATACAGGAGGTCACTTCCGCTACCCTTGTGATGTTGGTGAATTGAGGTCCATGATTCTGCAAGGGTTAAAGTCTGTACTCTACCAGAAAATTGATGGGGGATACGGAGCCAAAGGAGATGGGAGGCCAGATAGTGGCACCAAGATGCTCCAACACAGGCAGCTAGTGGAACTGATGGTTAGGCCTGTGGAAGATCCCCCGATTTTTTGGAAACTGAGGTGGGAGGCACTTTTCTAGTAAGTAGGTGGATTTTAAGTACATGGCATGTATCCCTGCCCCCAAGTTAGACACCACCACCCATATTTCGTTATGGATATTATATTTGGATTTCTTTCTTAGAACAAATGGTGCCCAATTTATGTCACCTAAAGATCTACTACTCAAGGAGTCTGGCATCAACCTCACAATGTTGTCATGTTTAATCAAGATGAAATACAAAGCTTCTCCTCCAGTTCTCCGATATTAGGTTGTAGCTACGGCCCCTTCACCGGGGTCATTTTTTTGAAATGCTTACTTGAACAAAGCAGGGCCGTACTGGCCTTTTATTCCACCGGGCATTTCCACAATGAGTGTGTGCTTGGAGGCTGGTTTTGAAAGCCTAGGGCCACTACTCATTCTTCTGTCACTTTCTCCAGCTGCCCATGGTCAGTTGCAGCAGGCAGAGGGGGCTTCAAGTGGGAGAGAGAGGGGACAGAGCGAGACAGAGAGGGATAGAGCAAGAGATCACTCAATGAGAGCAGAGAAGGGGAGAGACAATGTATGGATGGAAAGAGTGAGACAAAGGAGTGGGGCTGGTTTGAGCATTTGTGCCAGGGCTCCTTTTGGTTCCCAAGTATGGCCATGGAACAACGGATGTGAAAGTTAAACACAAAATATCTTTACCATGCTTAGGACTGAGCTGTTCTCAAAAGAAATTCACAATGCCCCCACGTGTTCCTCAATTTTCATTCATTCTTACGTATTGACTCAATCTGTCAGTGTCAGGGCTGAAATCTTTGTTTCATGCTACCCAAATCAGGACCCCTGTGGTTCCACTGGGATTATAGGCCCACCTCACCTCATAGTCCTTCATTAAAGGAAAAAAGTAACTCAAGAAAATTTGGGTCAAAGTTCTGGATCCTGGGATTTTTCTCATGACCTTAAAGAAGTCCCAGGTGGGTATTTAAAATAAAGCCTCCAATCTGCGACCACCTACGTGAAGGTTTTTTAGAACACTGGGTGAACAGCTCTCTCCAGACTTCAGCTCAAACTCCATCTCTTGCAACTACTGCCACACGCAGATTGAGTACAAGGTGAGACTGCAGCCGGCCCACCGGGTCATACTGGACTGTTACCAATGGTTCTGCATTGGCCACAATATTCTTCGATATCTATCTGCCGGGTCTAGGCAGCACATCGCCTGTGGCGTAGCAAGGATGCCATGGGCCCTGGTACAAACAAGGAAAATGGCCCATTTGACTGCTGTTGGAGTAGCATTTATCAGGCTTCAATGGGTCCCTCAGGGCTCTGGCCCCTGTGCCACTGCACCTGCTACACCACCGGTAGCTACAACCCTACACATCTCAGTCAATGGGGTACAGACTTCCGTAAAATGCGGTCAACACTCAGATTATACTCGACTGAGAGAACGTCACGTTCCTGTGCCGCAGGAAAAGGCAAACTATGTGGCTGCAAGTCATCCCGCACAGCTCAAGAAGGATTATCCCATTCTAAGGGCACTGCCCCCCTCACATCCACCAAGTTTTTGACTGGATCCCAACGCGGAGAGAATGAATACAAAAATACAGGCATTTGTGCTAACATGTAGCATCTTCCAGTTCCACAGACACAGACCCTTACACAAACAAGATAAACCCCCCCATATACTATTTGACCAGATCACTCGGCTACTTCCGGCCGGGCGCCCCCTGCAACTAGCAGCAGGGGCACCATTAGTCGCACCACGAGCAGGAGCCTCGGCAAGGAGAAGTCTATTACTATGTCTATTTTGGTCAAGAGGTCGCATGACATCATCGGGAGGAGATAGTCGGTCAAAGGCCTCTTAAGGATCCCGGTCAAGGTCTCAGCCACTTCTTCCTTGGCTGCACACACCTGCGGGGTCATTTCATATCTTGCATGTGCAGAGGCCATGGTCCAGGAAGGGATTTGTGGGGACGCAGGAAGATTGACTGTTCGGTCATGGGGATAAGGCATGTGAGGGGAGGTTCCAATGTGGCAGCACGCCAATCAAGTGATAAGTGCCAATCACGGTCCCACAAAGGGCCTTATTCCGGCATGGGGAGTTGTGTTTTTGGGGGCCGAGCGTCCGTGAACGGGCTTAGGGAGGGATGCATCATTGATTGCCTGTTCAAGGGGCGGCATGTTGATGTTGCATGCGGGGAGAAACCCCAATTTTGGAGGCACTGCGATCACAAAATCTTTTTCAGTGCTGATCACGCAGTGGCGCCCGGTCGGGCAGTATACTATTGTGCATGTGGTCCGTTTACACCAACAGTGGCCTTTTATGCGGATGGCATGTTGAGGCTGTATGTGGTGGTGGGGAAGCTCCGATATGGTGCCACATGGATCACATCATACGGAAGGTGTAGTTCGCGCAGCATACGTGGTAACCCTTTGTAACAGTTCCTGTTTCATTGATGTGAGAACATGTAGGGTTGATTGCCTGTATATAATCTATATAATATGTGTGTGATATAAAAGCTCTCGGACACCCTACAGTGGGATGAGTAGCGCAATAAAGGGATTAAATAATCAAGCTGGAGGTGAGCACCAAGGGTTGGGTGCTCGGGCAGGTGCCATGTAGGTGCCTGGGGACGGACCTATGGTCCGTGAGGGACTCTGGGTACATGCGGGGAAGCCTCGATCCGGCGAACGATCACACCGTGTTATGGGTGACGATCGCGCAGATGCATCTGCTAATGATTTCTGCTTTTATTCAAGTGCACAGCATAGCAGGCGGGAGCCATTAGCACTTCAGACCGGGCAGGCTGACGGGGTGCAGGGAATGCTTTTCCTCCTGTGAGAAGGTAAGAGAGCAGGGCCACAAGCCTGGCATACGAGCCGAGTCCTGCAGGTCGGGGTGCTCATCGAGGCAAATGTTTGGGTGGCCAGCGTCCATCTGCATGTTCATTCGTGTCTCTTTGAGGGACTAAAAAACAAGTAGAGCTTGACCTGTTCTTATCAGTTTAATATCTGTGTATCATTGCGGGCACTCATATGAGCTGGGACATGGGTGGAGCGCTACAACAGCTTTGGGCAGGAACTGTTTCAAGCGGCATTATTGTGCAATGGTCGTTTCTGAGGGTCAACTAATCTTCTGTCATATTCTTACAGTTATGGCACCACAATGTGCACATTCTTCCACTGACAACCGGGCTAGGCAGGAGGAACTTTGCTCGTTTAGCGCCTTGTGGAAGGCGGCACAGACATGGCATCGACTGGGCGCTGAAGCGGATGTCGTGGGCCCAGGGGTGGAACAGCCAGCAAGGGCAAAATGGAATAGAAGTGTGCCAGCACGGTATAATGACACGCTCCCAGCAACGGCAGAAGATCTGTCTCAGACAACCCCCTGCACGGAGGGCGAGTCTACGGGTGAGGTGGTCCATGTCCCCCCCACCATCCCTCCCCCCCCCCCCCGGTAGGGCAGGGCACCACGTGGCCGGCCTACAATGGAAAAGTGGGGGTGATGGGACAGAGTAATGTGGTAATATTTCCAACTTCACAAGGGGAAGCTGTGCCTGCGACCGTGACTCCCCCCGTTCCCACACAAACAGCCCCAATCGCATCCTTCCTATCTAATACGGGTGGGGTTAGCCAGGTGGGAGGAAGTGTCCCCTCGCAGATGCTCATGGTAGGGACCAGTACGGGTCTGGCGCTGGCGGATGGGGGTAGCATTAGCGCTGGCACCGCAGTGCCACAGGTTTGGACGCAGCCAGGGATGGCAACACCTCCAGTGGGGGGTGGGGTGGCACAGGCCACATTCAATTCCAGCCCGGTCCTGTTTTGTACGGCGTGCCCCACAGTGACACCCTAGTTGGCAATGGCATGGCACATACCGACAGAAACAAGGGAAAAGATTCACAAGGGGGAGTTCTGTGATGTGTTCGATCTGATGAACGTGGGTGTCATCCCCGGGAAAGGCAAATTGTGGAAGACTGGGGAACATAAATTGAAGAGGGTGGGGGTGGAATTGTTCCTGAAGAACTGGGTGATGGGCTTCTACATTTAGTTTGCTATCCATATGGAAAAGTTTCCTGCTTTGGCGCAGCAGCTGTTTGGATCTATGTCATGGATACTCAGCATGGCTTTGGACTTCCAAGGCTCAGCCTGGCTGCAATATGACACAAAATTCAGGCAGATGAAGGAGATCAGACCCGAGGTAGCATGGAATCAGAGGGAGATTATATAGAGCACGAAGGGAGAAAGATAGAGACTGAGCAATAACCACACCTGCCTCCAAAGTAACTATATTACACAAAAATGGTGTTCTAACTGTACACCAGATGCCTCTAAGGAAGAGATACCCCAGGCCTGGATGTGTGGGTCCGATATTTATATTACTTCATATCCACAGAACCACATTATGTTTGTGTGTCTCCTAATGAGAATTGTCCTCCTTCTTTGATGAAAAGGTTAAAGCTATATATAGGTCCTTCCCTCATCACGACATTAACAATGAAGACTCTCATCCAGCCATTAATAGGCATCCTACCTTGCCTTTATTGTCGGAATTTAAAGCAGTCACTCGAGAAGAAGTCTCCGTAGCCCTAGCCAAGATCAAATCAGGTTCCCCAGCAGATCCTCTCCCACCCCGTTCCTGCACTAACATAGTCCCTCTTCTCTTAATTAAACTTACAGAGATATTTAACATGTCACTGGATCAGGCCACGGTCCCTACTAGATGGAAAGCAGCACAAGTTAAGCCAATTCTAAAAAAGCCTGCCTCAGACCCACAGGTACCAGCTAACTACCGTCCTATCTCGCTGCTGCCATACTTTGGAAAGGTACTTGAGTCCTTGGTTAATCAACAGCTTACCGCCCATTTGGAAAACCACGGACTCTCGACCCATCGCAATCAGGGTTTAGGGCAGCACACAGTACCGAAACAGCAGTGGTAGAGGTAGTCGACAATATCAGGCTGGCCCTGGACAACAGGGAATCAGCCATGCTGGTCCTTTTGGATGTGTCAGCCGCTTTCGACACCATCTCCCACAGCATTTTAGAACAACGGCTTTGGGAGGTGGGAGTCAGGGGAAAGGCCCTGGACTGGTTCAAGAACTATCTAATGAACCGTACAACCACAGTACAAATAGGTACCCTGGCCTCATGTAGTAGGTCTGTAAGCATAGGAGTCCCTCAGGGCTCTATCTTGAGCCCAATGCTTTTCAACCTCTATGTAACACCTTTGGCCAGGGTAATCAGGTCCTATGGCTTTGAGACAGTGTCATACGCTGATGACACTCAGCTGTTAATCACGCTTGGTCCTGATCCTATAGACACAATGACCCGTTTAAAAAATTGTATGATTCATATTAACAAATGGATGGGCAATAACAACTTACAGCTCAACGGCAGTAAGACAGAGATCATCCTGTTTGGTAGGGCCGAGGAGTACTGGTCCAACGATTGGTGGCCCCAAGCGCTGGGCCCATGCCCATCCCCTAAACAAGCAGTGCGCAATCTTGGAATAACGATTGACAATAAGTTGTCAATGAAAAATCTTGTAAATCTTGTAATAGGCACTTGCTATGGGATTTTGCGGAAATTACGCAACATCTTTAAATGAATTCCCATTGAATCCAGAAAACCATTGGTTCAGGGACTTATTGTAAGTCGTGTGGACTATGGGAATGCCTTATTAGCCTCCATAAATGAAGATCTATACTCAAAACTTCAGATCTTGCAGAACACGGTTGCCAGACTCATTTTAAATCTTCCATCAAGAGCCCCATCAGTTCCCAGTCTGAGGATTCTTCACTGGCTTCCGGTAAAAAAGAGAGGTCGTTTTAAAATTCTATGTCTCACCCACAAGAGCATACACGGAACCGGACCTAGTTATTTAGCTAAAAAACTAAACTGGTATCAGCCAGGTAGACTCCTAAGATCTAGCACAAAACATCTCCTCACTCCGCGACGAATGCGCACTGTAAGAAACGGTGGTCGATCTTTTTCTTTTCTTGCCTCCGACTTCTGGAATAAGCTTCCGTCTCATCTTCTTTCCATCTCTGATCACAAGCTTTTTCCAAGGGAACTAAAAACTTGGCTATTCGACCATCAATAATGTTGTTCAGATCTGATCTCTAGCCTATACGGAGTCTTCGCAAGCGCCATGAGACCTTTCAGGTGATTTGTTCGCTTAATAAGTTCCTCTGACTTTGACTTTGAGAATGGCAATTCCAAGAATTGGACGAAGTGCACTCACTCACGTAATGTGACATGCTTTATCATAGGCCACCTCATCCCACCCTGGTAGGACAATACCACCAGGGCGAGCTCGACCTCGGGTTGGACTGTCCCTAGGGAGTTCTTAGATATTCTTCTCTTCTAACCTTGAGTCTCTTGGCTCCACAAATGACACAAAACAACATATCCGGCCACTGTGGTGAACACAAACACATTTTAATGTGTTGTATTAGTGTTCGCTTACTGTTTGGAACAATCTAAAATACTCAGAATGGAGCAGAATGTTTTTTTGCTTTTAAATGTAGATTTATTATGCTTCTGACATAAAGAGGTGCAATGTCTGCAAGTTTAATGTAGCCAGGGCATATTCAATATTGCACGATCCACGCATTAAAACCATTTACCCATTTATCAGTGATTAATCCTGACACATGCACTTAGATTTATACTATTAAATTCTGACCCTCTGTTTAATCACCACTATTGTGAAGTGCAGAATTAAATCCCACACAAATGCTAAAGGCCGCTAACATCTTGCGGTCACCAGTACCTCAGACATCAAAAGCCGGATCCCAATTGCACAAAAGAAAAATGCAGTGCAACCCCTAAATAAGGCTAGTACAAGCGTTGTTGGCACCCTAGGCCGAAGGCGATTTGACCAGTTTACAACAGGTCATAACTGGAGTGTCTGAGGTTAATTTAGCACTCCTAGGGGGCACTCAATGGACTGCAGGCTGCTTTCAGAGCAGAATGGGCTGCCATGCCCCAAGGCTCCTGGTTAGTCGTGGCCTAATGCAGCGGTGGGACAGTTTGAGCATTTTTGTCATGGCCGATTTTGGTTTCCAGTCCGGAAAGGGTGGTATCCTAGGCAACTGCCAAGTTTCACCATGCCATAGCATAGGCTGTGATCCCTCAAGGAGTGCCAGATGAGGGTAAACATGATAGCAAAACCAAAGCAGCCGGCAGTGCTATCACACACTAAGGACAAAACTAAACCACAGGGTAGAATTAACTGACCCATGTATGGCCCTGTCTAATCTTGGCATAGTCCCTACATATACTTTAGCTTCACTTCCTCAGGGCAAGGATTCCATGGACAGCCTCCAAGGCTTTATGAACTGAACTTGCATCTCTGCCACTTCTGAAGACTCATCAGGTAATTTTACTACAAGGTCCAAACTGCAAGACTGGGGAAAGAGAAAGGTCTACTTAAGCCATGAACTACACCTCTAGGTGAGTACTGGTGCCTGATGGAGATCTTCCACACAATATGCCTGTCTGCTTGGTTTTACCAAGATGGCTTACTAGAAGCGAGTGTCAACGAACCGAGGGAAATGACTGTCTTACTGACCAGTGTCCGCGATGCTGTGATGTTTCAACTGCTTTCCAACCAGCTCTGCTTCACTCCTCTGAAGAGCCCCAAACAGAGCGAAACATGTATCAGGATTTACACTGTGTAGGTATGTAGCATATGTATAGCCAGAAACCACTAAGCTGTACTTCCACCTACACACTAATACCAAGACCACAATGCACTTGTTTGGGCTACCAAGCTAAAGGCATGACGAAAAGAAGACGATGAAAGTATTATACTCAAACATAAGGATCATAATGCAAAGCAGAACTTGAGAGAGCGAGAAACTGCACCTGAAAGTTATTACTGCTAGTCTGGTGGTATGCAGATTTGCTGGGAGATTGATCCACGCATGCCTACGCTACCCTTAGTATGGGAAACTAGTTTCCAATGTCCCGAGGTTGAAACCATTTTCCATTTGGAAGCCCCATTCTCGAGTCGGTCTTTATGCTTCAGGAGATTTGGCCTCCAAGACTGGACAGCACCACAAGGGGGAGTTTACCAGCGATGTAAACAGTGCCAATAGAACCTTTCCTGTCCCACCCACCATGGTGCTCATTAAGCAATTAACTAGTTGTTTGGTCTAATCCCAGTGATCAGGCGATGAGGGAATCAGGTATGTGAGCCCCTAGGCCTCTTCCCTCGTTTGGCAATTATGAGACCCACACTCGGATATGTCTGCCTTACATGCATCCCCTGGCACCTTTCTATGTTGACTGACACTATCAGGTTTTTCAAACTCATGCCATTTTTTAGTAGCACAAATTTGCCAGTGTTCTGACTTTTTCTGACTTTGCAGCCTCTCTTTTCAATACCATGATGGTGCGTTATTTATTTTGTTTTATTTATTTATGAAGTTTTATTTAGCGTGAGCATGACCTGAGAGGGTATCAGAGCGCTTTACATGAAGGCGAAGTAAGAGATATGTGTGAGATCAAGAACCAGTCACATATACAAATGACCCTCTCTGTGATAATACAGACATTAAACGACCAAGAATGAGAACCTTTTCACTGATCGCCTCCTTGACACCACAATTTGCTGCTGGCCAGCTTTTCCTGCTTCCTTCCACTGAGCGCCCTCTTATTCAGTTTACCACAATAGCCATTATTCCAGAGGAGCGCATAGGGGAAAAAAAAACAAATGTGCTAGAATATGTAAACAAACAAGAAGAGAAAAAAATACCTTGTGCCATCAAAAGAAAGCAATACCCTGCATTAAGTACAACAAAAATGACTTTTATATTTAAAAAAACAAGCATTGGCAAAACCAATATATCTTCTTTATAACAGGAGTCTCGTCCTGCAGGCTTTGACAATGTTTGTTTGTAGAGCCACGTTTTAAAAAAAGTAAAAGAAAAGCATTTAAATATACTAGAGAAAAATAAAACATCTCTTATGGTATCAAAACTGTACATTGAATTCAATGTTTTTAATCTTTATAAATGGAATTGTCAGAATTAAGCTTGCCAAGGCCCACTTTAGTTTCCACAGGATTTCAGCCACTTGGCCCTCTGTAGATGAACGAGGAGCAGATTTATGGGCCTCCAGAAAAAGTGTTATACAAAGTTCACTTTCCACCTTAGACACCAGCGAAGTGCATTAAATGATCCTTCACTCAGCACCATAAAAGTCGGTGTGTGCCACAGTGTGCGTTTTCATGTATTTCATGGAATACAGGCAATAAAACGAAAACAACTTGTAAAATATGCTCTTCAATCATGCCCCAGTAAACATATCCCTATAGCTGTGCTTTTCAAGACAAGCTGGGAGGGGTAGAAAGCAACGCAGCACAGGGCACATTTGAGGGGCGCACACCAGGAGGGAGAGAGCTAGAAAAAAAGTTGACCCCTAAAGTGGAAGGAAACAAGTCAGCCAATCAAAAAGGTCTTAAACAAGCTATGCTCCAGGGGAGAGACAAACACAAGAAAAGGATAGCAAGTCGCTGAATAAGAAGCAATCAAATGAGGTTGACAATAGCACCAGCCAATGGTAAGCAATGGATGGGCTTTAAGCTCACTGTAAGTTCACAATTACAGCTTGCGCTGTCTGGTAGTTCAGCCCTAATAAACGGAAAGCAACTAGTGTACTTTTAGTCAGTCAAACTTGTGTGCTTTTAATTAAAGACAAAATAAAAAATGAAATCCAACTTTAAAATGTACCCATTCTTCACACAAGTAATTAATCACATACTGTCCCAGCGGCGGAATACTTAAACTCCCCCTTGGTAACCCCATTCCAGCAACTAAACTCCTAAGAAGGCCAGACCACAACAGGATCTGCTTCTCATCATCCCCATTGGATGAGAGGGAACTGAAGAGGGGTACTGCTCTAGAGCAATGCAAAGGCAGTGCACACTGACTTTTTTGTTCTTGGGCCATTGAGAAACCAGGAGTAGATATGCATGTTATTTCGTTTGGCCCCATCATTCACCAACCATTAATCCCCATCACCACTCCACCTCTGGCCCATACATCATGCTACCCAGCGGCATGCCTCCTCCTGCCCTTTCAGCAACATTCAGACCACTAATGGAAACCGAGATAACACACAGGCTTTTACCCCCACGCCTGCATCTCCTCTACCCTCGTTGGTCACATTATCAATCAATCAGTTAGTGACTAACATAAAGCAAACTCTGTCACATGAATTCCGTCCCATAAAGTTGCATTCCCGGGGATGGTTTGATTCATCTTGCACTAATGCCCTGGCTGACTTACATCTGGCCGTGAGCACTGACCCGAAAGACAGGGAACTTGTTAGAAGATCACGCACACTATATAGAGAGGTTTGAGCAGTCAGGATAAAGGAGCTGAAGGAGAAGGCCTAGGAGGCTCTTCAGACAGCTAGAAAGGTTAAGGACAGCTCTGGTTTTTGGAAGGTGCTAAATGCCCCCTATTTCAGGGAAACCTACTGGCCTCTCCACAGATGTACACATACAGGAATCAAGGTGAACAGAACACTGTTCGATGATATTCTTGAGTGACGCTGGGTCGTCGGATGCTGGTGACACAAAATGATCAAGGTGTCGTTTCTATCCCTTTTGGTTTTTGATTTAGCAGAGGTGCAGAGGGCCTTGGGTGAATGTAGCAGCGGTGAAACTCCTGGCCCTGATGGGGGTACCAGCTGATGTTTTTATGGACTGTCAGGCTTTATGGGCTCCAGTGCTTGTGAATCTGTTTAATGCCATTGCAAGGGTTGTTCCAATTTATAAAAAGGGATATAAGTCACACCCAAAGATTTACAGACCCATATCACTACTTGACTCCACCGCCAAGGTAATGGGTCACATTTTGCTGCACAGACTGGAGGAATGGGCTGAGGCTAACAATATTCTAGAAGACACCCAGTACGGCTTTAAGAAGGGGTTAGGCATCATCAATCAATGTCAAAATGTGTGCATGCTAGTAGGCAAATATGCTGTTGCCAAGAAAAGCCCTATTTTCTTGGCATTTATGGACCCAACGGCTGCGCTTGATTGTGTCTCACATTCAAAGCTGTGGGCTCCTATGTCTGAGATAGGAATAGAAGACGCAATTTTTAATTTTATCAGACAGCTGTTTTCGGAGGGAGGGCTTGTGTGCGTTATGCCCGGGAGGTTGAATGCACAAAGCTGTTTAAGAGCAAATGGGGGGTGAGGCAAGAGTGAGTTCTTGCCCCCTTCTTCTTCTCCCTGTATGCCAACAGAGTTGAAGCAGCACCTGTGGGGAGAGTCAGAGACGTCCCATTCATCGGTACGCGTCCACTCCCAATACTCCCCTATGTGGACGATGGCATGCTTGTGGCGAGGACTGGACGAGTGCTGCAGGATCTAATAGAGGATTATACCATTTTTATGAAGGAGCTAGATTTACAGGTCAACAAAGGAAAACTTTCACTCTGACCTGTGAATGAAGACCAACGAAGCATCCAGTTTTTTCTATCAACAAGCGTAGGTTAAGAGTCACCATGAGCTTCTCATATTGGTGCATCCTCTTTGATGTCAAATATTCATAAAAGCTGGTGGTGTCTGAGAGAGTGGGTATGTTAGAAAAGACAATCTTGGCACTGTCCAGTTTCAGTAAAAAACTAGGCACGAAACCGGTCCATGAGCTGTTGACCATTTATGCAGCAAGATCTGTGGCGATTGCCACTTATGGGGCAGCTATTTGGGGCAAGGTGGACACTCATGAGATACAGCGTGTTGAGGATGCTTTCATAAAAAAAGCTTTTAGCAGTCACAAGCTGTTGCTGTAACACCGTGTGCCATGATGAGCTAGGAATCTCCTACATCATGAACACAATTAAGCTAGCCCCACTGTTCCTATGGCAGTCAATCTGGACAAGGGAAACTGCATTGATAAATCAACGGGTGCTTGAGGATTGACTAAAATTACATTCTGCTCTCGATATACCCTGGATTTCATATGTTAAATTGATCTTGGAGGAAATAGGGCACCCTGACCTTTTTACCTCACCAAACTTATGTTTGCCAAGTAGTAAGACAAAGTAAAAGCAGTTATTTTTTAGCTAACGCTGCGGTAAGAGATCGGAGTCTAATAGAAATATGGTCACGATTATTTCCTACAATTCAATCCCCACTTATGCAGGCTTGCAACCTTATTTGATTGCTATCCAGAACCAGCAGCATTGATTTGTGCTTACAGGATTCCCCCTTTATTATTTACTTTTAATGCTGGGCCACCCTGAAAACTGTTACTCTTTGAAGGAGTTAGGTCCCTGCCCGTGTGAAGGAACCTCCACCCAAACCAACCTGCATATTATGTTTTCTGTTCGTTTAATGGGGCCCCAAGGAAAACATTGTTCCCCTTCTTAAAAGATATACCCTCAGACAGTGTAGACCTGATCTTTGTTTTTTGCAACAACTTGACGGCCTTTTGGTCTGTCAGACTGTGGCACTCTTCATCTGGCAGTGTCTAAAGTTAAGAATATGTGCCCTGTCATGAAAGGACATTAGTGGGGATGGCACTGTAACTGCACTTTCAATGTATGGCACTTTAAGGAAGAATATGCACTTTATATCCATGCCCTTTCCTTTATTGCGGAACTCAGAAAGGTCCAATATTTTAGTACAATAGTGCTGCAATTTTAAAGAATTGTTCAGCTTATTGTAGAATGCCTTTTCTAGTTTGGGCAATTTCTAAATTAAAATATTGTGGCTTTTTATCATATTTTATGAGATGGCGTATTTTAAGATTTGGTATTTCAAAGTGCGGTATGGGTTTAAAAGAAGTCCTCAGTGAACAGTGTGATCTAAATTATTTGGGGGTATATGAAGTTACAATTGTATTTAATGTTTGTTTTAGCTTTTACCTGTACTTTTATGCTACGGAAGCGTAGTGAAATAAAGTTTGACTGACTGACTGGCTATATTATAATTTTTCAGCAATGCTCCCCTCCAATCTGTCCAAAACTCTAACACCGCAAAAAAATCTTGCCCTTCCCCATAACACTGGGTGTAACCCACTTTAATGCCGTAGACCCCACCCCCATGGGCTACTGCCATATCGCACACAATTTTTACTAAATATAAATTGTACGTGTATATATAACCTGTGTGTAAATGTTCCCTACTTTATTTCCTCCTTGCACGTCAACACTCTTCTTCATGTTGCTATGAACACAATGCCAAGGAGGCCAATGCATGCATCAGCGGATGAACATGCATTACACTTATAATCCGATGCACAGCTTTTCTTGTCAAGGCACACAATGCAAAAATGGAACCTGTCTTCGAGACGATGCCAAACTAACGTAGGCGGGGAAACTTCAGATGGAAAATGTACATCATAAATTCTTCTTTGGCCCTACGTGCTTCAATTCCAATCATTAGTCAGTCCAACTGTACATCAGGATTATGGCCTGGTCAATCAACAAAGAAGGCCTAGGCCACAATTATTGACTTTAGCAGGAGTGTAATAGATTGGATAAAACAAAAAGACTTCACAAGAAATTATTTTTGTGACTTTGACAAGAAAAATCCAAAAGGATCCACTGTCTTTCCTCTCTGGCTACTTGCTATAACTGACAGTGGACAATCTGTTGTTTTTAGCCTGGAAATATTACCATTTGTATTGATAAATAGATGAAGGTTAAGAATCTGTTTTTCCACTTGTTAGACTTTCAATCCTTCTCCGAGCTCCTGAAAGATATTGAGGTGTTTTTAATGCTGAACCATCTTCCTGAGGTTCACTTCCAGGGCACCACGAAGCTCTCAGAATGTAAATGGGCTGTCCATCATTATTGCAAAATGGCTGCAGTATTATCATCAAGTGTAGTTTTGACATCACATTATGCTGTGCGCTTTCAGACAAGTCTAAGGAAAATAAATAAGTCCACACAGCTGGCGACAAGCAATTATGTATATAATTGCATATGTAACTAAATATCATTAGAACTAGAGGACCTTTTTTGTCGTGGAAACTAAAAGGAGAAAAAAACAGTTGATAAGACTTAGACTGGAGGTCTGGTTTAAGATACAGGCTGTTAAATAATTGGTGTTACGACATAGTGACGTCTTGTAGCACTGGTAAAGAAACTGGATCCTAAAGGCTTTGAAAAACTAGGTCATTCTAATCCATTTTAAGCCATCCTGCACTCTCTGGCACTCCATATACCCTTACAGAGGGTTAGTCCACTTTACAGCATGCAACATCCACCCCGGAAGGATGACTCGATGCCTGCACCAGTAGCTGCCCCACAGTAAAAAAAAATAATGAATGAAAATTGGATTTCCAAAGCGCACGGCTACTCCATGGAGGGTCCCATCGCTGACTGGAGAGTAAGAGTCCAAGGGTAAGAAGAGACCTGTTAGAAAGCGAAAAGCCAGGTCTGAAGTTGCTCCCTAAAAGACCGTTCATTGTCCACTCGGCGTAGTTCAGCAGGCAAGCTGTTCCAAGCTTGAGTGCCCAAGAAGGAGAAGAACCTGCCTCAGGCTTTAGCCCGCTTTACCCCTGGAACTTTAGCATAGTAGCCAAGTGATGAACGCAGAGTTCTGAGGGGAGAGTAGAATTGAATTCTGGAGGACAGATATTCTGGACCAGACTGACGCAGAACCCTGTGCATAAGGATCAAGGTCATAAACATGATCCTTTTTTTTTTTTAATGGGAAGCCAATGCAGGTTCTTCAAATGAGAAGAAATAGAGGCTTGCTTAGGTAATTGGAGAGCCAGACAGAGCTGCTGCGTTCTGTACAGTTTGTAATTTCTGCAGCAGGTATTGTGGGAGTCCTGAATAAAGGGCATTGGCATAGTCCAATATGGACACCACTAGAGCCAGGAGAACGGTAATCCTTGTGAGCAGGGACAGGATTTGCAGAAATTTTTTGGTCGCTCTCATCAGACATAAGCATGTGCCAACTACTGATGTTTATTTGAGTTTGTGAAGTTTCACTACTTCATTTTGGGTGTTAGGTGAAGGAGCCTCGCCAGGCCAATGAGTCTGTAGGTCAAAAGTAAAATACTGTCCAAATCTGAGAATCCCAGTCTTGTCAGTGTTGCATTTGAGTGGATTAAAGCCCATCTGCTGAAAGACCGCTGATAAACAGGGTTTGATGGCATCTTGATCGATTGGCTCATCTTTCTTGAAAGAGGAGAGTAACTGGGTGTCACCTGCTTAAAACGCTTAAAAGAACTTCAAATGTGCCTATGCAACTAGGCGAGCCCTCTCCATTCGATTCAGAAAATGACTGCAGAAAATAAATACAGTCTGCAATTCAGCAAGTACTTTTTAATTGAAACCGTACAAATTGCAGACTTAAAACTGGTAAATTGAACTCTTGTTTTCTTCTTTGTCTAGCTGAGCAACTATTCCACCCAAAGTCTTAATTACTGAGATATTAAAAAGGGTGAAAGTTTGAGAAAGACTATTTTCTAATGGTTTGTAGATAAGATGGTAGAATGATAAAGCCTGTAAGTATACCTGGACACAATACTTACATTTCTAAATATATTTTGGTTTCCATTAAAAACCTCTTGAAAAATTGCAGTAAAATGAAACATGTTTGTTCAGAAACATTGTAGAAAATGTTACGCCTGTCTTCCAAACTAAGTTGGGCACCTCTACATACCGAGCGAATAATAAACCTGAACGATAGGGTCAATTTCACACCAGAAAACTGTAGAAAATATGGAATGGGAGTTAATGAAGGTCCCATAAAATAAATGCCTCGAAACCCGAGTCTTTAGGAGATACACAAATAGTGGAGATATCCATTCAGCATGAAAAGCTTCAGAGGTATATCTAGGGCATGAGTACTCGCAAACATTTGCCCAGGGGCCCCAAAGTACGGTCTGTGGTGTGACCGAGGGCCGCACTGATGCGGTAGGGGGTCTGGGTGGGTCAGGGATTGTGTAAGGTGGTCTAAAAAAATGTTAAATAAATGAGCAAGCATTTATTTGCAGGTTAATAAATGCTTGCCCGTTTATTTAAAAAAAAATTATCTGAATGTTAGTGCTCAGTAACTAAACAGCAGCTTGTGCTGCTGTTCATCAGGGGGGCCACATGTAAAGGTCAAGAGGGCCGTACTTTGAGTATCACTGATCTAGGGCTTAATTTGTGCCGCTATATGTAGGTGGTGGGCACGGCACTCATTTTTGGTGACCAAGACTTATTTTTCCATCACCAAACTTTGACACTTAGCAAGAGAGAGAACGACTGGTGACGGGGAGAAAACGGGGATGATAACAAATTTGCAAGAGTGCGAGAAAGATAAATGGAAGTGTAAGGTTAGAGTAACTAAGAGGCATGAGGTGGATTAAAGACCAGACACCATTGGTATTGGGCAACTTCAGCATTCAGCAGCACCGGAGGCAGCCGCCGAGAAAAACTGAGCCCGCACGCTATTTTTTTATTTATTTTTTATAACAAATTACGAATTGGATATATTTAGAGATCCTAAAAGTCTGTTCCGAATTTGCTACACGAAGGGAATCAATAGCTGGTTCAAGGCTTGCATGGGTACGGAGGTCTAGAGCAGTAAATTCATCCCCTTCACACTTGTTCTGCACTGGGGTCCCGATTCATTTCCCCGAGCTAGAAAATGGTCTTGGAAGGAAAAATCGTAAAGTGACGGGTGATGGTGGATTTTGTGAATGCTGATTAGGCAGCAGCGGCAGCTCCTCTGCAATGGCGGAGGAGCGTCACCCCACTGCCTGGCACAGAGCCAGCAAACGAAAAGTAAAATGATCTTCTAGCATCGTTTTATTTTTCGTTTGCCGGCTCTGAGCCAGCTTGTGCAGGGAGGGGGGTTATGGGAGAGGGGAGGTAGAGTGCTTGTGCACGCCTTAAGTACGCATATGTGTTTGGCTGGCTGCCTCAGGCCTACCAAAACACACATGCGCACTTAGGTTTCTCCAGCCGGCTGCATTCAGCAGCCGGGCTGGAAAACCCCCCCCAGACTCCATGACCTCAGCAGAACATCTTTCCTGCCAGCTCAGGCCAATCCCTGCGCAGCTCTGCAGCACGGGGATTGGATGGTAGTCTGTCTCTAGGGCTGCTGGGACCCAGGAAGAGGAGAGGCGGCGAATGAGACGTGGGGCTGGAGGCGACTGGCGGCTAAAGTTACGTTTTTTAAAAATTATTAAGACCCCCCCCCCTGCATTCTCATCCACTCCCCCCCTGGACCCACCTCTCTGCCCCTCCACCCTTTGTTAGTGGCGAACGCCACTCCGGTATTACTTACGATGAAAGTCACAGAGGAAAAATTCCAGATTTTACAGTCAAAAGCACCGTCAAGATTTTGCGAGGACAGAAAAAGAAACATAGTAGGAAAGGGGTGGAATGGTTTTGAAAGCAGTCGATGAAGGGAAGAAGTTATTCACAATGTTGTCAAAACTGAGTTTGAAACAGTCAGCATCCAGCATTGCACAGAGGCAGTCACACGGGTATGGAGTGAGCCAGTAATGGAGTGGAAGAACAATCAAAACTCAATCCAATTAAAAATAATATAATGGTCAATTAAAAACAAAGTGGAATTCTAAATCCATAAATCTCCCACATTAAAGTGATCAACAATTTACAAAGAATAGATTATTTCAAGAGTCCACTTAACACCCTGACTTGCAACGAAGTTACTGTTAGAATATAACTGAGTATCAAACTGTTGGTGTGTCATCAACACAAAGACAGTGGTAGAACCCAAGCAGCAAGATAATGCTTTGCATAAAGGATACATGGAAGGACATTGCCCAGGACAGAGCCTTGAGGGAAGTCCCCTATTAGTGAGGTGGACATGGAGGTGCAAGACACCGACTAGAACCAGACCACTCCGTAGGAGGGTGCACTGAGAGATACACAGGTTTGCAATAGGTGTCAGCCATGTGTCAGGATTACATATTGCCGATGGCGCTGAGATGGAGGACAAGAGAGGAAGAGAAATGGCTGTGGTTGGAAGAGTTAGTGGAGATATGTGCGAGCGATGGCGCTGATTAGGCTCTTCAGCAGAGACCATCTTAAGGGGAATGTAGCTGGCCAACAGGGGACTCTGTTAAAGACCTTCCTTTCCAGGATGGATTGGAGGCAGGGGATATGGCGGAAGACAGGGCGTGGGGTGGAAGTCTGCAAATGGATTGCTATTTTTGGAGTCACAACAGTTCTGAAGCGCGTAGTTAGATATCATTTGAAGAGCAGGCGGTCAGAGGGCTGCTGGAGCAGTTGGCTTATTTGAGACCCGGGTCAGCTTCATAGCATAGGGGGTGATGGTCAAAAGGGAGGAAGGGATGAAAAGACGTGAGTGAAACGGACAGCAGATAGCTGGTGAAGGTCTTGTAGTTCCCAACGTATTGCGCTTTAAAAAGGTGCCTTTATGGTAGTCTTGCTCTGTAAATTGAACTTCCAGGTGCCGGTGTTCTGAGAAGTCTGAAACTTTAGCTGCAGTTGCCTCTAGACTATACAAGAACTGCAGCTTGGCTTTATTAAACTCATGAACAACTTGACACAAAACCAGAGCAAAGCAGCCAAACACTAGGCTCTTTTTCCAACACATGGAAGGATTTCAGTGCTATAAAAAAGTACATCATGTTTTCTAATTTCCTTTCTTTGAGCAGTGGAAAATGTTCTTACACCACGGAAGCCGGCACTGTAGAGACAGTCTGTGTTTACATCTGCTCTTTGAAGCAAGGATGTTAAAATCTAGGCAGCACCCACTATGCCAGGACGTTAAACACTTGCTATTTGGGCAACATCCACAAAGATTTATTCATGTGGAGATTCTGGGGCCGCTGACCAGCAAGTAGGCACATATGTGCCCTGTCCAAAATCTAGAGTACCCAATCTTCTAAGTAACTGGTGAATCTAAGAGACAAATAGCTTGTGCGACTTAAATGGTGAAAAAAGGGTCAGAGCACAGATGTCATCTATTCTTCATATAATATGAAAATCAATTGCGTCCCTTGGCATCTCATCACTGCTCAAAAAGAGGAATTAGTGTGAGGTTTTCGTACTGAATAAAATGCATTTATAATCATTAGGTTTCTGTTCAGGAGAGTTTATCAAGAAATTGACAGGATGTAGTAGAAAGAGGAACCAGCCACCGATAAAAGAAGGTGGGCTAGTGACGTGAACACATGGGAAATTAACCAACCTCAAACACCAGGAATCTAGTTAGGAAAATTCATAATTGGTGACAACGAAGTCAACTGTCTGTTGGCACGTAGCCATGTGTTCCCGTTGCCTGCTTCTCTTGTCGGTGGGGTCTTGACTCCTTGGGCTGGCTGCTGCGCCCACTTCCCATAGTGCCAAGCGTGTAATCAGACCACACTGAGCTTCAAACAACTGTTGTCATACCCTCAGTTAATTATTACTTCTCTTCATCCATAACAAAAATGTGTGTCCTTACTGTTCAGTTAAAGCGCGCATTGTTTTGAAGAAATGTGCTCTCTTCCATTATGGTTCCACACCATGGATTTTACATTTTTCATCTACACTAGCTGAAGTGTTAGCTTCATATTTTGGCTTCAACTCATAAATGGAAGGAACCAGTTGTGCCTGGAGCAGACACCACCACACTTGTAAAGGTGGAAGACTCATTCTGGACCAACCATGACCAATTAGAGGGCTTGGGGCCATGGTGAACCATCTGTGTTGTTGTGGAGATGGTACCCGATTCTGAGGCTTGTGCAGAGGTTGTGCAAACAGGATGCACAGCTGTGGGGAACAATAGATGGATTGGTCATTGACTTTGCTTGTGGTGGTGATCACAGATGGTGTTGGCCTACGATCTACATCAAAAGAGAGTTGCATTGGGGGTTACCACGGCACTGTGAGTGTCCGCATTTTAAGTCACAGAGACAGGTTGCTGTGCCACAGTAGGTACAGCGAATCCTCCTATGCACGCTTGTGGCAGCTTGATGGAGCACGGGCCCATTTAAGCACTACGTAGATATCTACTTCATAAACAAAGTTCAATGTGACCATGACTGATCAGAAGCCCCCATTCAAGAAACCTGTACATGGGGAGATGTCGACAAAATAAGTTGGAGGAGTGTTCATTTTGGAGTTCAGACACAGTAAACTTGGCTGCCATGTTGACTATGATACATATGCATTTATAACGGGGCCTTCCCTGAGGTATAAGATTACGCTAGTCATGCTCTTTACAGGCACCAATGCTACTCACATGAGCAGCCTTGAGGCATAAATTGGATGCAGTGAATTTTTGAGACACATCTCAAGGGTAGCTGAAGAGCAAGGTAACGTGAAGGCTTCTCCGAGCTCCTCGTCATTCACTCAGGAGGGTACGTGCTCTGCTCACTCGCATGGCAGCGCTGCATAAAATGGCTGACAAAACTGAGGAAGCTGTGCATTCATTTACTGGAGGGAAAGCTTGAGTACCATAATTCTTGATGTACTGGCACGGGAAAAACTGCTAACACACGAAAACAATTTTGCAATCGGGCAACAAAAGGGCATATTCTGGTTGTTCAGATGGATTTTCATGACATGCAGTAAACATGGCCACTCTTCAATGGAGATGAGCATAGAACAAATACATTGTTTACTACATTTTGTAGTCACATATTTGGTGTGTTAACACCTAGGAAAGATCCACATTGGTGGTAATTTTTGAAGTTTGTTTGCATGATAAATGTTACTTAAACACCCTTCTCTCTGAGAAAAGCAGATAGCATCCATATGCAGCACAGTACTGCCAACGTTTTTAAGTCTGGGTTGGCGACAATTGCAAGACCTATTTTTACCAAATATCCCCCCAAATAATTATTTCTCTCTCAACTAATGCCAGTGGCAGCCTGGTGCATCATTATGCCTTCTACGAACTGCTTCCATTTCAATAAAGGAAGTGCAATGTTACATTTATCAGTAGACTCAATCATCACACCTTTTGTCACATCTAACTCTTTATCACCTATGTATGTTCTATACAGAGAGCAATCCTTTTTAGCTACGTTTTCCCCCGTCACTGGCAAAGCCAATAATGGTTGAATCAATGCGTTTACCAGCATCTGTGCATACAACACACGCAAACATGTGTGACCGCCTGTGTTTGCTTGTGCTAGCACAGTAAAGCCAGGCCAATTTGCTTTCCCAATGCCTGTTATTTTTGGTAAGCTGCCCTTTATAGCCACTGGTGGTAAACTAATGCATTACTGTTACAGAAGCGAGGCATAGAACAAGCAAGCAGAAGACATTATTGTTTATATGCTGCCACTATATTTTTAAAAAGTGCAACAGTATGTGTGCAAGCGCGGCACACCTGCCCTTTTCTATCCAAACTGATGTTTCCACTCTGTGATGGGTTGGTTATTTATAATTAAGTAGCCATTTTGAAATGGTCACATGCCATAAAGACTGCAAAAGAAATCATTCACGTTAAGGAAAGAGCAACATTCTTTAAAACAATATTTCTATAAATATACCAGCATTTCTATAAATATACCAGCATGTCTTTATTTGTATCAATAGTACCCATTATTATAGTTTATCATAAAGTATTTATGCAACTTTCTTTTACAAAAGTGCATCATTATTATAAAGCAATTGCAAAAATGTTAAAGATGCTGAAACAATTTAGGATGAAAAAAGTACATTTTATTGTTAGCAGGGCGTTGTCGCACACGAAGATAAGGCTTTCTTTGCAAGCAGTTCTCACATGGAGGACTTACTGAAAATTCACGCAATGGAATTAGAAGCGGAGAAAGTAAGTTATGGATAAAACTGGCCTCAGAGGCTCTGCCATCATGGCTGGTGAGTTCATCAGGCAAGTTGTAGGGCACCACCAGCAGGGGGCATCAAGAGCGTTGCACTGCAGCTGGGACCTGCAAATACAAACCTTCTGTTGGGGCAGGAGTAATTGAACAGGCAAAAATGAAATAATAATAATGTGATTTATAGAGCGAGTAGCTACTCCTTGCGGAGTGTCCCAGCACTAGAATACTGAGTCCGGAGAAGAAAAATTGCCCAACCCAGGTGAGCCTCAATCTGAGCCGAAGAGCCAGGTTTTCAATTTTTTCCTAAAAAGTATTTCGGATAGGGCTTGCCGAATTTCCAGAGGCAGAGAGGTCCAAGCTTTAGATGCAAGAAGGCCGAAAGAGCAGCCTCTTGCTCTGGCCTTTTTAACCTTTGGAATGATGGCCCATTTAGCTTCAGCTGATCTTAGGTTTCTGGATGGTGCATAGGGTTTCACCATCAACCGAAGATAATGAGGGACGCGAGAGGAAAGAGCCTTAAAGCAATTACTCCTTGCCTTACCGGCAGCCAGTGTAGCTTTCTCAGAGCTGGGCTGATTGATGCCCGCTTGGGAAGCTTAAGTAATGCTCGAGCAGCAGCGTTCTGCACGCGTTGTAGCCTGTTCAAACGGACTGGTACACACCCAGATATAGAACGTTTCAGTAGTCCAGCCTGTATAACACCAGGCCCTGGACTGCTGTTATTTGGGCAGCTTCAGGTAGGAGGAGGAGGAGGAGGTTTCTCAAGGATCTCAATATCCCAAAGCATTTCCCCTGTGAGGGCAGCAATCTGGGTATGAAAGGACAGCTTATCATCAAACCAGATGCCCAGATTCTTAACCTTAGCCTTGGACGGGGGCAGATCCAAGGTCATTGGGCCACCAAGCTTTGGACCAAATGTGGATGTGTTTGCCAAGGACTATCTCCGTCTTCCCGGCATTCAGTTTCAGACAGTTTGAGTCCATCCATGCCACTAATTCCGACAGGCATTAGCGGAGGAAGGAGGCCACAGTGTCGCTGCCTGCGACAAAGTGATGACAATTTGCGTGTCATCTACGTATGAAATAATGGTAAACCATATCGCTCAATGACCTGTGACAGAGGGCGGACATATACATTAAAAGGGGTCTGGCTGAGTGAGGAGCCCTGTGGAACTCCCTGCTGCAGGGTGCGCACCATCAAATTAAAAGGTTCCTGAGAGACCTGGAGGGTGCATCCCGTCAGGAAAGAGGACAACCAACGCAGTGCAATGCCACCGATGCCACAGTTCCAAAGCCTCTTTATCAGAATGTTGTGTAAAACAGTGTCAAAGGTGGCACTGAGATACAGCATTAGGATGGCCGTGGTGTCCCACTCATCCATGATCCAAATGGGGTTGACTCTGAGGCCAGCATCAGGGCGGATTCGGTGCTATAGGAGGGGCGCAAGCCAGATTTAGTGCAGGAGGTAATTATCCTCCAGATAGCTGGAAAGCTGTCTATTCACATGCTTCTCTGCGATTTTAGAAAAAAGGAGTAGGAGTGATATAGGTTAATTCTTCCGCTTGGAGGGATCGAGTAGAGGTTTTTTGATGAGGGGCACCACCATAGTGTGTTTCCATTGCTGGGGAATGAATTCAGAGGACAGAGAAAAATTAATAAATTCACACAGAGCTGGTTGGATAGTTTCACAGCTCTGCTCCAGGATGGCGGGGGGGGGGGGTGAAATAAGATCAGCTGGGGATCCAGATTTAATGGCGGAGCAGAGGGAAGAGATTTTCTCGGTTGGAATAGGGCTAAAGTGCTAGAGCTAAACATTTTCCCCTGTGGGGTCAAACCAAGCCTCCAGTTTGTGGATGGTTCCTGGCTTTAGCCGAAAAGGAGGCATAGATGTTTTCCACCTTTTCTGAGAAAAAGGAGGCCAGGGCATTACAGGGCTCTACAGATGGGCACGAGGAGTGTGAGACAGAAGTTAGTGAGGTGAGAGATTTTATAATCTGAAAAATTGTGCAGGATGAGTTTTTGGAGGCAGAGATTTTCTTGGAATAATAGTCTCTGCGTGACCAGTTGATATGCAGAGAATACGCTTTCAGATCTATTTTATATTTGCTTCTGCAGCCTTTATCATAGGCTCTACGCCAGCAACGTTCATGCCTCTCGCACTTCTGTTTGAGGGCAGAAAGTTAGTGTGACCAGGTGTCCCGGATTTGCTGGGACAGTCCCAGGTTTTCACCAACTGTCCCGGCATATTTCTGGAAATTTAACTCATGTCCTGGTTTTTAGAGAGGGTCGACTGAAAACGGTGGGAGGTGCCTTTTTATGTTTTCCAAAGCAGGGATAGTTAGCAGCTGTTATAAGAAAGCTATTTAATTAACAAGCATGCTATTGGCTTTAAAAATTGCATTTTATTTTTGATCTTACTGTGTCTTCTGTAATTCTTTGCTAATAAGTGCTGTCATTCAGTGCACTCGGTTGAAGTAAAATTGTAGTCCTTCTTCTATCCTTATGAAATGTCTCAGTTTTTGGCTTTAAAATTCTGGTCACCCTTCCGAGAGTTCATCAGCAAACTGTATTTTTACAGCACTGTTCCTGCACGTCTTAATCTATTGCTCTTTCCCTAGTATTCGGACAGGCCCATTTGGGACTAGAAAGGAAATAGGACTCAAAGTTGTGTGCAGAGGGCTGTTGAAGAGGTAGCAGACTTTAGATCCTTCATAGAACAGGTGAGCTAAGAGTGAGAAAAATGAGGCAACCATCAAATATATGGATGGCTGACGTCCTGGCCCAAGTCCATGGAAGCAGGGCAAGTCTCCTTCACAATATTACTTGTCCTTGGTTTGCCCATTTCTGGTTCTTACTTTGAAATGTCAAAATGGCAGGGAAGAAAAGCTTCTGAGGGCAGGTGTACACCAACTGGTGTACACACAAAACAGCAAGGGTCTAATGGATCTAATTAAAACAGGAGATTACCTGCCGTGGTAAGCATGAAAGGGGCCCGAAGCATGAAACCCTGCTCAAAATGTGTCCTTTACGGCCTATGAGTAGGGGAAATGTATGCTGATAAAAGGTTGAGCTGGTCCTCCTCAGGTCCCCAATTTTTCTCCCACTCATGTGACATCAATGTAAATAAACGCACACTGGCTTTATACATTTATAAAGGTTCAGTTCATCATTTAAATCACCATCTTTTGCTTTTGCAATGGTGATGTCGCTCATTTGGAAGGAGTCTACTATTCCTACCTTTAAAATGCAGCACAGCTTCAGTACATGTCACCATCTGGAACAACGCTGCTTGGCGTGAACACAGACAGCACTGCTATCCCTCTGGATTGGGTTGCACTCTGTGCATGTCTACATGTATGCATTAAACCCAAAGGCCTGCCACCAAGCAGTACTGAATGCTATGTCACATCTAGCCATATAGTCCCAGGTGCCCCTCGCCCGGAAAGGTCAGACTAACTTCACTGCAGAGGGCTTCAATGGCCGGCTTTACAGGAGGGGCTCTCCAGCGTGGGGAGTGTGCTTTCACTCTCCAGTGCTAAGGACGCGATCTCAGCATCCGGAACTAGAGCGATTAAAAGTGACCTAGCTCCGTTAGTCGGCTTGGCGCAAGAAAACCACGTTCCTGCCCTTTGAAAGCAATGTTAAGTTCTTAATGTCTTTGTCATCATACTGCGGTGACAAGGGAGGGGTGCAATCTGGTGAGCAGTTGTGAATTTTGGCAGCGCACAACCTGGGTTTCTGTTAATCCAGACTTTTTCATTTGGTAAAAATGTGTGATCCTGGGCAATCACTTTTGGTTATCAAACATTGGAAACTTACAGACGCCGTGCAGATCCCAGTATGTGGATAAAAAATGTACGGAGTTAATAAAGTGCGTTTTAGAACGTTATGTGCAGAAGTTGTGTGGTATGGGAATCACAAGATGCCCACACGCTCCCACCTTCTTCCGGGGCACTGGAGCTGCACACAGAGCCGGGGGTTGCTGCAAGAAGCACCGCGAGACAAGCCTCTGTGCTTTCTGGCCCACCCCAGGCAAGGTACCGGACACACTGGAGTGAGGGATGAGGAACGCTGCCAGTTCAGGAACTACCCACATTCTGCACAGATACGTGTTTATTCCATCGCTCGGCATCCTGTCCACTGGCGGCTCTCTGCCAGCAAGGAGTGCAGGACGTGAAAAGCCCTGGAAAGGGGGCACCCTGGCGGCTGCACTCCAAGACGTTGCGTCACGGGGGCAGCCAGGCCGCACAACCCCTCCTTCGCTTGGAATGCCTCGGCAGTACTGGGGTTTATGGATTCACATCTTGGAAGGTGCCACATTCCCCGGTGCCGTTTCAGAGGGCTGCAGCGATAGAGGTCACACTGCAGACAGGTGGGTCCAGCCGAGGTGGGAGACAGGGTAAAGGGACAGTCATTTCAAAAAGACATGAAAAATGCAGGAAGTATGAAACTGCATTACGCGCCTGCTGCAGGTGTAGATCTCCACAGACAGACACCGTGACCACGGCAGGCCACAGCCGGTCTTCAGTGACAATCTGCTGAAGCTGGCATGAAAACACGGACCCTACAAACACCACATGCGCCTCTGCTGTGTTTGCAGCATACTAGCCACGCTTAATTTGAACCGATGGTTTCCGGTGGTCAGCACCGGCATTTTAAAAAAACACCTGCCTTTTTTATGAGCACCAGTTATGGACATATTCAATTATGGTAGGCACGGGGAAATTAAATGATTTGCCCAGAATCACAGGATGTTGAGATGACGCAAAGATTCGAACCTGATTCCCAGCACCAAAGTCGATAGCTTTGGCCATTACACCACATCCTCTCCCCACTTTAATGGTTAGTAGTTGGTTTTGTTTTAGGCGGAAATAACAGGGGAAATGGGCTGGTGCAAGCTGGCTCCTGACGAGAGCTCCGGCACTTATGTTTTTTTATAAATTAACCACTTACTTTAGCCCTCCCGTCATGAGTCTCAGCCAGGCTGCTGCAGCTCGAGCTGCTGTGGCATCGACTGGGCAGTGTCTGGAGTCTTATCTCCGCCACACTCTCGTACTTTTCACAGGTCTTTAAAAGACCATTTACATGCCTTTTGTGAAATGGTTAAAGTGGCATTGTTGTTTTTTTTTACTGATTTTAGTACCCCATGGGCCCCCATTCTTCCTATTCCTTACATTATATTTTCCTTTTACTGCCACAGTGGGAGAATGCACTTAGTGAAAAGGCATCTCAGGAGTGGGATACCACCTTTCCAAAAGAAAAATACAGGCCATTTGTTTTTGTTTGAAGAGTCTGCAAAAGGCCTCACCTTGACACTAAATAGGTTTGTAAATAAAATGGTATGTGTTCATTTGTAAGACAAAGCGGTTCATGCACACCAAAAAGTAATCCAGAACTCGACTGTTCATGTGACTTTAGCAAGGTGATGCGTGCAGACAAGGTATAGCTCTCTGATCCTTGAGCGTCTGTGGAAATACGTGATAAAGCACCACCCCAGGGCCTGCGTCCCCTGAATGCACTGCAAGGTATCCAATAAATGGAGTAATCCAACTTTGGTCTAAAGTAAAACAAGTTAATCTGTTCTCATTGTATAGAATTTATTGCATCGTCATAAATTCTTCTTCATAATAATGCTGATGCACTGTGTTTACTTTACATATTTCTGTTTGTAGTAACAAGGGTTTTTTGCTCCCAAATTGTTAATGAGTTATTGGTCCCAATGCATTTCGGGCTGAGTGAAGCCCTTCGTCAGGGGAACATTAAACATCTGAGGAAAAGAAGCAAGGAAAACGCTGGTCACAGTATGGTAATGAGATGGTATCGTGTATAGTGACCCAAAGTGTTGTGTACATGTTCCCGTTGTGTGATCAGAGCGACAAACTACAGTAAAACGTGTGGGCAGTGAGTTCGCCGTGGGTTAACCTTAAAAAATAAAGTGACATGTGCAGTGACCGAGGTGTTATATCGGTCATGAACTCGCACCATTCTTCCTCCATTTTCCCTGCGGTCACATGAGCACACTGCTCACCCTGCACTTATGTGACACTTCACTCACCTGTTACTCTCACTGATCACTCTGCGATCTCACTCAAACAAGAACATCACTCACCATGCATTCATTCTTCCCACTCTGCACTTTCACCTGCACCCAAAACACATATGTCACATCACTCACCCTACTTTCACACTGTTACAGCGCTCACTGTGCACTCACACAGGCACTTGTCACTCACACAGCTCACCCTACACTCACATGGGCACAGCACTTACCCTGCACTCAAACCACGCAAACAAGCACAGCACTCACCCTAGAGTCACACCACTCACCCTGCACTTCCTGCTCTCACCCTGCACTCACAGAGGCAAATCGATCAGCCTGCCTTCATCCAGGCACTCTGTTCATCCTGCCTGCACACAGGGACAATAGTTTGCCTTAACTCATAGGGACACACCACTCAATCTGCACTAATTCCTCTCACCATGCACTCACCAGTCACTCTCACAACTCACCCTTCACTCTTGCCGCTCACCCTGCACCACACACAGGCACACCACTCCCCCTGCATTTACACCACTCACACTACCTTGCACTCACTCATTCTCACTCTGCACGCACTCATCTCATCTGACACTCACATGGGCCCTCCTCTCACATTGCATTCATTCAGCTCACCAGACACTCACATCGGCATATTTTTCACCCTACACTTACACTACTCACTCTGCACTCATTCACACCATTCACCATCACCCAGCACTTTCATGAGCACACCTCTTACTCTGCACATATTAAACATACACAACTCTCATGAATATACACCTATTTCTACAAAGGCACCCACAGAATACCTGCTTTTTCTGTACTTCTAGATGCCTTCTTATTTTCATCTGCAAAAAGAACAAATGATGTACAGAATGTATGCCCAGACGTGGGTCCCGGCTCACTGTGCCACTGGAATCAAGCTATCCTGGCTGATGAGGGGTGAAATCCTGAAACCGGTCATAGGATGCTTGTTTCCGGTCCAGGGAGGACCTGGCTTGGTAGTTCGGGCTGGACTGTTCCCATGAGGCACAGGGTCAAGACTGATTTGCATATGGCCAGGTCTAAACTGGGGTGGCATGGTGAGCAGAAGAATGATGGATTTAACCCAGATCTCTTGACTGGGGGTGAATGTTATGATTTGTTCTGCATTCCGTCCATCAGTTGTGTGTCTTTTTCTTAATTCCATCTGCAACAACGGGGCTGGTGCAAGAGGGGAGAGTGGACTGAGAATGTGGAATGGCACAAGGAGGGAGACTTGGCTGTAAGGGTTAGGACGTTTTAGAAATTTGATCCCAAAAGTTTCAAAAAAAATTCAGGGGAGAAGTCTACTCTCCCTTAAATCTCCTACAAGTAATCTGTTATTGTGTTCTACATGCTGGAATTTGGGGGAAGTATCACACCCCACTTACATTGATCTTTTTCCTTATACATTGGCTATGAGGTTAGCTCTGACCTCATTTCTGGAAATGCTTGTCCTGCCCTATTGCTGGGAGCAGGACTGGCTTTGGGGCAGTGTCACAAGTGCAGCCGCACCTGGCGTTAACTTTGGTGGGGGGCACTGTGTTTAAAAATAATTTTGGGAAAAGCACATGAACTTCCTTGTGCATCAGGAAGTTTTCAGGCAACAATAAAAATGTCAAGATAACTGGTGATTCATGTTCCTACTGGTGAGAGTTTTGACTTTTTCTCGTGGCGGTTTTGGGTCATCGTAAGGTAGCGCGGAGTGCGTGTACCATTCAGATCATAGAACTGTGTGCGTGTACTATGAGTAGCACTATACAAAAAGTCAGAGAGAGGCTATGGAGAGATGAGGTGCACTGCGAGAGAGTGGTAGTGGGGGAATTCATGGGCACGGAGAGCACCAAAAAAGACTGTCGTAACAGCCCCCACCAGCGCTCGAGCCTTAACCCCATAGCTCCCTCGCCCCCCCCCACCCCACCCCCGTGAAAGTTCGGCTCTAATTGCGCCCATGGCCACGACCCAGAGCACGGCAGTGGCTTCGTTCTGATCCCCGGGCATGTCCACGCCTGTCAGTCATTCAGCCCTGGCTGGCTGTTTAAAGGGGCCGTCCAGTGCACAAAAAAACGCAGTTCTTTTTGCCCAGACCTGCATCTCAAGCAATCACCACCAACAGGCAAGATACAGGGAGTCCAGGAAACAATGCCACCGGCGCTCCACTACTTTATGGCATAAGCGAGAAATGACTCCGCATGTTATCCCTAAAATATTACACAGGGATCACTGCAGGTCAAAAACAAGTGCGCTGCAAGCACTCCAGCTGCGCCAGGGGTGACCAGAAAAAATAAAAGTATGTTTTATGAACACTCCATTTGTCTACACCCTGAATACGATAGTGCCTTGAAAACTGCCGTCTCACAGCTAGGCCATGTCTCTTCATATGTTCATTAATCCATGCACATCGTCTCGCGCATCCACGGTAGAACCACATCGATTTACGCATCCAAGCGCATTTCCTCATCTAGCAATTCATTCTATAACACTCAAAACCCCAGACTTCTGACTGCAAACCCAAAACACCAGGAGCCGAAGCAAATGATGAATGGCGCGCGGTATAAATAATGTGCAACATAATATGGTATTAATCTATTCTGGAAGGATGGTTTGCATCGTCCAAACCATCCTTTCATTTGCTCATCCGACTGTTCACGTTCCAGTCGTCCATCAATTCTTTCACCATCTAGCCATTCATGCATTCATTCGTTTGTTCATTCGCTCGTCTATTCACTGAAAGATCCATTCATCCACTCATTCATTCAAGCGGCTGGTAGTGTCACAGGTCCACAGTGCCCACATCTTTAAAAGATGGACACGCCTGCCCTGGTTGAGGTATACAGGGGTCTGGCGAATAAAATAACCCGTTTGCTGGCCATGGGTATACATTTGCACTTTACCCCATATAAGTATTTGTGCAAGATGCGATAAGAGGTAATTGTTCAAAGAGGGCGTGTCCAACTTTGCAACCGACTGCTGCAAGGACGCCTGAACATCGAAGGACCCCTTCCTTCTGTACGTACTAAATGTACATAATAAAGTCGCCCAGATTCTTGTAATCCAAGCAGGCTGCTAGTAGTGCATGGAAGACCCCACACACTGCAGTTACATCTCATGTAACGTTACAGTGGTTCATATGGAGTCAGCTTGGATGCCCCTGGGAAGAGATGCATGCACGAGGGCTGCTGTCAGACAAGGGCAATGTCACCCCACTCACAAGTACCCCTGCATCACATGTGCTGATAGGTACTGAGAAAGGTCAGGGTGGCTGCACCACTGTGCCATGCACCTCTTGTTATTAAACTACCCACTGTAAAAACTTAATGAAACATATACCTTTTAAACGTAAACACCGCATAGGTAAGGGGTTTATGGCGTGAGTAACCACATGCATATAAGGATTTTCCAGCAAATTTCAAATCAGTTCATTTACTTTTGCTGGGCCTATTAAAATAAGCATTGGCAAAGTCAGCAAGTCTGATAACTTGCTAACGCATGTTAAGAGGCATGCATAAACGCACACAGACAATTTGTGCGGTGGAGCATGCCTCTTTCTAGGTCACCTCAGACTGGCCATTTTTATCCATTTTTTTTATAGCGCTAAACTGTCCCAGGGGCATTAGTGCACTTAACAAAACCATACTATGTTACACATTTTTTTCATTTTTTAAGCAGCTAGAGATTAAGTGATTTGCCCAGAAAAACAGGCTGTTAAGCTGAGACAAGGATTCAAACCCTGCTCCCTAGGTCATCAGCTCAGTTCCACTAGGTATTCACCCCAACCCTGTCATGTGGCAAGGCACTTGCACTGCAAACTGAGGAACAAAACAAAAAAAACAGCACCAGATGTTTAGGACAAAAAATCCAGGGCACAGACAAAAACACACATAGAAAGTGACAGGTTACACAGAGGCACCACACAAATAGCCCGTGTGCATTTGTGTTTACCTACCTGTGGTTGCATGCCTTAGCAAAGTGTTTCCCAAACTGTGGCTCAGGATCCACTGGTGGGTCAAGCTTACTTTTGGTGATCATGAAAGTCCAAGCAATAAACAAAGATGCTTATAAATTCTGTATTTATCTCGTCACGTTTGCTATGCTTCAAAGACAGAGGACATGACCTGACATTTGACTTCTGACAAATTGCTGCTTATGTTTTTTTCAACATGGAGGATTGGTATTTACAAACTTCTCTCACTTTGTGGTCAGAGAAAGTAAAGTGAATCATGTGACAATCTTGCCAGGCACAGGGAGTGTAGAAGGGAAGGATGTCATTTTTTGTAAATAATACACAACCTGAAGGGGGAGAGGTAACATCCCTACTCCGACCTCCCCAATCAATAAATGCAATACACACAAAGGAGTAGGAAAGTATACATGAAATAGTGGCACGTGCTTTGTGTAAAGAAAACTGCCCTCACTCACATAATTGTGTCACAATTATGTGAGTGAGGGCAGTTTTCTCACACAAAGCACGTGCCACTATTTCATGTATACTTTCCTACTCCTTTGTGTGTGTGTCATTTTTTGTAACCCACAACAAAATGTAAATACCTGTAAATTAAATTTACACATTCACCAGTAAGAAAAGCAAACACAAAGCCCTTTAGTTCTGAAGTGTTATGGAAACACGGATTTGAATAGGGTAAAAACAAATCAGAACACAACTCGGTGGTGCACAAATGATAAATGCTCACTGAAACCCAAGATCCACAAATCATCATTTGTCACCAATATAGTTTTATCAGTAAAACGGAATGTCTGTGCAAATTTAGTGGCCATGTCAATGGAAACGGTGTCTGTAAATCACACGATGCTTTAGTTACATTAAAAAGAGGCAAATTACCCTTGTCACTGTAAATTGATAAGCAGATTTCCCTGAACTCCAACAAACTAAATTGACACCCAACGAAAACAAACAATAAGACTAGGATTTTGTGACTTCTCACTGAGTGCAGTGGGCACAGTGTGGTTTGGTGACATAAGACCACAACAAGGAAACATTTTCTGAGATGAGTCGGTGTGATTTGGGATGTTCAGCATTAGTAGATGGCGGGTGCCAGGCATATAATGCTGCATGTCTGCGCCTGCCTCCACAATAAAGCAACGTGTTATTGAGCAGGCATTGCCGCTGCGAGTTTTTTGGTGCCCCAAGGTAAGACCTTCCTCCTGACGACCTAGACAACCTGAAGAAAAACTCCTCAGCAGAAGGCACAGAGTTATTTATAAGGTACAATACATACATTTAGGCCCTCTTCCCGCCCCTCGGTACTCACTGTGGTTCATGGGGTTATCCTCAGGTGATGCCACCAGGTGGAGGTACGCGGTCCAAAACCCTAGGATCAGCAAGCCTAGCGCCACAACCGTTCGAAAGCGCCTTCTCAGCGACTTCAGGGGCAGCAGCTGTGGGATGCGGCTCCACCACATCCTGGGGGCAGCGGGGGGACGCAGCTGCTGCCCCCTTCGCCGCGTAGGCCCAAATCTGTATGTCCTGCACTGCTCCGGGCCCTTGAAGGCTCCAAGGCCTCCACGAGCCGTGCTCCCGGCCCTGTGCAGACAGCAATAATCCGGTATCCAGGTCCCACACAGGCTCCACGCTTTTCTTCCAGTCCACCACGCTGCTGGCGACAGGCAGGCTCCGCGCTTTTCTTCCAGTCCACCTCAGGCGGCACTCAGGCTTCGAAGCTTTGGTCCACTCTGCTCCTGACCATACAGAGGATCCACACCTTTCCCCACTATACCCCTGGCCTCACACAGGTGCAATGTCCTCTGGCCACAGTGCTCAAAGACAGCTTTGCTGTGTGGGCCTGGTTCTTTGTGGGCACCAAACCCTCCGCCAGTGGTGCGCCTGGCCACACGTGGACTTCAAACCCTGCAGCAGCCTGTGTCTGGCCCTTGATGGGTCTCACACACTCTACCAGCCGAGCTCCTGGGTGCATGTGGGCTCCACACCATCCGTCAGCAGTGATCCTCGCCCCGTGTGGGCTCCAAGACTTCAACCAGCTGTGCTGCTGTGTCACTACAGCCAGCTGTGCTCCTGTGTCCCTGTGGGCTCCACGCCTCAAACAGCCATGCTCTTTGCCCTGCGAGGACTAGAACCCTACCAGCCGTGTTCCTGGCTCCTTGTAGGCTTTGTTAGCTGTACTCCTGGCCCCCTGCACCTAGAAACCTTCTTCCAGCAGTGCTTCGCGCTTTTCAGGTTTCGCCGAAGTATCTGCCACCCTCGCCCCAAGCGGCCCTTGCACCACCTATCTGTCAGGCCATGCCACCAAGTCTCTGTTTTCCCCTGTCGGTCTCTTCTCAGACCCCCGTCTTCCTGTCTTCTCAGAGACGCTTAGGACGGTCTGTGCTTATATGGGGTTCTGTGGGTTTCTAAGTGGAATGTTTATCTCGCAAAGCACCCCTTGGAGTGTTATATGCTGAGTAATAAGTGCGTCTGACACCCCAGTGGTGTTCACCGGCTCTACGAGCAACAAGTGCCGCCACTGGCAAACTTTCTTCACACCCTTCTGGGGAATGTCACTTTATAAGGCTCTTCTCCCAGCCAGTCTGTATCCAAAAGGCACCTGTTTTCCTACCTCTCGGCTCTCACCCAGAGTTACATGTGTCTTGTCTTTTTATATAGGCGCTGTCATCTAATACCGGTCAACACGTCTGTCTCGTGCCACATCTTTAGTATGACTCGAAAATCTTAGTCTCTTCCCGCTGACACCTCGTTCTGCCATCTCTCTCTTTCCTGCTTCAGTCTCTTTTTACTAACCTCCACCTTGACGCTCCCTGCACTATCTGCCGTCCCCTTTTCCTGTCTCTTCTGCCATGCACTCTCTTCTCTCACGTCCTGCAGTCTCTTCTGTCAGGTACTCTGTTCTCTCACGTCCTGCACTCTCTTCTGTCAGGCACTCTATTCTCTCAGTGACGACCTGTTCAGTCTCTTGCTGATCAGACGCCTTGTCGCCAACTATGCCCCGAGTAGTCTAGCCTCTCCGTTCCCCTGGCCGTCTCTTCCGGCTTAGGTACTGTCATCTTAATTTGAACCCTCACTCTGAGCAGTCTCCTCCTTGCAGTATTTTCCCTACGGTGGTACCCACTGTGTCCGCCCTTTATCTTTCACCCCGCAATCTCGAGGGGTCTCCGTTGCCCCCTCTCTCCTCTGACACCCAGCTAATTGCTGCTAAGAAGCACCACAGCCGATTGTAACCCCCAAATCCATGAAATCCTAAACAACGCTCCTGGCTCGTCAGACGCTCTCAGCTGTCTCTCTTGTGGCTGCTTCCTTGGTCGCGTGTTCATGGGACACTCACACTACCCTTCCTGGTCCCCTGCTCTGAGGCAGTTTCCACAGTTCTGATCGGGTTCTCTACTCCCTCTAGCAGTCTCGTTAAAATTTGATCTTCAGACAGCCACGTTCTCTCTGTTGCTGCGGTCTCGTACCGTAAAGTCTCTTCACTGCTCTAAATCAGTCGGTTGTGGCTGTCTCTTTGTGTCCCCCTGGCACTGTCATCACCGCTCGCCGCCTAAGACTCTCCCTGACTCCCTGATGTGGCCGCTTCTCTGCTTACCCTCTGGCAGTCTCTTCACTATCTGCTCTTGTGCAGTCTCTCTGCCCTCTGTTGTAGCTGTCACTCTGTTCTCCTCCTGGCTGCCCCGTCTCGCGGTGCTGCCCACACCAAAGTTCGTCCTGTGTCTTCCAGTTTGTTAGTAGGTCCCTGCTGCTGAAGTGCTCTCTGTCAGCTCCTCTGACAGACTCTTCCCTGGCCGTCTCGCGGGCGCTCTCTGTGCACCCGGTCGCCCTGTCTCCAGTGCTCACCTGCAGCAATCCCCGCCCTTCTCCCCCGGGGATCATCTGCAGCTCTACCCGCCCGGGTACTCAGCGAGATGCGCTCAGTCCTTGGCTGCGCTCTCCTGCCTCGCCAGCCCCCTGTCCTCCCTCCCCGCACCCCTTCAGGAGTCCCTGCACCTTCCGCAGCACTCTCTAGGGGTCACTAACCACCTATAAAAGTGTCCCTATCCGCTGTCAACGCTGAACCGGTGTCTCACAGCTCCTTGGGGCTGCCCTTCCCCGCCCTCTGTTCACTCTGGGAGGGAGGCCCTCCGCGCAGGGAGGGACACTCCCAACCTGCCGCCGGACCCGCCCTCGTTCAGTGCCCGGCGCTGCGCCTGGAAGAGGAGAGGCGAGCAGAGGGGCTTTCACGCCGTGGCCCGGCTTCTTGGCGCTGTGCGGCGCGAGGGCACAAGCGCGGCGCGTGCAGCCGGGCACCGCGAGTCACACTCATGGCGCGCGTGGGTCGGGGACTGCCTGTCCCGCCAACTCCCAGAGCAGCCCCTGCAGCGCAGCGAGGAGAAACCCCAGGGGTCCACCCTCCAGGGCCCCCCACAAACCTTGAAGGGTGCCCCATTTAGCACAAGGCTAATGAATATCTGTGAGATATCGGAGACTCGATGGGGGAAGGCTGTTATCATTTTGCGTCACGCCGCTGCGAATAGTTTCATCCGCGCGAGCTTTGCCTAGGTTTTAGTAAACTGCCAAACTACTGGTTTTAATGCTGCGCAGCAGGGCGCCCCCTAGTGGTAGGGTTGCCGAACTGGAGGCGTTCACAGGCCTCCTGAGCACTGGTGCAACTTTTGTGAGGGCGCTCGCAACAGGGGGGGCAACGGACCCTTCCCCCCTCAATAGTCTACAATTATAGGGATAATGTATACTCTTTGGATGCTATAACCATGTGATGGCATAACATATCTCGGATTTAATCATACCGTTGTATCCTAGCCGATTATATTGTAGTAAAATATACCTTGGAAACAAACTGAAAAGGTAAATAATCACACACCAGTCGAAAGAAGAGAGGCGCTGCTTTAGTTCAAATATTTACTGAACTTTTAGAGAGACTTTCACGTTTGTACGTGCCTAAATTAGTGTCTAAGGCGGATATTTTGGTTTAGAATAAAGCAAATAAATGTTGGTTTCAGATTTCCAGTTTGGGTACATATTGGAGTGCGTGTGACTTTTAATAGTGATTGTGACGTGTCAGAGGTAGAATGTACCCATAGTGGGTGGGTTGGGCCCCAGTGTGAGTGCCCCAGTGTGAGCATGCACTGCTGTAAGTAGCCACACACAAGGCCCAACTTTAGAGTACTTGAATGCCCTTCTGGGTGGCCCGTTCGTTCTATTCTAGAATGTAACAAAATATTGAATCCACAATATAAATTGCCACTATATTATCAAGGTAATTACATGTGGAGTTAAGAATAGTAAATATAGACTTCCCTGTATATACGGTGTATGTGGTGGTAGTTTAGTATTATAGATGCAATTTTTTTGTAGGCTGATATTTCTGACCACGACATAATGACATATAATTGCACTGCCCATTCATTTTCTAGCCTCTCTGTAGAGACTGCCAATGAAAGTTACTACTGGTGCAAAATTGTAATGTCTCTAAGCCCTTTTTTACTTGGCCAAATGTACTCTGGAACTCAGAAACTCTAATAGCACAGCCCCTATTTTAGGCACATCCCCATCTTAGACAACTCCAAGGAAGTTGGGATATAATTGCAAGTAACAAGTATTGTCTCTTGCTTCTCAAACCTCAGGACCAACGTATTTCTGCAAACAACTTCAAATTCCAAGTGCCCCCTTTTCAGGTTTTGACTTTTAGAGGCTAACCAGGTCCAACAGTGGAGACTTACTCTTGGAGGTTGATGAAGGTTTAGAAACTCTAACATAGCTAGTATCATTAACTCTCAGTAATTGTATGGTCCCATTAGTGTTGCAGTGTGATGAAAACAATATTGATTACCTCTACGTCCCTCGTCCTTGTCCCAAAAGGGAGAAATCAAGGGGGAGATCTGAGCTCTAAGATCTAACCTCACACGAAGGGAGACAAAGAAGGAGGGGAACTAGCCTCTAGTCAGTAACAGCTGACTTAAATACAGGGGCGGCTCCTCCACGTGGGTGGAGGAGTGTCGCCCCACTGCTTTCTTGCAGTGCGAAAAGCAGAAACATAAAATGGTATTATGAATACCATTTTATGTTTCTGCTTCTCGCACTGCGAGAAAGCAGAAGGCAGGGTTTGGTTGGGGGTGGGCGGGTGGGCGTTCCTGCGCCAGGCAGAGAAGGAGTGGCTTGCCCACTTTTGAGGGCGCTGACTGTTTGGTCGGCCCCAGGGTTTCTCTATGTAGGCTGCATGCAGCCTACATAGAGAGAATGGCCTCCCCATAGACGCCTGTGGGGTCGGCGTCCCAGCTTATCACAATGCTGCCATTGCAGCGTTGTGATTGGCTTAGGGGAGGAGAGGGAGGCTGCCTGCTTTCTGTAAGGCGCAGAGAGAGAGAGGAGTCGCGACCCGGGACTGGAGGCAAGTTACTTTAAAAACAAGCATTGGCATAGCCAATAGGTCTCGCCTTTGGGACCTTATAAGTATTTAGTTATGCAGCACAATATCCTTACTGCAACAACATTAACTGTTGCATGGCTAAACACTTATAAGGTCCCAAAGGCGAGACCTATTGGCTATGCCAATGCTTGTTTTATATAGTAAGGCTTGTTTTTTTGGCTGTATAAAAGGAGGGGGAATGTAATGGGTTTTAATAGTAGTGGAATGTGGTTTATGTAATAGTAGAATGTGGGGTATAACATTCTAGGTTGCTAGGGAAAAAAGTAAAGTTGGCTGAGGGTGGCAGGAACGAGAGGACGTATGCTGCATTACATAATTTTATTTAATAAACAATACTTTCAACCTAAACGAGTCGTTCCTGCTTGCAACAGTGATAAAGGTTGTTCTGTCGCAGCTTGAGCCGCCGACTGCCTTAACCAGTGTGAGCCGCTGCGATGACGCTCCACTTTCATGACTGTTGGGGCACTAGTCAGCACGATCTATTGGACAGCCAGAAAGACAACAGCGCATGTAGGTGTTCTGAATTAGCATGCTTGTACGTCTTCATTGAAATTGAAGGTTGAGTGACACCCTGCAACTATGAAGCAGTTCTAAATCGACACTTCCCAAACAGACGGGTAAGCCTACGAAAACCACTCAGCCTTTATTATTTTTTTTTTTAAAGGGGTCACAATTTGCGTGCGTTGGAAGCAGCGAAGTTATGTATTCCCATTCAGTACAAGAATCAACTTTGTTTGCATTTTGGTACTTGTAGTTAACCCAAAATAAATGCAGAACTCTAGGTTACGAAATACAAAGATAAACAAGCTGTAGCCCGGTAACTGACGATGAGGGAGGGGGAGAAGGGAGGGGGTAGTGAGAGCAGAGAGCAGGCACGCAAGGCTTAATGAGCCTTGACAGAAACCCACATGGCGGCTGCGCTCGTGCACGCTCGCGTGAACGCAAGCTTGAGGCCAGCAAAAGCCTCTGGCAGCGAGACCTAAAAAGCCACTCACTAAATTTCTCGCAGAGCAGCGCATGCGCTGGCTCAGCGAGACCTAAAAACATTTTTATTAACCTCCCCGCGCGACCCTCCTCCCTCCGCGAGTCATGCGGGCCGCAACTGCCTAAATAGCCAGGTTTTAAGCACTTTGCGAAAGGTCGCTTCTACTGGTTCTGCTCTCAGATGCATCGGTAGGGAGTTCCATGTCTTAGCCGCCAGATGGCTGAAGGAACGTGCCCGTAGCCTGGCCCTCTGCACGCTCACTAGGTTGGCCCTAGCAGATCTTAAATTCTGTGAAGGTAAGTAAGGTTTTACCATGGAACTTAAGTATTTGGCACCCTTTCCCATCAGGATTTTGTGACAGTAGCACATGGCCTTGTAAGTAATTCTCTTCTCCACTGGAAGCCATTGGAGAGTAGTCAAGGAGTTAGAAATTGGCATCCTTCTGGGGAGATTCCAAACTAAGCAGGCTGCCACATTTTGTATCCATTGGAGTTCTTTAAGGTTTCCCTTGGCAGCCCCAAGGTAGAGGATGTTACAGTAATCTATTTGAGAAATTACTTAAGCATGCACAACGGTTTTCCTGGCCGCTATTGGTAGCAGGTCCAGGGTCTTCATCAAGATTTTCAGAGTACCGAAGCATTTTCCAGCTGCACTATTTATTTGATTCTCAAACGTAAGCTTGGGTTCGAACCTTACGCCCACGTTTTTGGTTTTAGATTTGGGGTGGGGGTTGGCCCAGGACATCCAGACACCAAGCCGATGTCCAAATGGAGGGCGCTTTGCCAACTGTCAGTACCTCCGTTTTGTTGCCATTCAATTTAAGACAATTATTCGTCATCCAGGAGGCTAGTTCTTCCAGGCATAGAGAGAACTGAGCTGCAGCGGCATTCACGTCCTGGGAAGGTGTAACAATGAGCTGCGTATCGTCCGAATATGACACAATTTTAACATTGAGCCTTTCCACTATCTCCGCTAAGGGGCAAATGTAAAGATTGAATAACGTTGGGCTCAAAATTAAGCCCTGTGGTACCCTTTGCGTCAGAGAGATGATATGACATATACGATCTTTGGGCAACTTGAAAGCTACAGGATTAGAGAAACGAAGTCATCCAGCGCAGTACCTCCAACACCACACCTAATGAGCCTCTGAAGTAGTAGGCCATGTGATACGGTGTTGAATGCCACACTTAGATCTAGCAGTAACACGGCAGATGTTTGCCCTTCGTCTGCATGCCGTCTCAGAGTTTCAGTGGCAAGTAAAAAAGCGGACTCAGTGGAATGAGAGGCCCAAAAGCCAGATTGAGTTGGATGAAGCAGGTCATTTGAATCAATAAAGCTCATAAGTTGGCTATTCACAATTTTCTCAGTTATTTTTGCAAAAAACGGACGGAAGGAGCGAGATAACTCGCAGTTATTCTAGTTGCTTGGGAGCGGCTGTAGGTTTTACCCGTAAAGGAAGCACCACCGCACGCTTCCATTTTTGCTGGACCTCACCTGACCGGAATGGCATCAAGATCAGCTGTTGCAGGTGCAGGAGAATAACATCCATCCCTTGCATAAGGTTTTGAGGTGATGCTGGGTCTAAGGGAGACCCTGATTTAATTACCATAGAGAGTCTTTTTAGATCTTTCAAAGGAGGGACCATGAATTTATTGAGGCCGTTCTCAATAGATAGTTCAGCTGAAGGAGTGCCTAAGTCCCTACAATTTCAAGCCTCCGCAGGAAAGGTGTCATAGATAGTAGCAACTTTAGAAGCGAAAAAAGAGGCAATCTTATTGCAGCTATCTAGGGATGGTGGCACTGTCACTGCAACATGTTCCAGAGAGGAGAGTGAGTTAAGAATGGAAAACAATTCTTTGGTGGAATTATTTTCCTTCTCTATTATTAAAGTGTAGAAATCTCACAGCGTTTTTCTAATGAGCTTATGATATTGTTTGAGCTCATTTTTATAACTGACTCGATTGGTTATACTGTAATCCGTCCGCCAAATGCACTCTAGGCGTTTGCACATCTTCTTGACTGTAGCTAAGACTCATCAAACCAAGGTACGGTACTACAGGTCCTTGATTGGTTCCTGGTAATCTATGGGGCTATATTGTCCAAGGCTCCTATTATCCATTTTCCAGTTTCAAATTACCAGTATTCACTTCTTCCAGTGTCTCAAGGTTAACTGCAGATAGTGCCTTAGAAAAGGTTTTCAGGGTTGACCGTTGCCCACTTTCTTGTAGTTATCACTTGGTTAGTGTTGTTTGTCGGTATAGATACCAGTGATGGCACATTAAGCGCAATCATGTAATGATCTGACCAAGGAACTGCTGTAGGAGCTTCAATCTTAAGGGTAGAAACATTTGAGAAAATGGGGTCCAAGGTATGGCCCGATACGTGGGTGGGACCTATTACCCTCTGAACTAATTGGACCGTTTAAAGCTCCCTGCTTAGGGACCAGGCCTCATGACTGTGGCTGTTGTCAAAATGCAGGCTGATGTCACCCAGTATGATCAGCCTATTATGGCGTAGAGCTGGTTGCAGGATGTTCTCTGCTAAGCTAGAGATATATTGGGCTGCTGACCCCGGGGGGCAATAAATTAGGTAGCCCATTAAAACACAATCTTTCATCATCCTTTAGGCGAGAACCATGAACTCCTCAAAGTCGTCAAAATGGAATTCCTTCAGACATCCTTCTAGGAAACATGGATCTGATCGGTCATCATAATTTCAAGGGAAATCCTCCTCCTTCCAATCCTTCAAGAAATAGAAGCAGGATTCAGGATCCAAGAATCAGCGCTCCTGATAATGCAGAGTATGTAAAGAGTCTCCAATAGTTAAGGGTTGGAGGTCGAATAAGGCGATTTTTCTCAGAATTGAAAGAGATATCAATGGACAGGTGGTGTCTCAACATAGTGAAGAGAGGATACCAGATCAAATTATATTTGTTTCAAAACCCATTGGGCACTATTTATACATCTGTCTCCAGGAGCCCATTAAAGAAGGAGACTCTCGAGGAAGGGATAGAGTTCGTAATTTGTAAGGGCACAATTTGACCTGTTCCAGTGAAGGAAAAGGGTCTGGTTGGTTATCTTTTTCTAGTCAAGAAGGCAACAGAAGGTGGGACGCTTTCGGGGGGTCCAACTGGAGGAAGAAGACCTATAGGTGGACGGGGGAGGCATAGCCATATGGTGAATGTAATTGTTGTCTTGATTTACCCCAGATCGGACTATGGATTCAATGTTATGTCATGTGACGAATTGTCATTACACTGTTATGTTTAATTTCTGCAATAAAAAGAGTTCTAAAAACAAAGAAGGCAACAGAAGGTTTTCTTCTGGTGATAGACTTAAAAAGACTGAACAATTTTATTCTAGGTATCAAATTCAATATGGAGACCTTGCATACGAAAGGGGTCTGGGATGCATACTTGCATATTCCGATCACAAAGAAAGCTTGGACATTTTTAAGACTTGCCGTGGGGAAGCAACATTGGCTATTCAGGGTTCTCCTGCTCAGGCTCAAGTCAGCACGAAGAGTCCCGAAGATGGTAGCCCCAGTGATTGCTTCTTTTGCTTTCCAGGGAATCCTCGGTTTATCCTTACCTGGAGGATTGGTTACACTGTGCTCCTTTCAAACAAGAAGCTCTTCGAATCCTGGACAAGGTAAAGAGGGTGAGTAATATGTTGGGACTTCTTTTGAACATCCCAATGTGTCAAATCCTCACCTCAAAAGACCTAAAGTTTATCAGTGTAAGATTAGGAACTGACATGTTAAAGCTTTTCTCCCAAAAGAAAGAATCATTCGTCTTCAGAATTTAATCAAGCACCTCCTGACCAAAACAAAATTCCAGCCAGGTTGGAGATCCAGGGGCACATGGCAGCCTATGTGGTCATAGTCCAATGGGTACGACTTCATCTTCTCTCATTTCTGTGGCACCATCGCAGTTTCATTCCTCAGAATATTAACTCATCCAATATCCAATTCACATCTGACTAGAAATAAAAAAAGAATTGTGATAGTGCATGAACTCAGACAGCCTATCCAAGGGGGTAATGGATGTATCCGGAACAGCTTTTAATCTTTACAACAGATGCCAGAAAGATAGATTGGAGAGTCACTTTCAATCAACATTTATGTCAGTTCAAATGGTTATTGATGGAGAGAAGGAAGTCATCTAATTGGAGGGAAAAAACTACAATTAACAGAGCTCTCAAGAATTCCAAATTCTTGATTCATAGAAGAATATCTTGGTCAGAACAGACAACGAAGTCTCCGTAGCCTACATCAGTCACCAGGGAATTACCAGTTCCAAATCCCTCAATCATGTGGCGCTCAACAGACACGCGTACCTGTTGAGGAGAAGCTTCCAGCCATCTATGAATGTATAATTATTACAATCTTCAGGAAGATCTTCAGGAGATTTGGGACTCCATACCTGGATCTATTTGCCTCACAGAACAATGCCATGGTACGCAGATTTTTATCAAGACTCCTGGAGAAGGTAGCATGGGGAACAGATCTATTACTGATAAAGTGGTCACAGAGGTTACTTTATGTCTCCCCTCCTATTCTTCTAATCCTGAAGGTCCTGTCCAGGATGCAGCAGGAGAAAAAGGAAGTAATTCTTGTGATGCCATTTTGGCCACATCGATCATTTTTCACCATTCTAAAGATGCTGGTGATGTACCAGTCTTGGGTTCTTCCTTCCTTCTTTTCTCTCCTCAAAAGGTCTTCTCTTCCTCTAAATCTATTGGTTTGGAGGTTGAGAGGTTAAATTGATTAAGTAAGCGTCTTCCAGCTAATTTCGATATAACTTGTTTGAAACAATTCAAAATTCTAGAAGACCTCCCCCCTTGAAAGCCTATACAAAAAACTGGGCATCATTTGATAAGTGGTGGTCCTTGCTTAATTTGCAAGCACCACCCTCTCCACTCCTTTCTTTTCAGTTTTACAATTTTTAGTCGCTGTTTTTCATCTCAATCTCTCTCTTTCTGCTTTAAATTACAATGGTTTATCATTAAGGTCCCTTGCTCACTTTGCCACTGGATTCAAGCTAGCCTGGCTGACGAGGGGTGTTACCCCGAAACCGGTCCCAGGATGCTTGTTTCCCTTCCAGGGAAGACCTGGCACCTGGCTTGGCAGTTCGGGCTGGACTGGTCCCTTGAGGAACAGGGTCAAGACTGATTTGCATATGGCTGGGTCTGAACTGGGGTGGTGAAGTGAGCTAAAGAACGATGACGGATTCAACCCATATTTGTGACTGGGGGGTGAGTGTCTGAAAAGTTTCATCGCTCTGTCCATCCTGTCCTTGTGTTTGCTTTGTTCTCCCTAAGTTGGCAGGGTATGACCAGACATGGGCCCCTTGCTCACTTTGCCAATGGATTCAAGCTAGCGGGCTGATGAGGGGTGTTACCACGAAACTGGTCCCAGGATGTTTGTTTCCGGTCCAAGGAAGACCTGGCTTGGCAGTTTGGGCTGGACTGTTCCCTTGAGGAACAGGGGCAAGACTGATTTGCATATGGCGGGGTCTGAACTGGGGTTGCATAGTGAGGTAAAGAATGATGGTGGATTCAACGCAGATCTGTGACTGGAGGCGAGTGTGACTGGAGGTGAGTTTCAGCGCTCCATCCATCCTTGTGTTTGCTTTGTTCGCCCTAAGTTGGCAGGGTAAGCCCAGACGTGGGTCACTTGCTCACTTTGCAACTGGATTCAAACTAGCCTGGCTGATGAGGTGTGTTACCCCAAAACCGGTCCCAGGATGCTTGTTTCCGGTCCAGGGAAGACCTGGCTTGGCAGTTCAGGCTGGACTGTTCCCACGAGGAACAGTGTGAAGGCTGATTTGCATATGGCTGGGTCTGAACTGGGGTGGCGAAGTGAGCTAAAGAACAACGATGGATTCAACCCAGATCTGTGACGGGGGCGAGTGTCTGAAACGTTTCAGCGCGCCATCCATCATCTCCTTGTGTTTGCTTTGTTCACCGTAAGTTGGCAGGGTATGCCCAATCGTGGGTCCCTTGCTCACTTTGCCACTGGATTCAAGCTTGCCTGGCTGATGAGGGGTGATACGCCGAAACCGGTCCCAGGATGCTTGTTTCCGATTCAGGGAAGACCTGGCTTGGCAGTTCGAACTGGACTGTTACCATGAGGAACAGGGTGAAGACTGATTTGCATATGGCTGGGTCTGAACTGGGGTGGCGAAGTGAGCTAAAGAACGATGATGGATTCAACCCAGATCTGTGACTGGGGGTGAGTGTCTGAAAAGTTTTAGCGCTTCGTCCATCATCCTTGTGTTTGCCATAAAGGTGTTCAGAAAATGTGTGGAACCTCAGAATGAGATTAATTCTTTAGTGATTAGAATTTTTAAGAGTTTCTCTATCACAAAATCTATTCTACATTCATCTCCTCCTTCCTTTACTAGTGCTTCCTTTCGAACCTTTTCAGATGGTAGACCTGAAGTTTCTTTACTTTAAGGTTTGCTTTTTGGTGGCTAATACCTCTGCACATAGGATTGGGGAGCTTTCTGCATTACAATTCCGCCCTCCTTTCTTAAGATTCTTTGATGATGGGGTGATCTTGAGATCAGATCCCTCCTTTATTCCAAAAGTCAATTCTTCTTTTTATTTATCACAAGAGATGGTTCTTCCTACCTTCTTTCTCTTACCGTCTTAGGAGGAAAAGTGTGCTTTGCATGCATTGGATGTTAAAAGAGCTCTCTCTATTTATCTTGACAGGTCACACCAGGCTTAGAAAGTCTAATCATCTGTTTGCGACTTTTGGTAAAGCAGGAAGAGGGAGGAGAGTGTCAAAAATGACATAACGAAGATGCATAAAAGCTGCGATCATGCAAGCCAATCAAATTGCCTCTGATCAGGATCAGATACAGGGTAGATCCACAAGAGAGATGACTATATCACAGGTTGAATTGTAAGGTGTCTTCATTCAGAAAATCTACAGGGCGGCAACTTGGTCTTCGGATAATATCCGTTTGAGATACTATAGACTTAATAATGTGGTTGATAACCACGAAATTTGGTTTTGAGCTTCTTAAATCAATAATGTCCTAGAGAATGGGCACTTATTCTTTTATTTCATGATTATTGGCTATCACGTTTGAGTCTGCATTAATTGTTCTCAAGGGTGTGCATACTTACAATTCATGCAGTATCTTTTCCAAGTAAAAGGTTTATTCTTTGGTAATCCTCAAAAGTAATGACTGGGACGAGGATGAGGGGCATAGAAGTAATGCTCTGATTACTTACAGGTAACCTTCATTACCCATAATCCTATTCATCCTCGTCACAGTCATTGCAATCCCTTCGATCCTCCCTCCTTGGCCTTTGGCACGTGTTGGATATTACAGAGTCTCCTGGGAATGCTAGCCCTCTTGTATCGCCCAGGAGGGTGGGTGGGGTTTTAATTTTCAGAAGTCTCCTGTGTTTTTTCCTGTCCTGCAGGTGGAAGCACCTCAAAAGTAATGACTGTGACGAGGACGAATAGGACTAAGAGTGGGGAAGATTACCAGTAAGTAATCGGGCCATCATATTAACTGAAAGGGTCAATAGTTCAGTTATATGTGACAGCATCAAACTTAAATTGATTCCCACCAAAGGCTTAGCCGATCTTACTTTTCTTCAATGGCTACAGCCAGGGCCATCACAACGGGGGTCAGAGGGACATCATGCCCATCCTTGCTTCCAGAGCCTCGGGGTCCTGCAGCAACACTCATTTACAGATAATTGCAAGGAAGCCTGCCATCTTCCTTAATAATGAGGCTGGTTACATGTGGTTACGTGGTCAGACCACTAGATGGCGTCAGACGCAATGTTTTCTCCTTGCCTGGATCAAATTTTCATTAATACAAAGAAACAAATCCGTAGGGCGCCTGGCAAAACCAGAAGAAGCATCACGAGGGCCGCACTTTAGGTTTTGGCGCTAGGCCTGGCACTAACGTCTGGAAAACCTGGTTGCAGCCTAAACTTAGCATACATTTTAAACTATTACGCAGGGGGAACGCCAACATGTTTGAGCTTATGAATACGGCCTGCAAATGCTATGCCGGGCTGAAGTGAGCAGTGCAGTAGGCTATGTCGCATATATTCCATTACTATCTGTCATTAGGTGTCACGTCAGCACCCACAGTTCATAGAACGAGTCTGCTGCCACGAGATCAGGTGTCGGGGACCATGGTCAGACTGTGTGATGCAAACGCGTCATCGGAGCCAGGCAGGGATGTTGTGCAGCTGCGGCTGACGTCAGCGGCAGTTCGAAGCATCAAAGACATACCCAGTACAGGGCAGAGCCTAACTTGTGCCGGTGGTGCAGGTTACTCGCTTCTGGCAACAGGACGTATCTTTCTTTATTAGACATTGACCAGAGCAAGAGAGAACGGCAGAAAAGGGAAAAAAGAAGGTGGGAGATAAAAATTTAAAAAAACCACAATGGAACGAGAAAGCAGTGATAAAAACAGAGATGCAACTGTTAAATAAAGAGACAGAAGTGTAAGGTGCTGGACGAAAGAGGCATACGGTAGAATAAAGATTATTATGTGTCTTCCGCAGCTCCCGCATTCACACTGAATGAGAATGATGCAGTCTCCGGGTGTGATGTCACCTTCATGGCCGCAGCTGCAAGCAGCAGAGATACAAGGGGAAACTGGCCATAGTGAGAGCAGAGGGCCTCAGGTGTCCCCAAAAAAATTTACCGGCTCGTTCTGGATGTTCCATCTTCAGGATGAGTCATAAACCAAGCAATCTTCATCGGCACACATTGCATCCTGGGTCAGGCGAGGCAGCAGCAGCGTTGTGGTCTCTCTCTGACAGTTCCTCCTCCTTCTCTCTCCGGTTGCAGACCCACGTACATGACAGGCTTGAAGCCGCTCAGCTTGTAGTTTCTCGAGATGACTCTTTAAGGGGCTACGCTACTAACAGATTCCTGCCTACGGCCCAACCTTTTTGCCTGTAATCCTGCACAGTGCTTGCACCGGAAGTGTAACATTGGACTGATATTGTAGCTCACAGACCCCCAGAGAGAGGGGAGCCACTCAAAGGAGTTTATGATGCACATTATTTTGGAGCCTGCTAAGCTAAGGTCTATATTAATTCTCTAGTTTTTACACTTAGAGTGCCAAAAGTAAGATACGTCATGTGGCAGTAGAACAGCATCCTCTAAATGTGCAGATTCTCCTAACCAGTTGCTGAAGGAATGTCCTGGTTTTATTAAAGACAACGGAGGCAAATATTATGAAACGTCTTGGTCGAAAGGACCATTGGAATGTTCTTCTGCTGGCAGCGTTTGTTGTGTTTTCAAACACAGACTGCCACAGATCCCCTGTGCTTTCACTAAAGTCATGGTTCTGGCCACCACCCACGCGCTTAAACTGCTTGGAATTGTTTTATTTGCCTCCATTGCCTTTAATCCAATCACCCTTTGAGCATCTATCTTCCACTCAATAGGGGAATCAACAGGCTGAGAACTGTGCCCTGGAGCACAGTCTCACTCTTTACCAGTCTGGGCAAAGGGACCATGGAGCGGGAGAGGGGCTCACACTTAAGAATCATGAATTCCAGAGCATTTTTATAGAGCATTCTATGGAGTGAATCACCCCCAGACACTGATTGCAGCTGGACGTATTGCTCAAGTCAACATAACTCCTTGTATAGATAACCGAGCCAACTGAATCTGGTCTGCAGGTTACATAGATCTCTAAAGATTTTGCATTAGCCCACTAAGCTATCTTGGCCTGACCTGAGAGATCTGATGTCATCCCATGCAGATGTGTGTTTTTTCCAATCACATTCATTTTAGGTTTTCTTTCCCCAGTTATTGATGTGAGACTCCAAGTACAGAATTCAAAGGAAGGACAAGTATTCACCTGGACATCAGGTATCTTGTGAACTCTGAAAGCCCTCAACGCAAGCACTGACAGCGAAGCAGACAGCTGTAGAGGCTGCATTAGAGCAGACTCAACCCAATGATGCGGCTAATGAGTGAGATTCCTTTCTAAACTATGGTTTAGCTACTCCTCTTCCCGAATTTTAAGGGCTTGGACCTCTAGCAGTTGCCTTGATTGCGTAATATTAACCGTGTCAGAGCCATTCCTCCACTCCTGTGTCTTAGTCGTGACCCTGCTCTTGGCCTCAGGAGTAACTACATCCCTCGCTGACTCAGTCCACTGGTTACTTACTGATAGTCTGTTCTGTGGATGATTAATAAATCAAATTTATTAGAAACCATCAATGTAACAGGCTCTTAGATCTGCATTCTTCTGAATAAAGTTACTCCTTTGGGGTCAAGTTAGCCCTTGCCCGAGTATCTTTAATTTCACAAACACACTGATAATTCTTTGCCTTCTCAGGTAATTACTCTAAAACGCCTACATGTCAGTTCCTCCTACTCGCCCTGGGAGGTGGTTTGGCTTTGCTTTTGTTATTATCCATCCACCTTCTAGGAACCTGGAACTCACCTCCTCTCCCAGGAAAGGTAGAACACACCTGTGAGCCAAAACTGTAATTACCACCCACATACTCTTAACGATGGGCGTTGTCAGGCAAGCTTTCCAGTCTTATTCAAGGAAGACACAATTCATTTCTCTGTTTGCCTACCTCAATATGTGGTGGGTCCAATCTGAACTGAGGCACCCGCATGGTACCTGAAGGTGGAATCCATGAGTCCACCAAAAGTACTTTCACTTTGGGCTCTGCACTCATTCAATACACATCTCATGGAGGATGGTCCTCTCCTGAGCCTAAGATGTGCGGTATTAGGGCACCTCCCTCTGATGTCTCTACCATAAATATCCTACACATAGGGCACCTTTTCAGTATCTGCTTCAGGGAGCTGGTCCTCTCGGTTCCAGCTGCTCTTGTCAGCAGTGGGTCATCTACCACCTTCTCTGCGAGCCTCCCTCCACTGCAGACTTCTGCTTGTTTCCGGTCCAGTGAAGACATGGCTTGGCAGTTCGGGCTGGACTGTTCCCATGAGGCACAGTAATAGACTGATTTGCATATGGCCATGTCTGAACTGGGGTGGCGGAGTGAGCTAAAGAATGATGATGGATTAAACCCGGATCAGTTGACTGGGGGTGAGTGCTTGCAATGTTCAACACTCCGTCCATCATCCCCTTTGGTTTTGCTATGTTCGCCCTAAGTTGGCAGGGTATGCCCAGACGTGGGTCCCTTGCTCACTTTGCCACTGGATTCAAGATAGCCTGGCTGATGACAGCTGTAAGCCAGTAACCGGTCCCAGGATGCTTGTTTCCGGTCCAGTGAAGACATGGCTTGGCAGTTCGGGCTGGACTGTTCCCATGAGGCACAGGGTCAGACTGATTTGCATATGGCCATGTCTGAACTGGGGTGGCGGAGTGAGCTAAAGAATGATGATGGATTAAACCCAGATCAGTTGACTGGGGGTGAGTGCTTGCAATGTTCAACACTCCGTCCATCATCCCCTTTGGTTTTGGGATGGTCCTCTCCTGAGCCTAAGATGTGCGGTATTAGGGCACCTCCCTCTGATGTCTCTACCATAAATATCCTACACGTAGGGCACCTTTTCAGTATCTGCTTCAGGGAGCTGGTCCTCTCGGTTCCAGCTGCTGTTGTCAGCAGTGGGTCATCTACCACCTTCTCTGCGAGCCTCCCTCCACTGCAGACTTCTGTAGGCAAATTAGTATTTTCACCTTATCCCAGACACCCTGCACGGATCCTATTTGTCTTTTACATATGTAAGAATTCATGTATTTTTTTTTACGTTACACATAGGCCACTGTGGCAAATGCAGAAATAAAGAAGCATTGGCAAAGCCAATCAGTCTCGCCTTTTAAAAGCAATTCAGACCTTTGGGTTTATTAATGCTTGTTGACAATGATGTTGCATTGAGGTGAAAAAAGGAAAGAAAACCCGATGGTTTGTACGTGCCCATGTGCCACCATTTTGTTACCGTTCCAAAATGTCAGATGCATTTATTTAAGTGGTGAAATAAAATGAATAAAATGTGCCCAAATACAAGTGTTAACAAGCATTGGCATAGCCAATAGGTCTCGCCTTTGGGACATTATAAGTGTTTAGCCATGCAACAGTTGATGTTGCACCAAGGATATTGTGCAGCATAATTAAATACTTATGAGGTCCCAAAGGCGAGACCTATTGGCTATGCCAATGCTTGTTTGTTAAAGTCACTGTGTTTGTCACTCACTGTGCACTAAATAGAAGAGGTCGGGATTTACTTTACGTGGCGCTACAGGAGAGAAGGGAGAATCAGCTCCCCTATCCTGGGATCTAGACTATCCTACCTAGGGCCCTAGACCAACTAAACCCTTCAACAAGGATTTAGACCATTCTCTTAACATAAAATATCATCTAGAAACGCAGAGCAGAAATGAAACAGTCTCCAACTCCCTTGGCAGAAAAGCTACAATGAAAAACTTCCAGTAAATGAATATCAGTTTTTTTACTACCAATTCTTTGGAGAACTTTTAAACCTTTTTACAGGTTAGCACTGGAAACAGCATCTTTGAACATGGAAATGTGCGGATGAGACAATGAGTTCTAGAAATTAAAGAGTTGCTCTCTTTAGATTTCAAAATGCCCTCAAGATGACGCAAGCAATGCCGGTTACATCACTCATGCATCCCCAGCACTCTGCTCCTCAAACTGAACATGAGTGCTGTGCAAAAAACTGACAAAGTGATATCCAAACCCAACCACTATCTTCCGACACAAAGACAATAAGAGCCAATAAGACTACAAAAAAGGCCAGAGTGTCATAAGAGTAACTTGTTGTTTTCTCTAATTTACACCATGTGAATTAACAAAAGACTACGTACAGGGACATATCAATCACCTTACCTGAGGTATTGAAACTAGTAGGATTCTCAACGCTGTGTTAGTTCAGGTAGACAACCGCAAGTAATTCATCACTATTAGCCAACAGTTGCATTCTGAGTCGTGCCAACAGCAGGAACACAGGAAAGGAAAGAGTCCACTTTTCTATAGGTGGGGATGACGGGGAAATGCTAATTGGAACATTGGAACATTACACAAGATATACCATAAGCTCTGCTGAAGCCTGAAAAACGGTGTACAGTCTGAAAGGAGCTCAAACAGCAACAGACAATAGGATTGTACTTCCTTCATAACATGTTTAAGTTTTCCCCCTCCAGCTTCAAAAAACTGATTAAAAAGCACAGAAATACACAGATTGCACAAGCACGGAAGAGCAAATGGGGCTCCAGCTCTCTCAACAGGGGTAATTGATTTAGGTATGCCTTTTCAAAGTAATATTTTAAATCCACTATCAACAACACTTTATTGTCGGGTTATTCTTGTATAGCTGCAGGAGTCTACATTTATTATTTCATGTTGGAACAACAGAAAATAGGACAGGCAGGAAAAACCTACGAGACACCACAGGAAAAATGTGGGAAACAATTCCAGCATGAGGCTCACCAGAAAAGGAGATGTAGTAAGAAGACGGGTGTCAGCATCAGCGCCCGGTAGAGATTCTGCTGCCTCAACCGCTGATACGTCAGACAAGACCACGGAGGAAGTCTGGGACACCAGACCACCTACACTGATGTCATGTGAGCGAAACACTGAGCCCAAGTCAAACGGCGAGTCAAACGGTGCAGTAGGTCAGCTGAAATAATGTCCTGCGGCGCAGGAAGGACGGCAGCAATGACGGCGCTGGAGGGGGAAGCCAGCGAGGAGGCATTTGCGCGGCCGCTATTTTTGAAAATTAAACGCAGCTTGCCGCGCTACTGTAAGCAATGTTTAATACTAATTAAAAAAAACGGGTGCAACAATGAGGGCGTGGAAGAGGGAAGCCAGGGAGGAGGCATTTGCGCTGCCGCCATTGTAGATAATTAAGTGCAATACTAATTAAAAACAAGCATTGGCCGCGCGGCCGTGCGAGACGCGCTCTGTGATGGGGAGGGGAGAGGAGCGGGAGAGCAAGTGACGCGCGGCCGTGAAAGTGACACGGCCGCGCGGCCCCGAGAAGCGCTCTGTGGTGGGGGAGGGGGAAGAGCAAGTGAGAGGAAAGACATATGGCGCCTGGAGCATGCGAGGAATGTGCGTTACTGTGTGCGCACTCGCATGCTCTAGGCCAGCCAAAAGTTGTGGTCGCATTTCTGCAAGCCCTCTACAAAATGTCTCGCCCAGAACCAGCGCTGAAGCGCTGGCTTTCAGGGCGAGACCTAAAAAGGAGTGGCCGACAGCAAATTGTGGCTGCTAGGCCCTAAAAAAAGAAAATTAAAAAAATGGGTTAAATAAATTAGACAGGGAGGAGTCAGGAGACCTACGGAAGAGGGGCTGAGGCTGGAGGGGAAGAAGATTACGCTGCTGAGTGGTGGGAGCAGCCGGAGGGGCAGCAGATGAATAACTGATTAAAAAAAAATATATATTCTTCGGGGAAGCAAAGTAATAGCTGTGGGGGCGCCATGAAGACTGGGGGAGTGGAATCTAATTGGGAAAGCAGCAGAAGAGAGAGAATGCGAGAGAGAGCAAGAAAAGACATGCACTACCATGAAGTGCTAGGAGAAAAAAACAAGTAGCAGTGCAATGCCACAAGTAATTTAGTCAGAACACAGTCACACTCCTGAGGTGGGGCAAACAAAGAATGTGGATGAATAAGAACTAAGGATAAGATATAGACAAGATAACCATCCAATCAAGAGCCAGAGGCTGACTCAAAGCACCCTATATAGGTGCACAGTTTAAATTAATAGAGACAATAAGCGCCACGATGCTCCTTTGGGAGTGGCAGAGCGCTTTATAAATAACCCAATACAATAGGTCTTCGACAACCAACAGCTAAAGCTGTCGGTGACACCTAAAAAGTTAACAGCTCAGTGCAGCTGGCTTATCATTTAAATCAATGTGTTTTCACACCATATGAATTAGGCAACAATACTATATTAACGTTACAAAAATCCGATTTCCAGCACTCCTTCCTCCTTATTTAGACTAATCTTTAATAAATAGGGAACAGCTAATCTGTAGCAGTAGCCATGCATGGTGGCTGCTCAAGCAGAGGCGTTAAGTCCTCAGTGCTGGGGAATGATGAGGATGTGATAATGGATGCATGTAAATCCTGATCACTTTTTTAGGTTTCGCCTACAGCGCGCATGCGCTGTCAGTGAAACCTATTGTAAATATAAACAAGCATTGGCATAGCCAATAGGTCTCGCCTTTGGGGCCTTATAAGTGTTTAGCCAGAGCTATTGACTTTGCCAATGTCTTCAAGCTGTGCTGTAGAGAAGTGTGGCTGCTGTGCAGCATGCTGAAAAGTTATAATAAAAAAGTGTCAGAAGCATTTTTGTTACTTTATATATGACCAAGAAGGCATTATGTAAAACTGAACGACCATATTAAAAAAGTATTTACAATAAAAAATGTCCTCAGTTTTCTTTTGTTCTTGCAATGCTGGCAACTTGTTTCTGCCTATTGCAATGGTTGTTTGTTAAAGCTTTTTTTTTGAGGGGGCATAAACAATCGGAGGGTGAAGGTTGGGAACTAGTACCTGTATTATAACACTAGCAGCGGCCAGACGCTAGGGGAGAATCAACAGATGCCAGATTCCGAGAGCAGGCTGAGGTGGTGCTGAGTGATGCTAAGGTGGTAGTGGTGGTGGTGGTGACTGTTGCGGAGACGATGCTGAGGTGATGCTGAATGATACTCAGGTCTTGCTGAGTGATACTGCTGTGGTGCTGAGTGATATTGTCTTGGCGCTGAGTGATGCTGTGGTAGTGCTGAGTGATGCTGTGGTGGCACTGAGTGATGCTGTGGTGGCGCTGAGTGATGCTGTGGTGGCGCTGAGTGATGCTATGGTGGCGCTGAGTGATGCTATGGTGGCGCTGAGTGATGCTGTGGTGGCGCTGAGTGATGCTGTGGTGGTGCTGAGTGATGCTGTGGTGGTGCTGAGTGATATTGTTGTGGCACTGAGTGATGCTGTGGTGATGCTGTGGTAGTTCTGAGTGATGCTGTGGTGGTGCTGAGTGATGCTGTGGTGGCGCTGAGTGATGCTGTGGTGGCGCTGAGTGATGCTGTGGTGGCGCTGAGTGATGCTGTGGTGGCGCTGAGTGATGCTGTGGTGGCCCTGAGTGATGCTGTGGTGGCCCTGAGTGATGCTGTGGTGGCCCTGAGTGATGCTGTGGTGGCCCTGAGTGATGCTGTGGTGGCCCTGAGTGATGCTGTGGTGGCGCTGAGTGATGCTGTGGTGGCGCTGAGTGATGCTGTGGTGGCGCTGAGCGATGCTGTGGTGGTGCTGAGCGATGCTGTGGTGGCGTTGAGTGATGCTGTTGTGGCGCTAAGTGATGCTGTGGTTGTGCTGAGTAATGCTGTGGTTGCACTGAGTGATGCTGTGGTTGCACTGAGTGATGCTGTGATGGCGTTGAGTGATGCTGTGATGGTGTTGAGAGATGTTGTGTTGGTGCTGAGTGATGCTGTGCTGGCTCTGATTGATGCTGTGCTGGCTCTGATTGATGCTGTGGTTGCGCTGAGTGATGCTGTGGTGTTGCCGAGTGAGAGATAGAGTGAAGATATAATGCCCAATTAGAGCGGGTGGTGAGAGAGAAAGAGAGAGAGAAAGGGTGTACATAGAATAAAGAGTGGAGCGGGATAGAGAGAGAGAAAGAAGGGGAGAGAGAGTGAATGAAGGAGTTTGAAAGAGAAACAGATTAAGGGGTGAGAGAGAATGAAAGGCTAAAAAGATAGAGAGGGGAGAGTTAATTAAGTAGAGAGAGAATTAGAGAGGGAGAGAGAGAGAAGGAGAGAGACAATAAGAGTGGGGGTGGAGTTTAAATAGAGTGAAGAAGTGACACGGAAAAAGTAACCTTAAATATAGCTTTGTGCTTTGCGCGAATAAATATTAAAAAAAAAAACGGAGTGAGACAAAAATACTGGTAATTAGGCTGTGACTCCCAATATAAAACAAATAGTGATATAAGGTGAAATCAACCCACCGAAGCAATATTTCTAACTAGACAAAAAAGCTTGCATTTCAATGCTAATCGCTGTTGTTTTTCATGTGACTGTAGTCCAGGGCCGTCAGTTGGTAATGTGAGCTGCTGCTGCGATTGAAACATCAGAGTCCAGAGAGTTAATGAACCATGACGAGGAAATGAGGAAGAGATAGGAAACCCAGATGGCAGCTCAGCTGCGCGCGTGCACGCCATAGTGAACGCACGCTGGTCGCCAGCCGAAAGCCAGTGGGTTTGCACTTCCAAAACCCGCTTACTAAAACTCTCGGCCAGACCAGCGCAAGCGCTGGTGCAGGCCGAGACCTAAAAAGCTTTAAAACATGCTTAGAACCCACCCCATTCTTACCGTTACTTACCATTGTTTGGCTTCCACATCATTCTTATTTCCTTGCTTCTCATTTGTCAGGGCCTCCTGCAGCTTCCCACTTTTACTTCAGTTTTTCCATCGTCCATGGAGCTGGGTCCAAGTACAGTTTCCTGTCTCTGCGGCCAGTGTCCTTCCACTGGCCGCCGCTTGTGCAGGTACTTTCTTTAGATTTTTAATCAGGCACTTTTTCAGAGTGCATGTGTTTATTGGCCCTATCTACCCCTCTCCATCCCTCCCTTCCCGTCTCCCATCCTTGTTGTTTGCCCTGTCCCTACCTCCCCTCTTGCTTTGTTGTCGTCCTTCCCACCTTTTTTGCCTCCCGCCTTAGAACAAAAATCGTTATGGCAGCCAGCACCTGCTGCGCCACAGCGCTTTGTTTTACTTATTTTAAGCCATCTTTAAAAAACATTAACAAACCTAAAAAGCTCACGCACAGCTTTTTTGGCTTTGTAAATGTTTTTTTAAAGATGTAGCACAGCAGCGTGGGCTGCTGTGCAACATGGCTTAAAGTAAATAAAATCAAAGCGCTATGGCGCAGTCAACGCTGGCCGTGCCATAGCTCTTTTTCCTATTTACTTTGGGCTATGATAAACAGCATTTAAAAGACACTTACAACACCAATAGGTCTTGCATAGGCGAAACCTGTTGGTTTTGCCAGTGCTTGTTAAATGCAGTGTCTTAAAACTAAGGCCCTCTTCCTGTGGACACAAAAGTATTCTAAGGGGGGTACTAACCTTTGCGAAGAAGGAAGAGGCTGACTCAGCCACGCCCCAACAAACAGTGACGTTTCCCAGATGTAGAGGGCAATATTTGCTTTAAAAATTGAAAAACTGATTATTAAAAGTCTGTCATGGTGCCATCTGATAAATATATGGTTGTTCCATTGACCACAGATTGCTTGCCTCTTTAGTATAATGGTGAGCTTCGAGAAACACCACTTCACCATTTTTACCATCTACACTAAACTGGTTAATCTAAACTTCCCCTAGGGAGGATTCTCCTTCAACGTTCAGAGAAAGAAAAATCGGAGTATGACAGCTAGTTATATCATTAACCGCCAGTTTTAGCTGCATTAGGCAGAGCATACATGAGTTCTGTTTTTTGCTGTGGGGAATAGGCAAAACATTCTGGCAATAAGTGGAATGTCCAGAATCCAATAACTTTAGTAACCAATACATTTGGATACTTTCCTTTTGTATCCATTATATTTGTTCTATTCTGTCTCTTGCCATCGGATTCAGAGCAGGCGAGGACCACTTTGCCAAACCCAACTGGACCAAGTATAGGGTGGCCAGGTGTCCTGGATTTGCAATGTTCAATAAATTTAGCTCATGACCTGGTTTTCAGAGAAGGGCGGCTGAGTCCCCGGGGAGTCAGGTTTTCTTGCGTTCTAGTGCAGGATACGCTAGCACCACATATCAAAAGGCCATTTAATAAACACAGATGATATTGTGTGTAAAAGTTGCATGTAATTGCCCCTTAGTGCCTCACTGTTTGTTTTCTAAGTTTGTGAGCACTGTCAACGAAGACAGCATGTGCTGCTCACTTGATGCAACATTGAAGTCCTACTTCCATGTTTGTGGAACGTCCTGGTTTTTGGTTTTCAAAATCTGTCCACGCTATTCAAGCAGTGGGATTGGCGAAACACTAGGCCACCCAAAAGAGGAAGTTTGGCTCCTGGAAAAGTCTGCCCCAAATCTGCACATTGCACGTCATGAGACAATCAGGTCCAATCAGGTACTGTGCCCGGTGTATTGAATTGTGACATGGACTGCATGGGTTCTGCGACCTCAAAGTAGGGAGACCAACTGGCATGATTGCAAATTCAGGACGGTAAGTGCAAAAAATCAGGACAAAGGGTCAATATTCAGGACAAAAATTCAGGACAGAAGGTAAAAATTCAGGACAAAAGGTAAGTATTTACAGACACATCAGAGGAGGTCGCTCGATAGTATATAAGTAAATAGACAACCACTTAAGTACAAGTCAAAATAAGTTTATATTAGGTTGAGACAATCGTGCACTTCACCGTTTTTTGGTATGCACGCACCTTTGAGCTACAGTGCAGGTCTTTTTGTGGTATTTCATATAATAATAATTTATTTATATGGTTACTGCACTGGGTTGTCCAGTCTGATATTTTGTTTACAACTCATGGTCCTTAGCAGGCATGTTTGGTGAAAGAAGTGGTGGGGAAGTTTATTTATTTATTTAAAGTTTTGTATAGCGCGAACATGACCCAAGTGGGTATCAGAGCGCTTTACATATGGTTGAGGAAGGCAAAGGAAAACAGCTAAGGGAGAAAAATCATGATAAACAGTGGGACAATATACAACAAGAGCAGGATGACATTATGGTGGACATAGGAAGAGGGCTTGTTGTATTCCGCTTTAGGGGTCCGTATATAGGTTTTCCTGAATCATGTCCTTATATAGGCACAATTCGCCTTGCCCTTATATAGGCATAAAATCCCAGTCCTTATTTAGGCATTAACCGTGCACTCCAAATACAGGCATGGTCACCGACATCCGTCCACCCTAACGTCACAACGAGTTCTTAGAAACCAGACCCTTAAGCTTCGGGAGTTCCCCTAGCACAGGACTATTGATTTCTCCAAGAACTCATCTATTATGTATGAACCGTTATACCTTAAGGGTTCATTCCTGACGTCTTCCTCTGTCCGACTTCACGTCAATGCTAACATTCCACGACACCTATCAGGTATAAATATACCTTCCCTTGCCCAAGCAAGTTAGAGGAGACCTCGACTTCAGAGGAGCCCGTATCCCGGCCTGACGCACTGAGAAGACCCTGTCATTCCTGCACGCAGACGAAGCCAGCTTCCAGTGTTCTAACTCCCTTCGCGGGGTGTTAGAGTTTCAGATCCGGCAGGAGATTCCCACCTCTCTCATTCTCAAGGTATGGAGCTGACTAGAACCCAGAGGGACTCTTAGCATACTAGACTTTACACACTCTTAGTCTACCATACTAGAGAATACTCCACCTACTTCTACCTTTCCCTACACCTAGACTAGGTTAGGTACATTGGGGTAGAACTAGCTTAGAGACGCATCGAATGAGTACTCGCATTCTTAGCTCATGTTATTTATGTACGTGAATATATGACAAAAGATAATGCTAGCGCAGTATTATTTATTTCTACTGCTTACGCTGTACATTATTTATCTTGCATACTGTCTTGTGATCATAACAGCACATATCTCTTACACGAGAAACAAGACTGTTCAATAAAATCCTTTTATTGAAACGCCCGTCTTTCCTTTCTGTGTAACTCTGTAGAAACTAAGCATGCACGATTGAATGAGTGAAACTGTTATCTATTGTTTCCACGATTCTGAGACATGTTCCGCTTCTAAAGGGAAACAAAGTTGTCATGTTTTTCGAGTTGCCAGAAACTACTCCCTTCTTGTTCTCAAGGAGTTTCTAGTGGCCTCTGAGCTAGCTGGCACAGGTAATTAAGTTTAATATAATCGATAGGGACATACCGACCTTAGTCCTATGTCAAACCTATAGGTTATATTATTCCAATGCGCAGAGCCTATTAGGGAAATAGGAACTACACTACATGGCGCCCAACGTTTGGTAAGGCAGTAATTTAACGCTAGATACTGAGTAACTCATTCGTGCTTTTCTCAGAGACCCCTACTCACATACTCCATAAGACGTCCGGAGTGGGTAGGGTTAAATATCTGCCATAACTAAATAGGGAAGCACCCTATAAATTAGTTGTTTGGTTTGTTCAACGTTGAAGGATACAGTGTTCCAAAATATTGTGCACCTTATCTTTTGTTTCCTTGAAACTTGTTCTGCATTTTTCAAAAAACAAATGTCCAACAGGGAAAATGCCACCGACACCGGTGGAGCTGCGGCTGACACAGCCATAGCAACAGTTTTTAACTTTACAGGTTTAAATGAACCTGAGGAGGGTGTCATAGACATCAATCCAAACTTAAGAAGAGCCATCACTCTAAAACTTATAAAACACGGCCTACCACCAAGAGGAGGTAGAGCAGTTTTCAGTGATAGAGGCACATGAATCCTTTCAGACAGAGGTATTCTATTCATGGGTAATATTTCCTGAATCAAATTCAGTAACAAGACTGTTTCACTTCTACAAAGAAGATGAACCACCAGAGGAATATATTCCTTTCGAGGATATTGAAATTCCACTAACATACCAGGAGCATCAGCTCTGGTTTAAAGGCGCCCTAAAACATCACAGAAACATTACCAGGCTCGGTCCACTAGGTAGACCAGGAGCAACATGGCCGATTCTAGCCGGCTACACTCCTCATCCTGAACTGGATATAATGACGGATGAGGAATTACTTACTCAACTTACAGAGTTAATCAAAATCTACAGACAACTAGTCCAATATGTCATGCGGACTTTCATAGTCCAACCACCATTGACACTTCCAAATCAAACTCAACAGGGGAATACACTAAAAATTACACCACAGACTCTATACGCAGTCATGGGTAAAATGCCCACAAAACGTGATCAAATTCCATTCTGGATAGCTCATAAAATTACTCAAATCGAAGCAGTATTTCCAAATACTAGCCCGTATGAGAAACACAGAATCCTAACAATCTGTTTACCAATGGGGATCACACCACAACTGGAAGACTGCACCACTTGGGGCTCAGTCTTTGCTGCCATCTATACTAAAACACATGGTATTCCATCAATTGCAGTAATACCTGATGTCCTGAAACAAATTCAAAATGAATACGGGGCAGAGCCTGCTCTAAATTTAGGTATGAAATTACTGAAAAATTTCGACCAGGTCTCAACAATAATATTATCTAATATTAAAGGAGGCAGCAGCAGTGGCGATCCGCCAACGATTAAGGGAATTTGATGTTACAGAACATCAAACTGAGCTACCCAGAATAATAGAACAATCATATGCAGAATTAGGCAGAGATAGTTTGGGTGGAAGACCAGTGAAGCCAAAACTATCTGAAAGTTCTGAGAAGGACTCTATTAAACAAACTCCTACATCTTCTAAAAAGAAGTGGGAAACTAATAAACATAATTCAAACGAGAAACGTTCTCAATCCCGAGGTAGGTCTCCTCAAAAGGAGCCCTCTGAAAGGAGGTATCACCTCAGGAATAGGGATAATTTGAAAAAGCCTGACAGATATCAAGATACTGATACACGTTCCTCTCGTACCTTTCAGATCTCGTCACAGACATCGGAAAGAAGAGGACGATCAGAACATAGAGAAGAACGCGTGAAATCGAAAGACGACAAACACGTTCCGAAAAACAAATCAAAACCTCAATTCTCAAAGAAGAAGGTAGCAGGTCTGAAGGTCAGACATGCCGAGGATACTGAGAACACAACTCAAGAACGGAGAATGGGCTCAGACAATGCTGGACAGTGCAGCAGAAGTCACAATAGCTCGCCAGAACCTGAAGGAACTTCTGGAGATAGTGGACTTGAATGAGTACATTACAGTTGAGACTGTAGACACCAGGGTTAGTACTCCACAAAAGTTATATAAAATAACACTCCGGGTGGAGGGAGACATACCTAGACAGGTGAAAGCACTCTTTTGGGAAAAACTTTCAAGGGGCTATGACATACTTCTAGCAGAAAAAGACTGGCCACCACAATTTGTCAGGGAGTGCCCACATGGCGAGGACATTATTATGCCTGCCTTCTCTAACCATATTCCAATTCACCTAAAATATACTTATGCAAGGAAATGGGCAGTTGCCCAGGCCCCAGCATTATACAAAAATCATGTAGGATGGGACGAGGATTCACCTCACCATAAAATACATCTAAAAAATGAACCTACTGCACAAAGGCAGTATCCAATAAAGCAAGAAGCTAAAAAACAGGTCAGGGAGATCTTAGATCAACTTGAATACCAAGGGGTGATTGAAACATGCACCTCCTCAATGAACAATCCTTTGTTTCCTGTCTCCAAACCAGACAATACCTATCGTCTAGTTTTGGACTACAGACACTTAAATACTTGTTCTAAAACATTTGCAGTGCAAAATGCACATAGTACAGCATTAATGAATAACATTGTGCGTAAAAAATACAAAACCACATTGGATATCTCAAATGGTTTCTTTTGTCAAAACATAGCACCTGAAAGCAGGTACTTAACAGCTTTCTCAATAATGGGGACGCAACGTCAATTTTGTCGACTCCCACAAGGGTTCAAGAACAGCCCGGGGTTATTCTCAGCGAGAGTAACGGAGTTACTACAAATTTATGACAATGAGGCATTGTCCTATGTCGATGACATCTATCTGACAGACGATGACCTGGACAAACACTTGAACAGGGTGAGCACCATTATACTGGGCTTCGCCTCTGAGGGCTACAAGTTCAACTTTAAAAAGTCCAGAATTGCCCATCTCAATGTCCTGTTTCTAGGATATGAGCTTTCAAGTGAAGGCAAGAGCTTGGCAGGCAACTTTTAGAAAGGTGTGCGCTGCTCCAACCTCCAAAGACGCTGAAAAATTTACAATCCATCCTGGGTTTCCTAAATTTTGGAAGAACTTACATTCTAAATTACGCAGAAAGGGTTAAACCTCTCTACGCATTAATCAAACCTGATTTTTCAATCAAAAATTGGACACAAGAACACACAGAAATCTTGCGTTCACTCCAGGCTAACATGTTAGCAATAAATCACTTACAAACACGCGTAAGCCAACGCAATTTAGTGATCCGAATAATTTCGGGTCAATGCGGATTCACCTACATTTAATGAGGGTGAAAAAGTACCAATTGCATACAAATCACACTTGTATACACAAGCAGAAAGGCGCTTCACTTCAACAGAAAAAATTCTGACAGCAGTTCAAACCGCTGTAGCAAAAGAAAGAGCTCTAGCCCAAGGGAAACGCATTATTGTCGTAACCCCAGTTCCGGCCTTATAGGCGGTAACTAAAGCGAGCATTCCAAATGCTAAAGCATTACATCCGAGATGGATACAATGGGTTAATTCTCTTGCTGCAACAGATGTTGAATATGTTTTTGATCCTGATTTAAAAACACAAGCATTCCTGCAATATGAACATGAATGTCCTCTGCAGTCTTATGGAGTGTGTGAGTAGGGGTCTCTGAGAAAAGCACGAATGAGTTACTCAGTATCTAGCGTTAAATTACTGCCTTACCAAACGTTGGGCGCCATGTAGTGTAGTTCCTATTTCCCTAATAGGCTCTGCGCATTGGAATAATATAACCTATAGGTTTGACATAGGACTAAGGTCGGTATGTCCCTATCGATTATATTAAACTTAATTACCTGTGCCAGCTAGCTCAGAGGCCACTAGAAACTCCTTGAGAACAAGAAGGGAGTAGTTTCTGGCAATCGAAAAACATGACAACTTTGTTTCCCTTTAGAAGCGGAACATGTCTCAGAATCGTGGAAATAATAGATAACAGTTTCACTCATTCAATCGTGCATGCTTAGTTTCTACAGAGTTACACAGAAAGGAAAGACGGGCGTTTCAATAAAAAGGGTTTTATTGAACAGTCTTGTTTCTCGTGTAAGAGATATGTGCTGTTATGATCACAAGACAGTATGCAAGATAAATAATGTACAGCGTAAGCAGTAGAAATAAATAATACTGCACTAGCATTATGTTTTAGCATATATTCACGTACATAAATAACATGAGCTAAGAATGCGAGTACTCATTCGATGCGTCTCTAAGCTAGTTCTACCCCAATGTACCTAACCTAGTCTAGGTGTAGGGAAATGTAGAAGTAGGTGGAGTATTCTCTAGTATGGTAGACTAAGAGTGTGTAAAGTCTAGTATGCCAAGAGTCCCTCTAGGTTCTAGTCAGCTCCATACCTTGAGAATGAGAGAGGTGGGAATCTCCTGCCGGATCTGAAACTCTAACACCCCGCAAAGGGAGTTAGAACACTGGAAGCTGGATTCGTCTGCGTGCAGGAATGACAGCGTCTTCTCAGTGCGTCAGGCCGGGATACGGGCTCCTCTGAAGTCGAGGGTGAGAGCGAAAAGTAGGGCAATATACATCAAGAGCAAACATGAGAATAGGGCAGGCGACAATGGGTCGCAGCAAATGATATGTATTAAGTAAGCTAGAGGCAAGAGGAGAAAAGCTTCTAGTTCAGTGCATTGATCATTAGTAGAGCTTTAACTTTCCTTTTGAAGGCAAGTGTAGAGGGAATCAGTCTTGTTTCCACTGGAAGGGAGTTCTGCTCAGATAGACTTTGTTACTAGGGATCTCATATCTGAGTGCCATTGTGGGATGTAAAGCGGCACGCATAGGTGAACTAAAGGGAGGATTGCTGTGATGAACCCACTATAGGGAACGCATTATAGGTGTTTCAACAAGTGGAACTTAAAATATGGAATCTGACTTTGCTTATGGGGGCTTCGCAGAGAGTTGCACTAGCTGACGGAAGTCACAAAGGTGCTTTTCCTTGCAGCTTTCTTAAAGAAGGCACTGTCGATAGAGTATTACATAGTTTATTTTTGATGCCTTGTCTATTGCTACAAACACAATATACATCTCAAGCACAGCTGATGGCACTATGAGGCTCTCCCTAAAGCCTTACACCTAAAACAAAACATGCAAACATTTACAATTACTAGTGTAATATTCAAGTAGCAGTTGGGTGTCACTCACAATGTCATATGCATGATGTATAGATCTCACACATCAGCACACAGCAAATACAGAATAGTCACACATAGGCAAGGGAGTAACCAGAAAATTAAAATACCTCCTACTTTGAACTGAAGCACTTATGGCACCCAGAAAGCAAAGTAAGTCATCACAACCTTCCCCAGAAGAGCTCTCTTGTGCAAGGATCTAGCCATTCATCCTTCCATCAAACCCCTGATATCCACCATTTCACATTTACATTCTGTTATCCATTAATTCTTTCATCCACCATTCAGTCTTTCACCATTCATTCTGTCCTTCCATTGGTGTGCCCACCCGTATCCAAACCTATTCAACCATTTGTAAGCCTATTCATCATCTATCCTTCCATCCACCCTTTCACCTAATCCATCCTTTCACTCATCCCTACACTTTTCCACACATCCATCCTTTCACTCATCCCTCCACCATTTACCCTTTCACCCATCCAGCCATCTTTTCACTTACTCACACATCCACCCAGTCACTCATCCGTCCACCCATTCACCCTTTCACTCATCCATCCATCCTTTCTTCCAGTTCTCCACCCTCCCTTTCACTCATCTATGCATTCTTTTGCTCATCCATCTTTACATTCTTCTTTTCACTCATCCATGCACCCATTCGCCCATCTATTCTGCCAATCATCCATCCATCCATCCTCCCTTTCTCTATCCATTCACCCTTTCACTTATCAATTCATCAATCCATCCATCATTTCACTCATCCATCCACCCATTCACTCGCCCATCATCCACCCTTTCACGTATCCATCCTTTCACTCATCAATCCACCCTTTTACCCATCCATCTACCCTTCCACCCATACATACATACATTTACCCTCATCCATCCTTCCACTCACTCACTCATCCATCTATCCTTTCTCTCATTATCCATCAATTCACCCTTTCACTCATCCATTCATCCTTCCACTAATCCATCCAGCCATTCCCCCATTCCTTCACTTACTTACTCACCCACCTTTGCACATTAATTATGAGCAGTTCCTTGGTCTACTGAGCTGCAGACAGAAGAGGCCCATCAAGAACTTCACCCCTGCTGTAGTTCCTAAAGCAAGGTGTGGGGCGGGTTAACTATGCCCCTGCACATAGGCAATCTGAAAACTTGGAAGTCATGAGTCTTGCATGATGCACAGTGCCAGGACGTGAGGTGGCTGTGACATGGTGTTGTTTCCAGGGCTTTAAGTGGGATGAAAAAACTAGAGGTCTCTCCAAAGGGTGTGTCTGATGTAATTAAGGGTGTGGCTTAAAACACCTAAGCTAAAAATTTGTGCTTAGCATGGTGTGCTGCCCGACTCGAATTTTGCTGTTTCTGTCATTGCATCCAGTAACATTACACCTACAACAAGCCATGACTATTGGCTTTGTCAATGGGTGTTAGTTGCATAAAATAAAAACGCAGCAACTAGGGCTTCATAGTATATAATATTGAAAATGCTTCAGCTCTGAAATGATGAGACTGTGAAAGAACTATAACTTCTTTTTAACTTCTTTTGCCAGCTTCTGGTCATGAACTGGCACATAGCAGCATGGGCGTTCGTGTACATTTGTTTTGTACATTTCTTCCATCTGACAGAATGCCCAGCCCTTGACCGAGGCAGAAGGAGGCCCACCACATGATACAGAATGACAATGGGCCAGCCTAGGCTGTATATGACAATCAACCTCAGACAGAATGACAATGGGCGGGGTGGGGCTGCTCTTGTGCTCAGAGGATGAGTGCGAGGCGGCCGCATCAGGGAGGTGAGGCTTCTCGCAAGGGAACAGTGCTGTTCACCAATGCCCAAAATTACGGACAAAAGGCGTCTGTAAAAGGGATCATCACGGACAACGGACTTGCAGTCCAAATCACGGTCGGTCTGTGAAATTTACAGACGGTTGGTCACCCTACCTTAAAGTGCATCAATACTTTCATCACTACAATGAACTGTAAATTATTTTATTCCGTGTTTTACATGCCTGTATTTTTTATCTCATGAAACATTCAAGCTAATTTGATACCCAAAGAAAACTGACTGTCAAAAGAAGTGTAAAATAAAGCAGAAATCCGCACCGGGTGATCCTAAAATCTTAACTAAGCATAATTGGAGCCTTTAAGAAAAAATAGACTTTAAAAGCAGACTCTGGTGAATATGCAACATCATTAATACAAGTTGTGTGAGGTATTAAGATGGCTCAGTTACTTAACACTCAGCTGACATCTGCTGTGATCTGCAAGTACCGAGTTCGAAGGCCACCTCAGCCATCCCTCCTTCCCGGGGTACTAAATTCAGCATTATTAAATTAGGTAACAGCAACAGCTTTACTAACAGCTAAAAAGCACCTAGGGCCCAGCATCCTCTTCCTGTCGTTGGAAATACCCAATTTCTGGCGGGTGTACACTCCAATGGGGTCTAAGCCCTTGATACCCCAGTTTTGACGTAAGTTAAAGATGAAGTAGGAGTGTCTTCCCTTTCAATAATACATCACAGTCGCATCCGTTTTTATGTGACATTCACTTTTTATTTGAAGGTAAATATATTTGATGGGCAATACCGGTTTCGAAAACAGCCAACACGTGTTTCGCCCCCTCAAATGTTTCCTTATTGATCTCAGAGGGAGTGGAATTGATGTCACCCCTGTAGAGGGGGGCAGTCTCCATGAATGAAGGGTGCTATTTTTTACTCTCTCTATGTCCCAGATCGGAGGAAGCAAAGTTGTGGTGAAACTATCCCGGTGTGCAAGCTTTGTAAGGGTAATGCAATAGGAATGAACATGGAGAGACTGGGGTGAAACAGTATTTCACGCGAAGGCCAAAGTTTCACCCTGTTTGTTACTGGATAGTCATAAGTGATTTAACAGTACGCAAAGATTCTTTTGTGAGTCCATTTATGTTGTTGATGACAAATTTGACATGAAAAGTATTGCATGTTGGAAAATGTATCATTCATTTAAAGCCAATAGTGCCATTCCACATCCTTATTTAAGCCCTGCTCTACTGTCTCGAAGCGGATAGTTAAGGCACTTTCTTCTCAGCATAGTTCTATGGAGTAAATGGAATACTCACTGATCTGATGATTAATACACACGATCACTATTTATTTCGGTAAAGTATGAGACTAATTCATTCCTTTCTCTCAATTTCGGCATCTCTAAACGCTATCTTCACTTTCAGTTCTAATTAATGATGCACATTGAGTCCGGCCAGCACCTTATACTTTTTCTATCAAATACCATTTATTTATTTATTTAGTCTGATTCTCGTGGTTTCCACGCTTTCTCCCCTATGGGATTCACTCAAAATCATCTAATGCACTCACTGTTACCTCTGGAATTACGGATGGAGATTTCTACTCTCTTTACTGCACAAAGAGAATTGGGTGCTCTTTCATTTCCACTTTTGGTGATGGTCATTCTGGAACAACGGATCCAAATTCTTAACTATTTTATTGTCCTTTTGTCTTTTGATTTTCACAGCCTTGAGAAAGCCCAAGGCATATCATTCTGAGGGGGCGAAACACGTGTTGGCTGTTTTTGAAACCATTGTTTGCACATCAAATATACTTACCTTCAAATAAAAAGTGAATGTCACAAGATATGTTATTAAAAGGGAAGACACTCCTACTTCATCTTTAACTTCAATTACAGCAGCTTGAAAACTGCCACAGTGTGTATGAATCACTGCGTAAAAATAGTTTATTCGTACAGTGTACAAATGTCAATTGATCTTAATGTCTTGCACCTAAGAGAACTATAGGGACAAGGAGCTAGAGTCAATCAATCAATCCGTTTTGTTAAGCGCAGCTACTCACCAGTGAGGGTCTCAATGTGCTGGGGGGCGAGGGGGATCTGCAGGTCCTGATGGGTGCTGAGCTTCAGTCAAAGAGCCAGGTTTTGAGATCCTTCCTGAATGCGTCAGTGACTGGGATAGCCTGAGGTGGAGAGGCAGGGTGTTCCAGGTTTTGGCAACGAGGTAGGAGACCTCCTTCCTCCAGTCCTGGTCTTGCAGATCCAAGGGATGGTGGCAAGGGCCAGTTGGCGGAGCGGAGGTGTCTGGTGGGTACGTGGAATGAGAAGCAGTAGTTCAGGTATGCTGGTCCGGCGTCGTGGAGGGCTTTGTAGGATAGTGATTTGGCCAATGGCACACATACATAAAGCCAGGAAAATGTAGCTCTTTTGGTTAAAAAGTGATTAATTTCGACATTAGCCCTCATGCTTTATTGGTGGGATTATGCTTCCAGAGAGCACAACCAATAAAAACTTTATGCCTTTGATTTGCCGATGTGTATTTATGTCAACTGCTGGTCATTCTATACTGTGTCTGCTGGTAGTCTCAGTTAAATTATTCTGTGATAGACCATGCAGTTTTGATTTTAAAATACTCAATGTTCTTTATGCACTGAATTACCAAAATATAGCTCATGTAGGACGCAAACAGCACCTCCCTGATGAAGCTTCCTATTGGAGCAGAGCCAAGGCTAATTTGCAAAAGGTTGGTCCCTGCCAATAGTGGCGCAGAAAGCATCAAAACAATGGCCTGGATTGCAACACATAGTTATTAGCAATGGCTGAGATTAATTGAACCATTTTATGCAGGTTGTTTTTCTGCACTGGAATCTAGAGATAGGAAAACGAAAGGATTCTTGCCAAAGATAAGGTACACAGTCCAAGATTGGCAGGGCACTGATTACTAATGCCCTGCCCTTTGTGAAATCTGCCATCTGTGCCTTGTACAGGGTGCGGTGCATGTCAGTTCAGCGCCAGACATGCACCGAGTTCAATGGAGCTGCACCCTGCTCCAACAAGTGACACAGAATATGTATTTTCGAAGGGCACTTGCACTCCAAGATTTATTTCAGTTGAGCGCCCCTTTTGTTTTAAAGAGCTTGTTAAATTTATAGCTCTGCCCATGAGCTGCCCCTCGAGTGTTTGCAGTATATTCATGTTCCAGGTGGCTTTGCCCGTCCAGAATCAGCACCACAGTTTTTTTGGGGCATTTGTACAATAAACATAACAATAGTGGCATATTGCAAGAACATTTCATATCCATAAAAAGTACAACTACAACCTTGCCTCCCCCCACCCCCCACAGGCTCTGTCAATTTCCCTAAATTCAGGAGTAGATCCTATATAATGATCCGGGTACAGTATAGGAGATCTGGAAATGGTAGATGCTCCTCATTATAGATAGTACTAAGGAACCCTCCACATCTCTTTCTTCAGGTGAACATCATGTGCTCTCAGCTCCATTCTACGATTGTGCTCAAGCGGTAGGGCATCCGGGGGGACCAGAAGCTCGGTGAGCATTGCGTCCCAGGCCTGCAAGCTGTCTGCAAGTTTATTATCCCTGCATGTTTTACGCATGTGGCACTTCTCAGCATTTGCCCATTCATTCATATCTATCACCCATTCTGCGATTATCAGTGCCACCGAGGACATCGATCTAATGGCAAACCTGCGTTTGGTCAGAACAAAGCCCGGCAGGAAGAATTTCCTACTCAGTTTCTTTTTCTTCTTTATTGGAATCCGCCCCAATAGACATTGCCCTACATCTCTGGGAAATGGACCAACCAGTGGTTGCTTTCAGGGACTTCAATATTGCCTCCCAATATTCATCTAATTTAGGGCATCCCCAGAACATGTGTATGAAATTCGCATCTAGCCAAGGGCAGCGGGGGCTGGAGGAGGGATGCACTGGGTGAATTGCATGCAAAATACTAGGGGTGCAGTAAACCTGATGCACCACATTATATTGAATTAGCTTAAACCTCGCGTTAGAAGAGGTGGTCTTCACCCTCTCATGGATTCCCTCCCATTCCGAGGTCGAAAGTGGCAGCTACAACGCATGGTGCCATTGGCATGTGTCGGTAGTTCTACCAGAGGTGAGTCCTCTCTCAGCTCCCTTTAGATGTGTGAGATCGCTCTCTGACCCCCTGTCACTTTCAACAGAGCTACCTGAAAAATGTAAAGGCATCGGGGTAGTATAATCATTTTAACTAATGCCAATTTCCCCTTCGAAGATAGGCGAAGGGTGTTCTACAATTTTACTGTTGGTTTTAACCCTTCTAGCACCCTACCTATATTTGCAGCCTCAAACTCTGGTGCTCCATATGCGAGTCTAATCCCAAGATACCTGACACTTTTTGTTTCCCAGGGAAGATCTAATCAAGGAAGGTCCTTCCCTAGCCTGCCGGTCACTTCCCCTATCGGGAACAGTTTAGATTTGGAGTGGTTAATGTGCAAGCCGGACACCTCGCCAAACTCGACGAGTACAGCTAGCATAATGGGGACTGAGTATATAGGCTGTCACCCCTAAGGTAGGCCCTAGCTAGCCCTATGGGCAGGGTGCGGTGTAGGTAAAAGGTAGGACATGTGCCTTAACTGTGTGGCATGTCCTGGTAGTGACAAACAGCCTATTTGGTTTCTCACTGCTGTGAGGCTGCCCTCTCATAGGAATGCATTGGGGATTCCCTGATATGTGTTTCAGTGGTAATTCCTGATAGCAGAGGGGTGGTGTGATCAAGTTTGGTATGTTTGGAATAGTGGCAATAAATGCTGCGCAATGGTGTTCGCAGATTTATTATCACTATTTTAGAAATGCCACTTTTAGAAGTGGGCATTTCTGTGTGCTATGTGTCTGTGTGCCTGCCTGTTGTGTATTGCATGTCTGGCTCTGGATGACAGGGGCTGAGGAGGTGCAGTGGCTCCAGAGGGGCTGGGTGAGTCAGCGCTAGGCTGAATAGGCCTGATCTGCATTTGGAGTAGTGGGAAGATTAGCACCTGACCCTGAATAGGACTGTGCCTGCCTTCCACAATGCTGGCTCCGCCCCCTTGTGGTGTGTCTGTGGCCAGAGCCTACACTAACAATGGGGACTGTTGTCCACTTGATAAGTGCCCCCCAGAACTGGTTTGGACTAGGTCCATGACCATGTGCCAGGGCAGAACAAAGACTTGAGACATAAATATTGGGGCTCTGAACCCATGTGTTGAGCTTACTTGGAACTGACTTGGGTTTGGAGAGCACTCTGCCAGGAGGAACTGCCGTGGGACCCAGTTGCTGCCCTCTGCTGGGAGGCCCTGCGTGCTGGCCTGCCTGTGCCCAGCTCTGCCCTTGTGGACTTGTGGCGAAGAGCGCTGTCTTCAGGTGGGAGACAGGCTGAGCACCCATTGATTGTGCCCTCTGAAATTCAGCGCGTGGCGAGCGCTTTAATTATCATTTTAAACTTAAACCACCACCGAAGCGTGTGGTGGGCACTCCGCCAATTGTCCCCTGAGCAGGGAAGTGGGATCTTTCTGGAAAACGAGAGCAGCCGCACGGCGAACCGGAAGCCAGGCGTGCTTCCCGAGCCTGGTTGTGGGCGGGGCTGACTCGGAGTGGAGCGCTTTTCGCCCTGCAGCGTGGGCAGCGCCCCCCTCTCTTTTGTGGCCTGAGCAGCGGAGGGGAGAGCCAAGTTGCGGGAAGCGCTCTCCCGCTCCCGGCCGTGCCCCCTGTTGGACTTCCAGTTATTGGCAGCCGGGGCTCTGCTACGTGGCCCCGGGCTGCGTGGAGGCACCAAAACTACAAGGAATCCCTGCCCGGGATTTCCTGGTGACGTCAGGAAAAGGGGCGTGGCCAAGCCAGAGCAGAGAACGAAGTCGCCGGAAGCCAGGCGGCTGTTGCCTGGTTGTGGGCAGGGCTCTAATCCAGGAAGCAGAAAGCCCAGTGTGTTGCTGGAGCGTGAGGGCTCCACCGGAGGACGCGGTGATTGCTGGACCTCAGGAGAGGCCAACCGAGGCAGCGGGGAGAAGCTTTCCAGGTGCCCGGGCGAATCCGCTGCCTGTGCAGCAGCCCAGAGTCCAGAAGTGGAAGGATGCAGTAGGAGCTGGGCCCGCACAGCTCCATTTGCCCAGCATGGCAGCTGCCCCGTGTGGTAGTGGGCAGCTGCCCTGAGCGAGTCGGTGAGTTGGAACGCATGCGGTGGGGCGGAGAGGTTGCCCCGCCGAGTGAGGGTTGTCCCCTATTACTCCCGCTAGGGAAGCTTGCTGAAACTACCGGACTCACGGTTGAAGCCTACGTATCAGGGAGCAGTGACTACAACACTCTGTTTGAAAGATACCCAGAGGTCTCGGTGCCCTATATCAATGCCCTGGCTACCAGAACCGATGTAACAGGAGTGCAATGCGCTATGTCCAGGGTTGTTTAAGGCAGACATAGGGTGTGATGGATATGTTGTAGGTAATACCGCTGTGTTCTGTATTTCCCAACTTCATCGGCTGCCCTGATGTTAATGAGTTCGGTGCTTTTCCTCATCACGTTTCAGGCGCTTATGACCCCACTAGGGGATGAGGTGTTTCATGACGCACTGGTGTTTTCATAATGTGCTCAGCTTACCAGTGTTCACTATGGGGCAGTGCTGATGATGGTTACGCATAATGTGTTGTGCTAAGTGCAATCCTACCCGTAAGTACTGGTTAGCCTAACTGTGATGTTTATGACAGTGGCCCAATTGGCAAGGTGATTTGTGTAATCCTTGTGACTTCATGACCAATGCCTGGTGGCACAGTGTATATATGTGATGGTGTTCTAATGTGTTTTATGGATAATACAAAGGCTATTTATTTTATATAACCTTGTGTGGAGTTTCTTTTGTTGTGCACCTAGTGTGTCGCTGCTGTGTGAGTGTGTTGCGCAAACACTTTACACATTGCCTCTGGGATAAGCCTGACTGTTCTGCCAAGCTACCAAGGGGGTGAGCAGGAGTTATCTTCAGTGTGTAACTCCCTTGCTCTGACTAGAGTGGTGGTTTCTGTCTGGCTTAGGTGCATGCCCTAGCAAACCAGAAATCCCATTTCTAACAGTATTCCTGCACTGTATAAATCCACATTGGTCATTGTGGACCAACTGTTGCATAAGCTCCAGTAGTCGAGATGCTTTTTACTGAGGATTTTCACATCTACATTTAGTATCGACCGAGGGCAATAGGATGTCACCTCCAAAACATCCTTATCAGGTTTGGGCAGCATAACAATAAGAGCCTCCCTCATAGAGGCCGGAAGCAGCCTCCTCCCACATGTCTCATTGTATACCTCCAGTAATCGGTCTGCCATTCTTCCTACCCTGCATTGGTAAAATTCAGCTGGCAGGCCGTCCCCACTTGGGCCCTTAGCAGTCTTCAATGCCCATATCGCAACCATTATCTCTTCCCTAGTTATAGGAGAATCTAGACTATACCTCTCTTCCCTCGATAAGGAGGCTATCCTCAGGCCAGCCATATATGCCCCCCCTCCTGTGGAGTGCCGTCTAGGTATTTTTATTTATTTATTTATTTAAAGTTTTGTAGAGCGCCTGAATCACCCCCGAAGGGGTATCTCTGCGCTAAGCGGACCAGCGAGCGAGCAAAAACAGACTAAAATAGGGAGGCTTTAAGCAGTTTCCTGAAACGTAAATAGTCCGGGCATTGTCTAATTTGTAAGGGGAGCTCATTCCAGTAAGATGGGGCGAGGAGGGAAAAAGATTTTCCACCAAGTCTAGCTTTCCTTACCCTTGGAACCTGTAAAAGAGATTTGCAGCTGGATCTCAGTGTCCTGTGCGGAGAATATGGCTTCAGTTTGCACGAGATGTAAGAAGGGCCCTTGTTATGGATGGCTCTATAGACTATGCAGCCGGTCTTAAACTTTATCCGCTTACGGACTGGTAGCCAGTGAAGTCTGCGGAGCAGCGGCAAAGAAGGGGTTCCAGGCAAGGAATTCGTGAGAAGCCGAGCCGCAGTATTCTGGACCACCTGAAGTCTATCAAGGGAAGACTCGTTTGCGGAGAGCAGAAGAGCATTACAATAATCAAGGCGGCCCAGAATCATGGTCTGAATAAGAGGTTTCCGTGTATTATCCGGCAGAAAAGGGAAAACTCGGCGTAGCATGCCCAGCACATGAAAGCAATTGCTAACAGTTCGGGAGACATGCTCCTTCAGAGTAAGAGTCTGATCCAGATGGATGCCCAGATTCTTAACAGAAGTTTTGGGAGTGGGGGTGGCCCGAGAGCGGGTGGCCACCAATTCGGAGACCAGAGTAAAGGGGCTTCTCCGAATAACATTACCTCGGTTTTCCCTGCATTCAATTGGAGGAAATTTTTTCTCATCCAAACTGAAATGGCAGTCATTCCGTCGGCGAATGATGACAGGGCATATGTTGAGGTTTTATCAAAAGTGAAGAGAAGCTGAGTGTCATCTGCGTAAGAGATGGGCAAAAAACCGTGACTCCTGAGTAAGTGGGCCAAGGGGGCAATATAGATGTTAAAGAGCGTAGGGCTTAAACATGAGCCTTGTGGAACACCCTTGGTCAGTTCCGAGGTCTTAGAACGGAATGGGCCCAAGTTGACGGTCTGAGTTCGAGATGACAGAAAGCTAATCATCCACTGTAGGGCCGAACCCTGGAGTCCGATCTCCCTCAGTCTCATGAGCATAATCTGGTGGGATATAGTGTCGAATGCCGCAGAGAGATCCAGTAGCACAAGTATGGTGGACTGGCCACTATCCAGAGTCATTCTGATGTTATCCGTGACTTCCAGTAGGGCCAGTTCTGTGCTATGATTAGGCCTAAAACCAGATTGCGAAGAGTCCAGGCAATTATTGGTTTCGACAAAGGTAGAAAGATGTAAGTTAATATATTTTTCCAAGACCTTGCTCATATGAGGCAAGAGGGAGATGGGCCGAAGATTAGACAAGTCAGTCATAGAGGCCTTGGAATTTTTCCGAATAGGAATGACCTGTGCCGCCTTCCAGGTTTGAGGGAGATAGCCCTCTATCAGGGAGAGATTAAGGATGGTACTGACATAAGGGGAAAGTACATTTGCCAGGAGGGCGGCTACTTTTGCGGGGATGACATCTAAAGAGGATTTGACTGATCGAAGTAAATCAGCCACCGTTTCATTGGTCATAAGAGGGAAATTACTTAACATTTGTGAATCTGATACTGGGGAAGCCTCAGAAAAAAGGGGGGGGAGGAGTAATGGGTATTTCCTGAGTGGGTGCCATTTTATCGTATATTAGATCAATTTTATTAGTGAAATGCAGAGCAATACTATCACATAAAGATTGTGAGAAAGTCTCTGGCTTTTCACACGCCCTCGGATTGGTAAAGGACTTTAGTATCTGAAATAGGGCTTTAGGCCTATTTTCAGCAGAGTTGAGTTGCTGGGCTATAAACTTTTGCGTGCTCCTTTTATACTACTATGGTAGGAGGAGAAAGCAGCCTTAAAAATTCCTTTATCTTTTAAATTGTATGACCTGCGCCAACGTTTCTCCAGGTTTCTGCATTTACGTTTTTCAGTACGCAGCTCTGGGGTAAACCAGGGTTGAGTACGTTTTGTGGCGCTGGACACAGGTCTGAGTGGCGCTATTAGATCAAAGGTCCTAGTAACAATTGAATTCAACCTTTCTAATCCCTCCTCAATATTAGTAGGAACATCGTAGGTTTTACAAACAGGAGAAAAAGCTGCCTGGAACTTATCAGGAGAGATCTTATACCATTGTCTGCGAGCTACCGGCAAATGCTCAGTATTTTTAGCCTTAGCCTGTCTCCCCTGGATGGTAAATTCTATGGACGAATGGTCTGTCCAAGTCAAGGGTTGTGGACTTTCGCATCTGATGCCAGAGTTGTTAGAAAAAATGGCATCTAGAGTGTGGCCAGCAGTATGCGTCGGACCCTCGTTGAGTTTAGTGAGGCCTAAAGAGGCAAGATCAGAGAGAAGTGTTACTGTGTCAGGAAGGTCTTCTACTTCACTGTGCACATTAAAATCACCCAGGTAGTGCTGCGTAAACCCTTTGCAGGTGCGCAACAAAGACTTCCGTAATGCCCCACTGCGTATACATCATCCGCCCCCGAGTGCCCGGAACTCCACCAATGGAGGGCGACGCGTTTTGTTACGGAGGACCGTGGTGAGTAGTCTACTAGCCTTATCTCCCTTCATGTGGAGCCGCTGGCTATAGCTCAAGCGGATAAACTTATCTTAAAGGCCCCACGTCTCTAGCAACTCTCGCTTACACTCCTTCCATTCAGGCAGTTTCTGCGGCTGTTCAATCACACAGTGCTCCGGGTCTTTTCCAGGACATCCAGGGACCTGGATAGCTGTTGTTTCACACCATAGGATACCTTCAGATACTCACCACGCAGCACCACCTTCATGGCATCCCATTCCACGGCCCTCCCTGTCGGGCTTCCTCAGTTCTTAGTAAAGTAATGCTCTAGAACCTCTGCCACTGCATTTGCGAACACAGTGTCTGATGACGCCTCTGCTTGCATCCTCCATAGAGGTACTTATGAGCCTCCCTCCTGACAAGAGACCAGCTAAGGCGAATGGTCTGAAAGCTAGCATGCCAAATAGGAGACGCCCTCTGCAAATTGAGGCAGGGCTCTAGACAATAAACAATAGTCAAGACGACTATGCATACCTGTTGAAGGCACAAAGTAGGAATATACTCTGCCTTGTGGGAACCTCACCCTCCATATATCTTGCCTACCTAACCCCATCATAATCTCCATAAGAGCACTCATCATTGCAGGCTTGGTGTCCATTTTTAAAGAGAGACAATCCAAACCACCATCCAGTACACAGTTCAGGTCTCCAGCCAAAAGGACCTCAGGGCCAAAATGGTCTGCAGCCACCCTCACCACAGGTGACCCAATGAATTCTGCATCATCCACATTAGGAGCATACACATTCACCAATCACAAATCCCTGGCATCCAGTGCTCCTGAGACAATCACATATCTCCCTTCAGGATCCAGTTTAACTCTCTTAGCCACAAAGGGGACACCGGGGGCCAACCAGATCAGGGCCCCTCTAGCATAGCTGGAATAAGAGGTCATAAAAATATGTCCTCGTCACCTCAGTGTGTGTTTCCAGCAAGGACGCCACAGAAACCCCATAACGCCTGAGATAGGAACTCTATGTCTTTTTACGGGTTGGCCCAGTCCCCGCACATTCCAAGTTAAAAACTTCCAGGAAGTAGCCATAGTCTCCGTATAGCATGTACTCCTCCATCTTGCAGTGCCCCTCTCATTCTCCGTCCCCAACCCCCCCACAAACATACATTGCACAACGTATGTGGTTCGAGCATAGTAAAGCCAATTCCTACCATTTATACAAACAACCTCACCCAACAGAAACAACTTGGAACTCCCCCCACCCATAGACAGTGAGTCCGAACAACTGTGGCCACAGACAGCTAGGCCAACTTTGAGGTCCCACCTCCCAACCCCCCCTGAGAAGCCCAGGCCAGGGTGGCAAGACCAGAGGCAATCACTCTCAATGAGACCACAGCCCACCACCCGCCAGCAAACCGCCTCTAATAATTACAACATACAGTGTTCAAATCAAGATAGCAACAAGCAAGTACCCCCATCAGCATATGTTCACACATACATCAGAGTGTCAGTCCCAGTCACAGAGTCCACCCGTACCTGCAACATGGCTGCAAAGAAAAAAGATTATGTTACATTACTTGTGCTGCCAAAATAGTGAAACCCCACTGATCCCTCCTCCTCACGGAGTCACTCTGGCCCCTGCTATGTGCTGGTACTTCGATAGTCTCTGACCCCCTTGTGGGTCTGGAATGATTTATGAATATCCATTACACAGTTCGGGTCGTCCAAAGTTCCATCGGGGCATACCAGGATTTTCCCAGTATGGCGGACACCAGAGCCTGGCCCAGAATCTGCAGAGTGCCTGCACGATCTCATTCTCCTCCGATTGGCGCCACTCCCACCTGCTCTGTTATGATTTATGTGGAACCCCACCCAACAAATCCAGCCAGTCATTGGCTTCCTCTGGGATGACAAAGAAGTACACTTTTCCTTCATATTGTACCCTTAGTTTCACAGGAAACAAGAGGCTGTATCCAAGGTCTCGCTTCTGCAGGCGTTTCTTGGTTGGCATAAAGCCCCGGTGGAAGTCCTGAATCCTTTGGGTGTAATCATGATGTTTCTGCCCTCAAACCGAGGGGCTCTGTGGACGCTCACATGTTGCTTAAGCACATCCCTGTCTCTGAATTAAACACCCTGGCAATAATAGCACAAGGCGGTGCCCCCAGCATAGGCACCAACACAAATGCACAATGGGCTCTCTTGATGGTGAAAAAATTAGAGAGATGTCTTGGCTTCAGGGCTGTCATGATCCATTCCTTAAGAAACAACTCTACACACTGTCCCTCTGCCTGGTCTAGGAAGCCAACAAAGTGGAGGTTGTTTGACCTTGAGCTCCCTTCTGCATCTTCAATCGTGTCTTCCATGTGTGTTGAGAGCATTTGAAGCATGGACACTGTCTTTTTCAGGGCCTCCACCTCTTGTTGGGGCTCCATGACATGCCCCTCTGCCTCGGTGACCATCTCATAAATTTTGCGAAAGGCAGCGCAGAGCAGGCACACCTCAAGGGTCACTATGTCAATCTTCAACAGCATAACCTCTTGGGATTCCGTTATTTCCTCCATGATATTGGCCATCGTGGGGGACCCCAACTCCACCAGGAGAGCCTGTGTAGTGCTAGAGGCACTCCTATGGTTTGAAACCGAGTGATGACCTTTGACTACCATGATTTTAATTGACTTTTGGGGTTTTATTTGACCCTAGCCTGAATGTACGACATTTTTCCCTGCATGTACTTTTTTCCTTGAAGATGTCTTTCGTAAATCTCGTAGTTTAAAAGTGGGAGCTGTCACAGAGTAGAACAGCTTGCCAAGAACAGAACGTGTGGGATGTGCATTTGAAAACATGAGAGAGAGAGAGAGAGGTGTGGAATCTACTTGTTGGTCTCGAAGTTCAGCGTTATTAGCAGTGGTGCTCAAATGTGCATTATGTTGTACATTGACAGATGAAGTGTGTGATGCTATAGGAGGTGGTGCACAAATGTGCTTTGTGTTGTACATTGGGAAGTATTATGAAGTTCTTACTATTGGCTTTGACATGCCCTCATGTCATCTTGAATTCTGACTCTGTCTTGCTTGAGCTTTTTGCGCGCACCGGCAAGCCCCCAGATTACTCAAGTTGTTTAGGTTATTCACTTTCAAGGTTGCTTTGTTTTTGTGGAGATTGTTGAATGTACCGCCGGAGACTTTCGTATGCTTCGTTAAGATAAAGGCTGGAACATGTCAGAATGCAGAAGGAACGTGAGAACTCCTTTGCCTTTGGAATGCTTGCATGTAAGGTGGCCAATTCCAGTAGGTTTCCTTGGCACAGAGGAACGCCTCTCAGAACCTTCTAGTGTGTTTTGAGATTATAAAGCTAGGGTTTGTTGACTTAGAAACTGGGATTGTTTTGGAGTCTGAATGGGGATGGATGCATCTACTTTGGTACAGCAGAACCCCGGTTTGCTGAGGATCTTAACCCCAGCTGTGAATCCCCCAGTCTGGAGTGGGCTAAGATGCAGTGTTTGCAGCCAGTGAGGTGATTTGTTTTTTAGTATTGACTTTGTGATGTGTGAGTGACTTTGTGTGCACATCCAAGTACATCATCTGATGTATTTAGTGTATATATCTTTCTGATTTCTTGCAGGACATCCAACATAATCTGCTCGCATTTCATATTATTATCCATGCATTTAACAGTTGCATTTGCCAAGTGTGTTATTATTGCTTGCATATACATATATATATCTACATACATTTGAATGTTGTTCATCTGACATCTGGGAAAGCCTTTCTGTTAGAGAACATTGCATAAATAAAACCCCAAGCCTTATTCTGAGAACAGTCTTTGATGTGCTTCATTTTATAAAGTGAAATCCCTTTTCAGGGGGTGTTGTGTTGTGTGTATTGCTTCATCGTGTTTGGGCCTCCGTGTGGGAGAGTAGTATCCTCCATTATCTGGGAGCGCGAAGCAATACATTTTTGGCGTCACAAACAGGATCTATGAAAATTCAATTAAAAAGTAAAAGGAGAGAATGCTTTCTAAAATGTCAATGTTTTCAGTTGCCGATTCTCAGATGGCATCTGAGTTATTTGGGTGGGAAGTTGCCTCTAATGCATGTTTAACAGATATGGGGCAAACACAGATATTTAAACACTTTCAGGATTTTTCTTTTAAAGAGGGAAAACAACTTGGCATTTCAGAGAGAAAAAGTGGTGTCATTTTGAATGAATTGCGCAGCATGTAGGAAAAATGTGGGCAGTTAGAAAGAGAATGTAATGAAATGCAAAGAGAGTTAGCTAAAGCTCAGTTTGAAAACAAATCATTGAAAAAAGTTGGAAATGTGCCAAGCACCGACACAATTTATTTTACCAGACTGTTTAGATTACCTGGGTAAGTCGCTCATGGAGAATGTGGTTGGAGGACAGCTGCAGGTTAATTTACAATGCTCACAGGAGGTTTTAATTAATTCTTTGGAGGACTTTCCTCAGCCAGAAATGAATGGTATTTTGGTTGAATTAGAAGCTTTCGAAGTAATGTTGACTCGAGAAAATGAAGCACAGTTTCATGCACGCAGCTTTGATTGTAACATGCAGGAATATTTTAGAAATTACAGAGAAGATAAACAAATCAGCCTATTAGAACTAGCGAATAATTATTGATTTTGTTGGTCTGTACAGTCTTTGCGTGCTTATCCTTCACCATTTTGCACCCCCCAAAGAAAGTCTTCGCTGGTTACTCACAATCTGAGGTCCTGTCGCATTGTCCAGTAGAGGCCCACACCAGATCGCCAAGAACCGATGGTATCAAATGACAGGTCTCCTTATGCGTGGCAGTTCAGTGCCCACTCCTCCAACTAGGCACAGTGTATGAAGAGAGCTCTGGATGCCTGTCTTACACCACAAATTCCTGACCAACAGTTGATTTCGTAAGGCTCCTTCTTATCCCCTGGGGAGCTATCGACTCCGCCAATCCCAGCAGATAGCCTGTCCTTCCCTCTGCAACCTTGCAGGCAGCGTGCAGGTTCAGTAATGTGTACCCTCCAAAGTGGGGACCAAGGTGGGTCCACTCACAGCCAATGCCATTCCTTTTTCTGCAGGAGTTGATGAAGGATGGGTGTGACCACTCTCTGTCCCCTCCAGGGCTAACAGGCTTACTCCCCCCAGTCCGAGGGAAATCAGGGGGCTACAGTGGTCCACGCGGGCTTGACTGCTCACAAGCAGCAGAGCTCCAGCACCAGGGCTCACTTATTAGCGGCAGCCCTCCTCTGACGCCCCCTGTGTATGGAGTAGTCCCTCAAATGGTCTTTCAGGGCCCCAGGTCTCCCGCCAGTGTGAGGAACAGCACAGCACTCGCAGGGATGGCGGCACTCAAGGGGGCTACCTCTACCCATGTGCCGGCCTTAGCAGCTCAGGCTCAACCTTCCTCTGGGGCCCGTGAGGTAATTTTATGATCATGCATGGCCAGGCTATTCTGCCACATGCAGTAGTCAAAATTCAGTAAGGGTATTATGCCCCCCAGGGCCCACTGACAAAGTATAGCACCAGTCCAACTCCGGTGGGGAAAAAAACTCCTTCCCTCCTACCTTGCGGTGCCACGGTGCCTGCTGCTGCGGCACAGCTTTTTCCTGATCGGGCCCAGGTTGCCTGCCGGGCCTTCTCCAGCTTTTTGTGGGCCTCCCGGCCAATTCCTAAGAACTCTGGCTAGGTCGGTTATCTGCCTGCAATGCATTGGGGAGGCAGCGAGCCACAGGCGCCCCCCTCTCTCGGGCTCCCAGCTCTCCGCAGGTCTGCGGGCCCGGCTCCGTGCACACCGACTCCGCATCACAATCCGGGTCTCCGCTGCTCTGGAGCTCGGATGCAGTAAATCGTGGCAGCAGGGGATAATAGTGGTCATGGGGGCTTGTCCCGATTAAGGTAGGATTATTAGTCTGCTGGCGGGAGCTCTGGGAAATGCGAGTAGGCGCCATCTTGCCATGCCACGCCCTTTCACATAGGGCCAGATGTACTAACATTATGAACAGTGAATTCCTAATTGCGATAGGAAACAGCTAATGATAATATATGCAAATTTGTCTGGGAATTACCGATTCCTAGTGGGTCGCAAATCGACCTACCTCATGAATATTAATGAGGTAGGTCACAATTCGAAACCCATTAGGAATCATAGTCATCACAGAAATAGTGGCCTGCTGGAGTGAGCAGACCACCATGTCTGTGATTGCTTTTTAATGAAGTAATCTTTTTTTTTTTTTAAATGCAGGCCGTTTTCTTTAAAGTAAATTATGGTGCACTTAAGAAAATATTAATGAAACGTTTAAAGTATTTTTTTTTACATTCTCAAAGGAGAAGAGTTCCTTCCCATTTGTGAATAGATCACCCCCACTTTTGAATTGGTGGCAAAGTATTAATGTTTTGCGACCAGAATTCAGTCACAAAACATTAATACATAATACTGCAAATCGGTATTTGGAAGGGACGCCTAAAAACACCCCTTCCAAATACCAAATTACAAATGCAAATTGCGATTCAGTAACAAGTTACCAAATCGCAATTTACCTTTTGAACATTAAATTAAGCTTTTTTGTGGCCACAAACAGCCCAATTCACAGAATAGGGCCATTCGAGCCCTCCAAAAACCTTTGTACATCTGGTCCTCAAAGTGTTAAATACACATTGTCAAAGTTAACAGGTCTGCGCTTTTTAGAGTGGAACAATTACACGTGTTAAGTGTGAACACAATGGGGACTATTCATAAAGGAATTTTAGAGTATGTAAAGTCGTACGCCTTTAGATACTCTTACATGCCTTTGTGAATCGGCCTCAAAACATCCAAAATGGGAATATTCAAACGTAATTAGTACAAATAGAAAGGAATATCCCATCTTTGCACTTTTCAAGATTCAAGATTCCAACCAGTGAGTAGATTAGGGAAACCTTGGTCCTAAAGAATTGCCATAAGATCATTAGTGGCTTCTTTGTCTCTTCTGATAGCCACCACAATTTTTATTAGACAAGTGGACTCATTTATTAAACTCGCCTGATGACCACTTAGTTTATTTTTACACGCACTTTTTCTCACACACTTACATCTTCTACACCAATCTACACTAGCAGCCCCACACACACACTTCACATATGGCATTTTATACAAAAGATCTCTGGCAAAGTGCCCCCCTTGCGGGTGCCCACGGGGCATTGCAGCGCTGGCCCGACAAGGAGCATGCCCTATGATGTAGCATGACACCCTTCTGATTGTGTGAAGGCTCTTGCTCCTGAGAGATCAGAACTCCCCGTCTGATTCCTCAGTTCATAACCAACCCTATATTTTTCATCTGTATCTTTCTATAAAAGGAACTGCATACCCTTGTTGTGACGTCTCGTCTAGTTAGGAGTATGTATGCTGGATCTATAAGCGCTCCTGGTCCCCTCTTTTTGGATATAATTTTCGTTTATGCAAACCCTCTATATTTTCCAAATCAGTGCTTCTTAACCTTTTGACTTCTGTGGACCTCCCCACATAATCATTACTGGAATCCGGGGACCCTCACTGAATCATTATTGAACGTGGGCACCCTGGCCTGAGCGATTTCAATGCTTTAGCCACAAAACAATACACAAAATTATGGAAACAAGCATTCATCAAACAAATATACGAATATAAAAATTGAAATTCAAATTTCAATGGGAAGGTTGGCGCATTACTAAATTCAATTTAGGCCACCCATTGTCCATACTACATTCTGTTTGATGCACTAGCACTGGTCCCACCAATCAATCTGGGGATGCCAACTTAATTTTTAGCCTCCAATTTTAAATTCCTTCAAATTTACAGAACGTTTTAACATCTTTAATTTTACATTTCACTTTCTTTATTTATATACACTTTGTTAATCTGATAATATTATTTAATTTTGTAAGCAGTTGCGGACCCCGTTAGTATGCGTTGCGAACCCCCATGGGGGTCCCCGAACCTCAGGTTAATAATCACTGGTCTAAATAACTTAGCTCCTTAATTCTATTGGCTACAACAGATTTCATTGTTAGGTAACCTGTAGACTCTGGACCAAATTCAGTCATGAGGCTATATTCTTTAAGACTATCAACAAGGGCTGATGCATATACAGATTTTGAATTACTCAACTTTTTACAGATAATGGCAGCGACGTATTGAGTGGACTGCCATGAATTATAGAAAACGAAAGACTTATTAACATGTTTGGAAACTGAACGAAAGTTCCAGACAAATAACCAGTTGAAGAGTTGAATATATTTGTAATATTTAGCTGATTAATTGTTCCAGCACTACGAACGAAAGGACAGTACAATAAGATTGAAGTAATTATAAAATCAAAAACTTTCAAAGTTATTCAAGCGCCGTTAAACCGATTATTAAATTGGAATATTCCAATGTCAATTTGTCCAGTGTGGTGTACAGAATTGCTAAGACAGGACTCCCAATTCAAATGGCTCTCAAGGATGATGCCCCGATACTTATACTGTAGGACCTCTTTAAAATTGGTTAATTTCACATGTCAAGAACAGGGGTGTTTTCTCTTCCCAAAAATTAATATCTTCATCTTTGAGCTATTCATGCAGTAGACGCTGCAACGGAACGGGGGTGGTGGGGCGGGGCAGGCGGGGGAGGTTGAAAATATAAAAAAGATCACTTACCTGTGAACGGCCGCCGCCACTTCTCCGTCCTCTTTTCTTTCTGACTCCCGGCAGCACAGAAGCACACAGGCTCCCAGACTCCCCTAGGCTAATGACAGCGCTGCTGTCCCCAGCATTACAGCAGCGTCGTAATTGGTCTGAGTGGCCTGTTTTGCCACTCAGCAGTGCCTGGGAGCCTGGGACAGTTCTCCACCCTGCTGTGCAACACAGCCTGGTGGAGAAATGCTAAGTGTGCATGTCTGTTTGGCCAGCTCTGGACGACCGGTCAAACGGTCATGCGCACTTATGGTGCACCAACCACTTCTCCTCCCGCCCGCCCTAACCTGGTCCCGTAGCCCGTACTAAAAATACAATTATAATAAAGCTGTGTTATTATCATTTTATTTTTCCTTGTTACACTGCCCAGAGAGCAGTCGGGCGACGCTCCTCCACCTTTGCAGAAGGAGCCGCCGCTGTATCCATGATTAGATAATTATCCTCATTAAATTTTGTTAAAGACTCCAATGACATTTGGAGCCCAATGAGTGATCTGTCAATAAATATGAAACTGTCAGCCCTGGCTAGAGACTGGATTCAGGCTGAACATAAGGCTCACGGGTCAGGAAACGCTAGATAACAGGTCAGTGGAAACTGAGAAGGGCTGGAATACTAGAATGCAAACCCCCACTAGACCTGCATTCACTCACCTCCTGGGGTAAGGTTAATTCTGTGAGAAGAGTGGTATAGTCCTAGCTTGCACTCAATCTGGAAGCTAGTCTTCATCAACAAATAGTTTTTATTTGGTTATATTATAACCATAAGATCACATACAAACAAATATAAAACAGTTCATAAATAGATCACGTGCAAAACAGTTAAAATAAACATAACAAAATTAATGAATAAAAATTCAAAGAAAATACTCTAAAAACAACCCTCAGATTTATAAAAAAAAGGCAGAGGACAGCAGCATGATTAATCTAGCATGGAATCTCTTACTCTCAATACAGCTCTTAAAAAAAGCACACTTTAAAAATAATATGATCATCAGGTAATAGCTGGAGAAACATCAGGGCTGGTCATGCTTGCCTAAAGTTAAGGGACTTTAGTAAAGGTTTAATAAGCATTTTCCTAAGTCCAGTAAAGTAACTACAGAACAACATCAAGTGAAGGGTATCCTGTGGAGACTGACGGTCGGAGCCACAGGGACCCAGGGAGTCTGGAGGGCTCCAGACCCTCAGCGAGGCCAAAAGATGATGTATTATGTTGAATCTAGTCAGTAAAAATCTGTCCCTATCACTCCTCAAACTGAGCAAGTATGGTTCCATGGAGCATACAGTTTTTAATAACATATGCCCCCTACCCATGGGTTTTAATCGTTCAGTCTGTTCCCTAAAAAGTGCCTTACATTGAAAAAATGTATCTTGAACCCGTTTTACCTCTGCAGTGCTCGCGGTTTGAGGACTACAGAATACATCCTACCTCCCCAGGATACTAAAGACACCCTTAATCTAGGCAATCCATGGGATCTTATTGGCATGATCCAAGGATAAACAATCCTTCAGAATCAGCCTCCTCAGCTTAGATTCCCTTCTCGTTCACACCTTGATCCAGCATATCAGTAGCCTAAAGGCAATCTTATCAGCTATGTACTGGACGACTAATTCATTGTGCACAGATAGTGCTGGTGTGCTATGTGGAAACCTGTAACACCCACCTTAAAAACACATTTTCCATGGGCTGAATGTTGTCAACTGTTGTGTATACCCACACCTTGCAGCCATATAGTACCTTGGAGGCACACTTGGCCTGATACACCTTATTTACGATACTTGGTGGGCGAGATCCCAATTTCTGTGCAAATCTGTGGACAGAGGCAGATACCTTAATGAGCTCCATTTTCTTACTTTCAACCAGGGGCTTCCAGTTACTCTGACAATCAAACAAAGTCCCGAGATACGAAAAAACAGGAACTTTGGCTAATGTGTGCGTGCCCACCTTAGATGTTTTGATCATGTTCTTCTCTTGCCCAAAACCATCACATACGATTTAATAAAATTAACCGTGGAATCCTGGTCATAAAATCAACAAACGTATCCAGAAGCAACTGCAGACCCCACTGCGGTCCTTGCCATCAGGACCGCATCATCTGTGTATAGTAAAACTGGTTGCGATCTCGACCCCACCCTCAGGCCATCGGCTCCAACAGACAAGAGGACTTGCTTCAACCCATTAAAGTATAATGTAAACAGAAAGGGGGCAAGAATACATCCCTTCGCGAAGTTGTGACACGAGACTTGCGTGTCACAGAGGAGTTGCACAGCTCCATGCACATTTGAATCCAATTTAGACACGTACTCAGTAGTAAACTCGGGTTCATCCAATATTTATTCAATAAATAAAACTCCCCAAGACAACGCATGCTTTTTCGTCTGACGAGAAGGAAAGTTGAAAAAGGAAAGTAACAAGGTCACGTCATGGACTGTCCGGAAAAAGTTATCAACAAAAAAAGTTATTAAAAAAAACACGTTTAACCATATCATTATGGATATTTGTTTAAAGCATGCGTTGTCTTGGGGAGTTTATTTTCATATGTATTCAGCATATTTATTTTTACGATAAGTGCACCGATTCAGGGGCAATTAGGGGATATTGTTAAAGGATTTATGGGGTGTTCAACATTGTTGGTTTGGGAATTTATGAGGGTGGAGTGAGGGAGTCACGTGGTGGGTGTGAACACAGGTGGGAGATAAGCATTCGGCTTAAAAACCGGATGCCTCGCAGAGCGGGTGGTTTGAACATGGCGTTTTTAGAAGGCGGTTTCACCTTTTGAAACAACAGCAGATGATTACAGGTACAAACTGGGGAGCAGGGGAGAGCGAGATAGGTGGTGTTACCGATGGGTTGAACGTCAGCGTTATTGGTGATTAGATTTGTAGAGGGACATGTGATATGTTTTGGGTAAAGGATGAGGAGGGCACAGAAGTCAAGGTACAGGATTTGTGTGGGGAAAGATGAATGGGGAGGTACAGGAGTAGTCATTCACGTAATAAGGATGAATTCAGAGTTTGGGGTTTAGGCACAATATAAATTAGTGTTGAATTATTGTTATATGTAAATGATATGGGGTTGATGAATGTATTTTTTAATAATTTTTTTAATAATTGTAGATACCCCTGAGGAAGGTCAACAAGACCGAAATGCATTGGGTGATGTAAAATAATGGATTAATGAAGTTTCTACACGTGCCTGAGAATAGGCCCGGATGGGCAATTCGAGAGCAATTAGTATGCGTGAAAATTTGGAACTTTACTTCTGTGACGTGACGGATTAACATGAATAGAACATTGAATACATATTGGATGAACCCGAGTTTACTACTGAGTATGTGTCTAAATTGGATTCAAATGTGCATGGAGCTGTGCAACTCCTCTGTGACACGCAAGTCTTGTGTCACAACTTCGCGAATGAAATTGTCAGAATCGTGCACTAAAAGGAACGGAGTGCTCTTGGAGTGTATGCACGCTGAAATTGAGTAAAATGATAAGGTTAACACCAAGGAGAAAACACAGGGTGTGCTGCAGACTTTTTGCAATGAAGAATACATCGCTGCCACATCTCTCTGCTCATTCCAAAGGGCTGAGAATACGCCCCTCCCTGGGAATATCTAAGAGAAGCTATTGTGTTGGCATGTAGATCGCTCAACAGGTGAATAATATTAGAGTTGATCCCCAAAGCAAATAACAAGCACCAGAGTTTTCCGCGGTTGACCCGGTCAAACGCGGAAGTTAAATCCATGAAGGTAAGAGGGATAGATTTGGACCTAGGAGCAGTATAATTATTGATTGTCAAATATAGATTAAGGCATTGGTCTATTGTTGATCTGCCCTGCCCGAAAGCATATTGGACATCAGAAATAATGTTGTGCTCATTCGCCCACCTCATCAGCCTATCGAGCACCTCCCTGCCCATAACCTTTACCACTTCATCAGTCTGGGAAATAGGCTGTTAACATTGAGGGTTGTCTTTGTCCCCTTTCTTAAAGATGTGAACAATTATTGCAGTAGCCGATGTTGATGGTGGACCCACTTTCACTGCAGCATTTAAAGCCATTGTCAAAAGGGGGGCCCAAAGTTCAGTATCGTCCAGAAACAGTTCCAGAGGGATTCCATCCGGCCCTGGGGCCTTATTACGTGATAGGGCCTGAATACTCTTAGACACCTCCTCAAGGGTAAAAACAATATCTGGTCATCCTCCAAAAGATGCATCCAGGGTGGCATCCACACCCACTTACTTGCCAATATAGATTGTCTCAAAATGCACCACCAACTGGCCCTCAGTTATATGGTGGCATAAAACAGGATCATTGTCACTAACGACCAGGGTGGTTTATTACCTGTCAAAGCGGAGCGCCATCCCCAACTTCACAGGCTTGGGCTAAATCGTCCCAGACTCTCTCTCTTAGCCTGGCCTTACAGGTGGCAAGTTCCATTTTACTGTCCCTATGGCAAGCAATAACAAAATCCTTATCTCTAAGGACCATCTTACAGCTTCCTTCAATTTTAATAAGGCATTGGTGAATTGCTATCAAACCATTTGGTCTTACAGGACCTGTCCTGTCTTAGGGGGACCCTCAATAATGTGGACACCTTCTGTGAGATGCCCTCAAAGACTCTTAAGATTGACCCACTCGGGCACTTAAATCCAGACTGAGAACGTGATGTCTACACTCAGAAAAAAGTGAGTTTTTAAACTGAATGGGCTCCACTTGGGACCATCTAATATGCCTCCCCTGATCTTTATGGAAAACACACCCTGTATCACATGTAAGTTTCTAAGGCCGCTACCTGTCCCACTCAACACTAGCAAGAGGAGATTGTGTTAGCCAAAAGCACTATGCACAATACTAAAATTATCAATAAGAGAAAACACGGAGGCTGACACAAAATAAAAACAATTATAGAGGCAAACCCCCTGCCCTTAACGGTGGGTAAAACACTGGGATTGACAGCACTAATACGTTTTTCTAAAGTGAAAAACAAATTATGATTATTTAAGATGGTGTTTAGCTGGGAACCTTCACTGTAATGCACCACCTTCCACCAACATACACTTAGACCTGCTGTTAATGGGATCCAAAGTGTTCACATATAGTTGCCAATTAAATTCCACCACAAGGATTATCTTATCCCCCCCTCCCTCCTGCCTGACAGGGTCTCAATAGCAGAGTTTAAGGTACTGAAGTTGGTCGGCTCCTCCGCCCAGGCTTTAGCCTTATAAAAGTTAATTAGCACAAATGGCACAGATCTCTGTGTAGTTAATTTCAACCCTTGTAACAACGGTGACTCCCAAACAAATTCCTTGAGTCTCCCATGAAACAAAAGTAATCAAACCAGCTTTAGCCCGCCCCGTCTTTGTGATCACTGATGTCACAAAAAAAGGTTTTATACCCTTCCAAGAAAAAGTGATTTGATTCTTCCCACGTTTCCTGGAGGCAAATCACTCGGTATTGTCTTTCAAAAGTAGCCCAGTCAGAGTCATTAAACTGGGCTGACAAACCTGCAATGTTCCAGGATAACAAGCGAAGCTGAGTGGATTTGATGGTCACAACATCAGAAGGGGCAACAGCAGGGACTATAACAGACTGGGGGGCCACAGCAGATCGAACAGGCGTGGGCTGGGCAAGTCAGCCACAAGAGTCCAGATTGCTTATTGGGGCAAATCTATTCTCAGTCCTCAAGATCGGGGCAGCTGGCAAGACGGGTGAGCGCCTGTCCCAATTGGCCACCCCCGGGAGACTCGGCTTCCGTGTGTTTATAAGAACCGATTCAGGCTTATAAAAGAAGCCGAAGGGGAGGGCCAGGATGTTAGTTGGTTTGGTCGATCTGCAAGAGCCTATGGTAGCCAGGACACGAGCCGCAATGGGGGGGGTTATTGAAGTTTATTATCACACAGTCCCCATCCCATTGCTTCATGTCTTTCCCTATCCAACCCACCCTACTTAACATATTGATAAAGTCAAATATCTGCATCCCCAAGTTCAAATGATTGTTTATGCAATGCACCACCTTGTTTTTTAGCTTATCAAAGGATTCCAAAGCAAGGTTAATCAAAAGTGGCACATTCCCCAGGATCACTACAAACGGTGCAGCTTCCGGCGGTAAATTGATTACAGCTCTTGAGATGGGATATGGAGAGAGGGCTGCTTTGGGAGGACAAAAACCTGACAGGGGGACTAAAATAGAAGTGAAGACACAGGAGTCACGGTTTGTCGTACTGGTGAACTGATGTGTGTTGGGGGAGGGGGCCACTAGCCTACCCCGAGTGGGAGGGAGGGCGAAGAACACTTATTCGATACACCATGATTTAGTGCACAGGGCACGACAGGTAACCCCACTCCCCCTCTATTCATGGGTTCTGCCATTTGAATCTGACATCCATTTCTCTTCCATAAGTGATAACCTTGCACGAATTGGGGCCATGCTGTTATTAAGGGCCTCAATAAGCCCTTTCAGCAAGGCATCAGACAGCGTATACTCAGCGGCGGCTCCTCCGCAATGGCCCCACAGGCTCAGAGCCAGCAGCAGAAAAATTAAATGATATTTTAGCATTCGTTTTGTTTTTCAGCTGCTGGCTGAGCCAGCATGTGCAGGGAGCAGCGGGGCCGGGCCATGGGAGAGGGGGGGAGTAGTATGTGCACTTCTAAGTGCGCATGTCAGTTTAGCCAGCTGTCTTAGGCCAGCTGTCTAAGGCCGGCCAAACTGACATGCGTACTTAGGTTTCTCCAACCCAGCTTTATTGTACAGCCAGGTTGGAGAAACAGCATAGACTCCCTGTGCCTGAGCAAGCATTAATCCAGCCCGCTCAGGCCAATCCCAATGCTGCTCTCATGCTTGAGAGCAGCGCGGGGATTGGATGGGATGTCCGTGTTGCCAGGAACTGGAAGCAGAGGAACGCAAAATGGCCGGCAGCACCAGGTAAGACTTTTATTATCTTTTTTATTAATATTAAACTCCCCCCCCCCGTGTGCTCCCCCGCGGCCTGAACAAGCATGTCGACAAAGGACCAACCAACACTTACCGATACTGCACCTGTCTCTGCAGGGCTCGTGAGGGCGGATGGCCGGCAGTGGGAGAGGACTGTCCTGGCCCGGTGAAGTGGATGCCGGCATTGAGAAGAGTGGCTGCAGTGCCACCTAGTGGCCGATTTCCCCACAACAGCTCCTCCAGCTCCGCCCGTCCCCCAGATTCAGTGAAGCAGCCCCAGTGTCCCCAGCGGTAGCTCGATGCACCGCATCTTGGTCAGAGGTGAGCCAGAGCCTGCTCATGCTGCACAGGCCACAGGAGGTCGGATAGAGGACCCCTTAACCCGACCCCCCGCGCAGACTAGCGACCACACAAAAATTACAGCCAGCTTCCATACAGATCTAGGCAGGAGCTGCAGAGCTGGAAGAGAGGAGCAGTAGCCTTACCATGAGCACAGCACTGCTGCGACCTCCAATGGTAGCAGGGCAGAGGGTGAAAGATGAGACTGTGAGACAGTCTAGGCATGGCTGCCCAACACCATAGGACTAGCGGCCTGGGGCAAGGAGAGACAGCAAGCAGACTAAGGTGCACGAAGCTGAAGCCCAGTTGCATGCCCAGCACACCCAACTAGCCAAGAGAACATTGCACGCCCCCTTGTGGAAGGTTGCTACCCCTGCACTCTGCAGGAAGAGCACTGCGAGGTCACATGGTGGCCGCCTGATATCGCTGCAACAAAGAAGGAGCTGTGTGCTCTGTGACACACCGACCAGTCTCTGCCCAAACAGTGGGAATAGTAAGACACCCTTGCAGAACAGCCTGCACTAGAGATTGCTGCGCAGCAGGTAAAGAATCATCACCTGAGTGCCTCCTGGTGGCCAGCTGCCATCACAGAGTCGTTTGTCCCAGCAGCATAATGCCACAGTGGGAGGAGAGAGAAGCACTAAGGGCATGCGCACATGCCCAATGTGGAGAGCAAACCAAGCCCCAGCAGCTACCTGACGAGCAGCAAAGAAGAGAGAAGGTGCTCATACCCTGGCCTCCGTGCAACGAAGGAGCGGAGGACCCGCAAGAGCACACCCTGAGCACAAGGTGCAACCTATCCATCGCCACTCATGACAGAGACTGATGTTGCAGACAACTATTGTACTGCTGCTAAGGTGCCAAAAGAAAATGTATTGTTACACGAAAGAGGTCATATCAGCCGGCCGCCTCAGCACCGAATGGCCACCATTGGCCAGTTAACAAGAACCTTACACAGAGCGACCATCCCTGCCAAGCACGCCTTTAACTCAGGCAGGACCCAATGCCATGATGGCATAGTCTTGAGGGGCAAGCACTATACCCTCTAGTGAAGAAAAGAAGATGCAGGCGTACAGGGAGCAAGCTGATGACTTGCCCAAAGAGACAATGCCAGCCACAGAAAGATCCTGGTTGCCTGCCAGGTGCCTTCAAGAGACGCTGATGCCATGAGGAGGAAGCCTTGCTCTGCTCCCTACAATGAGACAAGTAGGGTGCTGCCTGCCATCTACCCCACACACATATCCAGTGCCCCCCAGAGCAAAGAGGGGAGGAAAGGCCTAGTGAGGCCAGAATGCAGAAAGAGGGGATCTACACACCTCATCTGCAAAAACAACGCCCTGCAGTGGGTCAAAGACTGCACAGATAGTGTCCTCCCCCACACTACCTCAAGACGCCGTCACCGCCAGTGGGCCAATACAGGCAAAAGGAGAGATGCACACCATGAGTGGCAAGCCACCGCCACCACAGCTCCTTACTGTCCGCGGAAGCAATTCCCTGAAGAGGGAACATCCAGAGTAGGAGCTTCAAGAAGGTCCCTGAACAGGGAACCCAAGACAGGGAACCCAAGACAAGTGGCCGGACGCCACCCAGCATTCAAGAGGAAGTGGAGAACCAGATCAGCAACTGCTGTGATCCTCACTAAGCCAGAGTCTAACACCTGAGGCCGGTGGCTGGACTAAGGAAACAGTCAACCACCGCGCGGTCCTGTTAGCCGACCCTGAAGATGGTGCATGCCACTGCACTCAGAAGAAGAGATGGAAGTGTGACCTGCTGGTCTACACTAGAAACCTGACGACCGACCAAGTTCAAGAGGGAAAGTCATGAGAGGCTGGGCCTGAAAGGCATGCTCAAGAAGACTCGAGCTGTTGATCGAGTGCATCCAGACACATAAGCAGCAAGCTACCAAAGTGACATGACATGAGAACGACCTGGCAACCGCACGGCAGGAGACCCGGGAGTAAGCCGCAAGCATGCGCGAACAGAGTCTCTGCCTCACGCTTCTCAGCACGTCTATCCAGACACAGTCACCAACGGCTCAGCAGCTCAAGACATCCAAGTACAATGATGCAGATGTCTCCATGAATGATGAAAGGGAACCCCTGGCCACCATCACTTCCGGTGGTAGACAACTCAAGAGGAAAGGCCTGCAACCATCACGGCAAGTTGTCACCAAATGTCGTCTAAGTTCAGCTGACGGCGGGCAACCCCATCATGCCAGCCCATGTCAAGTACGTCAATCACTACCACCCCTGGAGAGATCAACAGAGGGATAGAAATGAGGACTCATACAACGGCATGAGTGCACCCACAGATACAAGCCAGCTACCGAGGCAGAGCGAACGTCCCTAGAGACAGCTCAATGGGAGAACCACATGTAAGCCGCCAGCAAGCACAAACAGCATCTCTCCCCCTACGCATCCCAGTGCAACCGTCAGTTCACCAACGTCAACTGCTTGAGACAGATGGCATCCCTGCTCACAACCGCACATGCCAAAGGAGAGGTACAGCACCAGCAAGTACACCGAGCCACGTGGCTGCAAAGCCCAACCAGTCATTTTCACTCGAGGCGAGTCTTCACCACCTGTCATCCAGGTCATATATATGGCAAACACATCCAACAGTGCCATGGGCATCACCATAACCACCAACAGAGCACCTCATTACCCAAGTGGAGCCTCACCCCTGCAAACCACCAAAGCACCAAGAAGGCGCTCCTGAGAGACCAGAGACTATATGCTAGCCCAGCTGCACCTGTTGGTAAGCATACTCCCCACATGTCATCCACCCTGCGGATTGCATTAACGACTCATCCATGATTCTGTCTGCAGTCCTGCAGCGGCCCCCAGGTGGTCCACAAGCAGTCCTGCACAGTTCACACGGTCCCGTGGCTACCCAGCGAAAAGGGCCTCAAGGACATTCCCGCACAAAGGTATCCTGATCCGAAAGATGGTCTGGAATCTGCTCCACCAACAAGGTACCCGGAGGCACCGATGGTTTCAGAGGAAGTCATCCCCAGCATCATCAACGCCATCCAAGTCCTGACAAGACTCGCCTTCCCGGAGTCAGGACACCCATAGTGAAAAGCTCCACAGCGGATTCCACGATGCTCCTGATCCCCCAAGTTTGAACTTTTAACACTATTTTGCATCACAGCAAGAGCACACCGGACAAATCACCATCACATAGGTGGGCTGTCACCCAACAGACGTGAAGCAGAGGAATCCTGATTTCGTTAGTACTATATTGTATATCATGGGGGGTTCTGGTTAAATTATGGATGCGTGCCGAGATGCCCGGGTGCTCCCAGCTGCACCTGTCCACCACTGTCCTGAGGACTGCCTCTCAAGGCTGTGAACTGTTTGTTTTAGTTGATTTCATTCTTTCCCACAGGTTGGACTTGTTTTTGTTTTTCAATAAAGTTTGGGAAGAATGTAGTGTCCTGCTAGACACGTTCTAGTGTTCCAGCATACACTAGTTTACCAGCCACTCCCTTGAGAGCTGGCCATACACCCACCCCACATCCATCCAACACAGGTGTCACCAGTCAGAACACCCTGCCAATAAAAGGGCCTGAGTGCACGTGCTCGTGGTCAATTTCTAGTACCATATACTAGAGCCCGTCCCGTCCTTACTGCAGTATGTGGGCCCAGGGCCCACGACATTACAGGTCATACAGATTCCAGAATACACAACGCCCCCTTTCATCCTCCTGGTACCCCTCGCCTTCGAATACATGAGGCAACAAAAATGTGTGTCATGCAGCACTTAATAAAAACCCATAAATAAATACGGCCTCGTTTCCATCTGCACAGCGCTAAAGTTCTCTTCAGTCAAACTTAAAAATGCTGTGCGCTTGAATCTCCCCGATAACACAAAACATCTCTTAATGGTACATGCCAGCATTCACAGCAGCATTCACACCTGCATTCACAGCTGGTGGAAGGATTTTTGTCGCCGAGGCTAAAAACTGCTATTTCTGTTCAACTGTCCTGTCAAGCAGGCCTCATTTGTTGCTTGGTGACGTCATCTGGCTACCCTGCTGGTGCCTCGTGAAGCGTTAATGCGTTAAAGGGCAAGGCACGTTCTAGCTTTTAAAAAGTAAACTTCGGTTAACTCCTACGTTCTTTTGTTCCATTTGTTACCTCTGATCTGAGTTTCTATCATTCCTAAATGGCATAACGCTTTCTGCAGGACTGGTCGCCCTCTGTGGCTAAATCCAGACTTCACAAGTGTTTTACATTTAATAGTTGTTTTTAAATGATATTCATAGTGGCTTCGTTTAACCCATTTTCTGCATTAAAAATACATAAAAAGATTATTTCCAATGTATTAAAGAAATGAGCCCTCTAGGGCTCCACAAATGTTTACTTAGGATTATTTTTTATAGTGAATTTTATTTCAACATCCTGTCATATTATAGGAAAATATCTAACACATATATAGCACTGACAGTTTACTGCCCCTTTTCTTATCGTTTTTGTTACATAATATACACTTAATTAGTTTGTAATAGTTCACAATGTTTTACTACTACTTCCACATGTACTACATTTACATGAACTGTTGTTATAATTATCTATCTATCTATCTATCTATCTATCTATCTATCTGCTTCTCACCCCAAACCAATAATTTTAATAGAATCAATATATTTAAAATGCATTGTATAATTTCTGATTTTAACTCCTCGTCTTAATGTTTTTTGAATAGTATGATTTTAAGTAATTGTATCTGTTTATGTACTAATTACATTTGTGTTTTTCTTACATTCAAATAATTTTTCGGAAAAGTTTTAAAATACATTGGTGTTGAAATGTGTACTTGATGGAACAAAAAAACCTGCTGACCGCTCGGTGGGCACCAAAGAAGCAATAGTGGCCAGTGAGATGGTGCTTGCTGCCTCTGAGGCTGACATATTAAAGTGTAGCATAGCATAAAAGTATAGCAGTCCTGTGTTTTGTGACACAAGTAGTTATCTTGTTGATAAGGGCCTGTTCTGTCACACAAAAATGCTGCATAGCTGTTCGCGAGTGCACGTATTTTCAATGTAACACTCCAGTAGCGCCTCTAACAAATTGTTGGCACTATCTGGTTCTACGTAAAGCAGCCGATGAACAGAAAAGAGCTTCTGCCAGTACGGTTATAGTCAGATGAAAGCAGAGTTACTCCATTGTGCCAGTACTGCCACTGCTGAGAAGTGCCAGATTTCACCCCATGCATAGTCTCAGTACTGCCCCAGTAATATATTGGGGCGCTGTTCAGAAGTACAGGAACGGCTTGTTAGCGAGACCTGTGACCTAGTAAAAGTATTGCAACACCGGTGAAGTCATGCCACGAAGACCCAAGGACGGTCCAATAAAGGGGCACAGGTCCAGCGAAGGTGTGAAAAACGCACCGTGTACCCATGGGCGTAGCTTGGTCAGTAAGATTGGGGGGGGCTTCAGATTTCCCAACAATCACGCTGGCCTATCTTTTCAACATACATTATCTGACAAGCAGGACATGAGGGGGGCTTAAGGGGCAGTGGAAAGGGTTAGCAGTGTGGATTGTTTGGGGTACTTAAAACAAAATATTTTGCAAAATAACCAACATTTTTTAAGAACTTCAAGAGAAAGATTGAGAGTGTGTGTGTTTTAGTCTGTGTGTGTATGTAAAAATCCTAGTTGTGAAATCCATCAGACACCACACAATACCCGACTGAAAGCACCTGCTCCCAACTATTTACTACAGCATACGTTTATTAGGGGGGGTGTAACACCCCAAACACTCCCTGAAGCTGTGGCCCTGCGTGTACCTGGATCGGTTGCAAGTGCCCCTAGCTTTAGCAGGGCACCTCCCATTCTTAAATATCATCACTGTCCGCCTATCTTTGCGTCGAGCCTTGTCCTCCGTTGCCTTTACAGCGCTACCCTTATCATTCCCTGGACGGCCAGACTCGGAGGACGCTCCTTCTCTGTCTTGGCTCCCACTCTCTGGAATGCCCTGTCCTATGATCAGCCTTCGAGGCCTCTCTTACTGCCTTTTGGGAAAAAGCGCATATCTCTGCTGTAGAACCCACAGGTAGGATTTCTCTGCTGTAGAACCCACAGGTAGGATTTCTCTGCTGTAGAATCCACAGGTAGGATTTCTCTGCTTTAGAACCCACAGGCAGGATTTCTCTGTTGTAGAACCCACAGGTAGGATTTCTCTGCTATAGAACCCATAGGTAGGATTTCTCTGCGTAGGATTTCTCTGCTTTAGAACCCACAGGTAGGATTTCTCTGTTGTAGAACCCACAGGTAGGATTTCTCTGCTGTAGAACCCATAGGTAGGATTTCTCTGCATAGGATTTCTCTGCTTTAGAACCCACAGGTAGGATTTCTCTGTTGTAGAACCCACAGGTAGGATTTCTCTGCTTTAGAACCCATAGGTAGGATTTCTCTGCGTAGGATTTCTCTGCTTTAGAACCCACAGGTAGGATTTCTCTGTTGTAGAACCCACAGGTAGGATTTCTCTGCTTTAGAACCCATAGGTAGGATTTCTCTGCGTAGGATTTCTCTGCTTTAGAACCCACAGGTAAGATTTCTCTGCTTTAGAACCCATAGGTAGGATTTCTCTGCGTAGGATTTCTCTGCTTTAGAACCCACGGTAGAATTTCTCTGCTGTAGAACCCACAGGTAGGATTTCTCTGCTGTAGAACCCACAGATAGGATTTCTCTGCGTAGGATTTCTCTGCTGTAGAACCCACAGGTAGGATTTCTCTGCTGTAGAACCCATAGGTAGGATTTCTCTGCGTAGGATTTCTCTGCTTTTTAGAACCCACAGGTAGGATTTCTCTGCTGTAGAACCCACCGGTAGGATTTCTCTGCTGTAGAACCCACAGGTAGGATTTCTCTGCTGTAGAACCCACAGGTAGGATTTCTCTGCGTAGGATTTCTCTGCTTTAGAACCCACAGGTAGGATTTCTCTGCTGTAGAACCCACAGGTAGGATTTCTCTGCTATAGAACCCATAGGTAGGATTTCTCTGCTTTAGAACCCACAGGTAGGATTTCTCTGCTTTAGAACCCATAGGTAGGATTTCTCTGCGTAGGATTTCTCTGCTTTAGAACCCACAGGTAGGATTTCTCTGTTGTAGAACCCACAGGTAGGATTTCTCTGCTTTAGAACCCATAGGTAGGATTTCTCTGCGTAGGATTTCTCTGCTTTAGAACCCACAGGTAAGATTTCTCTGCTTTAGAACCCATAGGTAGGATTTCTCTGCGTAGGATTTCTCTGCTTTAGAACCCACGGTAGAATTTCTCTGCTGTAGAACCCACAGGTAGGATTTCTCTGCTGTAGAACCCACAGATAGGATTTCTCTGCGTAGGATTTCTCTGCTGTAGAACCCACAGGTAGGATTTCTCTGCTGTAGAACCCATAGGTAGGATTTCTCTGCGTAGGATTTCTCTGCTTTTTAGAACCCACAGGTAGGATTTCTCTGCTGTAGAACCCACCGGTAGGATTTCTCTGCTGTAGAACCCACAGGTAGGATTTCTCTGCTGTAGAACCCACAGGTAGGATTTCTCTGCGTAGGATTTCTCTGCTTTAGAACCCACAGGTAGGATTTCTCTGCTGTAGAACCCACAGGTAGGATTTCTCTGCTATAGAACCCATAGGTAGGATTTCTCTGCTTTAGAACCCACAGGTAGGATTTCTCTGCTTTAGAACCCACAGGTAGGATTTCTCTGCTGAAGAACCCATAGGTAGGATTTCTCTGCGTAGGATTTCTCTGCTTTAGAACCCACAGGCAGGATTTCTCTGTTGTAGAACCCACAGGTAGGATTTCTCTGCTATAGAACCCATAAGTAGGATTTCTCTGCGTAGGATTTCTCTGCTTTAGAACCCACAGGTAGGATTTCTCTGTTGTAGAACCCACAGGTAGGATTTCTCTGCTTTAGAACCCATAGGTAGGATTTCTCTGCGTAGGATTTCTCTGCTTTAGAACCCACAGGTAGGATTTCTCTGCTTTAGAACCCATAGGTAGGATTTCTCTGCGTAGGATTTCTCTGCTTTAGAACCCACAGTAGAATTTCTCTGCTGTAGAACCCACAGGTAGGATTTCTCTGCTGTAGAACCCACAGATAGGATTTCTCTGCGTAGGATTTCTCTGCTGTAGAACCCACAGGTAGGATTTCTCTGCTGTAGAACCCATAGGTAGGATTTCTCTGCGTAGGATTTCTCTGCTTTTTAGAACCCACAGGTAGGATTTCTCTGCTGTAGAACCCACCGGTAGGATTTCTCTGCTGTAGAACCCACAGGTAGGATTTCTCTGCTGTAGAACCCACAGGTAGGATTTCTCTGCTGTAGAACCCACAGGTAGGATTTCTCTGCGTAGGATTTCTCTGCTTTAGAACCCACAGGTAGGATTTCTCTGCTGTAGAACCCACAGGTAGGATTTCTCTGCTATAGAACCCATAGGTAGGATTTCTCTGCTTTAGAACCCACAGGTAGGATTTCTCTGCTTTAGAACCCACAGGTAGGATTTCTCTGCTGAAGAACCCATAGGTAGGATTTCTCTGCGTAGGATTTCTCTGCTTTAGAACCCACAGGTAGGATTTCTCTGCATAGGATTTCTCTGCTTTAGAACCCACAGGTAGGATTTCTCTGCTGTAGAACCCATAGGTAGGATTTCTCTGCTTTAGAACCCACAGATAGGATTTCTCTGCGTAGGATTTCTCTGCTGTAGAACCCATAGGTAGGATTTCTCTGCGTAGGATTTCTCTGCTTTAGAACCCACAGGTAGGATTTCTCTGCTTTAGAACCCACAGGTAGGATTTCTCTGCTTTAGAACCCACAGGTAGGATTTCTCTGCTGTAGAACCCATAGGTAGGATTTCTCTGCGTAGGATTTCTCTGCTGTAGAACCCACAGGTAGGATTTCTCTGCTGCAGAACCCACAGGTAGGATTTCTCTGCTGTAGAACCCACAGGTAGGATTTCTCTGCTGTAGAACCCACAGGTAGGATTTCTCTGCTGTAGAGCCCACAGGTAGGATTTCTCTGCTTTAGAACCCACAGGCAGGATTTCTCTTCGTAGGATTTCTCTGCTGTAGAACCCACAGGTAGGATTTCTCTGCTGTAGAACCCACAGGTAGGATTTCTCTGCTGTAGAACCCATAGGTAGGATTTCTCTGCGTAGGATTTCTCTGCTTTAGAACCCATAGGTAGGATTTCTCTGCGTAGGATTTCTCTGCTTTAGAACCCACAGGTAGGATTTCTCTGCTTTAGAACCCACCAGTAGGATTTCTCTGCTGTAGAACCCACAGGTAGGATTTCTCTGCGTAGGATTTCTCTGCTGTAGAACCCACAGGTAGGATTTCTCTGCTGTAGAACCCACAGGTAGGATTTCTCTGCTGTAGAACCCACAGGTAGGATTTCTCTGCTGTAGAACCCACAGGTAGGATTTCTCTGCTTTAGAACCCACAGACAGGATTTCTCTGCGTAGGATTTCTCCGCTTTAGAACCCACAGGTAGGATTTCTCTGCAGTAGAACCCACAGGTAGGATTTCTCTGCTGTAGAACCCATAGGTAGGATTTCTCTGCGTAGGATTTCTCTGCTTTAGAACCCACTGGTAGGATTTCTCTGCTTTAGAACCCACAGGTAGGATTTCTCTGCTGTAGAACCCATAGGTTGGATTTCTCTGCATATGATTTCTCTGCTTTAGAACCCACAGGTAGGATTTCTCTGCTTTAGAACCCACAGGTAGGATTTCTCTGCTTTAGAACCCACAAGTAGGATTTCTCTGTTCAGAGGTCCAATTGGTAAAGAAACCCTTTATAAACACCCCACAACAGAAACAACAATTAGTATAAATCGTTTGATTTATAAATCATTCACAAATAAACAAAGTCTAATTGGAATATAGGTATTTCTTGACGTCTCACCAAACTCAACACCCTTTCATAATTTCCTGCTTCTGTCCCGGATTTCAGTGGGACACGAGCCGCGCTCTTGTGAAGTCATTCAAAAGTTTGCAGTCCTGCAGGGGGGATGTATGCGGTGGAACACCCCCCTAATATATTCTCTGAGTCGGGTGAGTGTGGCCCCCGGCAGCCTGGAGATGAGCACGTCGGGCTTTTATTGTTAGTGCAGGGTTGCTGAGTGCGTGTCTGATGTGAAATTGCACTCTGTCGCCACGGGCCCGTGCCTGTCACTCACATGCTCTCTGTCAGGATGACACCAGTACCATAACGCACAGGTCGCTTGAGTTTGAGAATCTGAAGACACTGCTTCAGCCATTGATGTCCTGTTCTTCACTTTGTCCCCAGAACAGCAGACTCTCGCCCAGCCACGTGCTGCTGCATCTGTTCCGGACGCACCCATCACCTTTACCAAGATCAGATTATTCCATCTTATTTAAGACTCCAAGCAAGGCTTTGAGTGGGGCCGCATGTCTCAGATGCAGCCCTCATTCAACACTGACTTTTAAACAGGTCCCTGCCAGGCCCTGTATTCATGTCCTTAACTTTACAGGAACATAAACTGTAAAAACCCTTATGGTAAACCGTGTCAGGGATGCGGCCCTGTTTATATTTTGCATGTTTGACTTCATCTTGCATTCCCTAGGAGTATTTGCTTTTTCCTGGTGAGTTTCTGCAGTTTTTTTCATGCATCATAGGACTCTGGTATAACATGTAATGTGAACGAGTTCCTTCGAGCTTCCTAGGTGAGCTCAGGGCGGGTGTTTATGATGGAGCACAATTGAAGCTCTGTAGATGTTATGTTATATGTTAATAGAACTTGATAAAGCACAACAGATCATACCCGGAAGTATATCTTTATGCTGAGCCAGCACAGACCAGTCAGTGATCAGAGACTAAAACTGCCAGGCTTTCAACATTTTCCTTAACCTTGTGAAATCAACACAGCATTGAAGGTTGAGAGGCAGTTTGTTCCAAGCGGTAGGGGCTGTAAATGAGAGTGCTTTTCCCCATATCTCACCCTACCGGCATGGGGTACCATCAGAAACTCCTTGTCACTAGATCTTAAAGTACAGAAAGGCCAATAGCGATGTAATTTGCTCTTTAGATAAAGAGGGCCATTGCCCACCAAGGCCTTGTGGGTGAGACAGCATTTCTTGAACAGATACCTTTTCGGACATGGAGCCACTGAAGGTTTCTCAGACTAGGATCCGAGGGAGAGCCGGGCAGTAGATTAGACCAGACAGGCAGCCGTATTTTGCACTATCTGGAGTTTAGATAGTAGGGTGCCATTAACAGCCATAAACAGCACATTACTATAGGAAATGAGGCTGAAGTTAGTGCACAATTCTCACTGTGCCATCAGTGGGTCATAGGGGTGTTTATACAACATGCACATCCAATCCTTGGCTTCTCTGTAGAGCTCACAGTGCGATGGTCATATATGTGCCCAGGGACGTAGCTTCAAGGGGTTGAGGAGGTGTTTGGGGTGGGACACCCACACCCCTCTAATAATTTCTGAGTTGTGTTTGTCCCGGCAGTGTCACTCAGATTGGCTGCCTGCAGCAACAGTCACTGTTGCTGCAGACTGTGAAGAGGTGGGCCAGCCAACGTATTAACAGGGAGAATCAAGCCAGAACTGAGCCAAGGGTCGGGCGTGACTCTGAAAGCCTGTGCACATGTCGAGACATGAAAATATTTGCCATGTAAGTCATGCAACAAGCATCATGTAAAAATATGACAAATGCACTTTTAAAAAAAATGTATTTCCTTAATATGCAGATGTGTTTCACCATAGGACTTCAGATTATATCACTGCATCGCAAGGCATTTACAAAAGTAATAGTTTTAAAACATAAATTTAAAAATATTTATGCCTTCTCCCGGCCTGAAGACAATGCCACTACTAATATGGGAGGCTTGTCATGATTACCCCAAATGTGGCCTAGATTCTTATTATAGATGTAGCAATATCATATTCTGTTAAACATGAGAGATTTTTGAACAGCACACTTCTTGAACCCATCATTCGTTAGTACTTTCATTCGTGATAATGAAGAAAATGGAGATTCTGTGGCATAAGTATTTGCCTAGGATCACTTAATTTGCTCAAGAGGCAAAGCCGGGATTGATCACAGATATTCACATTGTGCAATTCAGCTACTAGATGGGTATCTATTTCTTTCACTCATCTTACATCAAAGGCACTACTTTGTCATTACTTCTTGGTGCATTAGGTTACAAAGTTGGGGTAGGCAGACACCACATGAAAGCCTAGCTCGTTTTGGGCTCGGGGTCCAAGACGACCTTGAGATAAGCCGGAGCCAGGCAACTGCCTTGAAATTTCAGTAGCTTGCCCACCTCCAAAACTGGTCTGGGGCAATGCCAGCTGATGGTTGGCCCCCAAGACAGGTGTAGGCCGGATCAAACCGGTTACAGGCGGCAGCCAGCGGTGGGCGCCATATTTTGAATTTTCACGGGCATCCCGCAATGCCAGGAATTGGCTGGCAGGTGAGTAATGGGGGCCACTGGGCAGGTGGCAGGGGCAGGCGGGAGGGTTAAAAGGGGATCTCAGCCCCACTCATCTTTACCTGGTTTTTGCCTGGCTGCCCCTGATGACCACTGACACACCTGCATTTAAAACCTTACTGCCTTTGGGACCCTGGAAGGATTTTACTTTTCCCACCCGCCCATCCCTGTAGATAGTCTCTTTCCGGGGAGGGAGGGGGGGCGTTCTGGCTGGGAAGGAGTCATGTTTGGACACTTAGGGGTCGATTCCGATTCGGGCCGGAAAAAGCACCGACCGACTTGGAGCCGGAATTAATTCCGACCGACACGTACCTGTGGCGCCCGACACGCCAAGTATGATGCAAAGCGTGCAAAATCCGACCGACACGTACTGAACCCAAGCCGAACGACCGAGCCGCACGGAAAACAGCAATCCGGCCGGAAAAACACGCGAATCGAACCGACCGACACGCACCCGGAACAAATCCAACCGAAACGTACACGCGAACTCCAAACCGCAAAGTACGATGCAAGGCGCGAAAACCACGACCGAGTCGTACGGAGGACAAGCCGTACGACCGACACGCATACAAAACTGCGAGCCGAAGTAACACAAAACACCGCGACCGACGCGTACGCAGCATAGAAAACTGCACAAACACAGCGTGAACGAAACGGAGAAGACCGTACGAGACAACTGCAGGGTCCGACTCGGTCACAAGAACGTTTCCAACATGCACAGAAAGTACTAAGGAAAAATACACAAAAAAAGGCCAAACAAGCAATTACAAAGCCAATAAATACTGGGGGGTGGGGACAGAGAACAAAGACACACCCACAACTCCACCCATATAAAGGACACAAATCCCAACCATGATCCTTTGCAAATGCCATTCTACTGCCAGCACTCAACAGACAGCAACCACACACCCACAGCTCATCCCTCACACAAGCCACACACCATCAGCACACCAACAAATAGCTACATCACATACACCCAGCAAAACACACACTCACACACCTTCACCTGCACACCAACACACACATTACTCACCATCACCACCCATCACCATGCCCCCAAAGAAGAATCACAAGCTCCTAGATTGTGAATTGGAAGTCCTGGTAGACGAGATCCTCAGGGTAGAGCCACAGCTGTTTGGCACACTGGTCCAACAGACACCCATCTCCCAGAAAACAAAGATGTGGGAGAGGATCATCAACAGGGTGAACGCACAATCACCATGTCTGTGCACAAAGACTGACATCCAGAACAGGTGGTATGACGTGCGCAGGAGGGTACGGGAGCTGCTGAAGAAGGACTACCTCCTGAGCCAATACACCGGCAGTGGCCCTCCTGCCAAGCCAGTATACCTCAGGCCCTGGGAGGAGAAGGTGCGGGCCATCCTTCCGCCAGTGAGCGTCTATGGACTAGAAAACATCCCAGAGCCTGGTGAGTACACAACAAATGTACACAATATTCTGCCACAATACACACACACATCACTGTCAAGGGGAGAGTCAAACCATGCACTCTTAGCAATTACACAGCAACCAGAACAGAATCATCTCAAAATGTGTATGTCAGTCAGATAAACACAACACATGCCATCTCAAAGTTACATTTAACCGTGTCATCACATGTACAAACACAACTACAACTACAGCTAGGCAGTGGCACAAATATAACTAACAAACACATCCAGACATGTAGCCACCACTACAACACCAACACACAGTGAAGACCACTGAAAGAAAGGAATTCTGTGTATGCTGGGCAAGTCAGTGTAGCCAATAGCATCATTGCTCACCCCCACAACTGTCCCGTCAACACCACCATGAACCATGTGCACATCACAGGGAGTGGAAAAGGACTCACAAGATGGCTGACACTGGCTACTGCTGTGGGGAGCACAAGGCCCTGCTGGCAACTGTGCAACAACCAACAGCAGGACACCACTGACTGACATCCTGAGAGACAACTTGCACTCCCTGCAATGGAAGCACGTTCCATGGTGGGATATCTGGCTGGGTGGGAAGGAGGACTCGCAGCACTGACCATAGTCACAAGCACCTCCCCTCACACACCCCCTCAACACAAACTCCACAGAACCCACCTGGGAGAATGCAATGCCTCACATCCTAACTCAAGATCCCACAAAGAACCACCACCCTGGGTTATGTTGTGTGAAGCACAGGGACACTCTTGGGACTTTTAGCCAAACAACTGCCAGGACAACACTCCCAGCCATCCTGTCAGCACAGGCAGCCCACCCCACAGGGAAGCAGAGTCAAAAGGAAGGAAGAATGGGCATGCTGGGAAGGGGGGTGGAGGCAATAGCATGATGGGAGTCATAGTCACAGACATAGCTCACCCCCACAACTGTCCCATCAACACCACCCTGAACCATGCTCACATCACAGGTAGTGGAAAACAACTGACAAGATGGCTGACACTGGCTACTGCTGTGGGGAGCACAAGGCCCTGCTGGCAACTGTGCAACAACCAACAGCAGGATACCACTGACTGACATCCTGAAAGACAACTTCCACTCCCTGCAATGCAAGCACGTTCCATGGTGGGATATCTGGCTGGGTGGGAAGGAGGACTTGCAGCACTGACCATAGTCACAAGCACCTCCCCTCACACACCCCCTCAACACAAACTCCACATAACCCACCTGGGAGAATGCAATGCCTCACATCCTAACTCAAGATCCCACAAAGAACCTCCACCCTGGGTTATGTTGTGTGAAGCACAGGGACACTCTTGGGACTTTTAGCCAAACAACTGCCAGGACAACACTCCCAGCCATCCTGACAGCACAGGCAGCCCACCCCACAGGGAAGCAGAGTCAAAAGGAAGGAAGCATGGGCATGCTGGGAAGGGGGTGGAGGCAATAGCATGATGGGAGTCGTAGTCACAGCTCAACATCCCCCACCACATGGCCCAGCAAGCTCACACTCACGCATGCACATCCCACAGAGAGTGGAAAGGCCCATCAAAGATGTCTGACACTGTTGCTGTGTCGTGGGGAGCACAAGGGCATGCTGGGAACTGCACACCAACCAACAGCAGGACACCACTGTCAGCCATCTTGCCATTGCTCTCACACCCACACACACTGAACTCCCCACAAAAGCAAGTAAGTATGGGAATGCTGGGAAGTGGGTGGAGGCAATAGCATGATGGGAGTCATAGTCACAGACATAGCTCACCCCCACAACTGTCCCATCAACACCACCCTGAACCATGCTCACATCACAGGGAGTGGAAAACAACTGACAAGATGGCTGACACTGGCTACTGCTGTGGGGAGCACAAGGCCCTGCTGGCAACTGTGCAACAACCAACAGCAGGACACCACTGACTGACATCCTGAAAGACAACTTCCACTCCCTGCAATGCAAGCACGTTCCATGGTGGGATAACTGACTGGCTGGGTGGGAAGGAGGACTTGCAGCACTGACCATAGTCACAAGCACCTCCCCTCAACACAAACTCCACATAACCCACCTGGGAGAATGCAATGCCTCACATCCTAACTCAAGATCCCACAAAGAACCTCCACCCTGGGTTATATGGTGTGAAGCACAGGGACACTCTTGGGACTTTTAGCCAAACAACTGCCAGGACAACACTCCCAGCCATCCTGTCAGCACAGGCAGCCCACCCCACAGGGAAGCAGAGTCAAAAGGAAGGAAGGATGGGCATGCTGGGAAGGGGGGTGGAGGCAATAGCATGATGGGAGTTGGAGTCACAGATACTGCTCACCCTCACAATTGGCCCATCAACACCACTCTGAACCATGCGCACATCACAGGGAGTGGAAAACAACTGACAAGATGGCTGACACTGGCTACTGCTGTGGGGAGCACAAGGCCCTGCTGGCAACTGTGCAACAACCAACAGCAGGACACCACTGACTGACATCCTGAAAGACAACTTTCACTCCCTGCAATGCAAGCACAGTCCATGGTGGGATAACTGACTGGCTGGGTGGGAAGGAGGGCCGGCTGTCAACCAAATACAACCAATGCAGACCATGTTCACACCCCAACAAATACATAGAAATGCCCAAATAATGCAGGACAATGTGCTACACCAATATCAACCCCTGACTGTGACAACTTAGGACAATGCAATGTACAGGCCCGCACCCAGAGGCACAGTCACAACTGTCAGGTGTGTCAACCATTGATGCCTGCAGAAACATAACATACATTGTGTGTGTCTCCCAAAAACAGGTGATGATGGGGACCCAGCAGCAGACGCTGAGGAGTCCCAGTCCCAGGCTCAAGAGGATACGGAGCTCACTGGTGTCGTACAGCCTCTGCCCTCCTCGGATGAAGAAGACCAACCTGGCACCTCCGGTGCAAGTCAACATGCAGCACCAGCAGGACCACCAGCTGCAGCACCAGCAGGACCATCAGCTGCACCCCTGCACCCACCCCTCCAACGACTGTCACCACAAATACCATCCCTGCCGACATGTACAGAACAAGGAGCACCACCAGCACAGGGACCCTGGACCAACGTGGGGCCATGGACACCACCACCACCACCAACCCCCAAGGGGGACCAGGGTCATCTGTGCGTGCCACTGCACGCACTGCACATGTCGGCAGCGGTGGTGGGAGGGGTGGGAGACAGAGGTCGCTGCTTGCAGAGGTGTCTGGTGTGCATGATGACCCACAACTGGCACGCATAGCCGATGCGTACCAGTCCAGCACCGGAGATCTCAGCCAGGTAGTGGGGCTCCTCAGAGACATGAAACAGCAGCAGGCTGCCCATCATGCCCGCTTGGACTCACACATGTCCCGCGTGGAGTCCAAGTGGGACACACTGCAAGAGATGGCGGCGGTGCATAGGGACATATTACAATGCCTCCGCCAGATGAACAGCAACCAGTCTACACCTCCCTGTGTGCCAACAACATCTGGTGCTGAACAAACTGCAACTGCCACAGGGAGGGAGGATGACTCTGGCGGAGAGTCCCCTGCACCGCAGCAGCCTGTACTTGAGGGGCCCCCCCAAAGAAGAGGGGTCGTCCGAGGAGGGGCAAGTGAGAGGCCGATGGCCAAGTGCAACCCCCAGGAAGCCTGAACCTGTTCTGGATGTTCACCTTTGTGCACAAACTGTTCACCCTGTTGACGGCAACACAACTCCCACACATGACATGGGGAGTACAAGTTGGACCAATGTCTCAGACAACTGTGGCCCCGTTACTGGGGATTTTGTCTACCAGGACTTTCAATTCACCTAGGAACTTCTGATTGCAATATAAATGTACAGCACTAACCATCCTATGCACTATTTACACAAATGTATCACAATAAACACACTAATACACCATACTTGCCTCTGTTGTGATTCCAACGTGGGTGCTGTCATGGGGATGATGAACTGCAAAATTACACTGTGTATGCGAACTGCAACAGCAAGTACAACACAGGCATGTGAGTAATGGCAACGTGACACATATGAGGGAGACACACCACCAGGGCTACACAACACATACACACCTAGGCCATCTGACTCATTGCCTACACTGATGTTGCCAGGAAAGACGGTGCAATGCACAGACACCACACCTATTCCCAGTTGTAGTCAAGTAGCCCACAGGTGCAGTAAGCAAATGGCAGTCAAATGTGTGACCACAGACAACGCACATCACAAAGTGAAGCACAGGTTTATTACACAGTTGCAACATGTCGTAACCACTACAGATGCAAGGTAATCCCACCTGGCAGCGGGCACACAGTCAACAACTGTAGAAGGAAGGAAGTCCATGGGTGTGGCGCACATCACCTGTAGGGACACAACTGCTACCACCCTGGAAGTACAATCACGTCGTCGGTGGACACAGTTGACCAAACGAATCTGAAAGTACCCTGTGAAGGACAGAAATGACACACAGTCAAAAGCAATGGAGAACAGGACAGAACAGCAAAACTCATGCACAATACATGTTACAAGATACCCACCCAGAACCAAGTTAGCATGTCAACACTGTTGGGGAGTACAGACCACCTGTAAGCACACATCGCTACACACATCCAGTCAAGTAGCCCATGGACACACTCCAACAGCACCAGAGCACCACCTACACATATCATGCCAACTCACATCATTGACATGACACCTCAGGATACTCACATTCAGCTAAAGAAGTTGGTGATGAGCTGTGTGCGGACATCACCCTCATCATCATCATCATCACTGGCATCGTGGTCCAGGCCAGGATCCTCCACAGGTGGCGGATGTTGGTCATTGTCATCCTGGATGAGAGGCAACTCCTTCCGCACTGCCAGGTTGTGGAGCATGCAGCAGACGATGATAATCTCGCACACCTTCGCTGGGGCATATGGGAGGGACCCTCCTGTCTTGTCGAGGCAGCGGAAGCGGCTCTTCAGGAGACCAAATGTCCGCTCAATCACTCTCCTGGTCCGACCATGTGCCTCATTGTAGCGCATCTGGGCTGGTGTCACAGGGTTCCTGAGGGGTGTCAGCAACCACGGCATGTTGGGGTATCCCGAGTCACCTACGGACAGACAAGTGCACATTAGCTGACTTGGAAAAGTGGGCGGAATACTACAGATCAGATCACACACAATGGCACAAAGTCAGTACACACCGACAAGCCAGGCACGCTGGTTCTGCATCTGTGCCATCATCCTGGGGATGCGACTACTCCTCATCACAAAGGCATCGTGTGCTGAACCAGGGAAACGGGCACACACGTGTGAGATGGTCATATCTGCAAGACACACCACCAGTGCATTGACCGAGTGGTAGTGCTTGCGGTTACGGTAGGCCTGCTCCTGGGCCTGTGGTGGTACCAAAGCCACATGTGTCCCATCAATGGAGCCAATGACATGCGGCATCCTCCCCAGGGCATAGAAGTCACTCTTCACGTCAGTGAGTCGTTGCAGTCTAGGGAAATAGATGTACCGGTTCAGGTATAGCAACATTGCCTCCAAAACATCGCGGAGCACACGGCTCAACATGGTCTGTGACATCCCACCAGCAGTCGCCACAGTATGTTGGAAGGTACCGGTGGCAAAGAAGTGTAGGGCTGCCATCACCTTCACCTTGGGGGTCAGCGCTGTAGGATACGGCCAGCCAGGCTGCAAATGTGGGGCCAACTGCACTGCCAAATCCTCAATCAGCTGCCTGGTGAAGCGGTACCATCGGATGCTGTCCCGTTCCACCATCGTTGCCAGGTCTGGGAATGGTCTATGGACAGCAGAAGCCCTGCAGTGCAGAGGAGAAGAAAGCAAGATTGTCAGTCACCCCACATATGCGGCATTGAACACACTCAATATCACATCATACATCATTATGAGGCACAACTACATGAAGTGTGCAGTTCCGTAAGGACATGTATGGTACATACATGGCCAACATCTGTCATCACGGTTCAACAAGTGGCATCAATAAGTCCCAGGTTGGCCCATTGGATATCATGAGGCCGTGTCACAGTTCCCATCTCCTGCTGCCATGTCACAATCACCCCCCACAGTGACATGTGAGGACAGATGTGCCCCAGGCATCACAGCTCAACGACAGGTACATTCCCAGGGACCCTGTATTGCCACATGGACACTGGCATTACATGGAGTATCATGTATACACCACAGCAAAACAACCATGACCCCCACAGGTAGTGGTCCCACTTGCCACTGCAGGACAGACATGGACGTCTGTGACACACACACGCACAACATCAAAGTCCATGCACACACAACGTGGATGTGGAGACTGTCTCCCATTGTGCACATGAAATCAGAGACATTGTAAACACTTCATGCACACAGACTGTGGAGGACCATCACTATTGTGCCACTGGGACACCCTGGCTCAAACATACCGTCCCACATGGGACTCACGGGGTATGTGACATGACATACACATACACCACCGTGAAATGTGACCATGGCACATGCACAGATATGAACAGTTGCACATCACAGTGGTCATGTACACGTAACACCCAGGATCCTGTCCCCATGAACACGTGCACAGCCTGGGGGTGGCTGCCCCCAGGTGACACCCACAGGACAACATGTACACCAACATACACACAATAGGAAATGCAGCCTTACATGCCTTATGATACAGTTTGGACAGGCTGTGGTGTTGTAGGTGTGCCCCTCACTCCCTGGGAGCTATCTGTGGCTGGCATATGTTCATCTGAGACAGGCATGGTGACATATGCCAGTCACTTGTACAGGGATGCGTTGAACAGCAATGGACCGATCGGTGCGCCCGGCCGGCCCATTGCATTCAATGTGTGCGGGTACGCGTTGTACCCCTGTACGCATTGAACAGCAATGGACCGATCGGTGCACCCGGCCGGCCCATTGCATTCAATGTGTGCGGGCACGCGTTGTACCCCTGTACGCGTTGTACCGCAATGGACCGATCGGTGCGCCCGGCCGGCCCATTGCATTCAATGTGTGCGGGTACGCGTTGTACCCCTGTACGCGTTGTACCGCAATGGACCGATCGGTGCGCCCGGCCGGCCCATTGCATTCAATGTGTGCGGGTACGCGTTGTACCCCTGTACGCGTTGAACAGCAATGGACCGATCGGTGCACCCGGCTGGCCCATTGCATTCAATGTGTGTGGGTACGCGTTGTACCCCTGTACGCGTTGTACCGCAATGGACCGATCGGTGCGCCCGGCCGGCCCATTGCATTCAATGTGTGCGGGTACGCGTTGTACCCCTGTACGCGTTGAACTGCAATGGACCGATCGGTGCACCCGGCCGGCCCATTGCATTCAATGTGTGCGGGTACGCGTTGTACCCCTGTACGCGTTGAACAGCAATGGACCGATCGGCGCGCCCGGCCGGCCCATTGCATTCAATGTGTGCGGGTACACGTTGTACCCCTGTACGCGTTGAACAGCAATGGACCGATCGGTGCGCCCGGCCGGCCCATTGCATTCAATGTGTGCGGGTACGCGTTGTACCCCTGTACGCGTTGTACCGCAATGGACCGATCGGTGCGCCCGGCCCATTGCATTCAATGTGTGCGGGTACGCGTTGTACCCCTGTACGCGTTGAACAGCAATGGACCGATCGGTGCACCCGGCCGGCCCATTGCATTCAATGTGTGCGGGTACGCGTTGTACCCCTGTACGCGTTGTACCGCAATGGACCGATCGGTGCGCCCGGCCGGCCCATTGCATTAAATGTGTGCGGGTACGCGGTGTACCCATGTACGCGTTGTACCGCAATGGACCGATCGGTGCGCCCGGCCGGCCCATTGCATTCAATGTGTGCGGGTACGCGTTGTACCCCTGTACGCGTTGAACAGCAATGGACCGATCGGTGCACCCGGCCGGCCCATTGCATTCAATGTGTGCGGGTACGCGTTGTACCCCTGTACGCGTTGAACAGCAATGGACCGATCGGTGCGCACCCATTGTCAATGGCCTAGCCTGGCAACGGACGCGTTTTCGAAATTCGAACGAGTCGGTTGCTGGAAATTCAGTTGGTCACCCACAACAATGTTGCAAAATCATGTATGTCATGAAGTTGAAGATTTGAAGGATGCTGTGGGCGTGTATTGGTGCTGCTATTCCATGGATTGGCCAGATTCAGAAGATGCAAACGACTTGGACCTATCACTTTGGACACATGGGACAGTATCTGCCTCTGCAGCACATATATATTGCTGGCTGTTCCCCTGAGAGCTCACTTGCCTGCACTACATGCTCCAGGACGACATCTGCCACTGCACTGCTGCTGTCTCTGCCCCCTCTGGACCCTGCAATGGCACGTACTGTGGAGAGAGCCCCAGCCTTCAGCCTTGAGGAGAACCAGGCCCTGCTGGACAGCCTACTTCCACAGTACAGCAAGCTGTATGGGACACCAGGGGAGCAGGTGAGTGTTCTGTGCACTGCCTTTCTGAATGTGCATTTTGTCTGACTAAAAAGGCTGAAAGTCTGCATGCCACTGGCTAGCAGGCTCACTCAGTAGTTGTCACCCCCCATAGTGTGTAGTCACATGCACTGGACAGGTATGGTGCAGTGACAGTGCATTTGAACAAGGTTTTACTTCCCATGCAATGATACCATGTAGTGACTTCTGGCAAACTGTCCATGGGCAGCGTTGCACTGCCTGTGTACATCATGTGCCCCTGTGATTGAGACATGTATATACAACTGTGTCATGCACGGATATGTTGCATGTGTAGTAATGGCCTTTTCACTTTGTCATCCTGACAGGTTAATGCCCATCGGAAGCAGGAGATCTGGAAGGACATCGTCCGGGCTGTCCGGTCGGTGGGGGTCTACAAGCGCCGGATCCGCAACTGCCAGAAGAGGTGGCAGGACCTTCGGGGCTGGACCCGGAGGATTGCACGGGTCCAGCTGAAGCTGTCGCCTCCTCGCAGGAGGGGCGGAACACGGACCCTGACCCCCACATGCTCCAGATCCTGGCGGTGGTGTTTCCAGACCTGGATGGGCAGCTGAAGGCCAGACAGCAGCAAGGAGGGGGTGAGTCAAAGACTGCACTGTGAACTCTGTATTACATGCTATGTGCCCTCCTCTGGTCTGGTTAAACTGCCACAGTACAGCAGTCATGTTGTCCAGGAGCCATGTCCCTCTATTGTGCACTGCCCACTCCTCATCTGATACCCAGGTGTGGTCCTTACATTCAGGGAATTGTGTCACTTGGGACTGTGTCCTTGCAGTTTGCTTCACTCAAGGTGGGGGACAGCATCTGTTTCCCTAACTCTGTTGTGGGCATCATGGGTGGGTCCATTGTTCACACAACGCCTGTGTTCGGACATGTAATCTGCGTGTTGCTTTGATATGCGGTCCACTTGCTGAGCTGAGCCACCACATGTGCCTGGGGTATCTGGCACATACCCATGCAGCGGGTGGGAACAATGTTTGGGCCCCAGGAGTGTGCAGATTACGTGTGTCACACATACATAGCCAGCTATCCACTGTCCAGGGCTCATCCCTCATTCATGTGGGGCAGGACAGTCATGCCTACTCCAGCCCATCCAATACACCTGTACTCCCACTCCCGTGTATCAGCTGACACGTTGTGCGCAGTGATTTGACCCCTCAGGTGTCTGCCTCTGTGTCAGTGTGCTGTGGATTTGTTGCCAGAACTGCTGGGGTGTTTCTCGGTAGGGGCTCAGCATGCCACTGGAGATGTGACCATAGGAGACGATACTTGTGTGTCACATAGGTGTTTGATCAGCTGCCCGTGCAGACTGGGGTATGCGAATGTGAAGTTCAGGCAGCTGTTTCCCATTCACAGCAGATTGTGAGGGGCTCAGGTTCAGAGGGTAGTGTCACAGGTCTCCCATATGTCCAATCGGTATGACCTGGACAGATGAGGGTTAAGATGATGTGTTGTGTGGGGGATGTACATGTGCACTTGTGCAGCTCCAGGACTTGCATTCCCCATGACCTACTATTGTGACACAGTGCAGAGTGTTGTTGTCTGGCTGCCAAGTCATACATCACTGAGACAGTGATGTATGACTTAGCAGTCATGCCTCCGCCATGGCATGTGTCTACTTATTGGTGATCCTGCAGGGGAGTGACATGTGCTACATGCACACCATTGTGGCGATGGCTATCAGGACATGGGTGCATCATGGTGTCTGTCGCTGGTATGCATCACATGCATTTCCTATTTGACTCTGGGCATCCCTTTCATCCGGAAACCTGTACTGACTCAGTGGCAAGAGTTGTGATGTGTGCATGTCCACATGCTACACCGTGTCCTCTGCACTGTCCAACTACTGTGTAGGTGGTGCATGTGTCCACACTGGGGTGTTGCTATCCAACAGACACCAGACAGATGGGTGCAAGGCCATGTGGGATGTGAGTGCCATGGTTGGCATCAGACTGACAATTGGCTTCTCCTGTTCAGTTAGGGCACTTTTAGCAATGTTCAACTAATGATGCCAGGGCTTGCTCTGTAATGTGCTGTGCTCACAGTGGTGTGTGCGTTTGGTGCAGGTGACTGATGTCTGTCTGTTTCCCCATTGTTTGCAGATACATCCACGGCCACGGAAGGGGACAGCTCCACGGACCAGGAGGAGCCGGAGAGCCAGACTGGGTCAGCAGCCGAGGAGTGGTCGGAGGGACCCAGTGGCACGGAGGGCGAGGGGAGCCACACCGAGGAGTCCTCAGCAGCATCCACCTCAGCTGAGGACCACAGCGGCTCGGAGGATGACTCCCTTATGGAGGCGGGTGTCAGCAGCCACCACACCCCAGCTAGTGTTGCTGTCCCCGCCACCACCAGCACCACCACCGCCCTCCCATCGGCTCCCATTCCCCAGGTCCGTGGAGGCTCCCATGTTCGGGAGCGTGTCTCCTTTGGGCCAGGCACCGCACCCCCTGCCCCTGTGTCCCCTGCTGCCCTGAGTGAGGAGTCTGTGTACCTCCTTCGCCAGCTCCATGTAGGGCAGACAGCCATGCTGAGTGTCCTCCATGCGCACACCGCTCTGTTGACTCAGCTGGTGTCGTTCATGGAGGGCATCTCATCGGGCATGTCTGACCTACAGAGGGGCAATAGGTCCATGGACTCCTCCCTGACGGCAGCAGTGTCCCTCCTCAGACAGTCCCTCACCCCTCCTGCCTCTGCTCCATCCACACTCCCCAGCACCTTACCCGTCCCAAGCACACACACACCGGCACAGGCACACACCAGCACACACACGTCCAGCACACAGACACACATGCCACAAACAAAACACGCACGCACAGTCAGGGGACTGAAACCAGACTCACAGGGGATGGGGCCCTGGAACACACACACGCATCCACGAGCACTGCGCAGTCCTCAGTTGCCTCTCCCTCCAAAGCACCCTCCCTTGCCTCACCTGCAACCCCAAAGACCCAGCGGCTCTTCCTCAGTGACCTCGGCCTCTTCCCCTCCGATCCAGCTGATACAGCATTCAGGGGGAAGAGGAAGCCCACCCACACGGAGCAGAGTGCCCCTCGCCCCCGGACACCCTCCCCCAGGCGCAGACAGACTGAGGCCCCCACCCGCAAGTCCCCCGGAGTCGTAAGAGCAAGACCCCGCCGCCGCCCTGCAGCTCAGGCACCAGGTCTCCTTCCTCCATCCCTCAGGCCCCCACTCCACAGGTGCCCCCACCACACCCTGCCCCAGGTTCCCCCACCCACACATATACCATCCCCAAGAGGATCCGGCCTTCTCCCCTGCCACTTGCTCTCCCGGCACCACACCCCCCGCTGCGCTTGTCTGTGCCACTGATGTGGTGAGGGTGTCCTCCCCTCTGTCCAGCCCACCTTGCCTGTTCCCCATTCTCCTCCCCTGGTGGTAGGCACTGCAGTGGAGTCCACTACCACCCTGTCTGACTTGGGCACTGCAGTGGCGGACCTGTCCACTCCATCTGCAGGGTCCACTGCAGTCGTGCCGGCACCCACAACATCTGAGTCATGCCCCCCAGTTGTGCCGGCACACACCATGTCAGACACCTCCACTGCAGTTGTCAGTGGCTCTCCAGCACCCACCACCCCTTCCCTGCCTCCTCCTGGTGAGCCCTGATCCTGTCCCTGCGGTGCCTGGCCTGCCCCCCCGGTTGCCCCTCCTAGTGGATTGTCCCTGGTTTTGTGCAGTGCAGGCATGCGTAGGGTGACATCTGCCACTGTCACCCTGTTTGGACTTTGACAATGGACTAGCCATTGGCCTTTGTGTTTTTTCTGGACTTTCACTTTTAAACACACATATGCTGAATAAAGCAACTTTCTGTTCTCTAGTGCTTATGCTTCTGATGTACATGTTGTTGATGATGCTAACCATGCCCTTGCTGCAGTGATGGTGATATTTGGTCTCATGATAATGAAGTGTTACTGTGCAGGAACACATGTGGTCCAGGGGGAATGTGTCCTATCCTGTGGTGTATCCATGTCATCCATAGCAGCATCTGAGGGTGTCATGTGTTCAGTATTTGGCAATGGGATTTCCTACTTACATTAGCAATTTCACATCTGTGGCTTCCACCCCTGCACATCTGTTGTGCCTGCCATTGTTCAATTCGTCTACTTCCCTGACCGTGTGGCCATCTCCACTGGACATGCAGGTTTGGGCATCAATGGGGAAGGACTCATCTGTGTTGTCAGTGCAACATTGCTATACAAGTGTGTTGGATCTGTGCTGATGATTTCGTTGGCACTCCCATGACCAGGCTGATGTGACGGGAGCCTTCATTTGGTGCTAATTGTTGATTGTGTGACCAAGTGCTCAGCTGACATGATGGGGCCCTACTGAGGCAACATATGGCACAGCTTTCCTCACACAGGAGTGGAGTCCCCTCATGGCAGTGTGTACTCCTGTGACATTGCCTGCGCCCAAGGTGTGTGTTGTATGAGCATGTCTGTGTGTTCACTTCCGTTTTGCTGTGCATGCTGTGATCCCTAGTGTTGTACCTGTTTGTGATGCTTGCTGAGTTGACCTATGTTCCCCCAAAGTCTTCTCCCTGGGTTCTCTGTGATGTGGGTGCATGGCACATTACTGGTCATCAGGGTGTCACCCATAGGTGTGTTTGCTGTCAGGGCTGAGTTTGTGTGCAGACGCAGATGGGTCACAGTCAGGTTTCCCTTGGCACTTGTTGTTTGCACCTGTCATGTGATTTCCAGTTTGTGTTATCTTTCAGTGATTGTGACACGTTGTGTGTGTGACTGCTGGCACTCCTCAGGGTCCGGGCTGCAATGTTGGTTGTTTTCTATGTGTGTTCTTTGTGGGTGACCTTGGCTTCTTCATTGGTGTGTGACTGTGGCAGGGATCCCATTGGTTTGTGTGGTAGTGCCGTCATGTCCATGTACAGCGTAGTGTGCAGTGTGTCAGACATTCAGGAGTCTTGTTGAGTGGCCATGTGTGATGTGTTTCTGCACCTTGGTTCCCACCCACCACCCTGGAATTGTCATGGGTGCATGTGCAATGTCACCAGTGCATGTGTGCTTCACTGCTGCACATTGTTGGAGGTCGAGGTGTGTGGTGTTGAGTGTGTGCAGATGAGAGTTGTTGCCCGGCTAGACCCCTGCCTCCATGTTGGCCTTGGCTTACTGGCCGTGCTGATTGATTTGTGCTTGTGTAGGTGTGATGGTAGTTTGTTGCTCAGGACACATGACTGTGGTTCACAGTGTGAACGACATTTAGCTTTGTCATCACAGTGGGATTGTAATGCAGCCCAGGGTCACCACATTGTGGGGGCCCTGGGGGTAGTGCTGTGGTGTGTCTGTGTCTTGCTGTGTCAGTTGCTGTTCCTACGTGCCTGTGTGACATGTGTGATTTGTGCTCCCTCTCATCTGACAATGCCTGATTGCCCACATAGGGGATTTGGATCCATGAGTTACCTTTGTGTGGCACTGTATGCACATCTGTATAATTGGTATTCAGGCCTCCTCATGTGTTGTGTGGTTGCCTGGGGACACTGGCACCCCCCTCCCCCTCACCTGTTGTGTTTGATGTGCAGTGTGGGTCTGCCTGTTTGTGTTTGTGCATCTGCACCACTGCATTGGCATATCTTAGGTGTGCCATTGGCTGTATGTAGTTTGGTGGGTTTCCCCTGCTGTCCCTGGGACTCCTAGGTCATCAGTCAGCACAATGATCATGGTTTGTGTGTCCCATTGCTGACATGGTATGGTATCTGTTCACCTCACATCTACAGTCTCCACAGGGTATCTGCATTTGTGTGCCCATTGGTGCAAATATGTGGGTCTACATTCTGATGGTCACTTCTGTCATTGTGTCATTGATGAATGTTGACTGTGTCAGCCCCCATGGGTGTTGTTTGTCTGCACATGGCCAAAGGTATGTCTTATTTGCACTGCAGTATTTGCCTCCCCCAATCTATGTTGCAATGGGACACATGCACTACTTTGCCACTGATGTGTTTTATGTTCTGTGACCAGGAATCATCCATGCAGTTTGGCAGTTGCAGCTTTTTCTTTGTCAACACTTACATTTTGGTCACTGTGATGATGGGGGTTTGGACCCCATTGCCACAATGTTCAAAATGTGCTTCAGCTATGGACCCCACACTTACATTTTGGTCACTGTGATGATGGGGGTTTGGACCCCATTGCCACAATGTTCAAAATGTGATTCAGCTATGGACCCCACACTTACCTTTTGGTCACTGTGATGATGGGGGTTTGGACCCCATTGCCACAATGTTCAAAATGTGCTTCAGCTATGGACCCCACACTTACATTTTGGTCACTGTGATGATGGGGGTTTGGACCCCATTGCCACAATGTTCAAAATGTGCTTCAGCTATGGACCCCACACTTACCTTTTGGTCACTGTGATGATGGGGGTTTGGACCCCATTGCCACAATGTTCAAAATGTGCTTCAGCTATGGACCCCACACTTACCTTTTGGTCACTGTGATGATGGGGGTTTGGACCCCATTGCCACAATGGTCATGGCCTGCTTGCATTGTGGGGGCCACACACATATATGTGTGGCACATGTGATAGGGGGTCACATTGTATGTTCAAAGTCATGTTCAGTGTTGTAGGCATTTGACACAGTCTACACACGCTTGTCATGGTGTTGGGGGATGTCTTTTTCTTGCATTCCCTAGGTTGTGGTGTGCTGGTTGTGTCATGCATTGTCCATCCTATGAGTGGGGGTGGTGTTGGTGGTAGGCATCCAGCCCCCCATGGGTAGAGGTGGTAGTAGTGACAGGCATCCAGCCCCCCCTGGGTAAGGGTGGTAGTAGTGGTAGGCATCCAGCCCCCCTGGGTAAGGGTGGTAGTAGTGGTGGGCATCTGGCACCCCCATGGCTAAGGGTGGTAGTAGTGGTAGGCATCCAGCCCCCCTGGCTTAGGGTGATAGTAGTGGTAGGCATCCAGCCCCCCCTGGGTAAGGGTGGTAGTGGTGGTGGGCCTCTGGCACCCCCTGGCTAAGGGTGGTAGTAGTGGTAGGCATCCAGCCCCCCTGGGTAAGGGTGGTAGTGGTGGTGGGCATCTGGCACCCCCTGGCTAAGGGTGGTAGTAATGGTAGGCATCCAGCCCCCCTGGGTAAGGGTGGTAGTTGTGGTAGGCATCCAGCCCCCTGGGTAAGGGTGGTAGTAGTGGTAGGCATCTGGCACCCCCATGGCTAAGGGTGGTAGTAGTGGTAGGCATCCAGCCCCCTGGGTAAGGGTGGTAGTTGTGGTAGGCATCCAGCCCCCTGGGTAAGGGTGGTAGTAGTGGTAGGCATCCAGCCCCCGTGGCTAAGGGTTGTAGTGGTGGTAGGCATCTGGCACCCCCATGGCTAAGGGTGGTAGTAGTGGTAGGCATCCAGCCCCCCTGGGTAAGGGTGGTAGTAGTGGTGGGCATCTGGCACCCCCATGGCTAAGGGTGGTAGTAGTGGTAGGCATCCAGCCCCCTGGCTTAGGGTGATAGTAGTGGTAGGCATCCAGCCCCCCTGGGTAAGGGTGGTAGTGGTGGTGGGCATCTGGCACCCCCATGGCTAAGAGTGGTAGTAGTGATAGGCATCCAGCCCCCCTGGGTAAGGGTGGTAGTAGTGGTGGGCATCTGGCACCCTCCTGGCTAAGGGTGGTAGTAGTGGTAGGCATCCAGCCCCCCTGGGTAAGGGTGGTAGTAGTGGTAGGCATCTGGCACCCCCCTGGCTAAGGGTGGTAGTAGTGGTGGGCATCCAGCCCCCCCTGGGTAAGGGTGGTAGTGGTGGTAGGCATCCAGCCCCCCTGGGTAAGGGTGGTAGTAGTGGTAGGCATCCAGCCCCCTGGCTTAGGGTGATAGTAGTAGTAGGCATCCAGCCCCCCTGGGTAAGGGTGGTAGTGGTGGTGGGCATCTGGCACCCCCTGGCTAAGGGTGGTAGTAGTGGTAGGCATCCAGCCCCCCTGGGTAAGGGTGGTAGTAGTGGTGGGCATCTGGCACCCCCATGGCTAAGGGTGGTAGTAGTGGTAGGCATCCAGCCCCCTGGCTTAGGGTGATAGTGGTGGTAGGCATCCAGCCCCCCTGGGTAAGGGTGGTAGTGGTGGTGGGCATCTGGCACCCCCTGGCTAAGGGTGGTAGTAGTGGTAGGCATCCAGCCCCCTGGGTAAGGGTGGTAGTGGTGGTGGGCATCTGGCACCCCCTGGCTAAGGGTGGTAGTAGTGGTAGGCATCCAGCCCCCCTGGGTAAGGGTGGTAGTAGTGGTAGGCATCTGGCACCCCCCTGGCTAAGGGTGGTAGTAGTGGTGGGCATCCAGCCCCCCCTGGGTAAGGGTGGTAGTGGTGGTGGGCATCTGGCACCCCCATGGCTAAGGGTGGTAGTAGTGGTAGGCATCCAGCCCCCCATGGGTAAGGGTGGTAGTGGTGGTGCGCATCCAGGCCCCTGTGTGCATATGTGGCATTGGTGATGGGCATCCCGCCCCTATGTTGCTGCTGTTGCTGGTGTAAGTAAATTCTGCATCCCTCTGTGTGTGTGTGATGTGTCGTGTACGTGTTGTATGTTTTTGTGGTTGGTGTCTGACTTACCTTCTGCGCCGTACGCGTCCGTGCCTGTTCCGGTAGTAAATGTAGAATATTGGTAGGATCGGGACGAAGGGATTCATGGTTGGTTCGTGTCGTTCGTCTTTCTCGTTGCTTCGCGTCGTCCTCGTCGCTGGCGTGTTCGCCTCGTAGCCGTGGATCGTGTTGTGGCGCGAATCGGAGCTTATGTGCGCCTCTCCCGGAAGCTTTGACGTGCCGGACGTAGCGACGGGTTCGGCGCGTACGGAAAGCGCATCGTACTTGTTCGGCCGGACGGGGCTGCATTTTCCCTTCCGTGCGACTCGATTCTGCGTTTCCGGATTCGCCTCGGTCGGAGAACAGGACCTGGATTGGGTGAGTACGACTCGGCCGGATTCTGTGCTGTTGTGCGCATCGTACTTACTCATTCGGAATGATGTACGGATCGGTCGGGAAACAGGCATTCGCATGGATTTTTTCCCGACCGAATGGTATTGGGTGCGCCTCCGACCGAGATCGGAATCGGCCCCAAAGCAGGTGGACAACCTTGGCATCAGGAATAGAAGTGCAGGCGAATTCAAGATTGAATTTGAAACCTTTGGCTTAAACCAGGACAGGGGGTGCCGTGGGGATGTAGAGGGGGGATCGGGATGCCCACTACAGCGATTATCCATAGCCTTCCACGGTACTCCATTACATGGCCCTGGGGATGTCGGGAGAATGATGACTGCACCAGGGGACCAAGGTATGGTCCTGTTGCCCAGGCCTATCTCCCATTGGTTGCTGGGGGGACCCTTCTTTGGGTTGGCTCTGGCATGGTTGTGTTTTGGGGGTCCAGATTCCATTCTGGCCCGCGCTCCCTCTATCTTGCAGGGGCAGGTGAGTTTGCCTTGTGATGTGCCACTTGTTGTAGGGGGATCACGGCCCCTGAGTCAATTGGAATAGTCGATGCCATGGGTGCCTGGGGGGTGGTCAACCATGACTTCTTTAAGATCTGTGGTTAGGAGATACCATGTATTAGTTACCCCTAAAAATGACATGATGTACATATTGTAAATAGGATACAAGAATACTGCGAAATGTTTTTAATGTCTTGTTTATGAATTTGTAATAAATACGGCCTGAAAATTGTTATATTCTCTAATGCAGGAATCACTGTCAGCTTGTCTGTCTCCCTAGGGGGAACTTCCAACCTCGGGGGGTGATTGGAATTCCTGGGAGGGTGATTTGGATAGGTCTCAGGACGCTGCCCATCCTAAGCCTGGTCTGCTGATGTTAGGTATGGCCTCATGCTAGCCTGCTCTCCTGGGCCTCCCTGCCCTACATTGCTTTGAGGATGAACCGGACTAAAGTGGACAACATAATCCAGACTATCCCACAGAGGTCCTGCACTGGATTGCATTGCTTTTCCAAATAACTGAAAATGAACACCCCCAACCCTGTGAATTACCACCGTCCAGTGGCATCAGCCCGCCCTATCCCTTTTAGTTGGGTACACCTCCTTGTTTATTGGGAAATCTCAGCCTTACGCCCCTCTAACATTATTGACTAAGCTACACCCCTGAAGTTCTGCCTGGAGGTGCCGGTACTGCCCCCAATACAGTTATCGTACTCTTAGAAGTGTTGGTATAGCCACATACAAATTACTCCAAGTCTATGAACATCGTATTATCCTTGCCTAGAAACACTGGTGTTTTTCCAATTGAAAACATAACAGCGCTGTACGGGTAAGAATGGCCAGCATAAAGTGCTGCGCTACCAAATAAACTAGCTCTGCGAGAGTGTGGTAATAGGGAGCCCCCTGGTGGCCAACTAAAGTAATGCACATGATAAAATAAAGCACACTATGACAAAGCATGCATGTATTGCCAAAACATAGCCACTGATTTATTTATTTATGCGTTTTTATATAGCGCGAACTTTACCCGAAGATGTCAGAGCGCTTTACAATAGAACCAGTTACATTGCATAAGGACTTCAGAGTACATGAATTACATAAAAGATACAAACAGATAAACTCTAAATTCACATCAGAATGGTAGTAAGCACATATGTCTACTACAGATACTAGTGGTTAGAGTTACATATATACAAGAGGCAAATTCACTCAAGGTTACATTTTATGAAAGTTGAAGCGATTAGGGTTGGACAAATATATATTACATATGTACACAGCATGATCTTCTCGCCATCGCGGGTTCTTGCTTTCAGCCCAGCCTTCAGGGTGGTGTTGCACTCACAGGCGGTGATCTTGGGCCTGGAGGTATCCCCGAGCTGGTGATGTCCAGATGTCCTCCACGCTTGGTGGGATGGTGGCTTACCTGCCGGGCCCTAGCACAATGAAGTGGCCGTCACTGATGTATACAACTATACAAAATGTACGCATTTTGTACATTGCATTTACTGAAGGTATCCTATTAAGACATTTTAATTCTCACTGGAAACCCCAGAGAAATATGTAAATGAAAGAGAGTGCTTGCATATGTAGAACTGTGTGAAAGAGGGCACTCTTGGGGTGCCTTCGCCCCAATAACAGAGGCTAACACGCTGAAACTATGCTCGGTGCATGTTCCTTGGTTTCTGTGCCTCGTAGTATTTTACTGGGCACAGTCTCTGCGCGAGTAAAAAAACTTGACTTTGCACGTTATTACAATACACAATCTAATAACCAAATGTTAACACAACAAAGGATTAAATGTGTTTGGGTGAAAACTACTCATGATTATAATGCGCCCCTACAAATGACAGAGCAAAATCAAGCTCTATCACTGCTCAACAGAAAAAAAATATAAAAAATACATTAGTCAATACCAGCTAGTTGGATTAAAACAAATTATAAAGGAAGTGTCACATTTTCCAAGGGGAATAAAAAACAAATTCTCCAGCTGTTCTCGAGAGGGCGGGGAAAGATTAAATTATTTTAATCTGCAGGTTTGTTAATACTTTCACGAAAAATGGTTTAAAAATGAATAGGGAGGGAATGCCAGTTTTCTGACTACTCCAAATAGGTAGCATGTTTTTCCGCGAATGTGCACATTTCTTAACAAACTACATCGTAAAGTTCCATGAAACATTAGAAGGATGAACTGGAGATGGAGACCTGTAGTCACAGGCGCCAACTTCAGTGGGGCCCTAGGGCTCAGGCCCTTTCAATATTTACAGCTGAGGGGCTCTAACTTTGAGGGGCAATACTGTGAGCACATGTATCACACAGCTACGGCCCATGCAAGTAAGAGCGGTGGGGGGATTCGACAGACCACCATGAGGGAAAATTAAATAAATAATTAATTTTCCCCTGCCATCGTCTGTCGAAATCTACCCCCCCCCTCCCCCAACCCGGCCCCACCGCTCTTACCTGCACGGGCCACGGCTGGTATCAGGTAACACATGTAACAAGAAATTTACAAAAATCCTTAGTATCTACAAGGAATTTGACTTTCCTGGTACTGAGTCCTACAATCACTCACAGCTGGATTCACAGTCTGAGCTGAGTCCCTTAGAGGCCAAAGGAATAATGGAGAAACAGTTAGCAGCGCTATCTTGCTTCTCATATACGACACATGAACAAATGGAGCTTCACCTTCTAGTCACTAAGTCAGGGTCTCCTTTTGAGCCATGCCATCCTAAAATATTGCAGTTGGCAGTGAGCGGCATTGCTCCCCCACTGACATCAATCACGAACAGAGTCATCAGCTCAGGATGCTACCCACGCTTGTGGAAAGAGGCTGCTGTTAGGCCATTACTGAAAAAGCCCAACTTGGATCCTAATTATGGAAAAAATTACAGTCCCATTTCTCTGTTCCCCACTCTTGCCAAAAGCTTGGGAAAAAAAACCTTAATACACATCTTATGTCCTATGTGGAAGAACAGGGATGACTGGATGCTTCACAGTTTGGTTTTATAAGCAACCATGGGACCGAAACGTCACTGGTCTCAGCAGTTTTTTGGTGTTTTTCATATAATTTTTATTGCATTTTACAGTGTACACAGAGTATCACAGTATCACATGCGTTCCAACAAGAGTTACAAATGAAACAAACTCTCTCCAACTCCCTCCTCCCCCTCAACTGCTCTCCAAGTTCATTGGTACACCGTGCCTGACTGAGTACGCCAAGGTCTTACAACAGAAAACAACAGAAGTTGATAGAATCAGCAGTATTAGATCTATGATCGATGCAGGGCAGGCTACAACACTTGTCCTTTTGGATCTCTCCACAGCCTTTGATACCATCCCTCTGACCCTGCTCACCTGTCGACTACAGGAATTGGGGTTAAAAGGCTCAGCATTAAAACTGCTGACATCCTTCCTAAAGAACAGATCTCAGACGGTGATTGTAAATCAGTTTAAGTCAGAATCTATCACCTTGCCATGTGGGGTTCCTCAGGGCTCCTCCCTGAGCCCAACCTTATTCAACCTATACGTCTCCCTACTAGCTAAACTGATACTGTACTTTGGCCTATAGGCTCTCTCGTACACCAACAACACTCAAATAATTGTGTTGATCACTAAAGATACGGAGGCCATCTCTGCCATCTATGAAGGCAGTAGCTAATTGTATGGGTAAAATCTTGGTTTTTGTCAGCCAACCATCCATATGGAACAATACTTGGTGGCAGGAAATGTTGGGTACACTACCCACTCCCACTGGCTCAGCAAAATTTTAGGAATGATTGTGGACAAAATCTGTCGTTTGACCTTCAGGTCAACTGCACAGTGTCGATTTGCTTCTGCATCATATGGATTCTTTGGAAAGTGTTTCCTTTTATCCCACTATCGCCACACAAACAAGTAGCTCTGGCTTTAATTTCACCCAGACTTAATTACTGTAATGCGCTCTACCTTGACATCAATAAGTCAGCGCTAACTAAGCTTCAGATGGTACAGAATGCATCGGTAAGACTGATTCTTGATATTCCTTAATACCACTCAGTCTCAGCAGGATTAATCAAGCTCCATTGGTTACCTGTGAAAAAGCGCATTATGTTTAAAGCCCTGTGTATTGTGCACAAGGCCCTATATAATTCAGGGCCTGGAGAATTCAGAGCAATGTTCCAATGATACGTTCCTTCCAGGCAACTCTGCTCAGCAAATCAAAATCTGGTAGTGGTCCCCAAGTTCCATAAGGCAAGATCGGGAGGCAGAGCCTTCTCGATGGCCACGGCCAAGCTCTGGAACTTCCTCCCTCATCATCTCACCCGCTTAAAGACTCATGCTCCATTTATAAAAGCTTTGAAAACCTGGCTTTTCACCCGATAAGTTAGGTCATGAAGACTCCATGTACATAGTGCCTGCTATCCTTGCTGACTTATCTCGTTCATCAGAACTGACCTCTCTTTAGCGCCTTGACTCCTTTGGTCTTTTGTGCGCTCTTACAAATCTATTTTTAAAAAAAAGTGTAATAAAAAAAGTTTGGGTTCTCCAAAAAGTGTGTGGGCTATGTAAATAAGGGTGTGGCTTAAAAATGTAAACTCTGGGGCACATTTACTATTTTTACACGCAATGCGGCACAGCAAGGGAACTTGCGTGAAAGGGAGAGAACAGAAATGCTCCATATTTACAAAGATATGGAGCATTTCTGCTCTTTCCTTCAGCTGGCACACAATGGTGCAAGGGTGCTTTGTTTACGGGCAGGACTGTTGTTTGCAAGAAAGGAAACCTTTCTGCACAAAAACAATCTTCAGAGGCATATTCTTCTTTCTATGTCTGCTACAGGATGCAGCACACTTATAAAGAGGAAGTAACAAAGACAAATAAAGATATTTCTCCTCGTTATGCCTCTGTCGGGTAGGCACACCATTTTGGTGCAAACCCAGTTTTACAAGTCTTTGTGTATCTGAGTTTACATCACAATACATGGGTGGATGCATGGGAATGCCCATGTTCCTCCCATGTAACACCTTGCGTTGCTTTGTATTTACTAAATCACGCAACCTGTCTTTGCATGGCTTTGTAAATGCCAAAAATGATTTTGCGTCGGGGCTGTGCCATAATAGTGATACAGCCCGATGCAATATCATAGTAAATTTGGGCCTGAATTTATGTGATTCTCCAAATGTGCCACCTGACCAGTATTTTGGTTCCTCTCTGAGCTTTCTGGTATTGCATTCAGATATATAACAAAGCAATTAACATACACCTAGAACCAGCCAAGACTATTTGCCTTGTCAATGGTTGTTAGCTTTTTAAGGTAAATGAGTAGCAACAATAATTTTGTTGTAAATAATTAAAATTGAAAATGTTTCAATTATGAAATTGTGAGACTGTGAATTAAATGTTACTGAGGCCTTTGGAAGGGGTAGTGGTCTTAAGTGTGTCTCAGTCACTTATTATGTTCACTCTCCTGACTGCCCTTCCTTGCATCTCATTCACTTGACAACCCCCAAACACAACGCACCCACCCACCTGTAAGCAAAGCATTTTCGTTTACTTTTGGCTTGTCAATATTTTGAAAACAGTGTACCTAATTCACACACACGTTTGCACAGAATCATAAATGTAACTGTAGTATGTGACCATTGCTCTGTGTGCTCCTAGAGAGGCTATTGATTTGATATGATATGCACGTTTTTTATCAAGTGACAGGCATTGTGAGAAACTCACACTGCCTTCAGTTTCAACTCCAGAGCTCTGAATCATGGCCCATTATAAACACCTGTAGGCGACTCAGTTCACAATATGCACTATACAAGAGTAATACGCTACACGAAAGAAATACAGAAACTCAACATCCTTGAAATAGATAAGACTCTTAGGGAACAGAAGATTAAGTAAAACATGTGAAATATAAACAGGAACTATATTGCTGGCATGGATTACCTTAACATTTTCTACGTTCACTGTCAGAAATTAGTCAACGTTTTTGCCATTGAAGTTAAGGACATGAATATAAGGCCCGATAAGAACCTGTTTCAATGTCTGTTTTTATTTACTACCAGGTCTGAGAGGGACTCGGCCCACTTAAAGCACCTCATGTATCATCATGTCTCACAAGTGGTGCAGGAGAGGCACTTGAAAGTGCGACAGAGCTTGGCTCTGGAACAGAGGCACCAGCAGAGTGCAATAGGAAGTGTGCACTCCGTGGGGCGGGAGGCCTCTGACTTTGACTGGCAGTATGGTTTTTAGCACACCCCATTGTTTTAAAAAAGCGTGACCGTTTGCCCATTCACACTCTGGTAACTCCTTATTACGCCAATGGATGGGGTTCTGTCAGTCAGTCCCTGTAGATAAAACACTATTCCGACTGCTCCGCTTAGTGCTGGAAGCTGTGCAACATATCTTGTTTTACCGGTCAATAGATACCAGATCATGGCATTTACTTGTCACTTCCTTTCAATAAAGGTGCTATCGAATGATTGATTTGGCTCAAGCACTTTTATTGTGTTAAATATAGTTGCCATTCTGTCTATAGATTTGCAGGTCAGTTTTGTGAACTAATTCAAATGGGAGAGTTCTAGTGTTGGTGGTGGGGCATTCAGTCCATCACCCTCCCCACCAAACATGGAGGGGCTGAGAGGGCTAAGGCGAGGCGTATGGTGATGCGCTCTTCACAGAGTGACTGTGAAGGGAGCCAATATTGTGTGACACACAGTGTCGATGTCTGATTTGATAGAACTGGAGTGGAGTAGTGTGTGAGATGAAGACACAGGAGCATATTTACAAGGAAATGACGGAGCGCGGAGCTGCAGCAAATTTTGCAGCTCCATGCTCCGCCATTTCCAAAACGCAGGGATGCACCGTATTTACAGCAATATGGCGCACCCCTGTGTTTTCCCTTGTGCTGGCGCGAAAAATAGCTGCCTAACGCCAACACAGACACCCATGAGCCATAGTGCAAGGGTGCCTGCATTGCAGGGAATGATTGTTTATGTGCTGTAAAGGTGCCCCTTCATGCACATAAACAATCAATAATGGCGATCTATTACTTCTATGTGTGCTGCATTCTGCAGCACACATAGAGGTGGCAAATCGCCATTATTTAATGATTGTTTATGTACAAGAAGGAACACCTTCCTATACATAAACAATCATTAATGGCATTGTGCAGCACACATAGAAAAAGCAAAAACGGGGAGAAATAAAACTATTTCTCCTCGTTGCGCCATTCTAACACCTGCTATTGCATGGCGTTAGTTTTTGGCGCTACCTCAGATTTACACCTCCTTGTAAATCTGGGGCAGCGTCAAAAAGCAATGGGTGTTGCAGAGGAACGCCCACAGCAATACCCATTGCACACCCCTTTCACGCAGATACCTGTGTAAAAGGGTACCATATTTACAAAGCGCAAAGCGGCGTTAAGCCACAGAAAGTGGCTTAACGCCACATTCTAAATGTGCAGGGCATTGCGCCACCGGAATGTCAAAAAAGTGACATTCCAGTGGCACAAACCCCTTGTAAATATGCCCCAAAGAGTGCAGTGATTGTTCAAAGTGGACGCAGAGCAGGGTGGGGAAGTGTGTGAGCTTAAGGGGCAAGAAACAGAGAGGGCAGTGAGTGCTGAGAGGGGGTATGGAGCACAGTGGGAAAGTATGTGAGATGAAAGGGCAGGGAGCAGAGAGGGCAGTGACTGTTCAGAGGCTGCAGGGAACAGATGAGCCTTTGTGAGAGCAGAAGTTTCAGAGAGGACAGAGGTCCGTTTATGAGCAGAGGGGGCAGTGTGTGTGTGTGTGTCATACAGTGTTGTACAGTGGCGTGGAGTGGATGGGAATAGAGTGGAGTGCAGTGTCATAGAGTGGTGTAGAGTGTAGGACAGTGATGTAGAGTGGAGCTGCATACAGTGGAGTAGAGTGTCGGTTAGTGGAGCGGCGTAGAGCGGAGTATGGTACAGTGGCAGAGAGTGGGATAAAGTGTAGTATTTATTAAAGTGGTAATAGGTAGAGTATATTTTTAAATAAGTTTACAGAGTACTACGGTAGTACCTAGTAAGTACCTTATATATAGGAAATGGGTTTTTTTTATATCTTTTTTTTAAGTTGCACGGTATTTGCGTTTTTTTTAGGTATTTCTGCAGAACTCTGTACACTTTTTTTTACAGAATTAAATATGTTAAAAATTGTAAATACACTGTACTACACTACTTTGTGATATATAGTGCATTACCGTGTTTTAGAAAAATGTTTAAGATATTTCAATTTTATTTAAGTACCGTGGTATTTCATAGGTAGTACCACAGTACTTCAGAATTCTTTTAAAAAGTATATGGAAACGTATAATTATTTCTCCTACCTATTACTACTTTAGTAAAGTGGTAATAGGTAGGGAAGAATATAAACTCTAATACTTACCTATATCTAAGACCCTAAGCCACAAAACTGGCAAAGCGGCCTTAAAACAACATGGCTACCTTAAACTTTTGTAAAGGCAGTCATTATCCAATCAGATATGACTTGTCATCACCCAACATCTACTGTGGTAGTTTTGCAAAATTTCTCGAAAGTACTGTGGTCACAGATATCACTATATTTAAATGCCTCATATCTTAAAAAATACTTACCTGCAATACCCAAAAAAGATCATCTGTGCACCACAATGTATAATCCTGCCAAACTCCATGTAAATCTGTTCAACTGTTTTGTGCTGCATCGAATACAATAGTCTATGGAAAATGTATTGGTGGAAAAAATGTGTTTTGGGACCCCTCTTTTATCTTTGCAACCCCTTAACAATTCACCACGAAAATGTACATCATCACAAAATGTAGAAAATGCCATTGGTCTGGAAAGTTTTGTGGTGATGAGTCAAATGGGTGGAAAGCTATTAGGGAGCAAAAATCGGAAGAATTCCTATCTCTGGGAATGTATTTGTTTATTGGTTTACATACTCATGTGACCATAAATGTGACTTTTAGTTCTTTATGTCGTAATTCTGAAATTTTGCATATGCAGTCTAGTTTATTTTTGGGTTTCCCTGCTACTTTTAGTAGTATTGTGCTACATATGAAACCCAAAGTGAATGAAAGCCAGTCGTTGTTGTTATAAAAATTGAGATTATTAATTGTTTTCCTAGTGGCCAATGATCATGTCCTCCATATAGTAGTTTGTGTAGCTCACTGCTAGGTCGTTTTTCCATTTTGTTACACAGGAATGCATAAGGAAGATGGTTTTTGTTTGGCTTGTTAGGCACAGTTTTATTTTGTAAGCCAGAGAGCTATTGGTTATGTATTTGTTTATTGGCATCCATTAACTTGTGACCATGAATCGGTCTTTTACATGTTCAGGTAGTAAATCTGAAACTTTACATATGCAGTCTAGTTTATTTTTTGGGTTTCCTTGCTACTTTTAGTAGTATTGTGCTACATATGAAAAAACAGATATCACTAGGTTTTTGGTCCTTATACCTTCATAACCAATTTCATGCCCTCCATATAGTAGTTTGTGTAGCTCTCCGCTAGGTCATTTTTCCATTTTCCTGCACCAGAGTGCACAAGTAAGATGGTTTTTGTTTGACTTGTTGGGCACAGTTTTATTTTGTAAGCCAGAGAGCATGCAAAGAAAACTTATGTAGATTAAGATCTGTTCCATTTGTTATGTATTTGATTATTTCCATTAGTATGTGAACATAAATGGGTCTTTCAGTTGTTCATGTAGTAAATATTAAACTTTACATATGTAGTCTAGTTTATTTTTTGGGCTTCCTTGCTACTTTTAGTAGTACTGTTCTACAAATATCACTAAGTTGTTGGCCCTTTTAACTTCATAACCACTTAATACCGTTGTTTGCAATAGCAAAAAAGATCATGTACATAGTCTAATGTATATTGCTGTAAAATGTTATTACAATCCGTTCAGCCTTTTCGCCGCCACATGCAATACAAAAAGTCTATGTAAAATGCATTGGGGTCTAAACCAGTTGGGGGACCCCTCTTTGTTTTGCACCCCCTTGACCAATCACCGCAAAATTTTCCATCATTCGCTAATGTAAAAGGAAGAATAAGTCTGGAAAGTTTTGTGGAGATTCATCAAACGGGCAAAAAGAAGTTATTTAGGATCAAAAATCAGAGGACTCCCAATCTCTGGTAACCCTAACTATAACTACAGAGTGGATACTGCCATGTAAAAGGAAGTTATTTTTGCTGTATGGACCGTATTTTGGAACTGTTTCCAATGAATTACTTGATTTCTTGTCTATGCCGACAGTGTACAATAAATTAAAATAAGCACATTCCTTTGCATATCTTACGTGTATCAGACAGATTGGCACCATGTTAAGATGGGCAACCTTTATTTATGTGTTTTGGGTGCCTCAAACAAGTCTTCTATGTTGTTCACACACTCTTTTTATTGGTGATGATGACACTGTTGATCTACCCATGATCAAGGCATCTGTAACGCTGAAACGCGTCAGGCTTTTTTGTGCATGGTGATCTCACGTAAATAAATTTTGCACACTGAAGCCTACTTGGATTTTCTGCACTGGAGTGCGCATCTCCTTCTTGTTTGGAGTACCCCGCCCCGGGGCCCAGCCTTTTCTTTCTTTTTAAATGAAAAAAAATAATGGGAGTGGGCCCCTGGGCCCTGCCTCTGTTGTGGGTGCCCTGGTCCCACCCAGGACACCCACTTTGTAGTGTTGGAGACCGCAGGGGGAGCCTGAAGGCCCTTGCAATCCCTGACGGCTCCCCATTTCCTGCGGGAGCCGGCATTGCTTTGACACAGAGGGAGCTGCTAACGTGCAGCTCCCTCTGTGTCAAAGCAACTATGCTGCCCTTTGAGCAAGCAAGAGCAATATGCTCTCGCTTGCTCAAAGCAGAGCACAGTTTGCTATGGCTTGGCGGGAGCGGTAAAGCTCCTGCCAAGCCATAGCAAATAGCTATGTCCCGGGGGTGGGCACACCAGAACATAGCAGGAGCCGGCCCTGGCAGGCGGCAGTTCCCAGGGCCATCTATGGCTCCAGGAGGGGGGCCGCGCAGCCCTCTTCCTTTGTTTCATTTAGCCCCAGGGAGGTGGTGGTCCCCCTTCATTATATTATTTGAGCCCCCCGCATTTCTCAGTTAATTGCCCTGGGGAGGCGGCAGTCCCCGGGACTGGTGGGTCCGTGCAGCCCCCCATTAATTAAAGTAAAAGCCCCGGGGAGGTGGTAGTCCCTGGAGCTGCGGGAGGGCCGTGCGCCCCTGCATTTATTTTAGCTAAAGCCTCCGGGAAGTGGCAGTCCCCGGGGGTGTGGGGGGTCTGCTTGGCCTACAATCATTATTCAAATTTGAAGCCCCAGGGACGTGGCAGCCCCCGGGGCTGCGGGGGGTCTGCATGGCCCCCCGGTTTGTTAATTCATTAGCCCCGGGGCGATGGCGGTCTCCGGGGCTGCAGGGGAAGCCATACGGGCCTCCCCCACACTAATTTTCTTGTTTGCCCCAGGAAGGTGGTGGTCCCCGCATCCCGCATAATTAATAAACACTGGCCCCAGGATTTGGCCTAAGCAGGGCGTCATAAAAAAGACACGTGGGAGCTCACGCGTCTTTTTTTTTATTTTTTATTTAACCGCGGATCCTCAGGTCCACTCATGAATTCACGGCAAAATTAAATTAAAAAAACTTTTAAACTCTGGCGGGGTCCCTGTGGGACCCGCCCCCACCATATGTAGGGGGTCAGGATATTCTTACCCTGCCTCCTTTTCTTTATTTTTTACTTTTTGTGGGACTCGGCTTCAGGCTGAGTCCCAAGATGGCTGCCAACACTTCCTGGTTGAAGTGTTGACAGCCAATCAAATTTTAGAAGGATCCGCGAGTCCACTGCAAGGACTTGCGTCCCCAGATATCTTTATTTTTTAAACTTAAATATCTCTGTACCTACTGAACGGATTTACACCAAATCACAAAAAGCACACTTTCTGGCCCAACATCTAGCTTTCTGCCAAATTTGGTGTCATTCCGTTCAGCGGTTCGGGCTGTAGCCGTGTTAAAAAATTGAAAAATCACTGTAGACATAACATGGGAAAATGTGTATTGGGACCCCCTTTTTTCTCGGCCCCCTTGACAGATCACCCCAAAACTTTCAACACAGCAGCTGAACCAAAAGGGAAGTTTTAATTTTTTTCCTAGTGAAGATTCATCAAGCAGCGCCAAAGTTATTGGCAAAACAAAAAATGCTTTTTCTATGGAAACTTTGGTCCTAACTATAACTACCTACTTATTGCCAGCAGGATATAGAAGGGGGCCACGTGGTTTGGTATTCACCGAGCCATAAGAGTGGGACAGCAGCTTAGGATTTAGCGCACACTAGCATGCCGAGGCCCACTGAGGGCTTGCTATTTTTGCCAGCAGTGATTAACAGCACTTACCATCTGTGGAATTTTTATGGACACTACAAATCCCAGACTACTCCGTTTGAGACGTGACGGAGCAGCCCATCCAGGGTGTACTATTTAGTATTTAAATGACGGGGTGGTGTCCTGCGCTTTTTCGCACTGCCGAAGCCTCTGAGGAGGAGGAGTTGAGATACTCCAGAAACGCGTCAGGCATTAACGGCGGTCGAGCTGCTCATGAAATCGGTATGCTGGACGTGCGCATACCTTCTAAGGCTTGTTGCTTGTGGCTGCTGTCCGAGTGCTCCTTGTACGTTGGGTACTCTTGGAGCTTTGATATTAAACGCGGCTACCCTGCCGCGGAGGAGCACCACCCCGAGATTGAAGAGGGCCACGTGGTTTGGTATTCACCGAGCCATAAGAGTGGGACAGCAGCTTAGGATTTAGCGCGCATTAGCATGCCGAGGCCCATTGAGGGCTTGCTATTTTTGCCAGCAGTGATTAACAGCGCTTACCATCTGTGGAATTATTATGGACACTACAAATCCCAGACTACTCCGTTAGAGATGTGACGGAGCAGCCCATCTAGGGCGTACTATTTAGTATTTAAATGACGGGGTGGTGTCCCGCACTTTTTCAAACTGCCGAAGCCTCTGAGGAGGAGTTGAGATACTCCAGAAACACGTCAGGCATTAACGGCGGTCGAGCTGCTCATGGAATCGGTATGCTGGACGTGCCATACCTTCTAAGGCTTGTTGCTTGTGGCTGCTGTCCGAGTGCTCCTTGTACGTTGGGTACTCTTGGAGCTTTGATATTAAACGTGGCTACCCTGCCGCAGAGGAGCACCACCCCGAGATTGAAGGGGGCCACGTGGTTTGGTATTCACCGAGCCATAAGAGTGGGACAGCAGCTTAGGATTTAGCGCGCACTAGCATGCCGAGGCCCATTGAGGGCTTGCTATTTTTGCCAGCAGTGATTAACAGCGCTTACCATCTGTGGAATTATTATGGACACTACAAATCCCAGACTACTCCGTTTGAGACGTGACGGAGGAGCCCATCCAGGGCGTACTATTTAGTATTTAAATGACAGGGTGGTGTCCCGTGCTTTTTTGAACTGCCGAAGCCTCTGAGGAGGAGTTGAGATACTCCAGAAACGCGTCAGGCATTAACGGCGGTCGAGCTGCTCATGGAATCGGTATGCTGGACGTGCGCATACCTTCTAAGGCTTGTTGCTTGTGGCTGCTGTCCGAGTGCTCCTTGTACGTTGGGTACTCTTGAAGCTTTGATATTAAACGCGGCTACCCTGCCGCGGAGGAGCACCACTCTGAGATTGAAGGGGGCCACGTGGTTTGGTATTCACCGAGCCATAAGAGTGGGACAGCAGCTTAGGATTTAGCGCGCACTAGCATGCCGAGGCCCATTGAGGGCTTGCTATTTTTGCCAGCAGTGATTAACAGCGCTTACCATCTGTGGAATTATTATGGACACTACAAATCCCAGACTACTCCGTTTGAGACGTGACGGAGCAGCCCATCCAGGGCATACTATTTAGTATTTAAATGACGGGGTGGTGTCCTGCGCTTTTTCAAACTGCCGAAGCCTCTGAGGAGGAGTTGAGATACTCCAGAAACACGTCAGGCATTAACGGCGGTCGAGCTGCTCATGGAATCGGTATGCTGGACGTGCGCATACCTTCTAAGGCTTGTTGCTTGTGGCTGCTGTCCGAGTGCTCCTTGTACGTTGGGTACTCTTGGAGCTTTGATATATATGTATATATATATATATATATATCAAAACAAAACCCTTTCAGGCATAGAGTGACGAATAAATTATGCAAAAACAGAAGCAGAGAACTCTGGGTAGTTCTCAAGTTTAGGTGGAAAGCAGCTCCAGTAAGAGCACTCTTAACACCCAACAATATATATATATATATATATATATATATATATATATATATATATATATATATATATATATCCAAAATTAGAGCACAAGTACGCGCGCACTCACGAAGCAGCCAGGCAAGTTACGATACCAAAATAGATTTATTCCGTCATAAATCCATACGTGACGCGTTTCGGCAGTCCTGCTGCCTTGATCACAACAAATTAATGCAGACAACATTGTGTTATTTAAGCAATACATGGAAATTAAGGTAGGACTACAGCCGTAGAACCTACCAAACAAATTGTATGGCGGCCATTTTGAAGTGGTAAAATATACATCAACAAGTGGGACTGCACAGCAAATAAATATATCACAGTTGAACCCTCGGGTTTATGCATTGTATTTGCAACATTCTACGCTAAATGCAATAGTGAGAGCTTGTTGTATAAAAGAACTGAAAATATACAGTATATTGGTCAATAGTCCTGCACTCTTGTATCGACAAGTCATAGATTACTGTTTAGGAACCAAACCATGGTAATAGTGTAACGGTGCCACATTGTTGCAGACAAAGTGTCATAGAATGAGCTAACGTTACCGTAACAAGCTACATAGGGCAAAACAGCTTGACAAAAGTACCGTTATTCTAGGCAAAGTGCCTGTTGCAGTCAAAGAAAAATGTCCTCTAGTATATTCTTGGCCAGAGTCCAAATGGAAAACAAATCCTCTGCAAAAGTAACTTGTGTTGTAACTGCATAGTAAATTCATTAGTGCAAAATAAAACCCAAATGGAAAAAGAAAAGAAGAAAGAAAAGACATTCTTATCTGGGATTGGCGAACCAGCCACATTTGAAGGATAAGGGTAGGGATCCCACAGACGAACAGCAAAGTTATCCGGGTCCCTTCCTTTCCTCCTGAAGAGAGAAAGAAGAGATAAATAGTTATAAAGATACATTGGATGTATAGGCAACTCAAATGTTATCACAATATAGAAAACGGACATTACAAGGGGACAGATGATATCATGTAACACAGTGCGTGCCATGTACAATCAATTGCTATGTAAATGTACTGTCATCTCTTCATCTATGTTGTGTCCCCCGGGGTAACGAGTCCCTAAGTCAATAATATGCTTGGACTCTCGTTTGCGTAACTGAAGTAACCTGTTACCACCTCGGAGATTAGCATGCACTTGTTCAATGGCAAAATATTTTAATTTCGGGTTGTCTGAATAGTGATGTGTTTCAAAATGACGTGCAATCAGGTAGTGTTGATATTTATTGGTGATAGCACGCATGTGTTCCATGATCCTCTTCTTTGCCATGTGCTTCGTACTGCCCACATAGCATAAGTTACAAGGACACACAAGCACATAGACAACGAAAGAGGAACTGCAAGTAATGAATTGATTTATGGGCACCTTCAGGCCTTTACAGGGATTGTCGTATTCTTTTATCATGGTACTGTTTTTGCAAGCCTTGCAGTGACTGCATGGGTAGAAGCCTTTGAGATTCATGTTATTGTGTTGAGGTTTGGTGGTAATGTCATTATGCATGAGTGCATCCCTCAGATTCCGCCCCCTGCGATAGGTTATTCTAGGTCTAGTGGGAATGGATTTACCTATTATCGGGTCTTTAGACAATATTTCCCAATTTTTGGTAAGAATCTTTTGAACTTCCTTGGAATCGTTGTTATATGTCAGGATAACCCTAGTCATCCCTGTCTCGTCATCAGAAGTTTGGAGAGAATCCTGCAGTAACGCGTCCCTGTCTTTCAGTTTAACCTTTTCAACAGCTTTTTGTAAAACCCACCCAGGGTAACCTCTTTCAGAAAACCTGCAAAGCATGATTTTCTGTTTCGCAAGAAAGGACTCCTCAGAGCTGCAGTTGCGCTTAGCTCTGAGGAGTTCCCCATAGGGGATACTCCATTTAAAATTTTCTGGGTGACTCCTCATTGCGTGTAAAAGACTGTTGCCAGCAGTCGATTTTCTGTAAAGTTCGGTGTGTATTTGATTATCCTTGATCACAACTTTGGTATCAAAAAATTCCACAGAACTGCTGCTGACATTGCTGGTAAGGATGAGATTTTTATTGTTACAGTTAAGTTTGTTGATAAAATTGGTGACCTCTGTCTCGGTGCCCCTCCCGATCATGAACAGGTCATCAATGAACCGTAGCCATATGATGACCTGTTTAAAATCCTTAGTCAGATTGGGGTCATTCCTGATGTCATCCTCCCATGCCCCCAGGAAGAGATTTGCAAAACTGGGGGCAAAACAAGTCTCCATAGCGGTGCCAAGGGTCTGTCTGTAAATGTCACCATTAAAAAGGAAGTAGTTGTTAGTGAGGCAATAACGAATCATATCAACAAGCATTTTCGTGTGTTCTAAAAACCGTATGGGTCGTTGATTGAATATTTCTGGCATGCCTGTATCCCTTCCTCATGATCAATTATCGTATATAGCGAATTGACGTCCATAGTGACCAGAAGAAAATCTGGTTACCACTGGATGTCTCTGATTTTAGTGAGGAAGTCTTTCGTGTCTCTAACGTGTGAAGGTAAGGTGGACACTTTGTCAATGAGAAAGTGATCAACATATCTGGAGACATTCTCCAGTGCACTATCCCTTGAAGAGACTATAGGTCTCCCTGGGGGATTCTGGGCATTTTTATGAACTTTAGGGAGAAGATAGAGGACAGGTAGTTTGGGGAAATCACGCTTGAGAAAACAGTATTCCTCCCAAATTAACAATCCCTGGTCTCTCCAATCTGTGAGTAATCTCCAAATACCAGTGACACTGTTGGTATAATCATCTTTGGTACTCTTCATGTAAAATCTGGAGCCACTTAATTGGCACATAGCCTCAGTAACATACATGGTTCTACTAAGAGCCCACAGTGTGGTTATAGACAGCTACTACTGAGAAGGTTGGAGTCAAGGTACATACTTATGTTGGACACAAAAATTCCTAATGGGCTTAACTCGGACGACGAGTTATCAGTACATCTTTAGCAGTAGAGTGTTGTTCTCTCCCGTTCCCAAAATTTGGGTGACATGTATCAGTTGTATATAGTGTTGCACACTCGTTTTATTTAAATTTTGTTTATATTATGTTGAATTGTTCAAGAATGTAATATCACGGTGATATGACATGTTTTCGTGACAATGAGCTGATTTTACTCCATCTTGAGTGGCTGTTATTCTTCGGCACCCCGATGGCTGTCAAACAAATAAATATTTACAGTAAGGGGTATCTTAGCCCACTTGGGCTAAATTGTTATTTTGAACAATTATATTAGGGCTTTGAGTGCTTTCAATGCTGTCATGGCCGCTCATAAGGAGCGTTACCCATTCAGTCCTATGTAAAACAAACTTATAAACCAAGCCTTGTTTTCCACTATGGGTAAATAATCTGATTCAATAATGATGGCAACGTGCCGATTTGCACTTGAAAATTATCACACATAGGGTATACTTGTGATATATCAGATCATCAGAAATATAATTATACTTTCGGCACACCAATGGCTTTTAGCAATGCACAGTAAGGGGTATTATATCCCACATGGGCTAAATGTTTGCAGTATACTAATGCAATGTATTAGTATATTAGGACACTGTGTCATAATTTTTATACCAACTCCTGTTTCCCACTGAGGGTGTGTATTCTGACATTAGCCAAGATAATTAGATGCCGATTTGCGTTTGAAAATATCGTACCATGGTTGTGATTGTGATTCACCTAGCCACCAGGAGTATGTTTTCATTTCATTTTGTTTTCATTTGAATTTGAATTGTGCCACGAAAACAATATTATTTTACAATTAAGTTGGAACGTTTTAAGACAGAGTTAAGTCTTTATACAATGTATTTCCTTATACAATTTAGAAGCAATTTCACTTACCGGTGTTTCTTTATGTCTATGATGCTTCTCAGGTTGCCGTGACAACCTCTGTGAGTGAGGTAACATAAAATGAGCTTTTTCAATGGTGCCCGATGTTGTGAGCAAGGTGGTGCTGTCCGCCGAAACGCGTCAGGGCCTCCTTATACAATAAATCTTGGTGTTTCAGCAATCCATGGTGTTGGCGCTTGCTTCGACGTTTGGGAGCGGGACTGATATATATATATATATATATATATATATATATCCATATCCAAAAGACAGTGATGCTGAGGACGCCCAGCCTCTGGAGTCGGGGCCTGACAGGGTACATCAAACACCTACACATTCCAAACGTGGAGACATGCACTCTTCAGTGCTGTACAAACAGGCGCCCCAGACGTGCTTTAAAAACAGTTCTTTATTCCAGGCAAAATTAATAGCATTACGCGGTTCGGCTCCTGCGAGCCTTAATCATATGCACACACTAATTGAAAACTCGTCTGATTTTAAAAGCGTGGCTCCAAACAGGAAGGAAGGACTGGGACGCTCATATATTGTTCTATTTAAAGTGGCAGTCACTTAACTGTATTAAACTTCGTAACATGTATATTGTATGCAGACAGTGATAGTTCTCAATAATTCTTGCACAGGTAAAAACCTTTAGTAGTTGCATGATTGAACATATTTCATTGCAACACTATCTTCGTTTTGCATCTTATTCATACTTTTCAGGACCACAATGCCCATAATGCCTTGTTTTTGCTTTCTTTTCGATTCCCTGTCCTTCCCTGTTTCGTGCTTCATTTACTGTTCCAAAATGTCTCTTTCAAGCCTTTACAGGATATAATTCCACTCGTGACAAAGACATTCAGTTTCAGTCAATGTTACGGAAATACTGCTCCCATTCTAGACATGGTTCTCACATTGGTATGTAACTTGACTTTTGCTTGTCTATATATATATATATATATATATATATATATATATATATATATATATATATATATATATATATATATATATATATATATATATATATATATATATATATATATATATATATATAATATATTCTTGTCAAGGCACATATAGTAAACCTATACTTACCTTATCAATATTGTGGCTGTTCATAAATTTGCTACACAATTTTTTAGCATAATATTTAAAACCCTATATTCCGGTACCATATTGAACATTTGGGGCCGATTGCGATACGACCCGGAGCCTTTAGGGCCGCATCATATTGGGCCGCTCGGTTTCCCTTCCGATCACCTCATTATGTTGAAGGCGGTCGGAAAGGAAACCGGCCGGTCATTCCGGCTGGCTTTCGACAGACTCGGAGAGCCCATCCGCCAGTGGGAAGCCAGCAAGTAATCTCAAGGGCAGGTCTTTCCGCCCTTGAGATTACGATCACGGTTTCCAACATGGTTTCCATGCCGGTCTGTCCGACATGCAAACCATTTCAGAAAGCGTGTTTGGGGGCCACACCGGGTGCAGGGATGAACTGCACCTCCCTTATCTCAATGGGAGCTTGTGTTACGGCCGTAACACAAGCTCCCATTGAGGAAAGGGACCATGCGACCGAACTGTGTTCGGTCGCATTGAAATCAGTCGGTCGGGACCGCCGACCGGGTGCTGGTTGGCCTCATGACCGAGTCGGTGTCGGGCGGAAGTGATTCCGCTGGACATCATAATAAGCCCTTTAGTGTGGAAGTGGTAATTTTGTTTTATTAAAAATATAGGGAAAATGAGACAGGGACTAAATGAGGTTCCCTTAAGTATTATGAATGAAGTGTGTCAGTACTGCCTGAATCCCTCATAAGTGAGTCTCGCCTGCACAGGCATCTGGTCAAGAGTTCGAGGGTGTTCAACCTTAACAGTGATGTAAAAATATTGCTGTGCATTAATATTGTTAAAAAAATATTGTGATTGCAAAGATATTGTGGGACATAAAATGGCAGGCAAGAATATATTTTTTTACTTTGTTAAAAATATCCAAGTATTTTTTATTTTATTTAATATTTTTTTATATAATATCATTACATCATCATCAACTTTATTCAGCTAAAAGCCATAAAAGTACACATCTTAAAAACACTTCCTGTACACATATCTAAGTACATACAGTATACATTAAAGTCACATATAAAAACAGTTCTCCTGCATATAAAAATAAAAAGATCTGAAGAAGCCATTCACAAACTAATTTACATACCGCTATCTCTATTTCTGATCACCAGCGCACATCGGATGAAATTTACCATTGCAGCACATGTTTCCGAATCGTTTAATTGTTGTGAATATACTAAAGCTTCCTCATGGTATCTGATGCTAGAGGTGTGCAAGATCGGTATCAGGTAAAGCTTCCGTGGACAATGATACAGCTGTCAAAAAAACGTATAGTGCATTGAAAGTAGACATTATCACAGGGACATTTTGGAAGCATAGAATTCCAGTCAGCCTGTCTTGGAAATGCCACTGAAAAGTGGACGGTATTAAAACGAAATCTCGTAAGATAAAACCTGTGCTTAACATCGCCCATTAAATAAAACTCACAACCTAGAGACTGTTTAATTAGACTATAATTAATACTGGAACACAGTTTATAAAATTCCTCATGGTGAAGTCTAACTTGCTTTTCCAGAAACATTTAGTTCAGCTGCATCTTTGTTCGTGCTTCTATAACCTCTGGCTTGTAGAACAACTCCGGCAAACCTATCTACGAAGCCACTTTTAATATAACTTATCCAGGGAATTGCAGTGGCACTGTCCAAAGCTAGGCAGTCCGCCAGCAGTTCCCTCATAAAGTGGGCCTCAGAAATCCCCCAAACTCTTAACCAAAGAAGTAAGAGACTCAATTGTATCCTGTCCACCATAGAATCTAGACCCACCTCAGAATGACACATAAAAGATAGATAGTGTAGATTGAGGGACAGTCAGGAGTCTGCGCGGGAAAATACTTTCAATCTGCGCGGTTGACTGGCACGCTTATACCCACATACCCCAGCTCCATACCCGCCACTGGTACACACCTACTTTATAAATATTGACTAGCTCAACATGAAGGGGATTGTAAGAAATGGTGGAACTACTATGGTCTTGGAACTCAGCAACTTCCTGACTATTTATATTGGACGTTTTCAGACAACCCATGTGTTTCTAGTATTGAGTCCAAAGGGAGACTATAGATTAACTTGTTGTCGCAATCTTAATGTACAATGCAAATGTTTTGTCACTCACATGCAAATGTGAATGAAATCTTTCTATAAAAAAAAATATTGATTAGCTCCTTCACAGGTTTATGGCCGAGTCAATGAGTGAAACTAAATACTGACTCAATGGCTCTTTGGCATTGAGTTATCCAAATGTTAAACAAGCTATTCCAGTTTAGTTCTGAGTCAAAGGGTAGACCTAAATAGGTAAAAGTTGTTACACTAGAGATTACCGAACCTCCTAATTTAAATGCTCTGCTTTTTGGGCCTACACTCATGGCAAATGATTTATTAAGATTGGTTTTAAGATCCGACCCCCCCCCTCCTCATAAAATAAAAATCAAGAAGGAGTTGTAGGCCATTTGCCGTTCTTGAAATTTAAACCACACCATCTGCATAGAGTAAAACTGGTACTGCACATAATTTCATTTGGGGTAGATCTTTCCCTATATTGCACAGATAATGTTCTAGGCCATTAATATAGATGAGGAACAGCAGTGGAGCCATCACACATCCTTGGCGGACCCCTGATGTTGATTTTATTATTGGGGGGGGCACCCTATGTGCCGTATCTAATCCTCGCCACAGTAACCCAACGCATCCTCTGCACTAGGTCAATTAAGGCCTGGTCAACCTCTACTCTATAATGCAGGGGTGTCCATTGAAGATCCAGAATGGCCAGATCCATGCAAGATTTTCTGGACATCCACATCACACACATTTAGACACAATGAATCTAAATAAAACTCAAATACGTAGGGCCAGATGTACGATTATTCCATTTTGCGACTCGCAATTTGCAACTCGCAAAATGTACACTGTTTGCGATTCTTAATGGGGTATCTAAAGACCTACCTCATTAATATTAATGAGGTAGGTCGCAATTTGCGATCCCTTAGGAATCTTTCATAACACAGGGATGGTGGCCTGCTGCGGACAGCAGACCACCATGTCTGTGTCTGTTTTTTGAATAAAGCAATGTTATTTTTTCAAATGCAGCCCGTTTTCCTTCAAGGAAAACAGGATGCATTTACAAGAAAAAAATGAAAACTTTTCTTTAAATTTTTTAAGGGCAGGCAGTGCTCCATGGGACCACTGCCTGCTCTTGAAAAATATTTTCGCATCCATTCACAAAGGGGAAGGGGTCCCCTTGGGACCCCTTACCGTTTGCAACTGGCTTACCACCTACTTGAAGTAGGTGGTAACTACAATTGTTTTGCGACCGCATTTGCAGTCGCAAAACAAACGTGCATACCAGTGCGACTCACTATTAGGAAAGGACACCCTTGGCACGCCCCTTCCTAATAGCAACTCGTAAACCCTATTTTGCGAGTCGGTAATAGGTTACTGACTCGCAAAATAGGGTTTGTACATACCACAACCCTTTTTAGCGGTCGCAAACGGCTCGATTTCCCGTTTGCGACCGCTAAATGGGTCATACATCTGCCCATAGTGACTGTTCTGAAAATCTGGCATAGATTCAGTTCTCGTGCACTTACATGGACATCCTTGCTATATTGGCATCTTTGGAATTTTTATCATTTTTTTGCTAGAGTAGTTCTCTTGTAGAGAGACTATGTGGTTGTGTAGGGATGTGTGTCAACACTGGGATGCAGCGTCTCATGATATTGGTCTAAGAGCAGCTTCGCTGAAAATGTTATTAAAAGTAAAGATGCACCAGGCAGTTCCCGTAAGCTGAGATCCATCACGATATTTTCTCCCTCTGGACATGGGCTTCTTGTGCCAGGGGGAGCCCATGCCAGCTTGGCAATGTTTTTCCCATGGCCCGCCACTCTTAGCCCTAACAAACGATGACGTGATATGAATGATGGGGTGATATATTGCAGTGTCAGTGTGATTATAAGTTATAACCATAGGTGCTTCTGCTTCGTGCAACCCCTTGGGAATGACGTCACACTAGGTCCACTCATACGTCTCCCTTCCATGACCCAAACTCTTAAGTTGTGGTCATGCACAATAACGTTCTTCTTTGTTCAGCTGTCTTCTCTGTTTTACATGCTTGACAAGCGGTTATACTTGGCTAATTGCTATTTCATTTACTCACTTTTTTTCATTGGGACTCTTTAGTTTAGAGGGAGGATAAGACAGTGGTGGTATGTGTAGGTTGGTGGGAGGTTCTTAGTCTCATGTTGGAGTGTCACATAGGGTTCACACATTTTGTGGCAGCAATAGAGTAACTATTGCCTCTCCGTAGTTAACAGTTTTTGAGTACAATCACAAAATGAATATCTGATGCTAAGATGAGTGACAGTACTGCCTTTACTGAAAGCCAAAGACTGAAAAATAATAAACATTTGGTAGTTTTCATCAAAGAGCCATTTAGGGCAAGCTAGAGCACAGAGGGCCAGCCGTCAAGCTGCTGGGTCAGCAGAGCCCCCACTTCTTCCATATCAGCAGAGGTCACCCCACTGTATTTAAATGTCCAGGAGTGAATATGGCATCCTGGTCAGAATAGATTCTGTAAAACAAAATAGCAATGGCTCTGGAAGTTTTTTTCTCCCAGCGCATGGGGTAATAATGGATTTTTCTTGTTCGCAACCAATGTGCCTGTCACAGTGGTTGCGGACAAGAAAATAAGTGTGTCGGAAATAGTGCAGGCTTTGTGATGCTATAAAGCTGGTGATATTGTAGAGGATGGGTCACTGGTAAGGCCAGTTAAAGTCCATTGTAAATAGGTAAGTAGTTCTCCATCTCTAAATCAGGGGAGTGGGGCAGACGGGAAATCTGGCAAATTTTGTGAAATGTCCCACTGGCAAATGGACTGCCTGACTCTAAATTGCAACTCTTGTATAAAGCCTTAGTATTTCATTTCTTCTTTCTTTGCTGAATCGTTTTAGTAGACTTGTAGATTGAATGGCAACCTGTTTCGATCTCTCAATTAATTTGTCATTCTTCTTCAAGTACCCCCCCCCCTCCACCCCCACTAACTCTTAACAAATATTACAACTCAATAATACAAAAAAGTAAAGAAATCCAAATACAAGTGCCCCATTATTATGGCATTCGGTTTTAGCTGTTAAAAACCAGTGAAACCACATTCAAAGAATATGTAACCTTCTCTGATTTGTAGACCATCCTCCCGCTCTCGCTTTGCCTGGGCTATGTATATATGTATCTCTGATTATTACCATTGCCAGATACCCTTTGAATGAGTACTTGTTATTTCTGAAGGAGTTATTTTCAGCCTTCTTGCATTACAAGATGAAAGAGCAACATGTATGCAAACGCAACCTGACGTTTGTCTGTTAACATAGTAAAAGTGCTGCACGTAAGGAGGCTTACACTATTGCCAATACAGTGCTATACAAAACCCAGTTAGTATAATATTTAAAAAAAATAGATTCTATGTATGCAAAGCATGGTTTTTGCATATAAGTGTCTACCGGTAGCTACCTGAACTGACATAGCCTCTGCATAACCATCACAATAAATGCTGCATACAAATGCAACTGCAACAGAGGACAGAAATGTTGCATACAGAGAGATCACAAGCGTGGCATGTAAACACATCCTGTACAACTACAGGAAATGCAGCCCATATAGACATAAATTCTGGACGTAAAAAGCAGAAGCTTATGGAACACAAGTGCTAAATGTAAACTTGGTATAAACACTTGGCATAAACACTACATTAACACAAAAAAACCTGTAATGGCACCAGCGGAGTTTATATCTCTGCTTGAATGTTCCTTTTTCTTCTATTCACAAACATTTCCAGAAGTACCCCCACAAAGCTACACTCCACCAGGCATACTTCTGAGAATGTCATGGGACACATCCTGTTGGGTGGGTCCTGCTCCCCCTCTGTGGAATTTTACATAGAGACAATTTTGCACAGAAGGAAATGATCCACCAAACGTTTTTGTTTGTTTGCCTCCACAGGAAAGCCCTCTCCCTAGACCCCCACAAAATGGGTGGGAAAGTATCAGATCGAGATTTCAAAATGTCCCACAAATGTATATGTTTATCAGCGTTCACAAACCTACAGGGTAAACCACTCATTGAAAAGCCCCCTTCCCACTCTGAGCGAGATTTACTCCTGTGGATTTCTCTACCCTGTTGGCGGACAAATCAACATTAGTAAATGCAGAAACCCTTCTAGGAATTCCTGGCCTGGGAGTCGAAAATGAAAGTATTGTTGACCATAAATGTTTGTTTATGACCCAAAATACCCATGTGAATTAGGCCCAATCTCTGCATGCAAATATAACTCAAAGACATACAGAAATGCTGCATGTATATTTAATTAAGAATTTGCTTTCAGTGTTTATTTTTGGCCATTCTGTTTTGTAAAAACTGGAGAAATCGTAGTTCAATTGTTTTTATTTTAGCAGAAAAGTGCTAAAAGATAAAACATCACTAGAAAAACACTTTTCACTTGAATTAAAATGTTCACAGCATTCATGAGCCCCATGCGTTCTAGGTATCAGCTGTCTATTGCTCATAGACATGGAGCACTAGTGATTCTCTATCCCTGTCATTCCTTTCTGCTCAGAGATACAACCCAGGAGTACTTTGTAGTAGTAAGAACTAGGGGAAAATAGGGGGAAATGTATAGTTAGACCTTTGTGGTATCTCCTAATCCCTTGAGCTTGACCATGGATACTAGTGGCTGTGGTTGGAGGTTTGGCCTTGGGGAACACCTTAGAACAGTGTCTTGTCCCAGAAGGTGTCCAGGTATTCGCCCAACTAGAAGGAAGTCAGTCATTTATTGTGCCCTCCTGCCTTGTGCCCTCCTGCCTTGTGCTCTCCTTTTCAAGGATCTTTTTTTGTTCGGACTGACAACCGGATGGCCCCGGCTTTGTCAACGCCAAGGTGTACCAGAGTTCCCAAGCTGGCATCTATGGCTCAAAGGATTGGGGATTGGGCAGAGCTCCATCTCTTGTACTTTGTGGATCATGTAACTCCTGCGGGGGGAGTATCTGTGTGCAGCTTGATTGAGTAGAGCTGTTCTCTCCTTCATCTCCAATTGCTCGAGTCTGACCATGTTTCAGGCTCTCTCTCTAGCGTAATCAGGTGTGCGATCCCGATGTGGCCTTGCACTCATCCATTTGGCACAAAAGTCTTATGTCAGCTTGTCATGGTTCATTTATTGTACTTATTCAACAACCAAGAGTAAGCAAAACATGCTAAATCTCTGCCATATTTTGAGCAGATCTATCAAACTGTGGCATGTTATTAGCAAATCAAAAACTGTTTTGAACCACCCATTTAACTTACGCCCACCCATCCCCTGCGTGGTGGATCTGTATAAAACCTGAGATACCTGCACTGGGTGTAACTTGCTAACTGCCCGCCACATTTCCTGCAAATTCATAAAACAGTGCCAACATTACTAGCAAATGAAAATGCCCATCTTTTAACTTCACCTCCTTTAACTTCTGACAATGTTTGTGCTTAACCATTAGACAGTGCCAAAGTTATTAGCAAATTAATAGTTTTCACTCCTACTTTTTTAACTGGTCCGCCATGATGGATCTGCATGAATTTGAGGTTTGCTAACTGTCTGACAAATTCTAAACATATCAAACTGGGCAGAGAATATAAGCAAATTAAAACGCCTTCTCAACTGACAAATTATCAAAAAGGTTAACTCTTTCAAAACCATGGTGCACTTTTTTTAAACACAGATATCTCAAAAACTACTGAGTGGATTTGCACCAAACATTAAAAGCACACTTTCTGAGTAAAGTTCACGTTTATTAACAAAACTACATATAGTTTTATCTTTCATTAAACCATTAAAGCTGGTTCTAAAAGACCCTTTTTATGCTTTTAGTGACTCCAGTATTTTCGTAGTTTTGCTTTTTTGGGGGAAAAAACAAAAATACAACGCAAACTGTGGGTTTTAAAAACCAGGGCTTAAAAAACAAAAATTATATTTTTGCAGGGCCTCTAGTGGAGAAACACTTGATTCTTTTGTGCTCTCACACTTTCCTCTCCACAAGATGTTACCGTGCTGCAGGCAAACAAAATGTCTTCCAGAATTGCTCTCAGTTGCAAGTCACTGTGTTCTGTAAGTGTAAGAAAGAATCCAATGAATCTAATCTAATGTCTTTGCAAATACAATCATTTCAACAAACAGTCAGAGGGAGAGGACAGGGAAGAATAGGGAGACAGAATGAACAGAGAAGATAAGGAGGTGGGAGGTCTGGGAGGAGCCAGAGGCCAGGAAAGGGAGAGTTTGCTTTACCTGGCGTACCTCATGTTTCAATTCTAATCAATTGAGGAATGGAAAGAAGATTGTCTGAATTTGTCCAAAGTTAAGCCCATAGTGGCAAAAAGAAGTTTATTTCATCTTGCTCCTGCTGCAGGACATTTTCTGACAACCCTTTACCTGGAAGGATGGGGTATTGCACTGCTGTGGTAAATGTAGATGCTTCCTCAGCATCCCTCTTTCTCTTTTCAACATTAATGCCAAGCATTAAGATGCTTGTGCATCAAAGATGTGCCGAAGCTGTTCTTGCCTCGTTCCCCCTCCTCAGCTTTTTTTTAATCACACAATGGGTGTGGCATACTAGAAGGTAAGTTTTGTTTCTACCCAGGTGGTATATAAAACGAAATGCCACACTGTTGATTTATGTGGTGAAAAGTTCTTCAGGTCAATCTTCTCCATGTTCCTCTGGATTCCCTCCCTCATGTTCCTGAACAGAAGCCATTATAAAGGAGAAAAAAGTTTTGATTCCCCAAAAAAGGAAAGCACATCAAAAAGCTCACCTGTGGCAAAGAGTGTAAGATATGTGCAAAAAGGTCAAGAGCTACTTGAATGTGGAACTATACATTCACAGGAACCAATAAAATCTCTTTAATGGTCTACAAGGGTTTGTGGATCCTTCATGGATCTCTGGAAATAGTCATGGTTGTATTGGGGCACGTACTGGAACTGTGCTACCAGGATGCCAAAAAGGCTTAAAACTTTCATATGTACCTCTACAGTTTTTGAGTTTTAAATCCCACTTATGAAAACCCTACTCTCAAACAATAAAAAGCAATTTATTTGCTTGGCGAATACTTTAAAACAAATGTTTTCCCTTTTTGGATTCAATACAGAAGTCTTGCCTTTCTGATCTCGTGAGAGCTGTAAAGACAGAAAGAGAACAGCAACACCTTACCATTATTTCTAATGGTGTTACAAAGGAGCCATGGTTAAACAATTCACATTACGTTAAAAAAAAAAAACAGGTCCATAGGCACTAGAAACAAGGATCTCACCCTTTGAAGGACCCCATTTTATCTTTGTTCCTTGTGAGTGAGAGAAGGAAACTTCAGGTGTGAGCAGTACGGCATCCCAGACTGGATAAAGCCAGGAAGCAGCAGGAACAACTCAAGCCCAAACGTCTGCTGAGGGATAGCAAGGTGAAGATATTGTGGAGGTGTCAACAACATGAAGGGCTCATGAGGCACCTCACTCAGTATAAGAATCTCTGGTATGGAATTATTTTTTACACGCCCCACAAATTAGAAGAAAATTAACATCCTAAAGGTCATGAACCCTTTATGCAAGCAAGTCTGAAGGACAGATTTCAGGGATGGAATCTAGTGGTATGACAAAAAACCTTAAAGTAATACACTTAAATATGTTCTCCAGAATGGAGATGCAGTGGCAGCAATGGGAGAAGGAATCCATGCCACTTGAAGTCACTCCAAACCACACATGAGAAACATGACCACAGGTACATGACCACAGGTACATGACCACAGGTTACAGATGCACTCCATGTGCTGCAATCAATGCAAGGAGATCATTTGTTCGGGGAACATAGCAGATATGTAATCTTGTAGGCAAGGAACCCACACACATTAAAGTATTATAAGGACTTCCTCCAAAGTTAAAAAAAGTTAAGATGAGCTTAATCATAATTTAGGAAAACAGTTTACAAAAGTTTAGCAAAAAGAATGTAATTAGTTACAACTATTCGACACTCCCCGAAAAAATGAGGTTGGTTGCATGTAGTGGGCTGAGTACAGGACCTCTGCATATGGTGTAAGGCTCTATGCAGCGGGAGTTGCCTGCTTGTGCCATATGAGGACTTTGGGCAACCCTCACTGCATCAGAGGTTTGCCGCAGGGCCTGCAGCTAAGCCCTGCTGCGCAAGGTCAAAGGCCATGCGCTGCAGGCTTGACTGTCTGCACCAGGCTGGGTGCAAGGCCTTTCTGGCCAGGCCTGTAGTCATCCTATGCTGCATACAGCCCAAGTCCAAGAGCTGTAGGGGTAGGTTACCTGCCCACAACAGGTACGGCGAATGGCCTTAGTGATGCTTAGCAGGGCGTCAGCCAACCACCTGTGAAGGGTGGAGCAGAAGGCCTGGCCCACCCTGTTGCACATGACCATGGCCAAAGGCTGTCCACAGAGAAGGTAGGCTGCCCACTGAAGGTGGGTTTTCAGAGCCTGGCCAGATGTTGGTCACCTGTGGAGAATCGGGCACAGGGTCTGACCAGATAACTCCAGTGCGAGTTGGATATGAGGCCTTGCCATACGTCATGTCCTGCAGCCAACCCCTGCTTCACATGACTAAAGGCTATGTGCTGTAGGGGTTGGCTGCCCACAACAGGTTGTACTCGGAGCTTGCACCCAGTTCTCATTGTACACAACCAAAGTGCTTGTACAATGGCAGTTAGCCACAAGCAGAGGTTGAGGTCCAAAAAAACAGGTCCAAGTGGAATATGATCACAACCCCATAGATGGTTAAAGTTATGGCTACTTTTGCTTATGAAACTATTACATATGCTTAAAAAACTTTGAACTTTACTGGGAAAAAACCCAGCAAAAATAAAGGTATGTTTACAAAATATAGCCTAAAAACCACTGAAATTCATCAGTCATGGTTTGTAAACTAACCATAACTTGTGCCCGATCATGCAGTGTTTATGACCTCACATATTACATCAGTCATGACATGGTAAATGACATTATTCCTGACATATCAAATGACACAATTGGTAACATCACTGGCTGATGTGCACTAGGGGTGAGAACAAGAAGTATTTTCTGGAAGAAAGTACCTTTCATATGGCACACTTGAATAACCTGAGGAAACGACTGAAAGATCCCAAATATAAAACCAGTCCAGAAAAATGGACAGCCTTCCTAAATTGGCAAGAAGAAGCCATGAAACAAAAACAGAAGTCTCTGGTGCAGGTACTGAAAGACACCCACAACAAACTGAGACAGCAAACCAGCCACTTTAGGAACAAAATTAGGGCTTGCACCCCTACTCCGCAACATCCTCCTTATTTATTTGCCCAAATGACTATTGATATTCCAGAAGCGATACAGGAGGATGTACTAGGTATGTTGAACTTACCCATACAGGAAGTTAATGCTGGGGATGTTGTGTCGGTAGCACCTGAATATGGAGTAGTGTCGGTCAAAGGGCCATCAGGAGTGGCATAGGCAAACACCATGCAGGCGAGCTTGGCGAGCTTGCCAAGTGGCAGCATGAAAATGCTTAAGAATGAGAAGCTAACATGACAACATCCCTGATGTACTCTCTCAGAAACCATCAGTTCTGAAGCACCACATCGGTCAGGCTTGCAGCCCGACTACCCTGTGGAATAGTGTACGGGTGACTGCAGGACGAAGGGCAAGAGAGATCAAAAGTGTGCTTTGTCTCCAACAACAGACACACTATGTCAGCTAGTGATGACCCAAGTGACTTTTCATATATCCAACCAGGTACCCTCCTACCCTGTCAGAGTACTCATCCATGCATTAGGGTGGCGTGTCACCATCTATGTTCCCTGGTCCTCACCTGACCTTCTAAACATCATCCAGAAATTAGTTGGCAAACTACAGACATTTCGGAATTGGCTTCACTCGCAAATCATTGTGCTCTATACAAGGGTCTAAGAAGCCACAGAATCGAATCTAATGTCTTTACAAAAGCAATGATTCCATCAAACGGCCAGAGGGGGGGACAAGGAGGAAGTGGGAGACTGAATGGGGAGAGCAGGGAAGTATGAGAGGAGTCAGGGGCTGGGAAAGGGAGAGATTGCTCCACCTGGCAGCACCTTATGTTTCAATTGTCATCAACTGAGGCATTCGAAATGAGATCGCCCAAATGTTCCCTGAGCTTGCATGAACAGCCAGATGAAAATGATTACCCTTCTCCCCTAGCGACTCAGTGCTGGGCTTAAGGGGAGCTGACTGCCCTGTACACACTCTGATCCCTGTATATCAGAAATAGCCTGTAGGAGGCTGGCTTAGTATATGGTGCACTCCTATTTAATTGATGCACCTTGCACTAATCCAGATAACCCTTATGGTGGTTTTAGTGGTCTTTGATAACTTTTGAAAGCTCTTTAAGCGGTAGCTGTGGAGAGCAGCCTTCAGGCTTATCTTGAAGGAGTGTAAAGCAGCTTGTTTTACCAGTTTATTCTGTAGTGTAGGATAACTGAAAAGATACCACACAGTGTGTATACAAAAATACTTCTATTTATGACACAACCCTCACTAACACATTGGTATATCTCCTACCTGGAGATATCAACACAATACACAACAATACTTGAAAAGCAATCAGGTAAGTAGCACAAAATACAGTGGTCTCCAGGAGAAGACCAAACCATATACTAAAAAATTGGAATGCAAACTCCAAGGGAGAATGGGACATGGACCAGAGGACCCAGAGGAGCAGGGGACACAAGGAACCACCCAAGGTAAGAACCTAGGAACCCCACGGAGGCTGTGTGCCAAGGGCTCCCTAAACTGGCTCAAACTGGAGTATGCAAGTAGGCACCAAATGTGCCATTCAAAGCAGTCTGGTGGTGCTGGAAAGTGCCCCCCACCCCAGCCCAATACACTAAGTCCTGTCTGGGAGGTGGTCACACCTCCCTGTGACAGGAAACCTATTGTTCTATCTTCTCCTGCTCGAGCCTGGCTCAGCAGCAGGAGGGCAGAATCGGGTCTGTGGTCGGCAGCAGCACTAGCTTGCTGTCACACCGTTAAAGGCTGTTACAGGGAGTACAAGGGGGTAACCCAAGGGAGCCCCCCCAGTACATGGGATCATACTTCCAGCACTGGAATCGGTGTTGGGGTATGATTCCAACATGTTTGATACCAAACATGACTTGGTTTGGTGCAGCCACTATATAGTTTTACATCTCGTAATGACTGATATCCACTATATGTATTAAAATAGCTGACCACACTTACAAAGCCTGAAGCATCTACTGTAGGGGTGCCGTACGTATGCAGGGGCACCCTCACACTTATAACCAAGCACCCTGCCCTCAGGAGTGAAGAGCCTGCCATAGGGGTGACATAGGTTTTAAGTGTACGGACCTCAGATATAAGAAAACTTATTTGTCATGAGAGGTGCAAGCACCAACTCACACAGGCTGCAATGGCAGGCCTGTAGTCACAGTTTAAGTGGACTCCCATGGGTGGCACAATACGTGCTGCAGCTCATGGGAGACCCCTAGTGTACCTATGCCCTGGGTACCCTTGTACCACATACTAGGGACTTACAAGGATACACCAGTGGCCAATTGTGGAGGTACAAAAGTTCTTACCATGATCAATTTAAGGAAAAAAGCACAGTGACTTAGGTCCTGATTCGCAGTATAACAGCAGACTAAGTCAAAAACACACTGACATCAGGCTAAAAGTGGGGGTAACCATGCTAGAAGGATCCTACTTTCCTACATAGCCGCACTATGTCTCATTAACGGAGAGCCTATTTTTTACACAACTATTTTTCAAACTTAAGATTTCTAGAGTATGAATTTGTGTTTTGCTGTTATTCCACAAGCTTGCTCGACTGAGCTGTGCTGGGGAAGATTCAGGCTTGTTTTTTCGACAAAGCCTAATTTAAATTTGGCAATTGTTGGACTGAATGCTGCCCGCTGCATGGCAACCCAAATTAATTTGAATGTGCTTCCCTCAGAAAGTGACACTGCAAAGAGTTCTGGAAATAAGAACCCTCCCTTAAAGAATTGCTCTGCAGCAAGGGCAGTTCTAGGCTTTTGAAGCCCCAATATACGGCACTAGAAACTGCACAAAGCATGAGCAAATATATGACCCATGGCGAGCTCATTCTAACATTGAATCAGTGTAAAGCTTATAGATGTGCTGCCTGGATTTTAATGCACATTTCACTTCTTTGAATGTGTGAAACGCCATCATGCGAACCAATTGCTCAGGTTAGGTGTCCTGACGTAACTGTAGTGATCTGCTGGACACGTTCTAGTGTTCCATCTTATGCCCTATGTAACCAGCCACTCCCAGAGAGTTGGCCTCTACGCTCACCCCACACCCATCCATCTAAGGTGTCACTGGTCAGGGGACCCTGCCAATAAAAGGGGCCGGGCGCACGTGCCCTGGGCCAGTTCCAGTTACCATACACTGTGTCTGTGTGGTCTATAGTGTTGCATGAAAGCCTAGGGCCCTAAACATTACAGTAATGTACCTTCCGAAATGCCATAAGTGTCATAATAACTCTACCCTGAATGTCCTGCTATTACTTTTGCAGTTGAAAACAAAGTTTGACAATAACAATAAGATAGATCATTTTAACAGTCTTCTCATGTAATATACTTCCAAAAAACGGTAGTGATAATCCTGTGTAAGTACATTTGATGCGTAGTACTGTGGAAACTGACCCTTGTGGAACATCGAAAGGAAACTTGCAAAAAAGTATGGAGTTGTATTTTCACAAACGTTGTGCTTACAAGATTTTGTGCACGTGCAAATGTGTTCTGGAATAGGTCAATGGTTAAACACATAAACTATGCCCTGGAAATCATTTTTGAATTGAATGTGGTCACAATGTATGCAAACTTGTTTCTGCAGAAAAATGTAATATCTTCAGCAAAACAAACTTTAATGTAATCATACGCTGTATTATCATTCCAGTTACTAACATTTCAAGAGTATGACGCCTTCAAATGCAGATTTTGAAGATGCTACCCATTGTACACATATGGCGCACAACTTCGCAGTTTCTTTTTAATTTGCAACTTTTAGCTTACAATTTTATTTAAATTGGCAAAAGACGAATTGCATGTTTTTGCTCAACCCTACTAAAAAAGTAGTAAATGCAGGGATGTAGTAGAAAATATTCTGTGCTTTCACTTTTACTCCCAAATATGATCAAAAGGTAATACACCGAACAGAATTTACCTAGCGAAATCAAGATACATATTAGGAGGAAAGGTTTGTGTTAAAGAAGACAAGAAACTCATACTTGCCTTTTTACACACTTTCCAGAGCGCCGCTGGTTGAGGATGAAATGAATATTGGTGGGTAAGTGTATAAATCATAATCATGTTTTTTTAATGTCAATGTCATCAAAGTCTATGAGGATCAATCCTGGAGTGAACAGGTGAGTGTCAATGAGAAGGTAGTAGCAGTATGTGAGTGAAGTACCTCTAGCATTAGATGGAGGTAACAATGAGCTGCAGTAGCTGAGTACAAGTTTCCCATTGACACATCTTCCTGCGTTTCTGTATCTTTAATCTACCTAAGACTTGCAATCCCAGTTTGGGCTCTATGATTTATTCAGAATTTTTCAAGGTGTGTCTCATTTTGCAATTAAGGGAGTCATCACATCACATGTTGCTTATGATGAAAGAAGGGCGTGGCAATTTTCAGAAGGCGCTTTTGGGGGAACATGATAGAAGAGGGTTACTTGCACATTTGTTTAAATTACAGCAGTTCAAAGCAGGCTTGTTCTTGGTAAACAAAACATGGTTTAGGTTGCATTACAGCAGGCTTCAAATGCCTCCTGGGAAAGAAAGAGTTGCATTTGATCCATGAACAGAATGTAACTTGTTTTGGTTTGATTCTGGGGTCTATGCTTTGCAAAATTAGAGGTATTTTACCATATTGGATCTGTCAGCAAATCTAGATATTTGTATTCTGGTCAGTGGATAAGGAGTATTGTGAGGCCAACGTTTTAAGAAATGCTGATCCTCTTACAGCATGCTGGCGTTTCATACTTTGCTGAAGATGAATTTGATACTTGCTGAACCTCAACATCTTTTTTTTCTGTTTTTGTTCCTCCGTTTTGAAAATCACCAAGGATTCTGGCAAGGCCATTCTATTTTTTTTTGTGCAAAATCCTAAGGGCCTCATTCTAAGTCTTTCAAGAATACTGTGTGGTAACATCGCCCTGGGGCAAGATCTGTTGCTACATCTTGTGGTAATTTTACTGCAGAATAGGGACTAACGCATGGATTCCGTTTCATCACCCCGACATCCGCAGTTTTGCCACTCCACATTGGCTTTCAATGAGTTAATTCCTCCACAATACATCTGGAGGAATTTGTGTGGTGAAAAACTCTGGGAGTGCAGTCATTTCTCAAAACCTGGAACTGCAATCAGGAGCAAGCATTCTCGATTTTTAATGGCATTTGGTGGTGAAGACCTGTGTGTTTTTTTCCAAGTAACAACTCCTAACACACTGTCAAGGGAAGTGAAGAGTCTGGTTACACAGCCCTATCCAGGCTGAAATGTACCATGGCTCATTTACAGGAAATATACTAAGTGCCACGCTGTTGCCAGTTAAGAAGCACAACAAATGAACTAAACTTGGTGTGATTAAAAGACGCCCATGACTTATCTTGAATTCCTAAAATAAAAGGTAACAGCTGGGATGACTGTATGAACATTATTGCAAGTTGCTTTTCCCAACAATGGCCTAGGGTCCAGGTCCTCAGAGTGCATGACTCCACCTAATGTGTCATCTCCACCGCCATGCTTTCCTCAATGTACTTTGAACATGAGATTTACGAGTGAACGCAAACCTCACGGGAGTTGCCTAAACTTTCCTTTTTCATGAAAGTGGGGGCCATTTGAAAGAGGCCCTTAGTTTACTTCAGGTGTTAGAAGTGACAGCAGTGAAGATGGGGGATTTCAGTTTATAACGCCAAGCTGTAGACCACTCAATTAAACATTTTTTTGGGCACGCCTCCTTGCCAATCGAAGAGCCTCTATGGGAACATTACTCTTTGTTCTCTTGTTCTCATGTGTTTCATCAGTGCAGGCATCAGCCTGTCTTTCCTGTTGAAAAACAAGTGCCTGGAAGCCCCAAAGAGCAGTGCTTGGTGCCTATGGTGACATGTTCACTAGAAAGACTGTTATCATGATGAGGAATCCGCAGTTAGAGTATCCATTCGAAAGAGCATTACCATAGGTAAGTAACTTGCTCTTCTGATTAATACTTCTAACTGGAGATTCCTTATCTTCTGAATAGATACCCACATAGTACCCACCAAATGGTGTGTGTCTGAGGAGCGGACTTTATACCATGAAGTCCTGCAGGACCAAAAGAGCAAATTGTCTCTCATTGCAGACCTGAGAATCATAGCCAATAGTATCTGGTAAAGGTGTGAATGGAAATACTTGTAGCAGCCTAGCAGATGTCCAGCATTGGAAAACACTACCCAAAGCTGTTGTGGTGCCCTTGACTCTAGTGGAATGAGACCAAAGATGCCCAGAAGGGGTCTTCCAGACCAAGCCAAAGTACATCTTAATATAGAGGAATATCCATCTTGATAAGGCTCGTTTCTAAATTGCCCTGCCCTTCTTTGTACTGACAAATCGAATAAAGAGTTAGTCATCCACTCTGTGTTCCTTAGTCCGATCTGCATAGAGACGAAGGGCTCTTTTCTGATCCAACCGATAAAACCTCTCCTCCTCCTTAGGTGAGAAGTGATGGATTAGCCCATATGAAAGGGCAACATCACTTTTGGAAGAAAGGCTGCGTGAGTCCTGAGTACTAATTTATTTGGGAAAAAGGTGGTATAAGGTGGCTGCACTGAGAGAGCTCACTGACATGGCATTCCAAAGTAATCAAGATGAGGAACACAGTCTTGAGGATCAGCAATCTCAGAGCGCAGCTGTGCATTGGTTCAAAAGGTGTGCACATCAAGAACATAAGGGCCAAATTAAGATCCCTCTGCGGCATAAGAAGAGGTACAAGGGCACTGGCAGCAGCCGCCTACCTAAAGTGGTAGGGCAGCCGCGGGTGGAAAGGGTGGTGGGCTGGGGAGGAGGGGAGAAATAAAATATAAGAATAATAAAAAAAGACTTACCTGCTGCCCCACTCCGATCCCGCTGACGCATGCATCGCTGTTCCTCTCGGTGGCCGGAAGGGGATGGGCCCTCAGGGCACAGGCTCTGCATCCAATCCGGGCGCTGCTCTCACAAGAGAGCAGTGCCAGGATTGGTCTGAGCAGCCTCGTTTGCCGCTCAGACGGTGCACTGGAGTATGTGCTGTTTCTCCAGCCTGGCTGTAACACAGCCAGGCTGGAGAAACATAAGTGCACATGTGTGTTTGGCCGGCCTCAGACGGCCGGCCAAACATGCATGCGCACTTATGAGTGCACTTTACTCCTCCCTGACATTTCCAGCCCAGCCCACCCTATACTTTTGTATTGCTGGGCTCAGACAGCATAAATAAAATGATAATAACATTGCGTTATTATCATTTTATTTATTGCGTGCTGGCACGGGCTGTTGGGCGACGCTCCTCCGCCATTACGGAGGAGCCGCCCCTGTGCAAGGGGAACATACAAATAAGCCCTTTCAAAAAAGCATCACAAAAGGTGACTTAAAGAGAGGCAAACACAAAAAGGTCAAAAGGGTGAAAAAGTGACAGTAAATGATGGTGCTTATGGCAAGACTTTACCTGCCTAAGGGCAGAACAAACAGAAGTACATCAGAAAGCTTAGCCTGAAGTGGATCAGCCGCACGTTCCTCAAATCGAGGTACAACTTTGCCCAATGGTCAAATCAGAAGATTGATTTGGTGGCTGAACATCACATAGCCAAAATAACCTACAACCTCTGCAGTTAGGTCAAAACCACTAGACTGGTTCCTCTGACTCTGCATGCATTTGTGGTTTGCATGAAGGACACTGCCCTTTTGTTGGGGCCACATATTTTCCTGAAGCAGAGGCTAGCTGCAAAGGCTATTCAACTCAGAATACCGAACCCCCTGAGCCCAGACCAATGCTACCCAGATGATATGAGCCTGGTCTCCCCTGATCTTGTTCAGAACTCTTGAAGCAGTGGCAAGGGTGAAAGTACATAAAGGATCTAGAGTCTCTCAGAAGATGGAATGTGCCTCCTAACATGTTCTGAAGTGAGAATTCCAGAGGGCAAAATGAGAGTGTTGCCGCAGTGGCGAAAAGATCCACCCAAGGCATGCCTGAACAGCCTTATACACATTGAACCACCTCCAGATGCAGATGCCACTCATAAGGGTTAGATGACCTCTGTTGAGCTCGTCGCCCAATGCATGAAGAAAGCCCACTAGGTGACAGATCTTTAGGAGAATCCCTTCAAGTTTCAGCCAACTCCAGAGTCTCAGCAGCTCCTGGCCCCGCATATGTGACCCTATTCTGTCTTGCTTGTTAAAGTACCCCATGGTGGCCGTGTTGTCTGTCAGAACCTAAAAGGTTTTCCCTGATGCAGGACGGAAAGGCATGAGGGCCAAGCAGATGGCATGCAGCTAAGAAGTTGACATGGTGCCTCTGTTCCACAGGACACTAGAGGCCTCTGATTTCCACCTTCTAGGTTACTCCACTGACACAGAGAGGAGATCTGTCATCACCATTGGCTTTCTGTGGGGATGGGAAAATTGTCTACTGCACATCAAGTTGAAATTCTTTTTCCACCATTCAAGGTCCGAGGCTGTCTTGTCTGAAATATGGATGTTGTCCGAAAGGCACCCAAAGTCCTGCATCCACTGAAGGAGAAGGTTCCAGTGCAGAGCTGGCAAGTGCCAACGGGCGTGATGCACTAGCAAAATGCACGAGGCCAGGGGACCAAGAAGCCTATGTACAGTCTGGGCTGCAACATAAGAACAAGATAGAAACTTTGGGCTCCCGTCCTGAATGCCCCGGATAACTCTGGCAGCAGAAAGGCTTTGAAAGTCACAGTGTCTGGGATGGCCTGTGTAAAAGGTATCATCTGTACCAGCTGAAGATGGGATTTCAGTTCGTTGAAAGAGAACTCAAGGGAGGACAGCAATGAAACTGTCGTCATTAGGTGGTCTGTGGCCTTCTTGGGCCAGGGTGAAGGTATGGGAATTCATATTTTTCCAACCTGTGAAGATGGGCCACGACCATCCCCATCGTGGGCATCCACGGTTGAGTAATGTCAAAGGGCAGGATGGTACACTGATAGTGTTCTTACTCCACCATAAAGCAGAAAGCACCTGTGGGACTGTAGAATGTATCTAAAGATCAAATGTACCTTCTGTAATGCTATTTTTAGTAGATACCCTAACCGCAGATTTCACCTTAAGAATAATACCGGACTCCAGACTGGATCCTGCTTTTCAACTACACCATGCCCCAGCAGGGGGTGCCATCGAACTCTGCAACAGCTCTGCACCACTGCAGAAGTAATGGCATAGAGCTGCATATAGACGCCACTCCTACAACTGTCAGTTTTGAATTGCACTCTTTAGTGCCTTCAGATATAAACTAGTTATGACGATTTGGAGGGAACAGTGTGCTGCAACTAACTTGGAACATTTTTTAACAGATGCAGAAGGCCATACCACAGAATGTAGAGGCGGGAGTGTGGTGAGGAATCTGCAGTTAGAGTATCCACCAGAAAGCACATTATCAAAGGTAAGTAATTTAGGGGCATATTTACGAGCCCCAGTACGTCGCTCTTTGACTCGCCATGTGGGGCAAGAGCGACACAATACAAAAAAAAGATTTCTGAAAACATTGCAAGGCCTCTTTGCGCGGCCCTGCGTAGCTTAATAAATTTCGAGTAATGAAAAGCAGCACAAATCGCTGCGTTGCATTACTCTGCACCAGGGAGGTGTTTCTATGGGTGATGATTGGGAATTCCAACGCAACATCCATGGATTTTGACGCATTCCCAGGAGAGGTGTAATGAAGAGAAATATCTTTACTTCTTCTCATTTTTTCCTCTATGTGTGCTGCAGCACACATAGAAGGAGGAAAAACCTTGTCAGGATTGTTTTTGTGCAGGAAGGTGTGCCTTCCTGCACAAAAACAAATGTGCATGCAACCCAGGCACCCTTACACCATGATGCAAGGGTGTCTGCATTGGTGCTAGGCAGCCTATGGTGCGCCAGCGCAAGGGAAAGGACAGGAATGCGTCGTACTCTTTTGAATACAGTGCATTCCTGCCCTTTCGCTGTCATGCAGCGCAGAAAGGTGACTTTCTGCTCTGCGGGACTTTTTTGTAAATGTGCCCTTCAGTCTTTTGAAGGATACTTTTAAATGCAGAGTCCTCATCTTTAGAATAGATAACCAAGCAGTACCTCCCAAAAGGTGGACGATCTGAGGACTGGACTCGTACAAAAAAGTCCTGCACAACCGAGCAGGCAAAATGGCCTGCTCTGCTGACCCGTCTAGGCAGTAGTGCTTGGTGAATGTGTGCGCGGATGCCCATATAGTGGCCTGGCAGATATCAAGCACAGTAACAACTCTCACGAACATCATCATAGCAGATTTGACTCAGGTGGAGTGAGCTTGATGGCCCTGAAAGTAGTTCCTCCAGGGCCAAGGCATACCATGTCCTTATGCACAGGACAATCCACCTGCAAAGGGTATGTTTCTGCACTGCCTTCACCTTCTTGGCACCAGAATGGCCTTTTTTTAAAAAAAACTTTATTTTCCAATATGTAACACATACAAATTTTACATATAAGTCACCTCGTTCATCATGTCGTAAAGAATCACTTCGCAAGTTCTACATGTCAATCTTGGTAGGTCAATACAGTTGTAGTTGGCACGTCTAACACAATGAATCATCGTAACAATAGATATCTTATTCAAGAAGTCTTGCCTCTAGCCCAACTCCCGTTTATGCCTCAGATGCGTAGGATACCTACTCCCAAATTACCTGAAGCATAGGAACATTGCAGGACAACATCACAATTTGTCGCCCTCAGCGTATATGTTTATGTTTCTGATACAATCATCCCACTCCCTCAGACACAATACCACTTTCTGAGTGGGAGTTTGAGGCCTGCTTGGTTGCTTCCAGATATGTCCGGAATGGTCCCCATATATCCCTGGGGCGGGATGTAGAGGGCATGATACTGGCATAAGTCTCTGCATTAACATTGCAATAAGCTAAACTGCGCAGCCAGTCCTGTACTTTGGGTACTGTTTTCCTACCCCAGTGTATAGCAACCTCCCTTTTGGCCAGCAGGAGTCCTAGCGATGCAAAGCGTCTGACCCCCTTTGGAAAGTTCACTGTGTACCCCAGCAGCGCAATCTCTGGAATAGGATTGAGAGGCAAGCCAATCATCCTCCCAAGGGTAGAGTGGACGTCGACCCAGTAAGTCTGTAATCGGGGGCAAGTCCATGCCACGTGTATGAAGTCGGCGTGAGGTGCAGCGCATTTTAAACATGTATGCGGCCTAGATGCATCTATCCTGTGTGCTTTGGCAGGTGTAAAATAGGCACGACGAAGAAATTTAAAATGAAGCAGCTTGTGCCTGCTGTTAAGGGAGATTTCTTTGGTGGCCACACAGCATTTGGACCATTGTACATCTGTTATTGGACCGTCTACGTCTGCTTCCCAGTCTTGCCGGAGCTTGCCGTCACACACCGGTCTCATATTGGCGCTAGCTTTATACATTTTAGAAATGAGACGCACTCCGTCAGTGTTCTCTATCACTAGTGTGAGTGGGGGAAACGATTCTGGTTCAATTGGAAACGCGGGGAGCGTCGCCCGCAGGGCCGATCGCATTCGGGTCATAAAAAATTGAGTCATAAAACTGCTGTCAGTAAACCGTGTATCGTCGTCTATTGAAAATACATGTCCCTCAGGATATAAATCCCCTATTTTGACAACGTCTAAGGTAGCCAGTGTGCGCTGCACCAGGCCTTCCCCAGCAATTGGGAACCACCTAGCCCTTGGCAGAGGAAGGGCGGATGAGTATAGGGTCATAGCGCCGGTGAGCTTTCTCAATTTTCCCCACGCCCAGCTGGTGGTAGACACCATTTGTATGTCGTGCGGGTCGCGAGGGAAGCCCCTAGGAAGTACTGTGGACAGCCGATCAGGAAGAACGAGATCCGCCTCTGGTCGCAGAAACGGTATTCTTGCGTCTGGGTGGAACCACGCGTGCGCATAGCGACATTGTGCCACTAAATAATATAATTGTAAGTCCGGCACGTTGTACCCTCCCCTGTTGTATGGGAGTGTGAGGATTGCCCAGTGGACACGTGGCTGCTTTCCACCCCAAATCAGTCGAGTGAGGTGCGATCGCAATGTCCGAAAGAAACCGTCAGTGAGAGGTATGGGGATGTTATTGAAGAGATATAGGAATTTGGGTAGTATGACCATCTTTGGAATTGCTACCCGCCCCGCTAGTGACAATGGTACCCTCAGCCATCGTTCCACCTGTGTCTCTAAAGTATGAACTGCCTGCCCGTAGTTTAAGCGTATAATTTGTGTGGTGTCTAAGTGGATATGGATCCCGAGATATTTTACCGAATCGGAACACCATTCAAGGGGATACTCGCATTCCCACTGTGCAGTGCTCGTGGTTAAGGGAAAAATAATGGACTTATGCCAGTTTATGCCCAGCCCGGAGAATCTGCCAAATCGAAGAATTTCCCTAATGAGCGGCGCTAAATTGGTTTGGAGTTCCCGGACGTATAGAATGGTATCGTCTGCATAGAGGGAAACAAGGAGAGGGCCGGTGTTAAACTGTAATCCTCGGTGCAGGTGGCGTTCTTGGAAATGCCGAATCAGCGGGTCCATTGCTAATATGAACAAAAGTGGAGACAAGGGACAGCCCTGTCTAGTCCCACGGAAAAGCTCAAAGGGTCTGGACAGTGTGCCATTTAAGCGAAGTCTTGCCGTGGGTCTGCTGTAAAGTAGTGTAGTAGTGGCAATGAAACCCAATGGCATGCCCATACGTTTCATCACTGCAAGAAAAAATGGCCACTCCAAGGAGTCGAAGGCTTTCTCCGCATCTAATAGTATCGCGGCCGCCGGGGTTTCCGGATTGATTCTGTGAAGGACTGCGAACAGTGTCCGAAGGTTCAAGGAGGTGGACCGGTGGGGCACAAAGCCGGACTGCACTGGGGAGATAATATACTCCATTAATTGAGACAGCCGATTCGCAATGACTTTGGCTAATATTTTGTAATCTAAATTTAACAGGGATAGCGGACGATATGACTCACAGAGCGTAGGGTCTTTGCCGGGTTTGGGGAGGAGGACAATGACAGCCTCGCGTAGTGTGGGGGGGGGGAGTACCTGTTTTTCCAATGCCTCCGCATAGACCTCAATTAGCTGCGGGCAAGAAGGTCCTTGTATTCTTTATAAAAATCCCCTGTAAAGCCATCTAGCCCAGGGGCTGTGGATCCTCGGATGGTGTCGATGGCGAGTGTGACGTCGGCCTCCGAGATGGGTTCCGCCAAGAAGTCCTGTATATGCCTCTCCAGGTAAACCAATGCGATCTCAGAGAGATAGTCATTCTGGGCTGTACTATCAGACCCCACCCTGGAAGTATACAGTGTGGTATAATAGTCTAGGAACTCGTCGCGAATATCGGAGGTAGTGGTGAGTGTGTGTCCAGCGGTGGAGTTGAGTTCAGTGATGTACGATTTGCTGTACGGCGGCCTCAACATTTGTGCTAGCACTCTCCCCGGTCTCTCCCCTTCCCCATAACGCCTGGCCGAGTGGTATTTCCCCAGGTACAATATCTCCCGGTCTGCAGTGTCTCTGTATTCAGACAGTAGGGCTAATCGTTTTGCCTGACCTGCAGGGTCCAGGGTCCCCATGGGGTCGGAGTCAAGTGTAGTGATGTCGCGTTCAATGCGTGCCATCATGTTGCAGAGGTCCCGGAGCACCCCAGCGTGTTTAGAGATACAAACACCCCTGATAACTGCCTTATAACCCTCCCATAATACCGCGTAGGAGCTCACGGAACCGGTGTTGATCTCGAAATAGTCTTCGATGGCTTCTCGTACTTCAGCCTTGAAAAGTTCATCATGTAGGGCCCGGCTAGGGAAGCGCCATTGTCGTTCATATCCCTCTGGCCGTGGGAGTTTCAAATGCAACACTATCGGGGAGTGATCAGAGTATGTCCTAGGGAGCGTCGTGAGTGAGTCGAACCAGTCTGTGAATTCGGGGGAGAGCAGCCAATAGACTATCCTGGTCCAGGTGTTATGCTGGCTCGAATAGTGAGTGTATTCAGTTAGAGTAGGGTTTCATTTCCGCCATATATCTGTAAGTGTGTGTTGCTCACAGAGGTCCCGTAGTGCTCGCTGCGCCCGTGGTTTGGTGCCCGGGGCCCGTGAGGTACTGTCAAGTCTAAGGTCAAATAGTAAGTTAAGGTCCCCTCCCAACAATAACTTGTGAGGTTCTTGTTTCGCTAGCTGGGCATTCAGCGCGTGGAAGAACTCAGGGGAGTCAGTGTTCGGGGCATAAACGTTAACCAGGGAGACCCTGTGGCCACTGAGGGAGCCAGTGTCAATGATGTATCTGCCCGCCGGGTCGCGGACAACATCACTGAGACTAAAGGGGACACGTTTGTGTATTAAAATGGCAGTGCCCCTTGCATAACTGCTGTAGTTGGCAAAGAACCTATGTGCGCCCCAGCTGGCACCGAATCGCGTTGCGTCTGTGGGGGGGAGGTGTGTTTCCTGCAAATAGGCTATGTCTACCTTGTGTCGAAGCAGGTAATGAATCACCTGTCGTCGTTTACGATTGTCATTGAGTCCCCGGACATTCCACGAAATCAGGGATAGGGCCGAGGGGCCTTCAACGTTACCCAGTCGTGCCATCAGAGAAGGGTGAACAGTCGAACTTGACAGAACAGCGATGAGTGCACAACATTGCTAGCGATATTGAACGAAGGTGCAAACTACAACTATTGCATCGAACAATCCAATCAACCCCCCTCCCCCACCCAGCCACCTTTCAACCTAAAGGAGGCCAAACCCCTGTAAGCAAACTGACAAGAAGTACAAATCTACTTTAAGCTTGACTGATGTTGCCCACGCATAGTACCCCAGTGTGAAGAAAAACAAACTCAAAGGATACACCATGGGGGGGGTGGCAACGCCGGGTCGAAAACCGGCCAAATGGCATAGTAATGCAAAATGAATAGCATTTTCCCAATTGTACACATTAGAATGATGGAAACCAAGCAAATGTGTTAACCAGTGCCTGAGTTGGAAAAGAGTTCTGCACTAGCATCCGAGCCGCTATGTGGCGGGGAAGGGAGGTTCCCTCCCGCGGAGGATTGATTGTTCCGTTGTTTATATGTACGACAGAATTCTTGAGCCTCGGCTGGAGTGTCAAATATTCAGGCCCTGCCATCTACATCAATTCTCAGTCTTGCAGGGTATAGCATGCCATATTTGAGGCCTAGGTTTTGCATAGTGGCCTTCACCCCATTAAATTTACGTCGGGCCTCCTGCACCATCGATGTGAAGTCTGGATACAAGGACAATTTTGACCCCTGCCAGTCTAAGTCTCCGCGCTCCCTAGCCAGCCTCAGCATTGTGTCACGGTCTCTGAAGTTCATGAGGCGTGCTATTATGGGGCTGGGAGGGAGACCAGGATTTGGTCTGGGGCCCAACGACCTATGGGCCCTCTCCACTACGAAACCAGCAGTAAAGGACTCTTTACCAAAAAGGTCAATGAGCAGATTTTCCAAGAAAAGGTCCATGCGGCCGGTGGCCGTCGTCTCCGGAACCCCCAGGATGCGGTCTTTGTTACGGCGACTGCGAGCCTCCAAATCCTTGTTTTTTATGGCGACTTCCTTGAGTATGCGTTCCACTCGCTCCAGTCTCTTGAGTGACTGCGCGGTCCCATCTTCAATGTCGGAGATGCAAGCCTCAGCCACATCCAGTCGTCGATCGTGAACCTGGATTTTAGCCCCCAGCCCTGCAATGTTCTTGTCTAGTGAATCAAAACGAGAGTCTAGGGCCTTAAATCCCGCCCTCATTTCTTGCAACATGGAAGCGGAGGCCGCAGCAGTGGTCGCGGCGTGATCCATGGCGTGTGTGTTGTCGGCCATTTCAGAGGATTCCAGAGGGGTTTAATCTGCCACTTTCTCGAAGGGGAGGGTTCTCTGTTTGGGATCTTTGCGGCCCATGCCGCACTAGGAGTTCCAGGGACCGATTGGGCGCAAGGTCTGAGCGCACGATGGTGGTCTTGAGATGCACTCCAATTTTAATGGGAAATGGGCAGTGGTGGGCTGTAGGACTCCAGCTGCGCAGGGTGTTCACTTAGAGATCTGCTTGTGTGACGCAAGATGTCGACCAGGGTGCCCACTGCCAGAATGGCGTCTCGTGGCCTTCTCCAGATTTCCGAAAGGTCTGATCGGAGATTTGTCGCAGGGACCAGGCTTGGAGGCTTTATCAAGTACCCACACCAGAATGGACTGTGGGGGGTCACAAAGCGTTTATACAGGTCCTCAATGGGAACCCCAAAAATCAGGCACCAGGTCAGTGCGTGCGCGCAGGGTTCTTCAAGTTGCAAAGCTCAGACGGCCAACTTTGATGTGATCTATGCAGGCGTGTAACTGTAGGCCTTTGAGGTGGGTATGCCCGATTTCAGTGCGGGGAAGGCCTCAGTCCGCCACGGGCACGAGGAGCTGAAGGGCCGATGCCTAGGCGGTCCGCGGCGTTCTCGCGGACAGTCACCCGCTCGGCGGGGCCCCCCCCCGGTCAGGAAACCGCTCCGCCGACGCCCGCACCCCCGACAGCGGTAGTAAGTGGGCCCTGTCCCCGCACACGATGCGTGATCTTGGAGGGGGCGCGAGGCCAGGTAGTGCGGTCGGGTGAGTCCAGAGTGGGGAACCGGGCAGGGGGGGGGTGGGCAAAGTCTCCGCCGAAGCGCGGACCCACCGCCACTTACCGCATCAGGGACGGGCCGCCCCCCCCCAGCGTCTGCGAGCCGATAAGGCCTCCCTCGCGCTCCGGTTCGGAAAATGCTCCAGGCCGCCCAGCCGTCGGCTCCTCCCAGGTCTGTCGTTTCGGGCCATATCTCCGCCGCTCAGGCTACTTTTCAGCAGGAATTCGGCTCCGCTGGTTCGGTGCACATTCCGCTGGCAGGCACTGTGGTTTTGGGGCGATATTCATTGCGTTTTTACGGGGGAAATGTCGATGAGCCGGATCGCCCTCCGGAGCTTCTCTACCAAGCGGCCATCTTAGCCGCCGGCTTGGCCACGCCCCTTGGCACCAGAATAGCCTTCACAGAGCTTGTCATTTACACAGTATTCCTTCATACACTGAATGTAAAAACGGAGGATTCTCCTTGGGTCAGTGCCGGTGGAGCCTCTCTTTAAATGGATGTGGTGTAGAGGAAAAGGCAGGAAGGGTGTGCTAGCACAGGGTTCTTATTCGTTCAATGCCTTCCATCCAAAGGATCATACCCGTTGTGGTTCTCAATCTCTTTTTATTACGAACTGAAATAAGAGTTCTTCGTTGGCTGTACCATTGAGTCTTTTAGTTCACAACTAAAGTTTCTCGCGTAACTTATTTTTTTCTTCTCTTCTTTTCCTAGGTCCTGGCACAAAGGTCCTCAGATTGCGAACTGAGGTATGGCTTCCACTACCCTCCAGTCATCCTCAAAATAACAAAGGTAAGTGTAAACCCCGTGGGTTATGTAAAGTACTGCTATCTTCAATTTCGTCTCTCTTATATCTGTATCTTTTCCTTCCCCCCCCCACTCCTTTATGTTGCTTGCCCCTCATTTTTTGTCTCTGTTTCGTTTCTGCACGACTCATAGGGGATCATAGTTTAGGCTGATGCACTTCCAAACCTTCCTGATTAGATCCCTGTTCCTACTCTGTTTTTTAAATAAATCACCTCAGAGGTATCAAACGTGCTTTTCAGCTTCAATTCTATGGTTTTTACAAAGCTTTCCTGTTTGGTTGGAGTTTCCCTTCTCCTTGGAGACCCGGCTCAACCAAAAAAAAAACTAATCTGAAAAGAAAACCAACCCCAAAAGGGGGCAGATATATAAAAAAACAAGCATTTGCAATGCAATTGGTCTTGCCTTTGGGACCTTATATGTATTTAGCTATGCAGCACATTAGCCTGGGTGCTGAAACATCTACTGTTCTTTAACATGGAGGGAAAGTAAGCACCAAACTGCGTGACACGCCAGGTATGGGAACACATGGACAGAAATATTGCCTTTTAGCTGGAAATGGTATAGTCCAAAGCTCTGTTTTTAATATAAAATCAGGGCTTTCGGTGGTCATAACACTGAAAATACAAGATTTGAAAAAAATATTATTGTCTACGGGTTCTCGTGGAAGACAATTTCTATGGACTGGAATCTAGAGAATGCTAAAGTGTTTCTGGTATTTTACTCACCTCTGCTGGTCGTTGTCTATCAAGAAAGTTAAATAGAGGCAGTTGCCAGAAAAATTAAAAAAAATAAAGTCCCTCAGCAGAAAGCAATTCTAGTATTTTACTGACCTCTACTGATCGTTTTCTATCAAGACAGTTAAATAGAGGCAGTTAAACAAGCAGAAAGCAATTCTGGTATTTTACTGACCTCTACTGGTCGTTTTATATCAAGACAGTTAAATAGAGGCAGTTGAACAGAAAAAAAAGTCCCTAAGTGTAAGCAGACAAGTCCTAGGGCTGATCTCCAGAGCCCACAAAGTACATACACATATAAGTATATACTAAAGTATATACAAGAGGTCTCGAATGATCGACCTAAAAATGTGTGCACTAGGTACAGTCTGATCGCTTGTCACTAAAACATACATTTTGAAAGCACTTGTTTTTATCTTAAGCACTAAATATTTTTTCACATTTTGCAGTGGCCTTTCTAATACTGTGTGTAATACAATTTTAAAATGATGATATACATATTCACAGTGTTTTGCGTCACAGGCTGGGACCTCAATGCACAATAATTACACAATTAACAATTTCCCATTTGGCAACCAGGATTCAAATCTGTGACACTCTGGTTACACAAACACAGATATCTGTAAATGACTGCATTAACCAATTGTGGTAACGTAACGTGAAAGAGTACATTTCCCACTGGCTTAACTTGCATTTATTTTTTCAGTTAAGGTGTGCATGTTATTTTATTCATAGTTACCTATCAGCGAAAGGTCAACAAAATAGTTTAAGACTATTTTGTTCCTTTTAGCCATGTCTCTGATAACACCACCACTCCCACTGGGCCCGCCCGTTGCACTCAGGAGCACAACACAGGAAGGGAGTAGCCAGAAAATTAAAATAGCCCCCCCCCCCACTTTGAAACCAAACCTCAGATTGCACCAAGCTAGCAAGCCAGATCCTCCAAAGAAGAGCTTCCTTGCCTTTTCCATCCAAGGATATATCCATTCATCCTTTCAACATTCCATCCATCACCTGATATCTACCATTTCACCTTTACATTCTGTCATCCATTCATTCATCCATCATTCTTTCACCATTCCATCCATCGGGCCATTTCTTCCTTCCATCAATCCATCCAACGTTTGACCCATCTACCCTTTGACCCACCCATCCCTCTTTTCAACCATTTACCCACTTATGCATTCTTTCACCCATATATGCATCCTTTCACCCTTCCACCCATCCTTTCATGCACCCATGCATCCTTTCACCCATCCACCTTTTCACCCATCCTTTCACCCACCCACACATTCTTTCTCCCATCCACACATCCTTTAAAAACATTAACCCTTCCACCCACCCATGCATCCTTTCACTCATCCACAAATCCTTTCACCAAACCACCTTTTCACCCACTGACACATTCTTTCACCAGCCACATTTCCATCCATCCTTTCACCCATCCACTTTTCACCCATCCTTTCACTCTTCATCTGCCCTTTCACATACTCACACATCTTTCACCCATCCACCCTTTCATCCCTTCACCCATCCTTTCACCCAACCATGCATCCTTTAAGCCATCCACCCATTCATCCTTTTAACCTTCCACCCTTTTCCCCTTTTATACAGACACATGGTTCACAATGCCCTTGCAACACAGTTACCTAGGTGAAAGGTCAACAAAACAGTTAAAGAACATGTTGTTCCTTTTAGCCACATCTCTTGACACCTACCACACTTACTGACAACGCCCCCACTGCACTCAGGACCACAGTTCCCACACTTTTTAGGCATCAAAACAGCTGGTTAATTAGCACCTGTGCAGTGCTCAATCTACCATTAGCGTGGCATCACAGCGCAGGGATGTAGTGAAACCCCGCTTTAGCAGCTACAGTGGGGTGTGGTTCTTTATGGGTCTCTTGTATCTGTAACATAATTAATGCTGGAATACAGAGTCAATAGAAGAACAGCAGGAGCAAGGATAAACAAAGTCTGGGTGAATAAAACGGGGTAGGAAAGAAGGAATATCAGAAGGAAGGGGGAAGAGAAGAAAGTATGGATGAATGAGTATGTGGATAAAAAAAGTGGTTGAAAGGATGAGTGAATGATAGCTGGATGGACAGGTGAAAGAATGGCAAAGTAAAGGGATGGGTGGATAGTGGATGGACAAGTGAAAGGATGGCAGCGTAAATGGATTGATTGATGCATGGATGGATAGGTGGATGGATGGATGAGTGAAAGGATGGGCGTATAAGTGAATGAATGGATGAGTAGCAGATTGGATGGAATGATGGATGAATGGCAGAGTGAATGGATCAATGGATGGAAGAGTTGATAGATGACAGAGTAGATGGATGGATGGCAGAGTAGATTGATGCATGGCAGAGTGGATGAGTGGATGGTTGGACAGCAGAGGGGATGGATAAATGGCAGATTGGATGGGTGTTGAAATGGATTGATGGAAGAGTTGATGGATGGATGAATTAAGGATGGATGGCAGAGTGAATGGATAGATGGCAGGATAGATAGAAGGATGGCATAGTGGGTGAATGGATGGATAACAGAGTGAGTGGATTGATCGATGAATGGCAGAGTGGATGGTAGAGTATATGACTGGGTGGATGGTAGAGAGGATGAATGTATGAATGACAGAGTGGATAGATGGATGGTTGAAGAATGGATGGCAGAGAGGATTGATGGATGGCAGAGTGGATGAATGGATGGATGGCTGAGTTGATGGATTGATGGATGAATGGCAGTGGCTGGATGGATGGCCGAGTGGATGGATAGATGGCAGAGTGGATGGGTAGATGGAAGGATGGATGGCTGGCAGAGTGTAGGGATGGGTGGATTGCAGAGTGGATGGATGGCTGAGTTGATGGATGGAGGGCAATGTGGATGGATGGCTGAGTGGATGATGGATGGATGGATGGCAGATTGTGTAGATGGATGGATGGATGGAATGGGGACAGACTGAATGATGAAAGAATGGATGACAGAATATAAAGATGAAATAGTGGATATCAGTAGGTGCATGGAAGGGTGAAAGAATTAATAGATAGGTGCATGGATGGAAGAGACAAGGAAGCTGTTCTAGGGAGGGTTCGCTCATTTGCTCTGCTTGTTTGGCATCAGCGCTTTAGTTCAAAGTGGGGGCTATGTACATTTTTTGGCTACTCCCTTTTCAAAGAGCCTATTGGTAGTTCTAGATATGATTTTTCCAACATTTCCGTCTAAGATCGGAATAATGTAGTTAAAGTAGTAGTGCGGGCATCAGATTGCTACTGGGTGTAACCCCCTGAAGGTGAGACACGTGCTAATCACAGTAAAAAAAAATCTCAGGACATTAATGCTTCAAGGGAAATAAAAGCTGAGTGCCTCAGGTTGGAATCTCGGTACCTCTAAAGCGCGTGCGTTGACTCACTTAGCTATTTCACTAAACTATAATATGCTCGAGAACTGCAGGTTACGTGTAGATGTCAGCAGTGAGTGCATTCATTCACCCGCTCTGCTATCTCAGTGAGATTCCAACAAATGACCTGCAGGTTGCACACTGGCCCTGCAGTATATAAATGCGGATGTAATCTCTGGCCCCCAGATAATATCCCCAGCCTCTCTACAATGTCTGGTTGGATACAATAAAAACCGGCGTAACCACGTTAATGTGGATAATCAGAAATGTAACGCTCGGGCATTTTGTCAGCTTTGATAATATATAAGCATAGAAGGAGCGCTATATTTTGGTGGCGGGTGAAGGGGGGGGTATGAGGCCTGAACGTGAGCTCGCTCTATCGCTTTTTAGTGCTTGAGAAGTCAGCCGTGCGTGAGGAGCACAGTACGAGTGAACCTCGAGCCTGATCCCGACTCAGCTCTCCCATTGCACCTCAAACCCGAGGGACTCAGCTATGCCCTTGTACCTTAGTCCTGATAGAGCCATCTCTGAGCGCACCTCAGCCCTTCACCTGGACCCTGACCAAACTCTGTGCTAATTCAGTCTCAGCTCTTTCCTTTCATTGCACCCTGTTGCGTCGGGATCAATATGATGAGGAGCCGACAGGCCTGATGACGGAGCGTGTCCCGGGTCCCCAAAAGAACGTCACTGTGACGCGGCATTGTGGAGGAGATCAGCGGGCCTCGACCTCTTTTATTATCTGTCCCCCCTGCACATGACTGCAGCAACAACCACCATAACAGTGCTGGGGGGGAAACTTGCCACCACCCCTCCCATATCGTACATGTTGGAACCCACCCTCGGCTCTTTCATTGCACCTCAACCATGGTTCAGTCAGCTCCATCAGTGCAACTCAACTCTGCAGTTCAGTCCTCATCCACGCTTGGCTCGCCCACTGCAGTCCAGCCTTGATCCAAATTCCCTCCTGCCACCTTAGTCTTGAGCCACACTCAGCTCTACCAATGCACCCCGTCCCCGCCCCTAATCCCACCTTAGCTCTGTGAGTTACATACACCCTGACTCTGGTGCAGCTCTGCCAGGGTACCCCAAACTCCTTCCAACTTGATGGTTCCAGTGTCTAATAACAATGTGTATTCGGACCCGGCTCTGCCCGTGCATTTCAACCCTGACCCATGCTTTTCAACTGTACTTCGCTGTCCCATTCCTGTCCTTAAAACCAATGTAACCTTACTAACAGCGCGCTTAGCACATAACTTTCCCTCCCAAAGTATCCAGTGCCCGGGTTCCAGGTGCATAAATGGCGCTCTAATTTGGCAAAAAGGCAATATGTTGGCGCTTATAAATCACTGACATTAAGTGAAGGTGCATAGTAAGTATACATTGTTTCGCTCATCACGCGCCAGTGGGATGGCAAACATAGTCGCTATACGCTCATCGCATTCGCAGCTTTCTTATCCTCCTTGGTAGGTAAATCGAAATACTATACATTGTGTCCTGGTAAAATGTTATTTATAATGCTTAGAAACAGCGTGTTTGTTAAAAAGCGCTAGTTGTGTAAAAAGCCTTAGTCTGCTTTGCCAGGTCACCTCAACCCTGCTAGCAGGCCCCCTGCTGTTCTAGTACACATTGTGCTCCCAGTGGGTGGTGGCCCCAGACTGTCCCTCCCCAACGCTGCAGTGTCTAACACCCTTGAGTTCTCAAACTCACCCTCTAACCAAACCATTTGCTGGAGAAGTGTTAATTTGAAGGGGAGGGGGCACAGAGTTGCTGCTCGTGTGATAATTAAGGGCTGTGCCAATTTGCTGCAGACTCAAGTTTTAATTCAGACTGGTTAGCTTTAAAAAAATAAAAAAAACACAGGCATTGTCTCCACTTTACTGATGTGAATAATATAGCTCAATTTAATGTAAAAACTCTTTGCTCTATTTGCTTTTACATTAGTAATATGGACGGAGCAAAAACTCTTTAATGTTTATTTATTTATTTTTTAAAAGAAGTTAGTGATGCTCTGTGATGTTCTTGTCAGGTCTACACGTAAAATGATTAATAAACCATGCGTGTCGAATGCATTTCCCCACCCATGTTCTTAATTGTTTCCTGGTGCAAACATCTTTAAGAGAAAGACAGGCCTAATTGCATGATTGCTTTGTTTCTCCAAACTCGATGAAGCGCTTTGACGCCCTTCGTCTGAGTATGGCTCGCGCCATATCAAAAACGAAATAAATTCAAAAATCCTAAGGAGGAGGGAGTAAAGAAAGAAAAGCCCCTCGGGCGGCAGTGTGAGAAAGTGAAACAAAGACGAGAGAGAGAAAAACATCAGACGGCAATATTTGAGGAGCATGGCACAAGAAAAGAGGAAGGGGAGAAAAGGTGAGATAGACGGGGGCGACAGCCAATGAAAGAATGGGTGGATGAGAGACCGATGGGGTGGGAGAGCACGTGGTAGAGAGAGAGAGTTGGAAGAAAGAGGAGAGAGCAGAGAAAGAGATTAGTGAAGACGACGGAATGCACCGAGAGGACCGGGGCTGAGGAATAGAGGAGAACAAAAAATGAGAGAGGGAGAGATAGATAGGAGAGTGCAAAGTGGGCAGGATGGAGGGGGAAAGGCACACGAGCAGGGGCGAAGGAAAACGGTACAGGGAGAGCAGTTTAGACGAAGGGGTAATGGTAGAGAAGGAAGGCAACGTGGAAAGTGATGGAAGACGGGGAGACAAAAGGGTGATCAGTGACAGCGAAAGAGACGGCGAGAGAGGGAAGGGTGGAAGAAAAGACTAGAGACAAGCGCAGTCCCGAAAGTGAAAGATGACCGCGCTGGAGCCGGAGCATGGGGATCTATTGTCTTTATGGGGCCATGTGTTTCTAACACATGGCCCCATAAAGATAAGAAACTGCTTTGCGACAGACGCAAAACAGGCCACCGAGTCCGGCTCGGAGGCCAAAGGGCGTCCACCAAAAACCCTAATTTCCAATGGCAGGCCACCGTTTACCATAAACGGTGACGCCAGCCAATGGAAATAAGGGGCGGGGCTTAAAGCCTTTTTCTAAAACTACTCATTAACAATAAATCTCGCCGAGCGAGCTACGCATGTGCGCAGCAACGCTAGGCGAGACCTAATAAATCTCGCCAAGCGTGCTGCGCATGTGCGCAGCAACGCTAGGCGAGACCTAACGAGCGAGCTGCGCATGTGCCCAGCAACGCTAGGCAAGACCTAAAAAGGGAACAAAAACACACCTGGTTGACCATAGTTCTCCAGTGAACCATGGTGAGAATTAAGGCAAAAGGTGGAATGCCGGCGTCCACCAGTTCCCTTGCACTCCTTCTTCGGCCTAATTCTGATTCCTCAGTCTTCTTTGGCCCCACAGCGCTCGTTGTCACGGCTATGGAGTTATGTTATGTGTTATGTTAAAATAATTTTATAATGCGCACAGCTACCCAAAAAGGGTTTCCCAGCGCAAGCCTGAAGGAACAGAAAGAAGTGAGAGATTATTCATTGAACAACCAGGTTTTTAGTAGTTTACGGAAATTCATGTGTAGCGTTTCTTTGCGAATCGCTGTGGGGAGAGAATTCCATAAAAATGGGCCAAGATAGGAAAAAGAGCGACCACCCATTCTTGTAAGTTTGATCCTAGGAACCACAAATTTTTCCTGAGTCGTGGAGCGCAACAGGCGAGAGGGCTGGTAAGGATGGACTAGATTTTGCAGGTATTGAGGAGCAGTACCTGCCTTGATCTTGAACATATAGTTCAAGGCTTTGAACTTGGCACGATTTTCAACTCTAAGCCAGTGCAGATCTCTCAAGGCACTAGAGGTGGAAGACATTCTTGGGATTTTGCAAAGCAATCTGGCGGCAGAGTTCTGTACCACCTGAAGCTTCCTTAACACATCCTTATTTGCTCCCAAATAAAGAATATTCCCATAGTCCAGTCTAGATGTTACAAGTGCCTGGACTACGGTCTTTTGGGTAGCACTAGGGAGCATCCAGATGATTTTCTTCAACCATTTTAAAATGGTGAAGCAGGTGGCTGCAACTTTTACAGCTTGTTGTTTCATTGATAATTTATTATCAATGATAAACCCCAAGTTGCGGACTTGAGAGGTGGGCAGAGGAAAAGGGCCCATTACGCTGGGCCAATGTTGGGGGCCCCAGAGATCTTTATTTTTCCCCAGAATAAGGACCTCAGTTTTTTCACCATTGAGTTTGAGTAGATTGGTTTGCATCCAAGATGCAATGTTACTCAAACCCACTTGATGGAGTGAGGGCCTAACTTGCTTTGTTGGCAGAGTTGAGTGTCCTAGAGTGTAGTCCCTCCTCCAGTCTGTTTTCTTCCAGCTTGACTTTCTGATGGTCCGTCACTCACTTCTTCCTGAAGACGACAGTCTTTTTATACTCTGGATTTCTACTTCCATGTCCTCTTAGATCTTTCTTCTCTTCATATTCCTTCTCCTGGAAGTCTTTCATCTCTTTTTGCTCCTTCTTCAAGTCTTTCCCTTTTTGACTAAACTATTGTCCCTTTTCTGTTTCCTAGGCTCCTGCTCTCTGGCCAGCAGAGTTAGATGTCGTGGGAGCTTTGCATTGCCTTCAGGTAAGTGTCCCCAAAGCCCAGTAACCCACTCACACAGTGATGGACGGATCCACATGAAAAGGCAATTTAGTTTTAAATCCATTTTATTGGCATTTATCCATTTAGCCATAAACAAATAGAACTTAAAACAGTTATCTGTTCAATAGTTGCTAGTGCCAATGTCGAAAAGGATTTCAACATGGGTCAGGACCAAAGTATGTGGGTTAAAGTCCCTTCTTCTCCACAACTTCTCCAGCAAAGTGAGCTTCCCCCCTCATTTTTCCCACGCGTACCAGGGTGTAGCGCAATCTACAGAGGATCTTAAACATTGTTTCTCTACTCCCTACCTGAAGTGCAAAGTTATTAGCCTGCAACATAATCTATCCCCATTGCTCCTGGTTATGAGCAATACCTAGTTCCCTTTCCCAAGCTCGTTGGAATGTGAGCTTGTGGTCACCGTTTACTATTCAACATATTGTAGATTCTAGACGTGGCATGTCTATCCCCTGTGCAATTTAGGAAGTATTTTTCTAAAGGGGTGAGGTCTCTGGTGGCTCCCTGTTTAATTCTTTAATTCTGGGATTGCGTAACCAATGACGTAATTGTGTGCATATATATATGCTACAGATTGCATATATATATATATATATATATATATATATATATATATATATATATATATATATATATAATCTGTAGCATTCTGTCTTTTGAAGGGCATACTCATCTTTAAGCTGCTCAAATGTCTTGGTCCTGATTGAACATGTCTCTGAGTGTTTTACACCTCCTTCTAGCCATTTGTGGTAGTAACTTCTGTTCAGGTGAATTCCCGATTTCCCCATAGGGGGGTAAAGGATGATGGGAAAGAAGTAAGTCCCTATCTGACCGACATTCTGTCCCATGTATCCAGAGTTGCCCTCGTGGTTGGGGGTATGAAGAGTGTTTTAGTTCGCTCCGACATGGGCCGCCATCTCACTCCCCAAGGTGGACCGCTGCATAGTGACAAGATAGGCGTGGGGCTCCTAGCCCTTTCTGATTTGTTTGTAGTGAACACTGCCTTCTGACAATTCTTTCTGCTTTACCCTGCCTTATAAATGTGTAGCCCATTGACTGAAGGGCGGCAATGTAATCCGGGGGATATGAAGGAACAAAGTTTGGAAGATTTAAAAGATCTTAAGTAATATTTACGTTTTGTATGCTGTGATTCTATCTAATAATGACAGTGGTTTGTATTTTAGAAGGGCAATTTAAACTTTGGCAGAAAGGAAGTCCAGGTTTCTCAGCACCGATGTGTCAGGAAGGAAAGTGGTGTACTGACGTTACACTGACAGTGCCTGCGTCTCACTTACATGGCATGCAAAAGTGATTGAGATAAGGAGTCTTGATGGTGAGGAGCCAATTGTGCATGGCCTCAAACGGAACCAAGACCCAACTTCAGAAACGTAAGGTCCCATTGCGGCATAATGAAGGGCTTTGGCACAAATATGTACATCAAACGTTTAAGTACCTCATCACGATGGATGACTTAAATAAAGAAGGTTGATCAAGCAAACATAAGCCAAACATACAAAGTTTAACTGTTACCATTGCAAAGCCTGGCAGGTCCAAAGATAAAACAAACAATAGAACATCTGATAATGGCTTGTAGAGCTCAAGCTGATGGTCCCTACTTTTAGCCACAAATTTCTCCCAATACCCGAAACTTATGGATTCAGTCAAGGACTGCCTTAAAGCAAGAATTAAATTTACCACTTCAACAGGCAAGTCGGAAACGCTCAGTTGCCACTCATGGAGCTATAGATTATGGAGATTTGGGTGCAGGATCCTGCCCTGTTACTGAGACAGTAGGTCCTCCCAGAGAGGCAAACTGTTCAGAGACCAAATAGTCAGGATTTGCAGGATGGGATACAACACTCTCTTGACCTTCCTCAGAAAATGACACAGAAGAGCCAGTGGTGGAAATGCTTACAGATGTCCTGTGTTCCACTGTATTCGGAGTGCTCCCCTAGAAGCCCACTTGGCTGAAACTCCAGTGCGCAGTAATAGGCACTGTCAGTTCTCAGTGGGGGTGATGAGATGCAGCCAGGGCATGCCCGACAGGTTGAAGATTCCGGTGAAGACAACATTCGTGGATGCCTTTTGCTGAGCTCCTCCACCCTAGCATTATTGACCCTGCAAGATCATTGGCGGCCATTTCCAAATGTGCAGTGCCTCATTGCACAAGATCCAATACCCCATGCTGCATTGTTTGTTGTAGTACCACCTGGCAGTCGTGTTGTCTGTCAGGAACTTCACAGCCTCTCTCCGATGGATGTGAGAAAAGCTTTCAAAGCAGTCGGATCAAATGAAACTCCATGAGAGTGATGTGGATCCTTACTTTTAATGTGGACCAGATCCCTGATCTCCATGTCTATCAGGTGACTTCCCCAGCCCAGAGGTGATACATTTGTCTCACAAAGATGCTCTGAAACATTGGTTAAGTTGGCAATTTCAGGGCACCCACCTTCCAGGAGGTCCACTGATAAAATGACTGGGATAGTCACAAGACTCTACCTTCTTCTCCCTGTCTGGTTCTCATCCTCCCACTTTATTTTTCTTTGTCTGTCTCCACCTCTTTCTGTCCACCTCCGCCTCTCTCTCTGCCTTTCTCTACCTATCCCTAACTCTCCATCTTTCTATCCACCTCTCTTTCTATATCTCACCAATCTCTTGCACTGTCATCTTTCTCTCCCTACACTACTCTCGCAGTTTACCTACTTCTGTCTACTTCCCTATAACAAACCCTTTCGTACTGCTGTCTTCTGTGTCTCTCTCTACCTCTCCCCTCTCTTTCTATCCCACCTTTCTCGATGTTCTCTCTCTACCTCTATATCTCTTCCTCACAAATCAGTTAATCATGACCTCTCTCTACCGCTCTTTACTGCAACTCACTACTTATGAGGGCATGAATTAGCTGAAAATGAGCAATACATTGAACACTGTTCTGAATAGGGGGGCCCAAAAATCCTAAAGATAGCACTGGTCTGTCACAACCATGAGTGCTGGATGGGGTAGGGAGAACAGCCTGCCTCAGTTGGTACTCACCTGCCACCATATAAGCGTCAGGAGTAGTGAGAAAGAACTGGCTAATAAAGTGCTGATACTCAGACTGTCAGGCTTCAAAACTTCATTCAAGTTTGGTAGAATTTGGGATTGGTGTATATGGTGAACAGTAACCTAGAGATTAGCTTGATGGTCACTTCCAGTTTGTGGGCTGGGCTTCTGAGACATTGTCTATATAAACTCTGCAGGCATGAGTCAGTGCTGGACAATATCTCCCAGTTGTGTTGGTCCTTCGCTATCATGCAGTTGGGCACTCTGCATTCTCACCGTTGTTTTGTTCCCTTCAGCTCCTTGCCCCTTCAGACCCTTTGCACTTCCTCTCGCTTACCATGTGAATCCTTTCCTCATTCGCCTAGCTCTTTGTCACACCACTGGATGTTTCCCAATATGGCAGGTTGTATTCGAGCTATGGTTTTGGGTGGAGGGCGGGATGGGACTTTTCAACCAGTTGGGTGGTATTTTTGTTGTGTTATGTTCCTGTTTTGTCTCACATTCCTCGAGCTGACACTCTCCCTCCCTACCGGTTTGGGCACTATGATTTCATCCTGCTTCCGGCGGCACACACACATCCCTTTTGTCACTGATGGCATCTATTAAATGCCTGATCTGGAATATCCGCAGTCTTAATTATAAGTGCAAGGCACCTCTGGTGCATGACTACATAAACAAACATCACATAGATATTTACTTTCTCCAGGAGCTGCACCTAACCCCGGCAACTGCCCTTCACCTCTGAGCTGGGTGGCCGCAGGGACGCACGCCTCCCTCTACTCCAACTACGCATGGGGCACCGTAATACTCCTTCGCAATGGACTACAGTGACAAACGTACCAAACACTCTGTGACACAACGGTAGATACGTCATTTTATCTGGCACGCTGCACAACTGCCACGTAATCGTAGCCTCTGACCTCTGTCTATGGCACCAAAACATACAGTCCGGAATTTTTTGCAGAGGTCTGGTGCCTTGCCTCATTAGCACATTGGGCCCTGGCACCGTACTATGGGGAGGTGGCATGGGGGGAGGGGCGACTTCAATGTCATTCTGGACCAGGACGGAAATTACTCCAACGTCACTAGGCGACCTCACCCCGGCACCGCTACACAACTCCACACACTTATGTATGACAATAACCTGCAGGGCGTTTGGCACACCGATAGCACTGAGGGCACTTGATTTGAGTCCATGCATAATATCTGGTCCAGAATTGAATATTGGCTGCTCATGCTGGACGCGCTCACCTGGACCCTCAAAACAATGTGGGGTCTCTTCAGGACTATTGATGAAGGGACATCTGAATATATGGTTGCGCAGCCTTGTGAAAATGATGTGCCACACGTGAAGAAAAGAGGAAAAGGTTTACTCACATGAGGACCCGTCCAGGTACTCAATGTGAGGACAGGCTGTCAATCCAATGGGGTATGTAGGTGGGCCAGAGGGGCTCAATTAGTTTTATGCCACAGCCGTAGCGTTGTAGAATCCATTTGTGGATTAACAGTGACAATGCACTGAGAGTATTTCTCGGTAGAAGAATGGAAAAGCGGGACAGCGCTCTGCGTGTAGATTCAGAATAAGCCGCGTCAGTCAGCTTGATCGGGTACAATGAGGTCATTGTGGCGTAAAACTAATTGAGCCCCTCTGGCCCACCTACATACCCCATTGGATTGACAGCCTGTCCTCACATTGAGTACCCGGATGGGTGGCACATCATTTTCACAAGGCTGCACAACCATATATTCAGATGTTCCTTCATCAATAGTCCTGAAGAGACCCCACATTGTTTTGAGGGTCGAAACGCCGTCGACAAACAGAAGAAGCAAACCATTTCCCCAGCACATATCATTGTATATAGCTGCTGTTCACATGGAATAATTTTGATAATGGTCGACTTGTACAAACTGTGGAAACCTTGTATTTAATATTCACGTTGTCACTTCGGTTTAGGTTCCCTTTGTCACTTGGGACTCTATGCACAAATGTTGTTTTGATGTATAATGTTTACTCCTAACTTTGTTTAAAAAATCCATAAAATATACTACACTGGAATCGGTGTGTTAGTGGTTCCTTCGCGCTCTGCCATTATCTAACCCTCTATATCGCGATTGTGCATATGTATCATAACCTCATAGTATATTATTCCACAGGAACCATTGCTTCTACTGGCCAAGCAGAAGGTGGGCATCCACTGGGCTAGGTGGCCATCACCAAAAATCAAGGATTGGCTACAAGACGCCTTATACTGTCAGGAACAGCTCACTGACTACTGGGATCTCATGCCGATATGATCCAGGCCCAAAGATATCTGGGGGCCATTGGTCCTACACCTAGAACAGCAAGGAGCAGATGGGGCTCTGGACGACGCGGAGGACATGCTAATCCTGGACGCTACCTCCTAACCTAGCATGCCCCTCTCGACCTGCCCCTTATGCGAGCCCTGGCCTGCTGTCTGCAGTGGAAGATGTTACTTATGATGTGCACTGTTACCTTTAACTTGACTCTTGGCTCAACCTTTCTGCCGTTGCATGAGATTACATGACATGGGAGGCTCCCCCGTTTCCCCCACCTTCCCTCTGATTTCATCCTCTTTCTTGAAAGTTGTTGTTAAAATGCTAATACGCAAATAAAAAATAAAAAAAGGTTTCAGCTGACTGCTTTCTCCACTCTCTTCATGGGGTAGTTTCTTTAGAGTAGGGAGAGGTTGTAAGGCTCTTCTCTGAAGACTTCTTGGTGTCAAGGGTCTGATGAACCGAATTAGCTGCATAGTGGTTTTTACTGTGATCAAAAGACACCTTTCTGTTTTGAACCAGGCTACAGAGGCATGATGATTGATAGTGTGGCTTCTACCCAAGAACTTGAACAGGTGGTCTGTAAGATGGCCTAAACACTGGTTTATCGGGGATATTTTCTTAAACTAACTCATCATCCCTCAGGGGCCACCCATCCGCAGCGTTAGGAACTGTATCTTCGCCAGGGGTGAAGTAGGAATGTTTCAAATTAGATAGCTTGTCTCTGACCTCTTGAATGCTCTGCAAGACATTCAAATGTTGTTCCAGTTCAAATTTGTTTTCTTCCGCCACCTTCGAAGAAATATCAAGATCTGGCACATACATAGATACACCAAAGAGCATCCCATATGGAGTGCGACCAACTAATACTCCTCTAGGCAAATTATTTAATGCTCTCTGAACTCCATACAGATTTCGTAGCTAGCTCAGTCATGTACTTGATATCTGTAGGAAGCTGGCTGTCTATATAGTGTACTAAAACGAAGTACACTGTGCAGAGAGTCCTGTGGGTCATCAATAGGTTTACAAAGGCAAAAGTAGATAATACTAATGCTCTATTTATGGTAGTGAGGGCGAGCAGTTAGGCTTATCAGAGGGTAGTGGTAAGCATTTGTTGTACTCAGAGTCAATAAATGCGACACACACTCAAAGAATAAATCCAAGACCAATTTAGAAAAATAACAATTCTTTTTATATTTATTTTCAAGCCAAGAACTACTTTCAAAGTAAGTACAGTATTTCTAATGAATTTTCAAAGCTAAGCAAATAGTTCAAAGTCGTGCGCAATTACCCACCATACAATCCTATGGGAGGAAAAAGCAGGTAGGTAAAGCGCGCAGCAAAGACAGTTGTAGAGGTTCACCTTCTGGGTTTAGGGTAGCAGGAAGCCAAGGTCCAATGTTCTACCAACAGTTTGTTGGGTGCGTCCCGAATTTCGTCTGGAGCAGGGTGTTGGTGGAGTTGGTAGCTGGTGTGCTACAGAGAAAGTTTGCCCTCTAAAGACAGGCTGCACAGGGGAACCTGCGGGCAAGTCCAAGAGCTTCCAGACGGGGCTAGGTTCCCAAAGGCCTTAGGGACAAGGGAGCACAGCCGGTTCGTCGTTACCCAGGCCAGGCGGGCTCGGTGCAGAGCAGGTAGTTAGGCCATAGTGTGTAAAGGTGCTCCTCGAGGTCAGGGGCCAACAGCTGGCAGCGGCAAATACAGGACTGCTGGGCCACTCTCGAAGTGGGCCTCAGGGTGTCTTGATGTCCCTCGGTGGCTGCTGGGCTCTGGTACAGTTGGAGTCCCGACTGGACTCTTCGATGCCGGACTTGGTTGCAGGGCGTCTGGTACCCCGGGGGTTGGTACTCCACGGCTCCAATCAGTCCTGGTGCCTCCACACTCAGTGCAGAGACAGATCTGACCTTGCAGAGCAGAAGTACCTCTTTCTGGTTAGTTGCTTTGCGGTAGGGCCGGGGAGCTGCAAGTCGGTGGACCGGACTCTGAGGTTTCGGTGCCTGCAGTCTGCAGGGGTGTAGGTCCTCCACTCCAACAGAGTTCTTGGACAGTTTGCGAAGGCTGATAGTCCTCTGGGGTTCTTAGAGACCACAAAGCAGCAGGACGAGACAGTTCACACCAACTGCTGAGTCTTGAAGCGGCAGGCATGGGTTTGAGCCAAAACTCTGTATCAGGAACTTTGTTCTCGGGTTTAGCAGCTCTCCTTTGTCCTCTTCATTTTTAGGTCCATAAAATCTGAAGTTCTGGGTCGAGTGGTGCCACCTAAATACTCAATTTAGGGGTGTTAGGGAGAGTATCAAGTAGTAGCCAATGGGGTACCTACCTTAGGGTGACTATACCCTCTATATGACCACTTCCTGTGGGAAGTAGGCATAACCCTGACCCTAATAGGCTACTTCTCTCCAACACAGGATGGAGGATTCTAAAATGTGGGGTCCACATCAGCTGCCCCACCTTAAGGGTGTTGCTGGCTAGGTGTGGACACACCTCCTAATCTAATTAATTTTCCCGCCTATCCTCCTGCTGAAAAGTAGGGACAGGACATGGGGGTGGCATAATGCACAGACCCTGAAAGCGAAGGCTCTCACCCCAGGAGCTCAGAAACTGGTCTACTGGTGGCAGACTGGTCGAGACCAATCAGTCAACACACTAGTAGTCAGTAGTTTTTCAGGGGGCACCTCTAAAGTGCCCTATGTCTGCATTCATTAATAAATCCGACACTAGCATCAGTGTGGGTTTATCAAGACGAGGTGTTGGGTACCAAGCACCTTGGGGTACAGTGAAGTCATCATGGATCTGGGGAACTCGTAATGACGAGTGTCCAGCCCATGTACTCGTTATGGCTTCTCTGTTCACTTACAATGCCTAAGAATGGACTTGGACATTGCAGGGTCATACCTGCTCAGGCAGAAATGACTACACATGGGATATATAACACCCCCTCCTTTGGGCTGTAAGGCCTACTGTAGGGATGGCTTACCTATATCTCATGGAGTGTCTGCAGGCATGGCACACAGAGCTGTGTGCCATGTCAACTTTTCGGTTTTGTCTGCACCAAAATACGTAGCCTGCAATGGCAGTTTGAATAATTTGGTGAGGGGTCCCTAGGGTGGCACAATCTGTGCTGCAGCCCTAGTGGACCCTCTTTAGGTCCAATGCTAGGTACCAGGGGTACCATTTACTAGGGACTTACAAGAGGTCCTAAAGGTTTGCTAATTGTAGAACAATCGTACAGTTTAGGGAAAGAACACTGGTGCTGGGGAACTGGTTGTCAGAAACAGAGCACACTCTCAGTCAAACTTGCACCAGATACCAGGCAAAAAGTGGGGGGTAAACATATCAAAAAGAGGCACTTTCCAACAATACCCATGCGGTCAAAGCATGCTTAATCGTACCTCTGACACACTATGAACCCATTGCTCTCTGCACGAAACGGATGTGAATAATGGAGACAGACTTCCAAAGAAGACACAGCATCCCCGATGTTATATTCCATATAGGTACCATAATATAGGCCCCGGTAACTTTATTACCCTTCACCTATATTCTTCCCTACATTACACTTGGTACGGTTTACAGGGACTGACCTTTTACCTAGATTCGACACTGCATTCAGAACGCGGGTTTTCCCTAGTTCGAAATCTCATACATTATGCATGAGGATTCTTGGAAGCACAGCAGGACTACTTTCTCCTGAATAAAACCTATGTACAAAGTTCATGCCCGACGTCATCCTTAGGCCGACACAGTAATACAGCGAGGTAGGACCCCTGGGGAGACCTATGGGTATATATACATGTAACACACTAACCCCAGGAGAGTCCTAGGGGATACATCACATCTTGCTAAGATAGAGCAGAGGAGATCGAGACTTCCCAGCCGACACACTGACCAGAGACGCTGAGGTTCCTGCATGCAGACACTCCAGCTCGCAGTGGTCTAACATCCACGGAGGGGGGTGTCCAACTCGAGACCAGGACGGGGTCCCACAGTCTCTCACTTCAGGTAATGGGGTTGACTAAATCCTAGAGGGATTCTTGGCTTAACACCTACATACATGCTAGGTACACGTAGGTACATCTAGTTAGGGAGGCATCGTAGGAGTACGCATCTTTTATCATGTGTTTGATATACTCTAATGTATTCATGATTATTGCAAGATGGTAGAGCTATACCATCCATTCACCTTTATAGTACTGCTAATCATTTATATCTTATACTGTCTAACGGTTGTTGCAGCTCATTTATTCTACACCAGAATAACAACTGTTCAATAAATGCTTACTGAAAAACACCCAGCCTGTTTTATTCGGTGCATCTCTCTGAGACAGACTAAGTAAGCACGAGTGACTGAGAGAAAGGTAGTATATTGTTTCCACGGTCCTGAGGGATCAGGGTTGTCATGTTCGATGGTTGCCAGGAACTATTCTCTCCTTGGTAAGAGGAGATTCTAGAGGCACTGTGAGCTAGTTGGTACAAAAGGGATGCCAGGGATGATAAATACATGCGTCCCAAGAAAAATGATTATTGATTTAAGCACCCCAGAAGCTTTTGTTCTAAAGCTTGGAAGTGCAGAGTCTCCTAGTGGTGGGTGCTCTGGCAGCACAGTTTAATGTTGTTGTTTTGAATAAAGCTTAATGGACAACTTTGTTTGAGAACAATGCAATGCCAATCGATAATGAATTCCTTCAAGCATGATTATTGAATCCATTGGTTTTAATGGTGAATCTTAAGAAGTAATTATTGTCTTTAGTAATGTGATGACCCCTTTGACAAAGCCAATAGGAATGCTTTATTTCAAAGGACATCTCCTTATATTGTGATGTTGCATGTGGTATAGGTGGGTGGGGGTATTTTGAATACAGGGTCATGACCCACAAGGGGTAATCGTATAAAACCAGCCTCCACCAGGCAGTCACAGATTATTTAGCATCTAATGTTGACACCGCCCCCTCGGTGTGATTTTGTGGGAAGCTCTGAAGCCCACGTTGCAGGGGGTAGATATCAGTTATTGCGCTGTGAGAGACGTAGCCGCTATGCACAAGTTGTAGAACTGGAGACCCGTCAGTGAGCTCTCGAGGCCGAAGTTAGAGAAGGCAGCGGAGCACGAGCCAAATGCTGTCTCCTCCTTTCCCAGCAGCAACTGCACCAACTACTTACAAATGAAGCCCAGCAGGCGTGGCAAGCTACCCAGTGTAGAATATATCAATGGGGAGGCAAATCAAGCAAGATGCTGCACCGCCGACACCAGTACCGGTGCTAGGGGGTGCAGAGGGTGGCTTGGGTACTAATCCCCGCGCAGTTGCTCAGGCATTTGCAACTTACTACTCAAGCCTATACGCAAAACGGGAAGTCCTGTCCCAAGACCAAATTACTGAGTTTTTAAGGGACATACTGCCCAAATCGGTCTCTGATAGTATGCAGGAACAACTCGACTCGCCGATTACTTTAGATGAACTCACTAAAGCCCTATCAGGCCTACGCCCTGGCCGGGCCCCGGGACCCAATGGGTTCCCGAGCGAATTCCTAAGACTACATATGCCCCAATTGGGTTCACACCTGCTAAAAGCACTCCAAGAAGCCTTCCAACAGCAGATCCTCCCATTGGACTAGCGACATGCAGAAATTGTGGTATTCCACAAGCCGGGGTGTCCTCCAGAATAACCTTCCTCATATCTCCCTATCTCATTACTAAATTTTGAAGCTAAACTCTTAGGTAAGGTTCTCGCGGCTCGCCTCCTCCCACATATCTTTGATCTCGTCCACCCTGCTCAGGCCGGCTTTATGCCACAGCGATCCACACGACACAACATCAGGTGTTTCCATAACACCCATGCAAAGACGCAAAGAACTCGGTTGGCCCGCAGCCATTTTATTAGCTGACATAGATAAAGCATTCGATTCGATCAGCTGGGATTATTTATTTCTCCTCCTGCAAGCTCTCAACTTTGGCTCCAGGTTCCTGACATTTCTCCATTTTCTATACACAGACCTCTCCGCCTCAGTGCGCGTAGCCGGGGCGCTATCAGATCAATTCTCAATCCATAGGGATACCTGGCAGGTGCCCGCTATCCCCTCTATTATTTGCACTTGCGGTCCAGCCATTAGCTGCATGGGTGAGGCGGCAACGGGGGGCGAGGCCAAGGTCCGATGTGAGCGGACGTGAACTGCGGAGCTCCGGCCGACATTCCCCGGCAAACAGTCATCCTGAGCCCCGGGCACGTCTATTCTGGGGCACCTGGGCGAGAAAGTGGCCCGGGAGAGTGCGGCTCCCCGCACCGTGATCAGCGGGCCGGATTGGTGACAAAATCACCCAGAATCGAGCTGGCGGCGGACGCTCCGGCGAGGAGCAAGATGGCGGCCGGAGTAGGGCGGAGCGCCTAATCAATGACGAACCGAGAGAGGCGTGAGCGGATGGGAGCTGGGAAGCCTGGCTGTGCTCGGCGCTGTACTGGATGCGAGTGGAGGTAGCGAGCTCGAAGGGCTGACAGCGGGAGTGCCGTGAACGCTACTGATCGCGCTGAAGCAGAGGCGTGAGCGAGAGACCATAGGAGAGTGCTGGGGACTTGTGAAGCTGCCTCTCCCCACGGCGGACCGGTAAGCGAGATCTGCAACCAGGGGGTGGCGGCGCTTAAGACCAGTGGAGCGCATCGCCTTGGAATGCTCTGAAACGAACCCGGTGGCAATCAGAGACAGGATCGGGTGTCAGTGTGCGAGCCCCCCCCTGAGAGCGCCATATTGCTGAGAAACGCCGCTGCGGCGGCAAGTACGTGCAGAGTGCCCGGATTACAGCGGCGGCTTCTGCACTGATCTGGATCTTGCAAGTGGGGATCCGGTGAGAGAGAACTGAGTTTGTGTGGGCCTACACTCCGGGCCCTTCGACGGGGAATCACAAGGCAGTCCCAAACAGAATACTGAGGGTCCTGGGCCGACTGGGAGAACCTGTGCTCTTCCCGGGGGTGAGAGCGGCCCGGGCATTTCCATTGGCAGGTTACTTGGAGGAAAGGGATCTCCGTGGGCATGAAACAGGCCTGCCATTAGGCTCCCTGGACACTCTGCGCAAGATGCAAATTTCCGTTACTTTCTACAATTGGGGCAATATCCGGCTGGCCTCCTGATAGCATTTGGGGATACTGGATAACTGAAGAGGGCAAAACCTGAACGAGTCACTAGAGTCGCTGTGCAGGCGATCGTCGCCATAAATAGGACGTGCCTTGGGAGGAGGCCCCCGCTTGAGAGTGCTGCGCGCCCAACCTGCACTGGAGATTTGCACGTAAAAGTCCTTGTAGGAGAGCGCAGGTGGAAACCAACAAGGCGCAATGGGGAAACCATCTAAAAGAAGGGGATATAACGTCCTCAGCACTGGGGGTCCAGGAGCCCAGACGGGCGGTGAGGAGTGTATAGAATCGGGCAAGGAGACGGTCGGCACGACCCCCACCCTGGCAGACATTATGCAGGCTATCACAGCTTCCAGGGAGGCCTTAGAGGCGAAAATCGATACAATAGGAGCAGATTTGAGTTTGCTAAAAGATGATCATCGTAAACTCAACGAACGAGTGCTAGCCTCAGAAAAGGAACTCGCGGAGGTACCGGAGGCTGTAACGATGCTCCAGAAGGCGCTCAGCACAGTCGAGGATCAAGTCAAAGTGCTGGAGGCGCGGGCAGAGGACAGTGAAGTAAGATCGTGCAGGAACAATATAAGAATTATTGGAATGCCGGAAAAATCGGAGGGTGCCGACATGGTGGGCTTCCTTGAAGACTGGATCAAACCTGAAGTCGCTCCTGAGGGACTCTCCTCCTTCTATGTGCTGAAACGAGCCCACAGGGTCCCAGCTCGGCCGCCCCGTCCGGGGGCCCCTCCCCGACCCATAGTAGCAAGATTGCTTCACTTTCATGATCGTGATCATGTGCTCCTTAAGGCCCGTCAAAAACAAGAACTGCAGGTTGCAAATAGTAAAATAATGATATTCCCAGATTTCACGAAAGAAGTGCAGCGTCAAAGGGCTTCTTTTTTAGCTGTTAAGAAAAAACTGAGACAGCTTCAGATACCCTATGCCATGTTATTCCCGGCGCGGCTGCGAGTAGCGAACCAGGCAGGAGTGCGATTTTTCACCACCCCGCAGGACACGTGGGATTGGCTGGACAGTCAACGGAGCCAGAATGAAGAGACTGTGTCGCCGGAAAGTTCGCAACAACATACAGGAAAATCTGCGCAAGCGGCACGTGCTCCTTCGTCTAGAGAGGCCAGGAACGAAAGGCGCAAGGCGTTGCAGGCGGCGGCGGAGCTCACCAGAGGGGACACCAGCCCTGGATCGAGTAAGACTGCTGAGGATGCAGATAGGTCAGACGGCTCGGTGACTGCTAGTTCGCATGAAAACTCGACGAAGAATTGCCGCAGGTCACGCCTCAAACAGCGGACGACATTGCCTGACTTGAATAATCTGGGTGGTTGATGTGGCTATTTAATAGTACTACCGCTGGGCCTACGATTACCTGGGAGGAGAGGGAGGTGGTGGCCTTCCAAATGCAAGGTTTTTGGAATCCTCCTAGATCCCGGGTAGGATAATGTTTTAGAACACTGCTGGGGGTGGACGTTGGTGGAGCTCTGGGAGCCACTGCTTGAGCCTCACAGCCCCGTCACTAGGTAGAACACTGTTTTGGAGATTACTCCGAGTTTGGATGGGGTATCATTTGGTTACACCTGTCCTGGGGAGGGGGAGTTGGAGGTTGGTTGTTGCACTTTTTAGGGGTTGGGTTATTGTTGGGGCCAGGCGTGTCAAAATCAGTGTATCCGAAGCAACGATGTCTCACCTAGCTCAATGGCGCCCCCCATAGACCTTAAATGTATTTCTTGGAATGTACGGGGGATGCACACACTATCACAACGTCATAGGATACATGCTTTCCTAGTAAGGAGAGGAATTCAGATTGCATTGCTCCAAGAAACTCATGTTATGGCTAAAGAGGGGGCTGCACTCCAGCGTAGGTGTCAGGTATTTTATACTAACTATTCGGCTTTCGCTCGGGGGGTTCTGATTTGGATAAGAGCAGGGATACCCTTCCAATGCACGAACCAATTGATTGACCCGGAGGGCAGATTCATTACAATCACAGGTAAATTAGATGGTAGAGATGTAGCCTTGGGCAGTATCTATGGTCCTAATACAGAACAGCCGGCGTTCTTGGCCCACCTTTCTGGGACGCTGGCCCCTGTGCTGACGGGCCCAGTAATTTTAGGTGGGGATTTTAATTGTGTTACTGATATTGGACTGGACCGATCGCATCCGCCACTCCCGGACACCCCCCCATATAAAATAGCAGCAGCACGTCTTGCCTGGCAATCACAGTGGGGTTTGGTAGATTCCTGGAGGGCACAACATCCGGCTGACAGAGACTATTCATTTTTCTCCACCCTGCAGGAACTCCATATTAGATTGGACTCTATACTATGCTCCCCAGACATACATGCAAATGTACAGACAACCGAGTACCTCACTAGAACAATCTCAGATCATAACCCGCTACTACTAGGCTTAACATGGTCTCGTGGGCACCCTAGCATTCCATCCTGGCGCTTGAAACCAGAGGCATTGGAAGATCAGGTTTACAGAGCAGCGGTGGGTACGGCTATTGAGCAGTATTTTTCAGAGAATGCCAACACAGCAACCTCTAAATTAATAGAGTGGGATGCCTTTAAATCAGTAATCAGGGGGCGGTGTATCTCTGAATCTGCGGGAGTACGTAAGGCTTTGTTGCAGGACACGATATCAGCAGAAAACAGACTTCAGGAATTGGAGAGGGAAAGGCCAGAACAGAGGGCCAAGCAGGAAGAGCTTCTAGCCGCTAGGGAAGAAGTAGCTGCCCAAGTGGAGCGACTTCGTTGCTTTGACTATAAAAACTATATAGCCAGAGCCCATGATGAACGGGATAAATCTGGAGCACTCTTGGCCTGGCTAGCCAATCTGGCTCGACGGGGGTCGGTCATACTAGAACTAAGAGGTCAAGGGGAGGAACCTTTGTACCGTCAGCAGGACATTAATAATAGATTCTTCGAATTTTATGAGATATTATATAAGAGTAAACAGTCGCCCACTCCTGACGAATTGGCTAACTTTGTCAATGCAGTGGACTTACCGGTGGTGTCGGAAGAAATAGCAGAGGATCTGGGAGCTGACATAGGGCTCAGTGAGGTGAGAGGGGCTATAAAAAGCATGGCCAGAAATAAGACATCAGGTACAGATGGGCTCCCGGTGGAGTTCTATTTGACCTATATTGATCTGCTCGCTCCTAAGCTCGTGGAGCTCTATAACCAAGCAGTGGGGAAGGGTCACCTCCCTGCTACCACGAGAGAGGCGGTAATTATCCCGCTACTAAAGCCGGGGAAACCAGCATGGGACACAGCAGCCTACAGGCCATTGTCTATGCTAAACCTGGACTATAAGGTCTTGAGCCGAATACTGGCGACTAGGCTTCTTCCCCATATGTCAACTTTAATCCACCAGGATCAGGCGGGCTTTATTCCCACCAGAAACACCGCAATTAAACATTAGGCGACTCCTTCGGATCATAGAGGCGAGATCTGGCTGCGAGGGCGGTGAGACCGTCTTTGCAGTGGATATTGAAAAGGCCTTTGATAGCCTTGAATGGGCCTACCTCTTCGAGGTGGTGAGGAAATTCTGGCTAGGCCCAGCATTTATTAATGCAGAATCTACTGCCCGGGTCAAGACGGGCAGGCTGATCTCTGGCAGTTGTAGGATAGAACGGGGCACGCGACAGGGGTGTCCTTTGTCACCTTTGTTGTTTGCCCTGGCCATGAAGCCATTGGCGGCTAGAGCTCGCACGGGGCAATAATTTCAGGGTCTGGAAGTTGCTGGCCAGATACATCACATTGCGCTCTATGCGGATGACCTGCTGCTGTTTTTGGCAGATGATCGCAATGCCCTTAAGGGGCAAAGGACCTCCTCTATGGCTTGGGGCAAGTGGCGGGCCGAAAAGTAAACTGGGCGAAGTCATCTCTGTTCCCGCTCAGGGCGAATGTAGCTGTCCCCATGGAGACGGAAGGTGTACAATGGCAACCCCATTGTTTGGCTTACCTGGGCACCCAGATTTATCACTCTCCTGACGACCTGTTAGAAGGGAATATAGGGCGGGCTTTACGGAGAGTTAAGAGCAGCTTTGATTTCTGGGCTCTGCCCTTGTCGGTCGCGGGTAGGGTGGCCCTACTAAAAATGGTGACGCTCCCACGGCTGCTCTATTATTATGGAGTCCTGCCAGTTTGGATCCCGACCCGAATATTCACCCAATTGAATTCACTGATAACTGCGTTCTTATGGGGACCTGGTAGGCGGCGGGTAGCACTTAATACACTGAGGCCAAGAATAGAAGGAGGCATAGCAGTACCTGATTTTGAGCACTACTACATAGCTGCGCAATTACAATGGCTCACGAAATGGGTGGCGGATAAAATTAGGGGGCCTGTGAAAAAGAGAGGAGAGGCCCCAGACTTGCGGCTCCTGTCACGAATAATTTTGCGACTTCCTTGCCGTGAAGAGGACCTCCCCGTGGACCTCAGTGCGGTGCATAAATGTTGGAATAGGAGTCTGAGACGGGCCAAGGTCAAACGTCCATATGCGCCGGAAATCCCCTTGATTATGTGTGAGGCACTCCCCCATGGTGGTGACTGGCGTAGGTTGGGTGCATGGGCAGATCTGGGAATCAGGGCCGGACTGGCCATAGCGGGCACCGGGCGTTTCCCCGGTAGGCCGCTAGGGTAGGGGCCGGTTTTGGACCCCTGGGGGGCCGTTTTTGTTACCGGGGGTCGGCAATATCGGCCCCCGGTAACAAAATCGGCCGAAACCGGCCCTCGCAAACTGCTCGGCTGCACTCCCCCTCATCCCAGGGGGGGGGGGGCGGCTGAGCAGTTTGCCAGGGCCGGTTTCTGTTCCCAGTCCGGCCCTGCTGGGAATATCTACGATAGGGGACCTTTATGAGGAGGGCATGCTAATCCCATTCAATGACCTTAAGGAACGTCATGATCTGCCGGGAGGAGACTTTCTATTGCACACAGCCCTTACTGCAGCCATGAGGAAACACTGGAATGAGGGTCTGTCTGAGCCAGGTGTATCGTTGGGATGCCAATACTTAGTCACTGCGGCGGGTACTTTTAAAGCAGTCACGTGCCTATAAAGGCGACTTACCTACACGACGCTCCCTCCCCTGACTAAAATCCAGAGAGAGTGGGAAGCAGACCTGGGTAAGCCTATAGCATATAAAGAATGGGGGATCCTAGTGGAGAGGGCGTGGAAAAGTACTAGAAATGCACGGTTCCAGCTGATAAACTTTTATGTGCTACACAGAGCCTACCTTACCCCAGACAAGCTTAATAAATATTTTAATATACAAACAGCAGCCTGCCCACGATGTCATACAATAGGAGCGGATTTTTTGCATATGTTTTGGAGCTGCCCAAGCATAGGGGACTTCTGGGAGGAGGTAACCTTAATGTTGGCGGATGTGACTGAGAAGGAAATAGGAAATACCCCGGAATACTGTCTGTTGCACTGGTTTCCCCATACTGCTAAAAACAAGGTAACGAGCAAGTTCCAGGACCTTGGATTAGTTTTGGCTAAGAGAGACGTCACCAGTCACTGGAAATCGAGACTTGGCCCTAGTTTCGCTAGATGGAAAAAGGAGTTCATTAAATGGGCTGAATGTGAAAATATTGTCAGATTGAGAATAGCTAAACGAACAGGCAGCGAGAAATCGCTGGAAGTAGCTAGAGCGTGGACAGCGTTGCTTGATATACTTAAAAATCCAAATGCCTTGGGCGGGAGCGATCAAGAGGAATGCGACCACGATGGAGCTGTCTGATTTCCCTGTATTGGGTCCACTGCACAAATTGTTCCCGAGTTAGATAAAAACCTCCCGAGCCGAGAAAAAGTTCTCTGAGCATATGTTAGCGGACCTCGACGTTAAACATTTGTGGCCCAGTAGTCGGCTGGGCGGGTAAACAACTAAAAAGGCACGCCTGGGTGGGAGGGCAGGGTGGGGGGTGAAGTTTGGATAAAGTTAAGTATATATGTTTGAGACAACTGATTTATGGTTTGCTACGACACATACAATACGGATATTATGTAAAAATAACTGTAACACTACTGGGGGTATGATATTGCCTGGTAAGTGCTTGCTTCCGGGGAGCCATTGAGGGGAGAACATGTTTATATAATATCCTGAAAATAGCAAGAAGGGAGAATATAGTATATTGATGGTTGATTGTATTGCTTCATCGAAATTGCAATAAAATCTGTTTACAAAAAAAAATGGGTGAGGCGGCAACCCTAGTGCGCAGATTCAAATGGTCCACCGAAACGTAGGGCAGGATCGCACTGTACGCAGACGACGCTTTATTCTTCCATACAGATCCAGGGTTCACAGGTCCCCGACTCCTGCAAATACCTACTCCTCCCACCTATTGGGAACCCTGTTGTTCTTTCCTCAACTTATATCCCCCACTCTCTCAACATGCTACCTCTTCTACCAATGACACAGGAAAACCTCCCCATATTACCAAGTCAGGGTGGAAAAGTATGCTCTGCAATGTCAGATCCCTGCCCAAGCATCCCATCGAGATATGGGATCTCATCTCCTCTGTGCAGCCGGAAATTGGTTTCTTGATTGAAACATGGCTTAAGCCCCATTCTTCTCCTGCCATCACGCTAGCTTTGCCTGATGGCTACAGGATTACAAGAATGGACAGACAGTCAAAGGTGGGTGTGGACTAGCAATAATACATAAGGACAGCATCAAAGTTACCTCATTGGAGCAGCGCTGCAACGCTAATATTGAAATCATGGTCTTTCGGCTGGACCTCCTATCGCAATTCAGTTGGAAGGGGGCCTTAGTGTATCGGCCCCCGGGTCCCTTAGCCGAATTCTCACTCCAACTTACTGAACTAATAGCTTCCCATGTGATCTCAACCAACAACTTCTTATTGCTGGGAGACTTTAACGTCCACAGTGAATTTAGCTCTAATACCGACACACTGACGCTTATGGCAGACCTTGCCCTTCTGGGCTTACTTAAGCTCAACGAAGGCCCTACCCACACAGCAGGTCACACACTGGATATTATTTTTTCTAATTCCTCTTGCATTGTGTGTGATCCTCCTCAGCTGCTGACGTGGTCAGATCATGCATCAATTGAATTCATTATCCAGGGCCCCAGGGAGGTGAATGGTCCCACCCCTGTCACCCACTCTGCTCATAGACAATGGAAGAAAATCACCCCGGAGCGCTTCCAAGCCTCCTTCTTGACGCCTTGGGGCGCCGCACCTGTCAATACAGAGGATGCTCTTGCTAAATACAATGTTGCCGTCACCTGCACCATAGACCAGCACGCACCATTGAAATCTTTTCCCAACTCCTCTAAGCGCCCTCAGACTGCTTGGTTTTCCCCTCAGCTTCGTGCTCGAAAACAACTATGCAGAAAACTTGAAAGACGCTGGCGTCGCACCCTTGATGAGAGGGATAAAGATAGATTTAAGGTTACTCTCTCTGACTACCACAAAAACATTAAGGCCGCTAGGAAAGCTTATATCGCATCTCAATTAGCCCAGGCTGGAAACGCTCCCAAAACCCTTTACCGAATTCTCCAGTCTTTTATCAATCCCTTGGCATGTGATAATCCAGAGGCCACCTCACAATCCCTTTGCAATGATATCGCACAATACTTTTCTCAGAAAGTAGAGCTTATTTACGATAAAATCGTTTCATCAGGGAGCCAGCCCCCGGTCGCCTTGGCTCTTGACTTGCCAGAACAGGTAAACATCCAGCTGTTAGAGAGCTTCCCTCCTGTGACCTCGGGAGATGTTGAAGCACTGTTACGTACCATAAAATCTGGCTCACCCCTAGATATTATCCCGGCCAAAGTCGCAGCCTCCCTGTCCTATCAACCATCTCCATCTATAGAGTTTCTCCTCAATCTCTCTCTGAGAGAGGGTCACGTTCCTCTGGAATGGAAAGCAGCACAGGTTATGCCTATCCGCAAGAACTCCAAGGCTCCTATGACTGATCTCTCCAATCTCAGTCCCATCTCGCTTCTCCCTCTCCTGAGCAAACTACTAGAGAAGCACATCAACAAACATCTGTCCGACCATGTGGAACTCACTGGTAGTTTAGATCCCTCCCAGTCAGGCTTTAGGGCCAAATACAGCACCGAATCAGCCCTGCTAGCGGTCACAGATAACATTAGGATGACCCTAGACAGGGGCCAATCCACGATTCTGGTGCTGTTGGACCTTTCTGCCGCGTTCGACACGGTCTCACATGAAATATTGCTCAGGAGACTGGAAGAGATTGGACTCAGAGATTCTGCCTTCCAGTGGATGACAAGCTTTCTCTCCTCCCGATCCCAGACCGTTAATCTTGGCCCTTATCGCTCGGCGTCGACGAAGCTGACCAAGGGAGTTCCCCAGGGCTCGTGTCTGAGCCCTACTTTGTTTAATATCTATGTTGCTCCCTTGGCCAATCTCCTCAGAACTTGCGGATTCATTCCTATCTCCTACGCCGACGATACACAGTTGCTATTTCCCTTCAATAAACTTACTTTACTGTGCAGTCGGCCTTCTCTTCTGGTATGAAGGCTATCTCCAATTGGATGAGATGTAACTTCCTCCAATTCAACGTGGGGAAGACCGAGATCTTGCTCTTTGGAGATGCCCCCTTATTATGGACTTCTGACTGGTGGCCAGTGGACCTTGGCACCACCCCACCCCCAAGTCCATTGTTAAGAACCTAGGCATTCGCCTGGACCAGGCTCTCACTCTGAAGGAGCACGCTGCTCAGACAACTGGCTCCTGTTTTCATATGTTGGGCCTATTACGCAGAGTCTTTCCCCTGTTTCCCGACTCTACTCGGAAGACCCTGACGCAGGCACTAATACTGAGTCGTCTGGACTACTGCAATGGCCTCTTGGTCTCGGCCAATGAGTCCTCGCTCAGTAGATTGCAGGTAGTCCAGAACACCGCGGCACGACTGGTCCTAAATGCCCCTCCCCGGACTGCCTCTTGCCCTCTGCTCCATCAGCTACACTGGCTCCCAGTACGCGAGCGGGTCAAGTTTAAGGTTTGTTGCACGGTCCACAAAGCTTTAAACAATCTCGGCCCGCCTATCTTGCAGAGAAATTTACGCCGTATACACCCTCTAGGTCCCTCCGCTCTGGAACTAAATCCCTTCTTGTGGTCCCCCGAGTTAGGAAGGCCAGATTGGGTGGAAAGGCATTCTCCCACCTTGGTCCTCTTTACTGGAACCAGCTCCCCTTGTACTTGAGACAATGCCCTGACCACCTCCAATTCAGAAAGCATCTTAAGACCTTTCTTTTCTGTCTCTGATCTTGTTCCAGTCCTTCAGCTTTCCTGTTGCCTGTCCGCAGCGCAGAGATACCCCTTCGGGGGTCGATTCAGGCGCTATATAAATAAATAAATAAATAAAATACTTCAAGTATTCGGAGAGACCTCCGGATTATGCACCAACCCGTCAAAATCAGTGCTGTTCCCGGTTTGTGGGAACCAGGGTAGAGGTACGTGGGTGACCCATCTGACCCATGCCGCAGGGGTTTCAAGTACATCGGTGTATATATATATATATATCCCCCAGCCCGGCCCTCTCCTGGACGCACAACATTAACCCCCTATTACCACGTATCCGAGAAGAGGTGAAGGCGTGGTCCCCCTGCCTCTGTCCTTATTCGGTCGCTCCGCCATTTTTAAAATGGTCTCATTACTGCAACTGCTGTATCTGCTCCAGAATTTCCCCTACGATATCCCACAATTGTGGTTTAAACAGATTAACGCAATCCTCAATCATTTCCTGTGGGGGGGCGGGTCAGTTAGAGTTGCCCTTCGGACCTGTATACAGTCTACCTATTGTGGAGGAATTGCTGCGGCGGATATATGCGCCTACTGGTCTGCTTTCCACCTACTCAACATAAACGAATGTTGGTACAGCACGCAGACGGACCCGGCATTCGCAGTTGAGAGATGCGCGATGGGCAACCAGACGCTATTAGATCTCCTGTATAGTCAGGCAGGTATAGACCACCTGCTCCCAGAGGCCAAAGTGGTTATACAATTATGGCAACAAACGGTCCGGTGGTTGGACTGGGGGGACGGTTGACTCGGGTGACCCCACTGTGGCATGGAACTTATGTACGGCAGGTGACGGCGCTACCTGGGTTCAGTTTTGGGACCTTATTAGACTATCCACACTAGGTGACATTATATGAAGGGACAGTGCTCAAATCCTTTTAACAGCAGCAGGAGGTATATCAGCTCCATCGCAGCCAGTTCTACAAATATTTACAATTCAGACACGCACTGACACCATAAATCAAGACTCTGACAGACCTACCCGAATTCAACCCACTTGAGGGGCGACTGTTAATGGGAGAGTTGGGCGCCCACAAGATCAGGCAAATATATCAAACCTTAGTTACACACAGCCAAACAACGTAGGGTGCGCTACAGGTGACGTGGGAGGGTGATGTCATGGACTTAACTGACGACGATTGGATTAAGGCCCTGGTGAGTCCTTGTGGCGCTGCCATCGCTACACGGTATTGTTTAATCCAGTTCAAATACATTCACCGTGCATATTACACAAGGTCCTGCCTTTGGCGCATGGGCATGATACCGTCCCCCACATGTCACCGATGTGGTGGGGAGGAAGGGACTTTCCTTCAAACCGTATGGAGCTGCACCGCACTCCAGCCTTTTTGGCGCATGGTAACCTCTTGCGTGGTTTAGGTGTTGTCCTGGCAGCTCCCCGTCGAACACAAACTAGTTCTCCTAAATAGCACAGATGGGATCGGAGGCAACAGATATAAACAACACCTCCGGTTCTTGGGTCTCACACTAGCCAAGAGAGACATCGTCTAACACTGGAAAGAGGTTTCTCCACCTTCGGTGGGTGGCTAAAAGCGTGCCATGGACAGATGCATGGGGATGGAACTAGCAAAAGAATATGGAAGCGGTGGGCAGAATACAGGGGCATCGACCTGACCTCTACACGACCCCCAGAATCCCTCATTGAGTAGGAAATACGGTCATATAGTCATGGACACAACATTAGGTCGTAGCTCCCGCCATTCCACTGCAGTAGATCTGAAATATTGGTACTGCTCAGAACTATGCTACATCTTGATGTTTATATATGGGCCTTCAAGGCCGTGCTGTACTACCAATAAAATCTCAATAAAATTTGTTCACAAAATAAATGACCCACAAGGGGTCAAATGTGATTAGAGAATATCACAAAAGGTACTTCCATCCACCTGGTGTATATATTTGTAAATGTAATGTGTAGTATTTAGAAGTGCGTGTGTAATAAATGTACTTATCCTTTTTCAAAGAAAAAGCACTGAATGGACAATCATTTATTGAGTGGTGTTATTACGTGCTAGCGGACGGAGATTAGTAGCCTACACCACCTCCCCACAGTAGGCCTTGGACTGCTCTGCTTCGCTACCACATGCTACAATAGGATACTTGGTTCCCAGTAAGAAGACAATTGTGGACTTATTACTCGAGTAGGACTCACATCCTGCACAACTAATACCCCAGTTTCTTACAACCTTTATGTGCTGTTTTGCATCTGGCTTCAGAGCCTGTATTTGGAGCTCACTCCATAAATGAATGACATGTGGAATAAATGCTTTATCCAACCCCATTTGTTTTCTATACAGAGCTGGAGCCTGTTTGAAAGCCCACTTGTGTGCATATTTTTATGAGGTCCTCATGGGGAAAATGCTAACATTATTACCTCCTCTCCTTGGGTGCCATCCCTTTGCTGGAAGTCTTGCTCTGCAAGAATGATGCCATAGGTATCTGATAAATGCAGCCAGAATATTGCTTTAATGAACAAGTTACTTACCTTCGGTAACGCCTTATCTGGTAGACACTATCTAGCTGCACATTCCTTACATTGAAATTAACCCCAGGCGTCAGACTGGACCTAGAAATTTTTCGTGAGCATTATACTTGCGTGCTGGTAGGTGGAGTCGTTTGGCTCTACGTGACATAGTCCGCGTCAGAAGTTATGTGCACGGTGCCTATATAGGCGCCACCCCAGCGTGCTGGCGTCAGTTTCTTTTCAAGACTTTGCACACCATGAGTGCGGAGCCACAAAGAATACTGACCACCAGTGTGGATTTCTAGAGCACTGAAAGGGGCAAACGCTGTCCCTAGAAATTTGTTTGCAGAACAGGAAGGATGGGTTGGTCGGTAAGGAACCTGTGGCTAGACAGAGTCTCTACCAGATAAGGCATTAACAAAGGTAAGTACCTTGTTCATCTGATAGAGACTTCCAGCCGCAGATTCCATACCTTGGAATTGATACCCAAGCAATACTTCCCCAGAGGTGGGTCTGCAAAAGAATTTCACAACAAAATGTCCTGGAGGACTGAGCGGGCTAAGTTCCTGTCCCAACCGACCTGACTGTCCAGGCAGTAATGTTTTGTGAACGTGTGCAGAGAAGCCCACATTGCTGCCTGGTACATGTACAGGACCGGGACTCCACGGGTTAACGCAGTGGTCGCAGTCTTAGCTCTGGTGGAATGAGAATGCATACCCACAGGGGATGCTTCTAGGCCAATGCATAGTAGTTTTTAATGCAGAGCACGATCCATTAAGAGATGGTCCATTTCTGCACAGCCTTTCCCCTCTTCACTCTGGCATACCCCAGGAAGAGTTGGTCATCCACCCGGAACTCTCATATGGTCATCGTAGAACGACAACCTTCTTTTTGGGTCCAGACGGTGAAGTCGCTCCTCATCCTTGGACGAATGTGGCAGAGCGTAAAAAGTAGGCAAGGTGATGGACTGGCCTACATGAAAGGGAGTGACAACTTTCGGCAGAAAAGAAGCTATAGTGAGAAGAACTAAATTGTCTAGGTAGATGTTCAGGTACGGAGGCTTGGATGACAAAGCCTGAAGCTCACTTACCCTCGAAGCAGATGTTATTGCCAAAAGGAAGGCCTTCTTGATGGTAAGGAGCCTGAGAGGACAATTGTGCAATTGCTCACAGGGGGCGCACATCAAAAAAGTTAAGACCAGATTAAGGTCCCACTGAGGAATAATGAAGGGAGAAGGGAGAAATGTGTTGCAAACCTTTCAAGAACCTATTTTCAACAGGGGATTTGAAGAGGGATGGCTTATAAGGAAACCGCAGAAAGCTGAGATGGCAGAAAGATAGCTTTTTAAGGAGTGCAGAGCAGAGCCCTGCTGGGCAAGAGAAAGGATAGAGTGGTATCGAGATGAAAAGCGTCTCCAAGTGAGAGCCTTCTTGGAAACTCCAGCATGCAGAACTGCTGACATTAAACGTTCTCGTGGTGGCGACCAGATCTAACCAAGGCTCCCCCACATCTGAAAGAGACCTTCTACCACCTCTGGATGGAGATGCCATTTGTGATCCGCTAGGCATCTTCGGCTGAGTTGTCCACCCTGGAGTTCAGAGAGCCCAGCAGCTGTTGAACCACCAGGGATATGCCTTGACATTCCAGCAATGTCCAGAGACGTAGGGTCTCTTGGCAGAGGGTGCACAACCCCACCCCATCCGGTTGTTGCAGTACCACATAAGGCAGGGGTGTTGTCCGTGAACACCTGCACTAACCTTCTCAGGCTGGAGGTCAGAAAGTCTTTTAATGCAAGCCGGATCGCCCGTAGCTCCAGTAGGTTGATGTAGAGTTCGGATTCTGCCAGAGACCAGAGGCCTCTGATCTCCAACTCTCCCAGATGACCGCCCCATCCCAGGAGAGACTCATCTGTCACCACTTCCAGAACTGGTTGGGGAAGAGAGAGTGGTCTGCCACTGACCCAATCGTGGTTCGTTAACCACCACTTCAGATCTTTTGCAGTTCCCTCCGAGATCTGGACCATGTCGGAGAGACTCCCCTGATGCTGCGCTCCCCTGGAACTTCAGGTTCCACTGCAGAGCCTGTATATGCCAGCGAGCATGTGTCACAAACAGGATGCAGGAGGCCATGAGGCCCACCAACCTCAGTTTCACTCTCACCAAAATCCAGGCTAGAGGCTGAAACTTCTGCATCAAACCTGAATATCCTGGACTCGCCATTTGTGAGGATAGGCACGAAACTGTGCCATGTCCTGAACAGCTCCGATGAAAGGGAGCGTCTGAGAGAGAGTCAAGTGTGACTTCGACATGTTGATAGTGAACCCCAGCGAGTGCAGAAGGTCAGCCGTAGTCTGGAGGTGGGGGATGACAGCCTGGGGTGAGCCCGCCTGCAACAGCCAGTCGTCAAGATAGGGGAAGACTAGCCTCCCTGATCTCCGCAAATAAGCTGTAACTACCGCCATCAACTTGGTGAACACCCAAGGGGCACTGGAGGCCAAAAGGAATACCGGCGAACTGAAAGAGCTCGTGGCCCACTGTGCACCACAGGTAATGTCTGTGGGTAGGCAGGATGGGAAAGTGGAAGTATGCGTCCTATAAGTCCAACGCTACCATCCAGTCTCTGAGGTCCAGAGCAGACAGGACTTGAGCGAGAATGAGCATTTTGAACTTCTCCTTCTTGAGGAAAAAATTGAGAGAGAGCAGGTCTAGGATAGGACAAAGGCATCTGTCCTTTTTGGGCACCAGAAAGTAGTGGGAATCACAACCTACTTCTGCCGTAGTCGCCCTTTCTATGGCTCCCCTGCCCAAGAGAGCCATCACTTCCGGACAGAGCAAGGAGAGATGGTCCTTCGTCAGCCTGTCCAAAGTGGGAGGCATGAGTGGAGGGGTAGTCACGAAGGGGAGGGAGTAGCCTCTTCTGATGTTATAGACTTCCATCCAGCAGGGCAGGAGATGACATATCCTGCCCTACACTGGGTGCCCATGATGGTAAGAGGGCAAACTAAAGGGGTTTGGAAACTGTGGCTGCTGGGGGAGTGGTGGACTAGCCCAATCTCTGGCTGCCTGACCCATGGGGTCTGTGGGTACCAATTCCTTGGCCACGCAGAGGCTGAGAAGCTTGGGCACCATTGTGGCTGACCTGGTAAAGACGCTTTCTGTGGCCATGAAAGAAGCAAAAGGCAGACAGGGGTTGGCAAGGGGCCATGGAAAGGCTGTAGCTCTGCTATTTTTGAAGCACTCCAGTGATGAGTCCACCCTTGTTTCTGAAGAGACAGGAGCCATCAAAGAGTATGTCAATAAGCAACACTTGGACATCCCCGGAAAAGCCAGTTGTTCTTAGCCAGGCGTGATGCTGTAAGGCCACCGACAAAGAAACCGCTCTGCCCAGCGAGTTGGTCGTATTCAGCCCACATTTAATTGGGAGCTGTGCTGCATCTCTCCCATCAGTCATAGCTTGAGAGAGTATGGCCTGGGCATAAGGAATGGGAGTAATGGGCCATAAGGCAAGCAGTGTTCACAGACATTTTCTTTCCTAATGCGCCCAACCTCTTGGATTCCTTATCCAGTGGGGTGGTAAGGAATGTGTCAGGATTTACACAAGAGGTGGAGGCTTGGACCACCAAGCTCTCTAGGGTAGGGTGTTGTGTGAGATAACTGGGGTCCCCTGAGGCGGGGCGGTGGCGGCAGGCAATCAACCTATTCACAAGAATCCCTGTGCAGGGTTTGGACCAAGTCCCCTTCAGGATGTCCATAAGGGCTTCATTGACTGGTAGAAGCGGTTCTGAGGGAGTTACTCCTGGCTGAAGCACCTCCGTCAAGATGTTGGTCTTGACTGTCACTGAGGGTAGGCTAAGTTCCAGTACCTCGGCAGCCCTTCTCACCACCATAGCAGAAGAAGCCCTCTCCTCCGTAGCCATAGCAGGGGGAGAGAGCATGCCAGAAACTGTAGAGGTGTCCAGTGCGCTGGCGTCTGCTAGTTCCTCACACCAGTCTATGTTGGAGTTTAGAGGCTGGTATTCTTCAGGGTCCAGCGACCCCTCCCAATCCTCCCTAAGTCCCAGCCCATAAGAATAGGGCTTGGTCTCCGGCCTGGAAAGCATAGCTCCAGTCGGCGCCGGAGTCGGCCGAAGCCTCTGTGCCGGGGATGAGAATGGGGCTGGCACCATGAGCGGTATCAAGTCCAGATCTATCTGTGGAACCAAGGGGCCCAGCTAGAGGAGAATGCAGAGCCACCAGCATAGAACTATTGGGAGCCCCTCCTGGGGCCCGAAGGTGCACCAGTAAGAACGGGCCACCCAACCATGAGGCGCATGGCCTCACATAACTCACAGCTACCAGCTCCCGGAAACACGGGGTGGCATCAAGCCGGCCCAGGCACAGGCTCAACCGGAGCAAGGCCTTGAATGACGACGCTCCCTCATCTCATCAGATGACTTCGAAGGACTGGGCGAAGTGGAAGACCTCTCTGACTTTTCTCTCTTCTTGCACTTGTGAGACTTACTTGCAGACTTTGAGTGCGATAAAGATCTTGGGGTCCGCAACCGATCCTGGGACCTTCCTCTCGACCACGATCAAGACCGTTGCAGCGATGCACGTCGGGCAGCAAGGAGCTCGAGGCTCCCTCAAGGATTTTTTTGATTTTTGATTTGATTTAAATTTATAGAGCGCAGTAATTACACGAGGGCATCAAGGCGCTATAGATCACCATCTGGAAAAGTCCCCTAGCACTCCAGATTCAGAAAATGTCTACAAGGGAAACAGCCAGGTCTTAAGAGCCTTCCTGAAGGGCAAGAGCTGCGGGATGGCCCTTATATTTTGTGAAAGGGTGTTCCAGAGTTTGCTCGCAGCCGTAGAAAATGCTCTGTCGCCCCATTTCTTTCTTTTCGTTTTTGGCACCGTGAGCTGGAGTTGAAGCGATGAACGAAAGTGTCTGCCTGGGATATATCAGCCAAACATGGCTTTTATTCTTGTTGGATATGAGAGATAAAGAGCCTTGTGTACCATGCAGAGAGATTTAAAGCTGATGCGCTTATTAATTGTAAGCCAGTGAAGGGTCTCCAATCCCTTCGCAGCAGACTGCCCCCTGGGACTGTCCAGAACAAGTCTAGCTAGTGCATTCTGAATCACCTGGAGTCTGTGCTGCGTGTTTTTGTTCAAGTCCAGGTACAATGAGTTACAGTAATCCAGCTGGACATTACCAGGGCGAGAGCGACCAGCTTACAAGCAGACTGCTGGATGAAAGGAAAAATGTTCTTAGGCATCCTTTTGGTGCAGGTGCATGTTGCTAATGTGCAATTTACTTGGGCATTAAAGTTGAGTTCAGTGTCCATCAGCACTCCAAGGTTCTTGGCCTTTTTTCCCGGAGTAGGACAAGTCCCTAAGGAGTGAGGCCAACAGCTACTGTTCCAGCTGGATGCCCCTGGGCCATAAATCATCACTTCCGTCTTTTCCCCGTTGAGTTTTAGAAAGTTACATGACATCCATTCTGCCACTTTGGTCATGCAACGTAAGACGTTCTCTGCTACCAAGCATGAGTTCTTGGAGATTGACACCATAATCTGAGTGTCCTCTGCATGTGACACTACCTCTATTCCAAAGGAATGGATTATTGCCGCCAAGGGTGCCACATAGAGATTAAAAAGCGTAGGGCTCAAAGATGAGCCCTGCGGCACTCCACATGGCAGGGAAAAGGCCTCTGAGTAGAAGTGGTGTAACTTCACCATTTGGGATCTTTCCCCCAAGGAAAGAGGGCTAAAGCTTGATGAGAGATGCCAAGACCTTGGAGTCTATCCAGCAGCAGTACAGGTGAGATGGTATCAAATGCTGCTGGTAGATCCAAGAGTATCAGCGCCACCCCTTGTCCTTCATCCACTAGATGCCTTATACAGTCCATGGCTGAGATTAATGCGGTTTCTGTCCCATGATGTTTCCTGAAGACAAACTGGGAGTCATTAAACCAGTGCTGATGTTCTGCAGTTTCCATCAAATGGTGCATCTTCAGAATCTTTGCTGGAACAGGCAGCAGGGAAATCGGGCGATAGTTCTTACAGTCCGTGATATCCAGATTCGTTTTTTTTTTTAAGGAGAGGCCTAATGATAGCCTGATTCCAGCTCCGAGGGTAAGATCCAGATAGGATAACATTATTCATTAATTTGCATAGTGGGTCGGCTATAATACTGGCCACCATATGGAGAACTGCTGGTGGGCAGGCTTCTAGAGGTGATCCTGAATAGGGTTTCAGAAGGTATTGTTCTACCAACTTGGGATAAAGTGTAGGACACACGGAGAGACCTCTCGGCTCTTGACTTGAACATGATGACATCTCTTGTGGTGTCAGTGGGGGCCAGCTAGTGGCAATTGACTGAGTAGGCGTAATGGGGGTTGGGCCAAAACCTGTGTGAATGTCCGTAACCTTGGTGTGGAAGAAGGTTGCTAGCTGGTTACAGAACATTTGCGAGGCCTCTGACTCCACTCTGGGTTGCGAGGCAAAAGCTAGCTTAAAAGGTTAGCATTCTCGATTTTATGGGTGCAATACTTAGATTTATCTTCAGTTAGCGCGAGCTTGTATTCTTTAATACTCAGTTTATATGAGATTTTTTCTTGTTCATCTTGGGTTTTCCTCCACGACCGCTCTTGACGGCAGCATGCTTGTTTAGGCATCCTCAGCCTATCACTGTACCAAGGGGCTGATGGGGAAGGCCTTGGGGTGCATGGCACGGCAGTAGACGCAGGTCTTCGGGTCGTGGTCGCGCTCGAGGTACCAGAGGCAAACAAGATGCAGATCTGTCACTTGCATCTACCGACAACAGGTGCCGCAGGGTTTGAAGCGGGCCTTCTTAGTGGACATCCTGCCACACCAGGAGACAAATCTCAAAGACTCTGACAAAAAGTCAGAAAAGGTCAGTCAAAAACTGACTGGGGTTGCTCTCTCTGTAGCTGCGCTGGCACAGAAAGAAAAGAACCGACATCAGTGCGCTGGGGTGTCGCCTATGTAGGCGCCGTGCACATCACTTCGAGCCCGGATGACGCTAACGACACCATGCGGGGTACTGCTCATGAAAAAGTTCTGGGTCCAGTCCGACACCAGGGCAGAATTTTAGGGTAAGGGATCTGCAGCTAGAAGTCTCTATCAGATTTTGTGTAGTATATCCTCTCAATCTGTATTTTTACATTATAAATTCTGTATGAAGGGTTTACACGCCCATCTGGAGTTTCAACACGTATATATTCTTCAGTAAGATTCACCATCAGAAGTTCTTGAAACGTCTAGCACACTATTGTCACTTTTGCTGCCCTGTGTAATAGTGCTGTTGCCCAAGACCAGTTCCACAGTTTCCAGGGCATGCTTTTTAGCTGATCAGGCTACTTTCTATTTTTAAAGTGAGTTTTGGAGTCCGAACATTTCTCTTCCTTCTTTACACTAACTTCAACTTCACGTCCTGAATCACCTTCCTACTAGGTACACTCTTATTTTCTGTGGTACTCGGTCCATCCAATCGCCTCTGCCCTTTTACTGTCAGGGACCTGAAAAGAACGGCTATCAGAATACTGATACTTCTCTGGCATTTTGATTTTATCACGGTTCCTCAAATTGTAACCACACCGTTTGGACTCTTGAGCTGACTGAGATCCAGTCCTTTACTTTTGTTTTACTCTCTGTTCCTTTTTAGTCTCCGGCATAGTTTTTTCCTTAACAGTATCTTCATGCTCATTTTTTGCTTGAGGTGCAGATTGATGGCCCACAGACGTATAGGTTTCCAAAATTATTTTAAGTAACTTCCGTTTGCGTTCTTTAACAGGGAATGCTACGAGTTTCTGGTGAATGATGAAAGCTACTGCTTCTCCACGGATGTTGCTCAAAATAGTTGAGGAAACAGTTTCAAAATTTCCCATTAATTGTATTCCTAGATCTAGAGTCGGTGGAACTCTGTGCTCATTTTTAACTTGACTTACTACATCAGGTAGTACTGCCAATGAGGGTTTGCATTGCATTGTAGTGTAGATACACGAAAGATACTTCTACGGGTGTTGCACTCCTCTCCAGGTGGCACCATTCTAAGGGGAAGACACAGTCAGAATTCTATACTCATCTTGGGGTCTTGTGTTAGGATAGGTTGCTTCCATCTGGTTGGTTTTACGAGCAATCCAGAAGGCAATTTAATTGTGTTTTATGTGCACTTTGCCAATAATACAGTTTGTTGTCTGTGAACTGATTCTCTGAATGGCAACCTGTGTCTGTGGTGAAGGTCCTACTGGAACTGCTTGGTCTGCTATACTTAGCTGTACATATTGTCTGAGTCGCCTCTATAGGGCCACAATTTAATTTAATATCCTTCCTCCCTCCGCAAGCTAAATGTTTGCTGGATTTGGATAAGTTATATGCTCGGCCAATACGGGTAAGATGGTCCCTTCATTACTTAGGGAGTCTCTGTCTGACAGTGAGGTGTATGGGGTAAGTGACCACCAGATCAATTTTAGTGTTCTCGGTAGGTCAAGGGACCTCCAAGTCATGATATGCTTAATACTGTGCAGGAATGTCTGCAGCTTTATGAAATGCCCAGTACAGGCATCTATAGATTCAAACACTACCCAAAAGTAAAAACTTTCAAATGCATCATGTGCATGAACAACAAACGTTGCTGCACCCCCACGTTAGGAACACCTCTATCTTTAAGAAGTTGTATAACTGATACCCTTTAATTTAGCCCTATCATAACAGGAGCTGCCATGTTTAATAAACAGATTCAATTAACTTGAGATCCAAAAATGCAGAAACCACTGGTGCATGAGCAAAGCAAACCTACAGAAAATAGGGGTTTTCTATTTAATCTCAAGGAGAGGACCAATATTACAACAGAAACATCCGTATGTTTATACAATTTTTTTTAAGTGTGTCAAACACTACTCAAGAATTCAGATTATTCAAACACACCCCACGTTGGGCATCATTAGTCATGAACGGACTCTCACAGAGCTGCATGAGTCTGATTTCTAAACCCTTCTGAAAGGACTTAGTTCAATGTACCAACACAAATTAGAAATCCAGTTGGACTGCAACCTGTGTACAAGCCAGCAAGCAATACTGTGCGGGTGGTGTTTTCTGGCCAAGATTAGTACCTTTAGAGGAGCTCAAGGACACAGCAGACCTCTAAACCCTTTTTAGGTCGAGAGTAGAGTAGCGCGCAAGCGCTGCTTCTGGCGAAGACTTTACGTAGTGGGGTTTTCAAAGCTGACCACACGCTCGTGCACAATGGCCTTTTCCGTGCGGTTACGCGCACGTTTCAGGCACGATGCACGAGCGTGTGGTCAGCTCAGCAGGCTGCCGCGCTCGCTCGCCCCCGCTCCTCTTGAAAGCTTTGTTGTAGGTGCTTCCACTTTCGCGGCCGCCGCATTCTTACAGCGCGCGCACCACTCGCGTGCTTGTTAATTGCTTCCGAGGGATGCAGGTCAGTTCTCCAACGTGAAGTTAGCCGCAGCGCCTTGTGGTTGCAAAACCCATACGGTGGCTTTTACTTGCATTTCGAAAACATTTTTCTTTAAACTTATTAATGGCATGTAGGTAAATCATTATTTTTAATAAACGGAAGAGAAGCCTCGGGTAGAGGAATGCCATTCACAGAATTTTAATCTTGGTAACACTTTCTGGGCCTTGGTTGCATTACTTTAGTACAAATCTAACACTCAAATATATCAATAAGCAACAGAAAGGTCCAGCCTTGCGAAGGTCCTTCCATTGTGCTGCAACACCTGTTGTCACATTTCTAGTAACTTTTGAAACGCTTGAGTTAGAAACAAATTTTTTTGTTAAAAATCTGCAGATAATGCAGCAGGAGGAGGATTAGGTGGCAAATGCGGCAAATCTATAATTATGCGAAAATCGCCTCAGCCGCACAACCGCATAATTCAAGTGGCCCCGATTATAATACAGGAACCCAGTGCTATCCTAATCTGAAACAAAGCCAGTCACCGGTTTACCGTGCTCAATGAACCCAAAAACCTAACTCCAGCTACGGAGGTCATGGGGCACTCCGCTGACCCTGCCCGAGGCCCCCAGTCGCCACAGGACTCTAGCTATAGCCTCGGATGGCGCGCACTGGAATACGTTCCGGAACCCCGTCATGAACTGAGAAACAAGTGTTGAGAAGCATCATACAACAGAGACGGCATTCGTGCCTGGTGTGTCAGGAGGGTGCGGCTGCGTGCAAAAGTGTGCACCAGTTAATGAGTCCTCACAAAATACCAACGCCTCCAAACCGAACACTCATGCTTCTAGGATAAAATGCCATGAAAAGCAGAACATTTGTCACGAGTCAGTATTCACCGCACCGTGAGAAAGGAAACGCCTATTGACATGCATCTAAATGTAGAGTTGGCTGAGAGCTGATCAAAGTCCTCTCTGTCCATGCGAGTGCCTCCCTCAGCATGCCACTCCCTCTCCAGCCAGTGCAGGCAGAGGAGGGGAGATCTGTGGAGTCAAGGCGCTTTATGGCTGCTGACTATTCTCCAACTGGATGATCCTCCAAAAACTAAACAAATGAGCGGCCATTTTACCCAGTTTCACACAGGGAAGGAGTATTACTAAAGACGACGACGACCTGGGTATATGATCTACAACATTGGCAGCCAAGGTACTCTCTGCGCTCAGACTGTATGCCCATTCAGGTTCTGGCACCTCTGGTGAGACTTCTGACGGGCCTGGGACAGTCCTAATGAGGGGAGACAAAAGCTATCTGTTTACCACCTTTCTTTTAAGTGTCAACCTCTGCAAAGGAGAAAAGGAAAAAAAGTGACCTCGTGAGACTTGTGAAACTAAGACAAGTGAGGAACAAGTAGAGATTCATAGTAAAGAAAGATTGAGGGGAGAAAATGGTACATGGAGGGAAGAAATGGAAGGTGGGATAGTGGATGCAGGATAAATTGTGCTTAGTGTTTGGGCTATCCTGTTGGCTCCAGATACACTTACAAAACATACTTTGTCTTTGCACTGGGGATTCAAGCGGCAGAGTTTCGGGGATGTGCTCTTCTCAGTGCACCCCATGAGTGAAGGACACGTGGCTCAGTGTGCAGTTTGCGAACATGCCGTGCTGGCATCCTGCCTGTAGCTGCCTCTTACATGGCAATGGGCATGAGATGCGCGGAATGTGGGGTCAGGTAAGGACCAGCCGCTCTATTTAAGGTAGACTGTGCATTTGTCCTCAACTCACCCTTAAAATACATCACAGCGTTATCTCGGGTGAATCTCTCTCTGACCCTGTACAAAAGAGCAGACAAGTGCACTTCTACGTCAGAAAAGAACGTCCAGTCAGCACTGTCAGTCCAGGACACGGAACCAACAGACTGGAGATTATATTATTTAGGGGCACTGTACTAATAAACGCACCTGCACACTTATTTACTACAGTACGACGAGACTGATATGAGAAAAAACGTTTAGTGTCTCACAGACTGAAAGATACTGTGACTTTATATAGGGAAACAAGCTCTGCTAATGGTCACCAGGCCTCTTCAATGTAGTTTTAACTTACAGTGCAAATTTAAGCACATGCATTCTGCTTTTGGTTAAAAAACAAATTGATAAATGACATGAAAAAAACGTTGTGGCATAAATTATATATGTGAACACGAAGAGTAGTGTAATGTGCTTTTATTACCGTTGTAGAAGGCTAGCAATGACGTCACAGCATACGCATTGGCAATGCAAAGGAAACCCCAAGCATCATTAGGAAGGAAAAAGTGGTTACTCTAGCAACAACATTGTGAATAAACACACACAACGTCATTCATTGCCTTTGTAGTCTGTGTTAGTATGGCAGCAAACAAAAAAAGCGATAGGAAACGGCCAGCTCTACAATCAACCACAAACCAATAAACCACACACTTATGCCAACTACCACACACCACTCCAAACTAAACCACTCATAGCAATTCACACAGCAGTTGCATACACATTGAATATACACAACACTAGCAACTATCAAAAACAATTCGTACTCACGCTACCCAAATACAACCACCGAAAATCTACACCATTCTACATCACTCCACACTAAATAAATCTACATCACACCACGCTAACAACACATAAGGAACACTATTAGACACCACAAACCCCACTTAACACAATACAAACAATACAAACAAGCATTGGCATAGCCAATAGGTCTCGCCTTTGGGACCTTATAAGTGTTTAGTTATCCAGCACAATATCCTTGGTGCAACAACATCAAGTGTTGCATGGCTAAACACTTATAAGGTCCCAAAGGCGAGACCTATTGGCTATGCCAATGCTTGTTTTTTTTGCAATCGGCAAAATCTATTGTTACAATACCCATTGACAATAGGACATTGTAACATTCCAATAATGATGAAAATATAGGAAAGAGCACTATGATACATCCATAAAGCGGTCTGTATAATCAGCTAGACCCAGCACAAGCGACCACCAAGTATGACGTGTAGCAAACCTGACCAATTCAATCCCGTGCAAGTAGGCCTCGTGACATCTGGGCTATCACAGTCCATCATGCAATCATTCATTGTCCACATCGTTACCCTGTTTTGTCACTAGGTACTGTGAAAACAGACCCCAGAAGCTTTTTGGTCGACTCTGGGGGGGCAGCAACTCATTGTATACATCAGACTGGGTATTACAGTAGAGCATATCCCGCTCCCATTCCGTCACGGGACCGCGCATCCAGCGCATCGCGATCCTGCGTTTCGCCAAAAGGAGACCCATAGAGACTAACTTTCTGGTGCTCTTTTTGAGGGGTTTCGTGTATCCCAGAAGCGCTAGAAGGGGATCTGGGGAAAGGGAGAGGTCCGCTATGGCATTTAATGCTTGAAAAATGTGCTTCCAGAATTGTGCTACTAAAGGACACAGCCATGCCACATGCGAAAAATCTGCCCCTGCCTCCCCACATCTTTCACAGCAATCTGTGTCCCTAAGCCCATAGCGGAATAGCCTCTTCGGCGTGTAGTGCACCCTATTCAGATGCTTGAAATGGACCAGTCTGTGCCTGCCGTTGAGTGAGATCTTTTGCGTGGCTTCACAGCAGTAATACCAGATATCATCGGTGAGGGCAACACCGATATCACACTGCCAATCCAGTCTAGCTTTAGTGTATCATGTAAATTTAAAGGCTTGTGTAGCAGCATAAAGTTTCGAGACTAATTTAATGGGGGATTCTGAGAGCAGAAGATAGGAAAAAGCAGGTAATTCCGGAGGTTCTTGCAGCTCATCACCAAGCAGCGCCTTAAGTGCATGGCGGGTTCTGAAATAGTGAAATTGTGTTAAAGAGGTAAGGACAGGTATACCCTCTGCCACCTCCTCCCACGTGCGCACACTCCCCTCCTTAAAAAAATCGCCCATCACATGTATCCGCAGGGCGTGCAGCGAGCGGAGTACTCCTCTTTCAGAACTTAGAGTGAACCACTGGCAGCATTCTATAGGCAGAAGTGGGGAGTACAATAGAGCACCAGCCTGCTTTTTTAGTAAAACGTGCCAGGCGTGTACAACTGAGTTAACCGAGTCCAGCACGCTGCATCGCCTGATAGGTGTCTGAGTCAGCAAACGCGGGAGGGGGTCAGGACTTGCAACGACCTTCTCTATTTGGAGGTGTGGTAGATTGTGCGGGCCGTGAGTCCAGCTGTGAGCATGCGAGCCTTGCGCCACTCTGAAATATAGTTCTAGATCCGGCGCACCCAGGCCCCCCGCAGAGTAGGGCAAAGTGAGGATATCAAGATTGACATGCAGAGTTTTGCCTGCCCATGCCAATTTACCCATCAGGGTCCGCAGCGTTTTAAAAATGTGTTGGGGGACAACCACAGGGATATTGACGAACAGAAAGAGGAATCGGGGGGAGTACAATAATTTTCATCAAGGACACCCGTCCCACCAATGAGAGGGGGAGCCGAATCCACCTCTCAATGTCCTCTTCTAGTTTGGCAATAGCTCTACCATAATTCGCCCTAAGTACTTGTTCCGCATCAGAGTGAACCTGGATCCCCAGGTATCTGACCGGGTCAGATGTCCATTGGAGGGGATAATCTAAGGCCGTCGACATTGTGGCCGGGGTTAATGGGAAGATAATAGATTTGTCCCAGTTAATTTTAAGCCCTGAGAGTTTGCCAAATCTCAGCACTTCACGAATTATTGGGGAAAGATTCATGTCCGGGTCCCGAATATACAATAGCATATCATCCGCGTAGGCGGAGACAATGAGATTGTAGTTGGAGAAACGCAGACCTCTATGTCCATGGTATTCACGGAGCGCCCGCAGCAGGTGTTCTGCAGCGACAGCGTATAATAGTGGTGACAGAGGACACCCCTGCCTCTTGCCTCGAGATATCTGAATGGGAGAGGAGACAGCATCTCCCAGGCGCACACGAGCCGTAGGCGAATTATAGAGAACCGAAACTAATTGAAGAAAGACTTCTCCTACACCCAGGCGTCTCAGGACCTCTAGCATGAATTTCCATTCGATCGAATCGAAGGCTTTTTCAGCGTCTAGAAACACTGCTGCCGCCCCAACATCCGGTTTAATGTGTTGCAAGGCCCCAAATATTGTTCTCAGATTGTATGATAGTGTGCGGCTAGGCACAAAGTCCGCTTGTTCAGGACCCACCTTGAGGGGCAAAAGAGGGGACAGTCTATTAGCCAATATTTTGGCGAAGATTTTGGTGTTGACGTTGATTAACGACAGTGGTCTGTAAGACGAGCACTCTTGGGGAGCCTTGCCGGGTTTCAATATTGTTACTATCAGTGCCTCACGCATAGAGGGAGGCATGATGCCAGTCTCTCCCATTTCTTGGAACAGAGTGCTTAAGTGTGGAACCAGCAGATCGCTAAAAGCCTTATAAAAGGACACAGTGAGCCCATCCTGACCTGGAGTGCTTCCGTCTCGCAAAGAGTTGAGTGCAATTCGTATCTCGACAGCATCCAGGGGCCTCATAAGATATTCCCTATGACTGTCCGTCAACCATGGCAGCTGTATGTATTCCAAGTAGTTCATAATACTCTCCTCATCTGGGGCAACCCTGGAGCTATACTGGTCCTGATAGTATCGGCTGAATCGGTTAACTATGTCCGCCTGCTCTTTTAACACAGTGCCCGTCTCATCCCTCAATTCAGCAATGACCCCAGTCTCAGACCGACGGCGAGCTAGCGCCGCTAATCCTGAGCCCGGCCTGTCCCCGTCTCCATAGGTCCTGGCCAATGCATATTTGCCCATATGTTTAATTTCACTATCCGCCTCCTCGTGGTATTCATCTAGTGTGTTTTTTAGTTGTTCTAGAGTTTGAGGGTCATTCTTGTTTGAGACCTCGGTCTCCAGCTCACTCAAGCGAGTCTCCAACAGAGCGAGTCTACCTCTGATGGAACGGAGGACTCCAGAATGTTTGTTGATGGTCATCCCTCGTATGAACACCTTAAATATCTCCCATACTGTGGCAAAGGAGTCGACTGATCCAATATTGGTTGCAAAAAACTCAGTGATGGCGGCAGTCAATTCGGCCTTAAACACGCACCTAGCAGAGAGTATGGCGGAAATCTCCACAAGAAAGGGGAGGGGCCCAGGGGGGAAATTTTGACCGCTAACAATATAGGAGAATGATCGGAAAAGGAGCCGGCCAAAACTGTGCAATCCTGTACCCTAGCCATTAACTATTCCGATATAAACCAGTAATCTATACGAGTGTGTGTGTCATGGTGTGCCGAATAATGCGTGAACCCGCCCCTACCAGTGGATCTAGTTCTCCACACATCCACCAGATGCAATTGTAACGCTATGTCAGCAATGGCTGTAGCGGCAGCAGAGGGGCACCTAGGAGGACCCTTCGAACGGTCAAGCGCAGGATCTAATACACAATTACAATCACCCCCCCATATAAGTGGCAACGAAGAGCAATCTCTTATGAGTGACAGTATTGAATGATAGAACTGGGGATCATTGTAATTAGGCCCATAGGTGTTAACAATTTGAAAGTCAGCGCCCCTACCAAAACACCTTGTGATGACATATTTACCAGCGGGATCAGCTCTACGCTCTTCAAGTTGAAGACCTGATTTGGGGTTCACCCAGGTAAGCACGCCTCTTGAGTGGGAGGTGAAACCAGCCGCGTGGAACAGACCCATTAGCCTTCGCCTTGTAAGCATAGAGCAATTAGGGGCAAGATGCATCTCTTGAAGCAGGGCAATGTCTACTTCCTTTCTTTTCAAGTACGCCAGGACCTTACGCAGCTTTCTATGGTCATTCAGACCCCTCACATTCCAAGTCATGAGCCGTAGGCTCCTTCTATGTCCCTGCTCTGTTCCACAATGTGTCATTTGTAGCTATCATATGATGGGATCGTCATAGCAGCAATGTGAGGTGTGTTGCCGTTATCTTTCATGACTTTCATGCACATGTGAACAATTAAAAAAAGAAACCCAACCCCTCCCCCCACCCACGCCATGCCATCCTCAAATAGGCATAGGCGACCTTCCACCCTTCCTGCTAGCAATTACAATAGCACATTTAAAAAAAGCAACAGTTGTGCAATAATAGGAACTAAATAACAAACAGTGAATTAGTGTGAAACGCAATGGGGCGGATGTTACCTGCTGACACTTCTGCATGCCACAGTGCCGCACCGCCACTAATCTTCTATAACGAGACTGCCGCTGGAGGGGGAAAAAATTAAAGACAAAAAAAAAGGGGGGGGGGAGGAGAAAAGAGAAAAAAAGGAAAGGGAAACAAAAAACCAGAAAAGGAAGGTTGAAAAGAAAGAAAAAAAAAAAAGAAAAAAGAAAAAGGGGGGGAACCTCCAGGGGGGGGGGGGGGCTCTCACCAACTGTTCCTGAACAATTTTGCCTCTCGCTCGAGAAGGCCCCAGTTAACTAGCGTTGCAATTCCAATTTATGCAAATAAGAGTCAACGGTTTAGTGCAGCTTTTCACAGTTTAACCATAGGAGCAGTGAATTGCAAACTCCAGTGGGAGAGACCTAACTAAGGTTCCCAGTTCCGAACCTCTCAGCGCACTGCAGGAATACCCCACGTAGGGGGAAGGTGAAGTGCTGTTCTTTTTAGTCATTATCATCAAAGCCTCCATCCGCTCCCTCCCCTCGGTCATCCTCCGTCTGGTCTTTCCTTCGTTTGTCAGGCTTGTTCCAGTCTTTGAGGGCTTTTTGGAGGGCCTGAGGATCAGAGAAAATCTTCGCTTTCCCATTCAAGATTACTCTCAACCGCGCCGGGTACAGCATCGCATATTCTACACTTTGCTCCCTCAGCTTACGCTTTAGTGGTGCGAATTGCCTCCTGGCCTCCTGTACCCTAAGGGTGAAGTCCGGGAACAAAGAGAGAGAGGAACCCTCATATTGTAGATTGCCCAGTTCTCTCGCCTTCCGAAGCGCCGCTTCTCTGTCTCGATAGTTCAGCAGCTTTGCTATGACAGGCCTTGGAGGGCACCCGGGGAGGCTTAGGCCCCAGCGTGCGGTGCGCGCGCTCCACTACGAACATGGGAGAAAAGGTCGCAGCGCCCAGCAGAGTAGTGAGCAGTTTTTCTGTAAAGGTCTCCATGTTGCCTGTTGCAGTGGACTCGGGAAGGCCTATAATGCGCAGGTTACTTCGCCTCGATCTGGCCTCCAAATCCTCAGCTCTGTCCTGAAAAGTGACCAGGGCCTTCTCCATCTGTTTCTGTGCGCTATTGGCGTCAGTCTGGGCCTCCTCGGCTTCAGTGATCCTTCGTTCAGCCATATCAAGTCGTTCCGCATGCTTATCCACCCTCTCAGACATGCGGTTCATTCTATAAGACAAGGTGTCTATTTTCGCATCGATCGCCGACAGCGCCTTTTGCATGGACGCCAGGATTGTTTTAATGTCACCAATGGGGTCTTCTGTTAGTGCGTCAGACTCCGCCGCTGCAGTGTCCGCGACTTCTTCTCTTTGCCTGGTCTTTCGCTGCTCAAAGCTCAGCTTGGGCTGCGACTTGTCTGGTTTACCCATACTGACACCGTTCAGTATCCGTGCAGGAGCGCGGAATCTCCAAGTTCAACAACTGCAGCTACGTCTTCTGTGAGTGTAGGCACCCACCAATACCAGTTCCGGGCCTCCCAAAGGGAGTCACAGAGGATTTCCCAGCTCAGAGCAAGGCAATGCGTATCCGGGAGGCGGTAGTCTGACCCAGCTATTGCCAATGTTGAAATGGGCCCCTCGCTTCTCTCGTCCAGAGGGTGGGGGGGCCAAGGTAGCCACACGCTCAGCTCCTGGATGACCAAGGCCCAATACAGGGGGGGCGCTGCGCCACAAGGATGAGGCCTCACACCCCCAGCAATCAGCGGTGAGGTGCCGAGCACAACGTAGGGCCAGATAGTCCCGCACTCCCTCACAATTTTAGGAAGGGGGCTCAAATCAGGCTCCGACTCGTCACCCAGGCCGCGCACCAGGCCCCAGCTTGCTGGCCTGTATGCAATGGATCCCCGCTGCACCTCCGCAGTGATCCCCGCAGCGTCCCCTCGCCTCAGGTTGGCACCAAGACTGCAGCGTCCAGCAGGGGCTCCGCGCACCGTACCAGCTGAGCACGACCGTGCAGACAATCAGATCGCCACTTCCAGCCGATGCGGGCGAGGCCCGAGCGACGGCGCAATCACGTCCCAGCAGGAAGCACCGCCTTCGGCAGTCGCGTCGCCACCCCGCGCCGGGGAGAGCAGCGCTCAGAGCAATAACTTTGGGCCAGCTGGATCAATCGGCCCCGTTCCTTCAGCTATTGGAGCACCAGCTGTAGTGCAGCATGCGCTCAGAGTTTCAAGCGAGAGTATCGATAAATAATAGTCGATTCCTGACGGATATTCGTGGCGGCTTGCGGAGCTCACTTTGTTAGCGGCCATCTTTGGGCCAGGCAAGCTCCGCCCTCCCCCCAGAACTCTAAACCCTTTTTCTTAAATGAATAACACAATAGCACTAGGAGAACAGTCATAAAACATTTAATGCATCAAATATGAATGGTAACCACACTGAAAATAAAATAAATGCAGCAATGAACGACGGCCAGAGAAAACAATATGAACACTTGTAATATGGTTAGCAAGTTCCTTGCCTCCTCCGCCCTATCAAGTGAGAAATAGTTTTCTGGCAATTCTCTATAACAGCTCTTGCCCTGCTGGGCTGAAGGCTACTTCCCTGTGCCACTCTCGGAGCCACCCCAAACTGGGAATTGTTTGTAGCAGCAAACTAGTGTGACCTCAGACCTGATAGTTCCATTGCGAAGCCACTCGTGGTCAAATGCAGGGGTTTTTATAGCGCCTGATCGCTGATTTTTAAATCCTGTTTATAAGTTTGGTGACACTAAAGTCCTAACAAGAAAAAATAAGTAAGTTCTGAAGTCACTTTCTGGAGGAAATAGTGTGACTTTCTTCAAGAGAAAGCTGGTAACGGGCCAGCTTCATTTTTTGTTTCTGACAATGTGTTCTTTGATGGTGAGGTTGGTGTGCAGGGTGAATCCAAGTGACTTGCCATTTGGTGAAATTTGGAGTTCGAACCCGTCAAGGTTCGTGTCATTCAGCCAGGTGTGGACTGTATCTTGTTTATTGTTCTTGGCAAATAACAGTAATTCTGTCTTGGTTGGGCAGAGCTTTAAGTAGGTGCTGGACATACAGGTATGAAGGACAAGCAGTGTTTGAAGGGCTGGATGTCTTAAACAGAAAAGACTTTCAAGTAGATTTGTGTATCATCAGCATATTGGTGAATCTTGATGGTGTTCTCTTTGTATAGCATACAAATAAGCAATGGAGGGAATGCTTGAATTAATCTCAGCTACTGGTAATTACTCTGGGCCACATCCCAATTCACTGTTATCTTGCATCTGTTTGTAGAGCATCAAGTGGCTCCATGTAAAGATTGAAGATGAGACAGGAGACAATATGGCACCCTGAGGGACTCTACAGGTGATATGGACCTTTTATGACTGGAGGTGCCCATGTGAACCAACTAGAAAAGGTTGGGAAGATAGGAAGAGAACCAGTGAATTCCATTTGAGTCTCCAGTGTGCATATGAGGGTGGCGAATGCAGCTGAGAGGTCCAGCAATATCAGAAGAAAAGGGGTCATCTTCATTTGTGGTTAAGAGGGCATCATCTATGATGTGTAAGGTAGTGGGTCTCCATGCTACAGGGTGATTTGAAGACATACTGATAGACCTACAAGAGATGGTTAGTATTGTTGTGATTGTGGAGTTGAACATAGACAGCATTTTTTTCCCCCTGAGTTTTATATAGCGCAAACTTGACCTAAAGCTATCACAGCGCTTTACATAAGCACTAGTTGCATTACAGACAGACATTCATGTTTTTGTTAGGCACGGGGAGATTAAGTGATTTGCCCAGAAACACAGGATGTTGAGCGTCGCTGCCGAGACTCGAACCCAGTTCCCCAGCGTCAAGGTCGACCGCTCTAGCCGAAAGGCCACATCCTCTCCCCCATTTTTTAAGATCTTGCCAATGAATGGTAGGCAAGGAGATGGGCCGGTAGTTAGTGAGGTCATCAGGGTCTAGTGTAGGTTTCTTTATGAGTAGGACAATCCGGCCTGCCCTAGAGCTTCTGGGACAATGCCTTGAGTGAGAGAGGCATTGACAATGGTGAGAAGGTTTGAAACGGCGTCCACACAGAGAGATTTGATGAAGTATGAGGGTAAGACATCGTTGTAATTAGTGGCTTTGAGAGAGTGGAGTCTGCTGGCGAGATCTGCAAGAGATATGACTTTGAAGGATGATCATCGCTAGATTCTATGGGAAGGGGTTGGCGTAAGATGAAGCAGGCTTGGTGTTGTTGTTGTGCTGTCGGATCGTCTGCATTTCTACACTGAAGAAGAGGTTGAGGGATTGTACTTTTCTGGTGAGTGAGAAATAGGTGGGTCTGGTAGAGGTTGAGGAAGTGCTTGATTGTCCTGAACAGGGTTCTGCTTCATTGAGGATGTTGGTATAGTACTTTGCATTGGCTTATTTGATGAGCTATTTGTGTGTTGCGTGGAGGGACCTCAGTATCAAGAGATCACAGGAGTTCTGTTTTTCTTCCATTTCCTTTCCGCTAATGGGTTGTTTATTGTCAGCAAGTTCTTTAGAATACCAGAGTGCTGAAGGCTTTTGCCCCATTTATGCAGAAGATGCTCTCTATCACTCTGTACTGGATTTGGTTGGACTAGCACCGTTGTCCTGCTAGAGGTAAAAGAGGAAGTTTTGCATGCAAAGTTACCCTCACCTAATGGGTACACATATTTTAAACAGTTGTAGAGACAACGATGATCCCTGAGGTATGCTACCTTTAATTTTGTAGATTGCCATCAGTCCATCATGATTTGCTGTCCCTAATCACAAAAGAAGTGATGGACACCAATCTAGGTGCAGGAGACTTACCCATAGTCTCTCGGTCTTTACATTATGATCTTGCAGTCTTTCAAATGGCAATGCTAGAGGTATCAGAGCAAACCATCATAATTTGTAAAGTTGTCAAATAGCAATTCTCTTCTATCTGCCAATGTTGTTTCAGTCCTTGATTTGGCTCAGAACAAGCACTGTCGATAATTAAGAAGCTTTTATTTCCTGATGACTATCTACATTTCTGATTTGTTTTGTTGACTATCTAAATTTCTGATTTGTTTTGTCACTTTGTTTTCCAATTTTTTTTTTTTACAATGGATTGTAAATTATTTTGTATCAGACAGTAATGTTGTTGTAGTGGCACATTTTAGTGACTCTTAAATGAAGACCTGTGTTGGAAACTAATGGTCTATCTAGCTAGGGTTCTCCAACAAGTTGCTCGTGAGCTACTGGTCGCACTCCACCCACCTGTAAGTAGCTCTCCTGTGTTCATTCCAGTCCACTAAATTTAAAGCTTTTGCTTTGCTGAATTAATATATGTGTTCAAAACTGAAATGTGTGCATCTGAGACGAAAATGTGTGTGGTTTTAGACCTATTTAGATAACAAAATATTTAAAACTGATATTCAAGTTAAAAATCAAGTTACATTGGGGGAGATTTGTTACTAATATGACCTTTGTGCCAGAGGCATTGCAGCTATGGCTGCTATGTATTACCCATGGAAATGCATTCCAAATTGACAAAGCCTTTTTAAAATTGCTTTGTGCAACCCGGTTTGATGCATTGAAGTGATCACTGCTGGCAACCCTGTACTGAGGTGACCACTGCTGGTAACCTTGCATAAGGTACGACTGATGTAATCTTGTCTGATGTGGTCATTATTATTACAAATCTAATAATAGTAGCTTGGGATGGTTTTTACTGAACATAAGTAGCTCTTATTATAGAAAAAAATTGGAGACCCCGATCTAGGCTATATCTAAAATCAAAGTTGATACATTGCCTGATTTAAGCTAGTGGAAATGGGTGTGATGGAGCATGATTATTTAAGAATATTTTGCTCTATCAATTCCTGATCGTTGGGTGTGACACTAATACCTACTTAAGAAATATGACTAACAGAGTATCTCGTGAAAGTTTAAAACTGCATCGTAAAAGCATGCAGAAGTGTCACAAACTGGTTTGAGGTAAAGTCATTCAGGACTTAGAGAGAAACCTACTAATGAACTAGTTACTTACCTTCGGTAACAATATAACTGTAAGAGACATAGATTAGTTATAGATTCCTTACCTTAGAATTACCCCCAGGCGTCAGACTGGATCCAGAGAATTTTTTCGTCAGCAGTACCCCTGCGCGTCGAAAGGTGGCGTTGGTCGACTCCGCGTTCGTCGTTGGCGACGTGGTCACCGGAATGACGTCGCGGTAGCTACTTAGACGCCTCCCTCTCGCGCGGTCAGTTCTTTTACACGACATTCCACGGCAGAAGCGAAGAGCCATGCAAGACACTGACCATTGGTGCACAAAACTAGGGCCCTGAAAGGGATTCTCTGACTCTAGAAGTCAATTCGCAGAACAGGGAGGATGGGTGGGGCGGTAAGGAATCTATAACTAATCTATGTCTCTTACAGATATATCGTTACCGAAGGTAAGTAACTTGTTCATCTGAAAGAGACAGTTATAGATTCCTTACCTTAGAATAGATACCCCAGCAACACCAACCCCAGAAGTGGGTCTGCGAACTAAGTTAACACCAGAAAGTCCTGGAGAACAGAACGGCCAAAGAAGCCGTCTCTCCGGACTTGGCTGTCCAGGCAATAGTGTTTTGTGAATGTGAGCAGAGATGCCCAAGTAGCTGCCTGACAGATGTCATTGAGGGGGACTCCCCGTCCCAAAGCAGTGGTAGCTGCCGTCGCCCTGGTGGAATTGGCGCGTAGTCCCACTGTAGGCTCCTTCTTTGCCAAAAAGTAGCAAGCTTTTATGCACAAAACGACCCACCTGGAGATGGTCCGTTTGAGCACGGCCCGACCTTTTTTGGCGCCCACGTAGCCAACAAAGAGCAGGTCATCCACCCGGAATTGCTTGGTGCGATCCAAATAAAAGGAAAGCGCACGGTTTGGATCCAGACGGTGGAGCCTCTCTTCCTCCTTAGAAGGATGCGGAAGCGGAAAGAAGGTGGGCAAGGTCATGGTTTGACCAATGTGAAAAGAAGTAACCACCTTGGGAAGAAAGGAAGGTCTGGTTCTAAGGACGACCTTGTCCGGATGAACAGCCAGAAAAGGAGGCTTTGAAGAAAGAGCTTGGAGCTCACTCACCCTGCGAGCAGAGTTGATGGCAACCAGAAAAGCAGTCTTTAGAGTAAGAAGTCTGAGAGGACAGTTATGAAGCGGCTCAAAGGGAGCGCACATAAGGTAAGTAAGAACCAAGTTCAAGTCCCACTGAGGCATTACGAAGGGAACAGGAGGAAAAAGATGAGTAATGCCCTTAAGGAAGCGATTTACAACAGGGGACTTGAAAAGAGAAGGCTGATCAGGAAGCCTAAGAAAGGCTGAAATGACTGAGAGGTAGCCATTAAGAGTGCCCAGAGGAGAGCCCTGCTGGGCCAAAGAAAGGAGGAACAAGAGAACCTCAGAAAGAGGGGCAGAAAGGGGATCCACAGCCTTTGCTGTGCACCATGCCACAAATGTGTTCCATCTGCAGGCGTATACCGTCTTGGTGGAGGGACGCCTGGCTGCCAAGATAACATCACAGACTTCGGGAGGCAGGTCAAAAGATGTCAACTGCCGCCGCTCAATCTCCACGCACGGAGGTGGAGACTGGACAGGTTCGGGTGGAGGACCGTCCCCTGCTGCTGCGACAGAAGATCCTCCCGAAGAGGCAGTTGGATCGGAGGATCGATGGCCATGTGTAACAGCTCGGGATACCAGACTCTTCGTGCCCAATCCGGAGCCACAAGGATGACTTGGGCCCGGTCGCGCTTGATCTTCTTCAGCACTCTGGGCAGAAGTGGTATAGGCGGAAAGGCATATAGAAGACCGCAACTCCACTCACGACGAAAATCATCGCCTAGCGAGTGCCGCCTTGGAAATTCCAACGCGCAGAAGTGCTAACATTGCGCGTTCTCTTCGGTGGCGAATAGATCTAATCAAGGCTCTCCCCATTGTAGAAAGAGTCCTTGCGCCACTTCCGAGTGAAGACGCCATTAGTGATCCATCATGCACCTGCGGCTGAGTTCATCCGCCCTGGTGTTCAGGGAACCTTCCAGGTGTTGAACCACCAGGGATATGCCCTGATGTTCCAGCCATGTCCAGAGACGGAGAGCCTCTTGACATAGGGTCCACGACCCCACCCCGCCCTGTTTGTTGCAGTACCACATGGCAGTGGTGTTGTCCGTGAACACCTGCACTACTCTTCCCCAGACAGAGGGAAGGAATGCTTTTAGTGCAAGACGGATCGCCCGAAGCTCCAGAAGGCTGATGTGGAGCCCGGACTCCGCCGGAGACCAGAGGCCTCTGATCTCCGCCTCTCCCATGTGGCCGCTCCATCCCAGCAGTGAGGCATCCGTCACCACTGTGAACTCTGGTTGGGGAAGGGAGAGGGATCTGCCATTGACCCAATCCTGGTTCGTTAGCCACGACTGCAATTGACATGCAGTGCCCTCCGAGATCTGGATGCAATCGGACAGATTCCCCTGATGCTGCGCCCACTGGAACTTCAGGTCCCACTGCAGAGCTCGCATATGCCACCTGGCATGATCTACCAGCAGGATGCAGGAGGCCATGAGGCCAAGCAGCCTCAGGGTCATCCTGACCGTAATCCGGGTTAGAGGCTGGAAGATCGGAATCATAGCCCGAATATCCCGGACTCGCTGTTCGGGAGGATAAACCCGAAACTGCGTCGTGTCCAGAACCGCTCCGATGAAGAGGAGCTTCTGAGAGTGAGTCAGGTGCGACTTCGGCACGTTGATAGAGAACCCCAGCGAATGCAGGAGGTCCGCCGTAGTCTGGAGGTGGGAGACGACAGCCTGGGACGAGCCCGCCTTCAACAGCCAGTCGTTGAGATAGGGGAAGACTGGAACCCCTGATCTCCGCCATCACTTTCGTGAACACCCGAGGGGCGCTGGTAAGACCAAAGGTGGGCACGGTAAACTGAAAGTGCTTGTGGCCTACAGTGAACCGCAGGTAACGCCGGTGGGCCGGCAGGACGGGGATGTGAAAATAAGCATCCTGCAAGTCCAACGCTACCATCCAGTCTCCAGGGTCGGGGGCAGACAGGACCTGAGCTAGCGTCAACATTTTGAACTTCTCCTTCCGGAGGAAGCGGTTGACGTTCCTGAGATCCAAGATAAGACGCAGGCCTTTGTCCTTCTTGGGCACCAGAAAGTAGTGGGAATAGCAACCACGACCTACTACTGGGACTGGAACTCGCTCGATTGCTCCCTTGGCCAAGAGTGCCGAAACTTCCTGTTGGAGAAGGGCCAGATGATCCTCCGACATGCGATGGTGCTGAGGTGGCATGGATGGAGGGGTAGTCTCGAAGGGGAGGGAGTAGCCCCTTCGGACTATTTGCAAAACCCACCTGTCCGACGTGATGGTGCGCCAGTGGTGGAGGTTATGGCGAATCCTGCCACCCACTGGCGATTGGTGGCCCTGAAAGGTCGGACTAGGAGGGTTTGGAGGCTGCTGCAGAAGGGGCTATGGTGGACTGGCCCGCTCGCTGGCCCCCAGAACCACGGAGGTGGTTCCCACGTCCTCGGCCACGCAGTGGCTGAACAGCTTGTGCCGGCCTGTGGCTCTGGGCGGAACGTGGCGGGGCACCCCTTCCGTAGCCACGAAAGGGGCGAAAGGCAGACTGCGCAGGGCGGGTGGTGGAGAGGCCCAAGGACTTGGCCGTAGCCCGAGAGTCCTTAAAGCGCTCTAGCGCGTTGTCCGCCTTGTCGCCGAACAGGCGACGGCCATCAAAACGCATGTCCATAAGAGTGGATTGGACATCCCCGGAAAAACCAGTCGACCTCAGCCAGGCGTAGCGTCGAAGGGCTACCAACGTGGAAATCGTCCTGCCTAGTGAGTCGGCGGTATCCAGTCCACAGCGAATGGTAAACTTTGCTGCGTCTCTCCCTTCAGCAACTGCACGGGAGAGTACGGCCCGGGCCTCCTCCGGACACTGGAGCAGCACTTGCGCCACTGTATCCCACACAGAGTGGGTGTAATGGCCCAACAGACATGCAGTGTTTACTGACCGCAGTCCCAGGTTGGAGGAAGAAAACATCTTCTTCCCAAGATGGTCCAGCTTTTTGGATTCCCTATCAGGTGGGGCGTTAGGGAATGCGCCTTTGGATGTAGAGGCTTGGACCACCAAGCTCTCAGGGGTGGGGTGTTGGGAGAGGAAAGTGGGGTCGCCCGGAGCTGGGCGGTGGCGTCGGACAATCATCCTATCCACAGGAGCCCCTGTGTTGGGCCTGGACCAGGTGCCTAAAAGGATGTCGGTGAGGGCTTCATTGAACGGCAGCAGGGGCTCCGAAGAGCTCGCTGCCGGTTGAAGCACCTCTGTCAGGAGGTTAGTCCTGACTGCCACCGTAGGTAGCTCAAGGTTGAGAGCCTCGCCCGCCCTACGCAACACCACGGCGTAAGACGCTTCCTCCTCCGTAGCCACGGTAGGAGGAGACAACATGCCAAGGTCTGGTGAGGTATCCAGTCTACTGGCTTCCCCCAGTTCCTCTCTCCAGTCCGGTTCATAACCTAACTGGTAAGTCAAAGGGTCTCCAGACCCCTCCCAGTCCTCCTCTGGCCGCCAATCTGGTCTAAAAGAGCCAGGGTAGAACAGGGGCACAAAGTGCCCGTTGGCGCCGGATCCGGCTCCATGTCTACATCGGGATGGAGGCCGGGGTCGACGCTGGCTGGGGACACAACCGGTGTCGGCTGCGGACATGGTGCCGGTGGATTGGGCGCCCGGGGAGGTGTAATCAGGTCGATCGGCGCCGATCCGGATCCAGACCTGGATCCAAGGGGGCCCTGAGGTGCCGGGGCCGGAGCCGCCAGTGTCAAAGGCCCAGGGCCCCCAGCCGAGTGCACGGGGCCCGATGGCGCGCCGGCAGAGTCGGGCTGCCCAAAGATGGCATGCATAGCTTCGTAAAAGGTGCAAAGCTGGGCAGGGGTCGCTCCGGGTCCCGGGAAGGGAGGGAAACTCGGAGTCGACCCTTGGGGCTCCGCACTCAGAGTCGCGGGAGGGGCACCACCCGCATCCCTCGTCGCGTCGGCCGACAGACGGGGAGAAGTCGAAGAGCGACAGTGCTTCTTTGACTTCTTCTTGTGCTTCGACTTACCTGAGGAGTGCAAAGACTTTGAAGGAGACTGGTGGTGGTGGTGGCTCTGCGACCGGTCCCTCGACCTCCTACGCGACCGGGACCTTGAACGGCGCGGAGCACACTGCCCGGCCTCGAGAAGCTTTCGGGACCGCTCCCGCAAAGCCTTCGGATTCATGGTCCGGCAGTCGGAGCACGACTTGGGGTCGTGGTCGCGCTCCAGGCAAAAGCGGTGCGGATCCGTTGCCGACATCAGCCGGCTGCAGGAACCGCAAGCCTTGAAACCGGGCATCCCTGACGTGCAACAGGAGTCGAAGAATCAAAAACAACGTCGACAAAAGTCGGCAAAAAGTCAGTCAAAAAGTGACTGGAGGTACCGCTATCTCCGGATCTGCGCTGGCTGGCGCGGAAAAAGAAAGAACTGACGTCAGCGCGCGAGGGTGGCATCTAAGTAGCTACCGCAACGTCACTCCGGCGACCACGACGAACGCGGAGTCGACCGACGCCACCTTTCGATGCGCAGGGGTACTGCTGACGAAAAATTCTCTGGATCCAGTCTGACGCCTGGAGGTGATTCTAAGGTAAGGAATCTATAACTAATTGTCTCTTTCAGATGTACTATGACAATAATATGAAATGTAATAATGCAGTTTGTAGTTATTTAGCAAAATATGATTATAAAAATACTTAAGTAAAATGTTTTCTGCTTTTATTTTCTCTGACATGTAAAATCTAAAGAAAAGTGCTTGCTCGTATATTAATGAATCGTAAACAGATTAAGCTTATAAGTAAAATTAAATGGTGTTCTTATATTATTTTTTATCCATCTTTATTTCTCAAGATGTTTTTCAACATTAGCGTGTTTTATTCATTAGAAAATGATGATTTAGTGGTTTCCTATTGTAGGCCTCAAAAATGTATTTTGTCCTTCATTATTTCCTTCGAATAGACTAGAAAATGCTGACCTGATTGTAATGTAACCACGAGTCATATCACTGAAGTTTCTTTCCTACAGTTTGAATAATTGAATAATGAACATCTTCTCTGTAACTAAAAACTGTCTCAACTTTGTTGCAAGCTCAGTGGAGAGCGTGTGGAGCGGACATGTTAAGTTACAAGTGTACTTTCCAATTTCCGAAGGGAAATGATATTGTGCATTCCTAGAAAACAGCGTACAAAGTTATTACGTATGGGTTCCAGACGATTTGGGTTAGAAAACGATCATACCACGATCACACCATGGATTTTGACCAATAGAAATCATGCAAGCAGCGCAAAAGATACTTTGTGGGTAGGAACTGTGGATGTTTGGAAGTATATTTACCCTGTGAGAAAAGGACGTATGCAGCTATTTTTCTTTGCAAATCCTGGGCCTGACATGCTGTCAGTCTGAACTCTGATTTCCCTGAACTGAACTCTCCTGATTTCTCTGCACTTTACCAGCTGGTGAAGTCAAGCAGACCAAACCCTTTCGGCTGAAGAGTTATTGACTTAGGCTATTGCATGCTGTGTTCTAGCATCCTATTGGGTCCATTCTCGTATCCTGGTCCTCATAAATCTACAATTGAATCTTTGGTTCGTATGATTCTCAATTGCATATAGTAAATGCATTTGTACTCTCTCGCTCTCCCTCCCTCTCACCTTTCCACCAAGTATTGTACTTTTGTGTTTTGACCATTCAACTTGAAGTTTAGATAAAGATATCTTGATAACTATTTCATGAGTTTGTCCTTACTTATTGATGATTGTATTGCCATTGGATGAATGTTATTAGCTAAGCACTTCTCTATACAGGTCCTCATGAAGGAGTGGCTATCCATCTCTTATCTGAGTCCCTATTAGCTCATACAAAGCCGAGGCTTTATGGTTTGTGTATGTTAATAGAGTTTCTATGGGCCAAACTCTGTGGTATTGTGAATGGTGTAGCGGTGAATAGAATTTTGCAGTGTGGTGGAAAACCCATGTTTGAGCCCACATAATTTTACACCATTTCCACTTAATCAGTTTTCTGGTAGCGTAATCGGATGGTTATTTTGACTAAAAATACTAGGTAATGAAAAGACAGAGTTAAGAGACATTGACAGACTATAGAAAATTAGTTCTTTTGTGTTTAATGTTGCGGTCCGTCGTTGACCTTAATGGAAAGTAAACGGGTCCGTCGTTGACCTTAGATCCCCAGGATAAAGCCTAGGGGCGGTCTTAGTGTGGCATACACTAAGCGTGTTTTGTCTGCTGTGGAAGTAGTACTGTACAGCCTTGCTGGTGCTAGCATAGTGAACTTGAAGTGTGACAAGTGGAGGTTCTTTAGGTTTCTTCAAAAGAGTGCATTTGGAGAGATCTTGAAGATTTTCATTTAAGGGAGGGTGAAATCGTGCTGGTCGAGATTTTGCTGGAAGTAACAAAAATTCTCAGATTGTGTGGTTCTATCGTTTTTCTTTTAGCTGAGCAGACAAGTTGTTTTATGTCGTTTGTTTTGTTAAAGACTTTGTAAAGACGAGAACTTTGTAAAGGGAGAGTCAGTTTCAGGAGTTAAACTGACGTCACTTGGTGCTGGTTGGTTGGTGTGGAGCCGCACTGGTATTGGACAGCGGGATTGGTTCTGATTGGTGACAGAGAATCATAACACGGAAAAGAAATTGTTGAAGATTTTCTTGTAAAGATTTGACTTTAGTGTAGAGAATAATGAAGTTTTTTAAACTGATAAAAATCTTGTTTAGTAAAGATGAGCCAATATCAATTAGAGGAGGAGTTCCTGTGGCTCCGGAAGGAACCTTCTTTATTTATGTCATTGGAGAAAGGCTATCACACGTGTACGTGGTTAGAGAACTGGATGAAATATACTGAGCAAGATGGTAGTTTCCAGAGAATGGGACTTTTAATACTAGAATTTTAGAAAATTTAAGGAATCAAATGAATAGCTTAAGACCAAATCCTAGACTTATGCCGTATGAAGCTCTTGAAGAGTGGGAACATGAAGCATATAAAAGAGAAAAGCATCAGAGTAGGTACAGGAATACAGTGAGTCGATATGCTGAGGCAAAATGGGATGCACAGAAGAAAATGTGGAGGAAGGATATAGCTGAGGGGGAACAAATGTTTCCGGTCATGGTAGCTGAGACCAGTGAAGGAGAAAACAATAAAGAAAAAAGGAAGAATGTTGAGGAGTTGAAGTCTAGAAACACTGATTTAGTTGTTGAGGAAGCAGAAGATATAGATGATGATTTCTTGAATTAATTTCTACTGAACAGACCTCCACCTTATCATGAAGAGCAGAACAATGTGGAGTCAAGCCCCCTTGAGTTACAACCAAATGCCCTAAGAGTATATGAAAATACAGTACATGAGAAGACACCATTAGTAAAGAATAAGACTCGAGTTAGAGAAGAGTTGCCAAAAATAATGACATCAATTAATCCAGGTGCTTTATCAGTCCCAGTAACTATAGGTCCTATTGTGCCATTGTATAATGAACAATGAATTTCGCAAGTTCATACTTTAACAGTTCCTAATAGAAATTTGAATGAAGTTCACACCAGTTTGGAAAGAACGGGTATGAGAAATCAGGGAATGACCAACAGGAATGAGTCAAATGAGAATAATGGAGTAAATGTTTTTACGGAAGAAGGACTAGAGTCATTGGTTCGTATTTCAGACAAAATGGTTGAAAACCCGAAAAGAGGTTCACAGATAGATCCGAGAAGAATGTTGCAGATGGAGAGGTGGATGACCGTCAACAGGAGGGTCAAAGGTGGAGTTAGTGCAGAAATTCAGATAACAGGACAAGGTACATTTTTAGGACCTTCCCCAGAAGAGCTAGATGAGTGGATAAAAGAGATTGCACCTGGTTGCAGCATACAGAATAATTATTTATCCCGAGAGTTGAGTATAGATGTGAGCAAATTAAAGGTGGAAATAGAAGCAATTATATTTGGAACAATTAGTCCAGTGAGGTTAGCTAATTATCGTGATGAACAGTTACTTTTTATGTGTATGGATATTACTCGGAAAGGGAGAAATACACATGCAAGATTTGCTGAGATTGCACAAAAGTATGGAGTTGATATAGAGAAATCCAAAGCTTTACAAAAGACATATCGATTGGATTTTAGAGACAAGAATTTAGAGAGTTTGAATGTATCAGGGAAGCGTTTGCAGATAAAGGAGTTGATTAACACTCTAAAGCTTTGGGGTGAAGTAAATCGATGGGAAGGCAGATGGGCAAAAAGGAAAGAAGATATGGCAGTAACTTTACCTCTGTATCCTGTGAGGGAGGCAGAAACTGGAGAAGCGAATGCAACAGTATTTCCTATGAGGGAGGTACCAGGAAGTGGGTTTGTTCATGTACTTTGGTCAAGGCAGGATATTTATTATTATTTACAAATAATTTCCCTAGGTTGAGAGAGAAGCCAGTAGAGTGGTACAAACAACTGGAGAGGTGTGTTAAGGCTTCTAAAGTCTTGTGGAAAGATTTGGATGCATTGTTTGATATTATAATTCCGACTGATTTGTGGGTTGAGTGTAAAATTGCTATAGAAATCCAAAAACCGGAGCTCCATCAGAAGAAGTAATGAAAAAATATAATCAGGTTATTACTTATTTGAAGGGAAAAATTTCGCCAAAAGAAACAGATTGGGTGAAAATAGACAAAACTACTCAGGAGCTTAAAGAGTCAGTTCATGTGTATTATGAAAGGCTTTTGCAGGCATTTAAACAATATAGTGGTATTGAGAATGTCTCTGAGAAAGATATGGGACGTTTTGTATATCTTTTTGTGTACGGTTTGAGGCCAGAAATAAGTGCCATGATTCAACAGCATCGGATTTGTTGGCAAAGCAAGTCGATTGACAAAATTCTTCGTTATGCAAAATATTGTGAAGATGATATTGATTCGCGTCACAAAAAGTTAAAAGAGAAATTGATGTTGGCTCAGATGAAAGCAGCAAAGAAGGAGGATTCATGAACATGAATGCGGATTTTACAGGAGCCTATCAGGGAAATGGTCAGACTACTACTGGAATGAGAGGTGCAGTGACAAATACGGTGTCGAATTTGATACCTCTCCCTAGTGGTCGAGGTGGTAATTTGGAAGAAATGAAGAAGTTTCCGTGTCATGGGAGCGCAAATTTGGGCATTGGAAACGAGAGTGTAGAAATATTCAGTCAAATACAGGTGTACAGTTGATAGACTCAGGAATAGATGGAATGAGAAAGACGCAAATGAATGAGATAATGAGTCAACAGAATCAAGGACAAGGTCAGAGAATGCCCCAAGCTCCTATCAAAATGTGAATGGTCAAATGCAAAGGTATAATACGAGTTTAAATACCAATGATCAATTGAACTCAAATATGCAGGTGTCTTCACAGTACTTGATGCAGTTAAATGAGATCGATTAAGATACATCTCAATGACGGTGCCTGAGGGGGGAGGAGGAATGCATGCTTGGCGCATCCTTGGAGGTAGACCAGAGTGGTCCTTATGTGGATGGCGAGGTCGATGGAAAATCTATTACATTCCTTGTAGACACTGGTGCTACCCGTTCCACTGTGAGAACTGTGGAAATTCCCAACCTACCCCTCTCTGGAGAAAGTATCCAAGTTGTAGGAGTTTCAAACAAATTGATTAGAACTCCAGTGACCAAACCTATGAAAATACAAATTGGAAATTTTGAAGATTTGCACAAATTTGTGGTGTGTGACACTAGTCCAGTTAACCTGTTAGGTAGAGACCTGCTGGGCAAGATGAACTGTTTCATTTATTGTACACCAGATGCAATAATATTTCATACGAAAGAAGAGGATGTGGTGTTTAAAATGGCACAACAGGAAATGGAAGTGAATAGCCTATGTCCTTTATTTACAGCGAATGATTTGCCCGTTGAATTGAAAGATAGTGTTGACTGATGTGTGGGATTTTTCAGGAAAAGATATTGGTCTGATGAAAGGAGTAGCTTCAATTCGAATTACTGTAAAATGAAATACAGAATTTCTGAGGACACCAGCTTACAAAATTAGTCATGAGACAATTGCAGGAGTAACTCCTGTGATTGAAATGTTGATTGAACAAGGTATTCTGAAAGAGATTTTAGGGAGTCCATGCAATTCAGCTATCATGGGAATTCGCAAACCTAATAGGAAATATAGAATAGTTCAGGACCTCCGAAAAATCAATCAGATTGTGATACCTTTTTGTCTAATAGTGCCAAACCCAGCTGTGATTCTGTACCAAATTCCATGTGAAGCAGAATGTTTTTCGGTGATTGACTTGTGTCAAGAGTTTTTCTCGATACCCTTGCATCCGGATAGCCAATATTTATTTGCGTTCCGGTTTGGAGACCGTGTTTTGGCATGGTGCAGAGTTCCACAAGGGTATACTGAAAGCCCCATAATCTTTAATCAGATTTTGAAAAAAAGTTTGGAGTCATTGACAATGCCTAATAATTCAATATTAGTGCAATATATTGATGATTTGTTGGTTGCGTCAAGAACAAAAGAGGCTTGCATTTCTGATACAATTGCTCTACTGAACCATTTGGCAGTAGGTGGGCCATAAAGTGTCACCAGCGAAGTTACAATTTTGTTAAAAAGAGGGCCTATACTTGGGACATAACATTGAAAAAGGAGTCAGAAAAGTGTCTCAAGATCGGATCAATGCAATTTTGCGAATGAATCCGGGTACATAAAAGGAAGTTCAAATGTTCCTGGGAATGGTCGGATATTGCAGGCAGTGGATCCCAAATATTTCACTGATAGCAAAGCCATTGCAAAGGCTGACATACAAAGATGTCAGATCCTGTTCATCTGGATGAAGAATACATGAGTTCATTTCTTGAACTAAGAGACAATTTGTGTTGAGCACCAGCTTTGGGAATTCCCGACTTCAACAAGAATTTTGCACTGTTTTGCAGTGAACGTGATGGTTGTACACTTTCAGTTATAACGCAAATGCAAGGAACAGCATGCCGTCCAGTGGCATATTTTTCAGCCACATTAGATCCTGTAGCTGCTGCCTTACCAGGTTGTTTGAAAGCAGTTGCTGTCACCTGTGTGAGTTTGGAACAGAGTGAAACGATTGTGATGGGACATCCATTGACAGTGTATGTGCCACATTCGGTTGAGATTTTAACGCGAACTCGCACGCAGCATCCTACAAGCAGTCACTTAACAAAATATGAACAGATGATTTTGGGTGCGGAAAATGTGTCTGTGACAAGATGCAAAACTCTGAATCCAGGTTCTTTGTTGCCTCTTCCTAGTTGCGAAGTGGTGGTGGTCGAAGCGGATCATGATTGTCTTGATGTGACGGAGTTGTGTACAAAACCAAGACCTGATATACAGGATATTCCATTAACTGAATCTGATCATGTGTTGTTTGTGGATGGATCATGCTTGAGAGACAATGAAGGTACCTTGCGAGCTGCATATGCAATTTGTACAGTGATGGGTGTTGTTGAAGCATCATGGTTGAAAGGAGTGAGTTCAGCGCAAGTGGCAGAATTGATTGCACTCACTAGGGCGTGTTGCATTACAGAACAGATGCAGGTTACTCTGTTTACAGTCAATATGGTTTTGGGGTGGTACATGATTTTGGGCAATTGTGGTCTCAAAGTGGGTTTATGACCTCTTCGGGTTCACCAATACGAAGCGGAGTGTGTGTAAAAAACCTATTGTTGGCACTACAACTGCCAGTCCAAATTGCGGTGGTAAAATGTTCAGCTCATAAATCTGGTCATGACTATGTCACAGTCAGCAATAGATATGCTGACGAAATTGCGCGCTATTGTGCTCTAAATTCACATGAAATCAATGGGGAATCCTTAAAAGAACAATCTGATTAACCTGAATGCAGACTAATGTTTTCAATTGTTAAAACATGGGAAGAAATTAGAGAATTACAAGCTTCAGTTAGTGAGGCAGAAAAAGAAGGGTGGATTAAAGCAGAATGTACACGTAGACCAGAAGATGAAGTGTGGATTTACACAGATGGGAGACCTGTGTTGCCAGATAGTTTGCTGTCCCAAATGGCAAGAGTCTGCCATCATCCAACACATGTAGGTAGAGATGCTATGATGAGATTTTTAAACAGACATGGTACAATGCCAAGTTCAGAGCCGTTGCAGAGAGTCTGTGTCAAAGATGTGTAACGTGTCAGCAACAAAATGCAGGGAGAAAAACAGTTGTTAATTTGGGTCAAATTGGAAGACCAGGTGGACCATTCACTCGCATGCACATGGACTTCATTGAAATGCCTCCTTGTAATGGATTAAAATAGGTCCTTGTGATTGTATGTTTGTTCTCACGTTGGGTTGAGGCATACCTTACGCGACTAAATGACAGCTTAACTGTTGCTAAACTGCTACTTAGTTAATACCAAGATTTGGATTTCCAGTCTCGTTAAATTAAGATAGAGGAAAGCATTTTAATAATGTAGTGGTACGGATGCTTTGTGTAGCTTTACAAACTGAGCAAAAATTGCATTGTGCTTATCGACCAGAGGCATCAGGCGTGGTCGAAAAAATAAATGGCACAATAAAATCGTGATTAACAAAGATTAGTGCGTCCACGTCACTTAAATGACCTGATGCATTACCACTGGTGTTGATGAGTTTGAGAAGTATCCCAGACAGAAGAACAGGACTGTCCCCACCTGAAATTATTATGGGGAGGATTATTATGGGGAGGGCTTTGAGACAGCCTACAGTCCCAGCAAATCAGCTTGTGAACATATCTGATGATTTAGTGCTCGATTACTGTAAAGGATAGGCTGACGTTGTGTGTTCTCTGTCTCACCAGGTTGTAGAAGTCGCCACTACTGTTCAACAGGAGCAAATACATGACTTGTGCCCAGGTGACTGGGTGCTTGTAAAAAACACGTGAGAAAATCCTGTTTGGAACTTCGTTGGCATGGGTCATATCAAGTGATTATTGAGACAACAACTGCAGTTAAATGTGGTGGTCTACCTAATTGGGTGCATGCTGCACACACTCATCGAGTCCCATGTCCACTTAAAAGTACAGAGTCAGTTGAAGGTGAACAAAGTCAGCTTAACAGACTGAGCATCAAATAAAGTGGGCGCCAGCTACTGAGTCTCATAGCAGTGTTGATAATGAAAGAGAGTTAATCCCAGAAGAAGCTGAGTAAAATTTTGAAACCAATGCAATAGACAGTGTACCAGAAAAACAAGTGCGAAGAGGTGACCAATGGCCCGGAAAAACTGAACAGTTGAAAAATTATTTGGCCAAGAGAATCCCAACCACTGTTGCTGAAGTCTCTAATCAATTTGAACAAAGTGATACAGACGAAGAAGAAATTACAGTGCACAGAACAAAAAGAGCACGAGTTCCAAGCAAAAGATACGCAGTACCTGCATGGACATATCTGGCTGCTACAAGCGACTGGGAGAAAGAATTCATTGCGTTTTGTTTCAGAGACAACTCATCATACAAGCCACCCTAAACGAACTGTGCACGAGAAAGAGAATGGTGAAGAAAAAAAAAAAAAAAAAAAAGGAGAGGAGGTTGAAGAAATAAGGCCGTAATCAGATGGATATACAAACTTTGCTAATCTAGCTGTTTTAATATTAGTTTTGATGAGAATTTATAAAATGGATGGTTCCGAGATTGAAAGTCCACCTAGACGAAGAAGTTTATGCTTTTTATGTATTTTTGTTCTAATATTTGTCTTGTTAGTGTCCATACTAATTGTGCCTCATTTAGTTTATCCTGTTAAGTCTACTAAAGAATATGTGAGCATGACTACTGAATTAACAAGTCTTTGGAGAAGATGTCCAAAATACAGATATTAAAAAATTAACAGGAAATGACTTACACCAAGATAAATCAATTAATGACTTTTCGTTAGTCTTTACCAAACTCTTGTATGAGTACATCGATACTATGAATGCAAGAGATTGTTATACGTGCATGCAATTACCCACGTCTGTCTCTGAAGGGGTGACTTACCATCACCTTCCTTTAACACATGGAATCTCTTGTAGTATACTAACAAGTTTATTCTATGGCAAGGGGCAATTTCAATATTCCTATTCGAATAACGATCTAATTTTTTCTGAAGTACCTTATTAAAAAGAACATGAATATAGTGGCTAGTGCAAAAAATGCTGAAATAATGGGTGAATTTTTTCATACTACTTAACCAATTGATACTGTATACGCGTAGAGAAATAATTTAACATGCATTTTACGAAGTGTAGAAATAGAATTTATTAACACTGAAGAAGATAGACAGGAAGAAATTAAAAGAAAAGCAGTAGAACAGAATTCTAGAATACCTCCTTGGGCTCATAAGGAGGGTGATTACAAAAAAGGTGAGACTTATGCTGCAATGACTCTGGACTGGAATCACAAGGGAAAGCTTTGCATACTAAGACAAAAGACTGAATCAAATAATCAAATAATATATTCATTGGTTCCAGTGAGTGTGAACATACCTTCCTAATTATGGGAGGTTGGAGATTAATCATAAATTGCCTAAACATTGACATGGATGATGTTATATGGGTATTGTTTTTCCAAAAATATACCATGTGGATGATCATCATGGAACCAGTGAGAAGAACAAAACAAAGAAAAAGGGGAATAAGTGCTTGAGAAATTGTGGGTGATATATTTAATGTGATAATACCTTCAGTGGGAGTGATTTTGAACTCACATAAAATTAGAACACGGTCTACAGTGGTTGATCGTTTATCAATGGATACTGCTGGTGGGTTCTTAGTGATTGATACTGAAAGGGTTGCTATTAGATCAATGGTTTTGCAGAACAGGCTTGCATTAGATGTATTGTTGGCAAAAGAGGGCGGAGTTTGTCGCATGCTGAAACTTCAACAATGTTGCACTTATATCCCTGACAAAAGCAGAGACTTACAGGGAAATATCAATAACATTACTAACCTGAGTAATGATTTAACCGAATTAAAAGTTGATGGTGCATGGGAGAAGCTGGATAAGGATTTTTCTTCAGTGGGTAATTGGCTTGCAGCACTGGGTAACAGTTTAATGGGACAAATACTAACGCACAAGTTACTAACTTGTGTAACGATATATCTGTAAGAGACAGTAGTTAGTGACAGATTCCTTACCTTAGAATATCCCCAGGCGTCAGGCTGGATCCGGAAAGTTTTTGCGTAGCAGTACCCTTGCGCGTCGGTAGGCGGCGTCGTGCGGCTCCGCGTCCGTCGTCGGCGTCGTGATCGCGGGGATGACGTCGCGGGCAGTACTTAGACGCCGCCCCTGCGCGCTGACGTCAGTTCTGTACACGACTTTCCGCGCCAGGAACGCAGAGCCATGCAAGAAGCTGACATAGGTGTCTGAAAAATACTAGGGCCCTGAAAGGGATGTCCTTAACCCTAGAAATCAGTTCGCAGAACGGGGAGGATGGGTGGGCGGTAAGGAATCTGTCACTAACTACTGTCTCTTACAGATATATCGTTAACTTGTGCATCTGAAAGAGACACGTTAGTGACAGATTCCTTACCTTAGAATAGATACCCCAGCAATACCAACCCCGGTGGTGGGTCTGCGAACAAAGATCAGACAAGGAAGTCCTGGAGGACAGAACGGCCAAAGAAGCCGTCCCTCCGGACCGGACTGTCAAGGCAGTAATGCTTTGTAAACGTGTGCAGCGAGGCCCACGTAGCTGCCTGACAGATAACCGGCAGCGGAACACCGCGGCCTAAAGCCGTGGTAGCAGCCGTTGCCCTGGTGGAATGGGCACGCAGCCCAACAGGAGGCTCCTTCTTAGCCAAAGAATAGCAGGCTTTGATACACAAGGTTACCCAGCGGGAGATGGTTCTCTTGTGCACCGCCCGACCTTTTTGGCGCCCACGTAGCCAACAAAGAGCTGGTCATCCACCCGGAAGTGTTTTGTGCGGTCGATATAGAAGGAGAGCGCACGTTTTGGGTCCAGACAGTGGAGCCTCTCTTCCTCTCTGGAAGGATGCGGAGGCGGAAAGAAGGTAGGCAAAGTGATGGTCTGCCCAATGTGGAAGGCAGTAACCACCTTTGGCAAGAAGGACGGACGCGTCCGAAGAACAACCTTGTCTGGATGAACAGACAGAAAGGGAGGTTTGCAAGATAGAGCCTGGAGCTCACTCACCCGCCGAGCGGAGGTGATGGCCACCAGAAAGGCTGTCTTCAAAGTCAGAAGACGAAGAGGACAGTTATGTAGAGGCTCAAAGGGAGCGCACATTAAAAGGTAAGAACCAAGTTCAAGTCCCACTGAGGCATTACAAACGGAACAGGAGGGAAGAGGTGTGTAATGCCTTTTAAGAACCTGTTAACAACAGGGGACTTGAAAAGGGAGGGCTGATCAGGGAGCCTGAGGAAGGCCGAGATAGCACAAAGATAACCCTTGATGGTACCCAGGGCAGAACCCTGTTGGGCCAGAGAAAGAAGGAACAGAAGGACCTCAGAAAGAGGGGCAGACAGGGGATTCACAGCCTTTGCTGTGCACCATGCCACAAATTTGTTCCACCTGCAGGCGTATACCACCTTAGTGGAGGGACGCCTGGCTGCCAGAATCACATCACAAACTTCGGGAGGCAAGTCGAAAGGAATCAACTGCCGCCGCTCAATCTCCACGCAAGCAGGTGTAGACTGGACAGGTTCGGGTGGAGGACCGTCCCCTGCTGCTGCGACAGAAGATCCTCCCGAAGAGGCAGACGGATCGGGGGATCTATGCTCATACTGAGTAGCTCGGGATACCAAACTCTTCGAGCCCAGTCCGGAGCCACAAGGATGACTTGGGCCCGGTCATGCCGAATCTTCTTCAACACTCTGGGTAGAAGTGGTATAGGCGGAAAGGGGTACAACAGACCGCAACTCCACTCGCGACGAAAAGCGTCGCCGAGCGAGTGCCGCCTTGGAAATTCCAACGCGCAGAACTGATGACATTGCGCGTTCTCTTCGGTGGCGAATAGATCTAACCAAGGCTCTCCCCATTGTAGAAAGAGTCCTTGCGCCACTTCCGAGTGAAGACGCCATTCGTGATCCATCATGCACCTGCGGCTGAGTTCGTCCGCCCTGGCGTTCAGGGAACCTGCCAGGTGTTGAACCATCAGGAACATGCCCTGATGTTCCAGCCATGTCCAGAGGCGCAGAGCCTCCTGACAGAGGGTCCACGACCCCACCCCGCCCTCTTTGTTGCAGTACCACATGGCGGTGGTGTTGTCTGTGAACACCTGCACTACCTTCCCTTTGACAGAGGGAAGGAATGCTTTGAGTGCAAGTCGGATCGCCCGGAGCTCCAGAAGGTTGATATGGAGCCGGGACTCCGCCCGGAGACCAGAGGCCTTTGATCTCCGCCTCTCCCATGTGACCGCCCCATCCCAGAAGGGACGCGTCCGTCACAACTGTGTGCTCTGGCTGGGGAAGGGAGAGGGATCTGCCCATGACCCATTGCCGGTTCGAGAGCCACCACTGCAACTGTTTTGCAGTCCCCTCCGAGATCTGGACGTGATCGGACAGGTTGCCCTGGTGCTGCGCCCACTGGAACTTCAGGTCCCACTGCAGAGCCCGCATATGCCATCTGGCATGATTGACCAGCAGGATGCAGGAGGCCATGAGGCCATGAGGCCCAGCAGCCTCAGGGTCATCCGTACCGAAACCCAGGATAAAGGCTGAAAGATCGGAATCATAGCCTGAATATCCCGGACTCGCCGTTCGGGAGGATAGGCCCGAAACTGCGTCGTGTCCAGAACTGCTCCGATGAAAAGGAGCTGTGGAGAAGGAATCAGATGCGACTTCGGCACATTGATGGAGAACCCCAGCGAGTGCAGGAGTTCGGCCGTAGTCTGGAGGTGGGAGACGACTGCCTGGGACGAGCCCGCCTTCAGCAGCCAGTCGTCGAGGTAGGGGAAGACTGAAACCCCTGCCCGGCGCAGATGAGCTGCGACCACCGCCATCACTTTCGTGAACACCCGAGGGGCACTGGTAAGGCCAAAGGGGAGCACGGTGAACTGAAAATGCTCGAGGCCTACCGTGAACCGTAGGTAACGCCGGTGGGACGGCAGGACGGGGATGTGGAAATAAGCGTCCTGCAAGTCCAACGCTACCAACCAGTCTCCAGGGTCGAGGGCAGTCAAGACCTGAGCTAGGGTGAGCATCTTGAACTTCTCCTTCCGGAGGAAGCGATTGACGTTCCGGAGATCCAAGATAGGACCCATGTCCTCCTTGTCCTTTTTGGGCACCAGGAAGTAGTGGGAGTAGCAACCACGTCCTACTTCTGGGGTCGGAACATGCTCGATGGCCCTCTTGGCCAAGAGGGCCGTGACTTCCTTCTGCAGAAGTACCAAGTGATCCCCTGACATGCGGTGGAATTGAGGTGGCATGGCTGGGGGGGTGGTCTCAAAGGGGAGGGAGTAGCCCCTTCGGACAATGTCCAAGACCCACCTGTCCGAGGTGATGGGACGCCAGTGGTGAAGGTGATGGCGGACCCTGCCCCTACTGGCGTGCTGTGCACCTGAAAGGAGGGACTAGGAGGGCTTGGAGGCCGCGGACGGGTTGGAGATGGTGGCCTGACCCGCACGCTGGTTGCCCGAACCGCCACGGCGGTATCCACGTCCTCGGCCACGCGAAGACGCCTGCTGCGCGGGCCGGTGGCTGGGCTGCTGACGTGACTGGGCGCCCCTTCCGTGGCCACGATAGGGGCGAAAAGCAGAAGTTAGCGGAGGGCGTGTAGCAGAAAGGCCCAGGGACTTGGCAGTAGCCCGTGAGTCCTTAAAGCGCTCCAACGCATGGTCTGCTTTGGACCCAAAAAGACCGACTCCATCAAAGGGCATGTCCATGAGAGTATTCTGGACATCCCCTGAAAAACCAGTGGTTCTCAGCCAGGCGTGGCGACGCAGCGCCACCGTCATTGCAATAGACCTGCCCAGCGAGTTGGCGGTATCAAGGCCACATCGTATTGTGTATTTGGCCGCATCTCTTCCTTCCGCAATGGCGCGAGAAAGCAGTGTCTGGACCTCCTCAGAACACTGGGGCAAAACAGTCGCCACCGAATCCCACAAGGAGTGGGTATATCGGCCCAAAAGACAAGCGGTGTTGATGGACCGCAAGCCAGCACTGGAGGAAGAAAAACCCTTCTTCCCAAATTGATCCAGGCGTTTGGATTCCCTATCCGGAGGGCGGTAGGGAAGGCGGTTTGGGAAGCGGAGGCTTGGACAACCAAGCTCTCAGGAGTGGGGTGGACAGAGAGAAATAGGGGGTCGCCCGGAGCTGGGCGATGGCGTCGGGACACGTTCCTATCCACAGGAGCCCCTGTGTTGGGCTTGGACCAGGCGCCCAAAAGAACGTCAGTGAGTGCATCGTTAAACGGCAGCACAGTCTCCGTAGAGGAGGCTGCCGGCTGAAGCACCTCTGTCAAGAGATTAGTCTTGACCGCCACAGTAGGGAGTTGGAGATGTAAGGCTCCAGCCGCCCTACGCAACACCGTTGCAAAATTGGCTCCCTCCTCCGTAGCCACGGGAGGAGACAGCATGCCAGTGTAAGTATCTAGACCACTGGCATCCCCTAGGTCCTCTGCCCAGTCCTCATCATACTGACACTGTTGTGTCAGAGGGTCCTCAGACCCCTCCCAGTCCTCCTGGTCCTCCTCTGGTTCAAAATAAGGAGGAGGAGGGACATTTGGGACCCAAGGTCCCATCGGCGCCGGAACCGGCGTCGAGTGACGTCGGTCCGGTTCCATGTCCGGAGCCGGAAGGAACTGGGGGACGACGCCGCCCGGAGCCCCGGACGGCGTCGAGAACGGCACCGGAGGCGTGGTCAGGTCGACCGGCGTCGATGGGGGTTGCGGAGCCGGGATCGAGGCCAGAGCCGGAATCGAGGCTGGAGGCACGGGCGACGCCGGGGCCGGAGCCGTCGGCGACGCCGGGGCAACCCCATCAGGGCCCGCGGGGCCCGAAGGCGCACTGGAGGGACCTTGAGGCCCGAAGAGGCGGGCCATGGCCGACAGGAATTCCTGTATTTGGGCCGGATCCGCCCCCGAACCCGGGAAGGACGGGTATTGCGGGGGCGACTCCACAGGCATGTCCGGGGCCGCGGGGACGGTGCCGGGAGGGGCCTCAGCCGAGTCGCGAGACCGGCGAGGCGAAGTCTTAGAGCGACGATGCTTTTTGGACTTTTTGTGCTTAGACTTACCGGACGACGAAGACTTGGATCCCGACGACCGGTGAGGACTCCGCGACCGACCCCTCGACCTCTCACGCGACCGGGGCTTGGTGTGGCGCGGAGCCGACTGCCAGGCCTCGAGGAGCTTTCGAGACCGCTCTCGCAAAGCTTTCGGGTGGAGGGCCCGGCAGTCGGAACACGACTCCGTGTCATGGCCTCGGCCGAGGCAGAAGAGACACTCCCGATGCGGGTCTGTGATGGACATCATCCGAGCACAGGCGCCGCAACGTTTAAAGCCGGGCATCCCTACGACACCTTGTAGTCGATTCGAAGAAACAGTGAAAAAATTCACCAAAAAAGTTAGTCAAAAAATGACTAGGGCACTGCTCTTCCCGGATCTGCGCTTGCTGGCGCGGAAAAAGAAGAACTGACGTCAGCGCGCAGGGGCGGCGTCTAAGTACTGCCCGCGACGTCATCCCGGCGATCACGACGACGGACGCGGAGCCGCACGACGCCGCCTACCGACGCGCAAGGGTACTGCTACGCAAAAACTTTCCGGATCCAGCCTGACGCCTGGGGATATTCTAAGGTAAGGAATCTGTCACTAACGTGTCTCTTTCAGATACCATTATTAGCTGTTGCTGGTGGCATAATAGTTATAGTATTGATATATAGATGTTGCAAACGCAAAGTAGAAACAAAACAAAGTAGAGGTAGAAAGAGGAAAAGGTCTGATATAGAATTAGAAGACAGAAAAGGTACTTATTATGAAGTAATGAAAGATGTAGAGGTGTTAGGCTGAAACAAATGAAAACAAGTGCATTCTAAGATAATCAGATTATTAAAGATTGTGTGATGGCTTGATTCGCCATCAGATGGGGGATTGATGGAGCGTGATTATTTAAGAATATTTTTGCCTCATCAATTCCTGATCGTTGGGTGTGACACTAATACCTACTTAAGAAATATGACTAACAGATTGTCTCGTAAAAATATGTGAAAGTTTAAAACTGCATCGTAAAAGCATGCAGAACGACGCCTGGAGACTTTGGCACCCCATGGCCCGACACAACACCCACACCTCAGCATTCCACCACACCCATGCACGACTCGACTACATTTTCATGCCGGCCCTGGATTATCGGATAATCCAAGAGATAACAATACTCCCCAGAGGTATATCCGACCACTCCCCGGTGGCGCTGCGGGTAGGCGACCTCCCGGAGTCTTTGCGCCCGATTTGGAGGCTGGACGCCTGGTCTTTCCAGGACAAAGAATTTCGGAACTCCGTGGGCAGCGAGCTCCGTCACTACTTCACTGCCAATCAGGGCTCCGTTCCCTCCCCTGGCACCCTATGGAAGGCTGGTAAGGCCACCATTCGTGGTTTCGCCAAGGGCCAGCTCAAACTTAAACGAGCTGCGCAGGATTCCTGGCTTACCCTCCTAGAAGCTCAAGCCACCCTAATTGAAGGCCAGCCACCCGAGGAGAGGACTGAGGCACTATATAGGAGACTGGCCTTTCTGAGAGATGAGATCAGGCAGACCTCCCTGGAGGCTGCCAAGATGCTATGGAGGTCTTCGGTAGCGCGAGTGTATGGGTGGGGAGACAAAAATGGGAAGCTCCTTCATAGGCTGGCCACGTATCCGATGGCCAACCGCATCATTCCCGAAGTGATAACTCCGGACGGCGAGGTCCAACGGTCCCCGGCGGCGGTGGCCCAGTGCTTTGCTGCATACTACACTGCCCTCTACGCCGCGCAGCCCCCCACTCTCTCACTTTCGGAATTGCTTCAGCAAGAACGGATCCCTCTTCCGCGACTTAGTGAGCCGGAGGCAGAGGCGCTGGACCTCCCGATTACTCCGGAGGAGGTCAACGAAGAAATTTTTCATATGGCTTCCGGTAAGACCCCGGGGCCAGACGGACTCCCACAGGAGTTTTACGCAGCTTACCGGGACACGCTGGTCCCCCACCTTTTGGAGTTGTATGCAGAGGCGACTGATAAGGGCTCGTTTCGCACCGAAACCGATATGGCCTCCCTCGAAGCACTGCTCTGACTATCGTCCTATTTTGGCTCATCAACTTGGAGCACAAGGTGTTTGCCTCCGTCTTGGCTAACCGCGTACGGCTGTACCTGGCCAAACTAGTCCACCCTGATCAGTGCGGCTTTATGCCATCGCGGGGCACCAGACACTGCCTCAGGCGTCTCCACCTCGCCCTGGCAAACCGCCAGCGCTTGACTCCATACTTGTCCCTTCTTCTCGTTGATTTTGAGAAAGCTTTTGATTCAGTGGACTGGCGGTACCTGGAAGCAGTGTTGACGGAAATGGGATTCGGGGCATACTTTTGCAATTTAGTAAGGACATTATACTGCCGGCCGAGGGCCAGAGTACTGGTTAATGGAGCCCTGTCGCAGTCCTTTCCCATCAGAAGGGGTACGAGGCAGGGATGCCCCCTCTCGCCCCTCCTCTTTGCTTTGGCAATGGAGCCCTTTGCGTGTTTCATACGATCGGACGAGCGAATTAAGGGGTGGAGATGGCCTGGATTATAGGAGGACAAAATCACTCTCTACGCGGACGACGTCCTCCTATTTCTGGCGGAGCCCGCGCAGTCGGGACCCCGGTGCCTCCGGGCGCTGAGTCTCTTTGAGCAGACGTCCGGCCTTCGACTGAATTCCACTAAGTCCGTCCTGATCCCCCTTCATCTCTCGAGAGAGTGCTTCGAGTGGCAGTCCACGATACCTCTTCGACGGCAGTCCTTCAAGTATCTTGGGATTGGGGTTGCCCTCCTCCCGGACCTCGCCTGGGCGCTCAATGTTACCCCATTAGTGAAGAAAGCCCGAGCGGATCTCCTTAGATGGCAAACAATGCCGCTGAACCCAATGGGCAGGATAGCCCTATTCAAAATGATGATTTTGCCCAGGTTTCTCTACATGCTTCAGAACACACCCCTCCCCTTCTCGCGTGCGTGGTTTAGGGAAATGGACAGTATGGCCATCAAGTTCATATGGGGGGGTCGGAGACCCCGTCTGGCCCTCACTCAGTGCCGGATCCCGCCCTTTGATGGCGGTCTGGGGATGACGAACCTGTACCTCTATTATTTAGCTACCTGGCTCCTTGCCCTGCATGACTGGTTCAATGGTGGCTGGTCGGACACGGCATATAGACTGGAACTACACGTCCTAGGTCTGCCCAACATTCAGGGGATGCTATACGGGAACGCTGTCCCCAGAACACTACCCGAGGTCACACGTGGGGTACTTCTGGCCTGGCGGGCCTCTCTGCGCCACACCCACTGGTCGGGCAAATTGACTCAATTCACCCCACTTAGGCAGGGCGCCTGGCTCCGGGAGGTCGCCGGCCTATCTGGCTTTAGAGCGTGGGATCTCGCAGTTGGGGGACGTCTGGAAAGGGGACAATATACGTACCTTTCAGGACCTCCAAAACCTGTACTCCCTGCACACCTTACAGTTTTACCGCTACCTGCAGCTGTGCCATGCTCTTCACTCGCACATCGCAGAAGGCACATCTATACCCGAATACAGCCCGCCTGATGCCCAGATTATGACCGGCAACCTGGGGAAAGGGGGGATTTCTTGTATCTACCGCTCCCTCACGAATAACACCCCCAACACACTATCCCGGCTCAGAGACAGATGGGAGGGATGGCTTGGGTCCTTAGAAGATGACGACTGGAGGGATGCGCTAATGGCCCCCAAAATAATCACAGCCTCAGCACAGCTCCGCTTGGTCCAAATATACTACCTCCACGCCGCTTATCTCACACCGCTGCGCCTCCACCGCGCCGGGCTCTGTCCAGAGGCATCCTGTCCCCGCTGCAACCACCCACAGGCTGATTTCTTCCATATGGTATGGCTTTGCTCTGTAGTCACACTCTTTTGGGAGTCAGTGATAGGGGAACTTATTGAGGTCCTAGGCTGGGAAGTACCTCTTGACCCAATGAATGTGCTCCTGGGAATCACCGAAGGGCTGGATGGCTCTCGAGCCGACAAACTTTTTCTGAATACAGCCATGATGGTAGCCAAGAGGGACATTGAGGCGAACTGGCTAAACTCGACTGCTCCCACCATGTCACGGTGGCGCAGGGGGGTGGACTGGTGTGCGGCGCTGGAGCGGCCCTTGTACGAGGCCAGGGGGTGTCCGAAGAAATATCGCAAGGTGTGGGGAAAATGGGTGGGGGTGATAGAAGACTGACACCCTCTTTGGGCACTCGCGGGAGTGGTGGGTGTTATTCTGCTTCTTATTGTCCATCAAGATCATGTATAACGCCTTAAGGACATCAAGCTTCTTATATGCGCTGAGATCTGCACTTGCTGTTGGTCTTTTGTCTTTTCACGTATGCTTCTTACAAAAATCAATAAAGTTGGTTATCAAAAAAAAAAAGCATGCAGAAGTGTCACAAACTGGTTTGAAGTTAAGTCATTCAGGACTAAGAGAGAAACCTACTAATGTACTATGACAATAATATGAAAAGTAATAATGCAGTTTGTAGTTATTTAGCAAAATATGATTATAAAAATACTTAAGTAAAATGATTTCTGATTTTATTGTCTCTGACATGTAAAATCTAAAGAAAAGTGCTTGCTTTTTTTTTCCTTTCTGTGCCTGTTTCCCGCCGCTGCGCCCCTGCGGCCCCGCCCCCTCACTGCCCATTCGCTGCCCCATTCCCTGCTCCTCCCTCCCACCTCCCCATTTATGGCGGCCGCTGCGTGGTGAAGAGAGCGACCCCTGACCTTGACTGGTAGGTCGCTCCCCCACCACACAGCTCCGTCTGTGTGCCCTGCTGCTGCCCCTGATTGTGCTCGTTTTTTTCCTTCTGTGCCCCCTTGCTGCCCTGATTGTGCTCGTTTTTTCCTTTCTGTGCCCCCTTGCTGCCCTGATTGTGCTCGTTTTTTCCTTTCTGTGCCCCCTTGCTGCCCCGATTGTGCTCGTTTTTTCCTTTCTGTGCCCCCTTGCTGCCCTGATTGTGCTCGTTTTTTTCCTTTCTGTGCCCCCTTGCTGCCCTGATTGTGCTCGTTTTTTCCTTTCTGTGCCCCCTTGCTGCCCTGATTGTGCTCGTTTTTTCCTTTCTGTGCCCCCTTGCTGCCCTGATTGTGCTAGTTTTTTTTCCTTTCTGTGCCCCCTTGCTGCCCTGATTGTGCTAGTTTTTTTCCTTTCTGTGCCCTTTTGCTGCCCTGATTGTGCTAGTTTTTTCCTTTCTGTGCCCCCTTGCTGCCCTGATTGTGCTCTGTTTTTTCCTTTCTGTGCCCCCTTGCTGCCCTGATTGTGCTCGTTTTTTTCCTTTCTGTGCCCCCTTGCTGCCCTGATTGTGCTCGTTTATTTCCTTTCTGTGCCCCCTTGCTGCCCTGATTGTGCTCGTTTTTTTCCTTTCTGTGCCCCCTTGCTGCCCCGTTTGTGCTCGTTTTTTCCTTTCTGTGCCCCCTTGCTGCCCTGATTGTGCTCGTTTTTTCCTTTCTGTGCCCCCTTGCTGCCCTGATTGTGCTAGTTTTTTTTCCTTTCTGTGTCCCCTTGCTGCCCTGATTGTGCTCGTTTTTTCCTTTCTGTGCCCCCTTGCTGCCCTGATTGTGCTCGTTTTTTCCTTTCTGTGCCCCCTTGCTGCCCTGATTGTGCTAGTTTTTTTTCCCTTTCTGTGCCCCCTTGCTGCCCCGATTGTGCTCGTTTTTTCCTTTCTGTGCCCCCTTGCTGCCCTGATTGTGCTCGTTTTTTCCTTTCTGTGCCCCCTTGCTGCCCTGATTGTGCTCGTTTTTTTCCTTTCTGTGCCCCCTTGCTGCCCTGATTGTGCTCGTTTTTTCCTTTCTGTGCCCCCTTGCTGCCCTGATTGTGCTCGTTTTTTCCTTTCTGTGCCCCTTTGCTGCCCTGATTGTGCTAGTTTTTTTTCCTTTCTGTGCCTGTTTCCCGCCGCTGCGCCCCTGCGGCCCCGCCCCCTCACTGCCCATTCGCAGCCCCATTCCCTGCTCCTCCCTCCCACCTCCCCATTTATGGCGGCCGCTAAGCAGCCGCACAGCGGACGTGCGCAGCGGGCGCGCCGCTGGCACGCCGAAGGCGCGCCTAAGGCAAGCCCGTCTGCGCCCGTCCGCGCCGGGACCGTGCCCAGCGCCAGAACCCCTGGTCCGGGCATCCCCCGCGCCCGCCACATCAACAGACGCCGATACGACGCCAGCACCCTCCACGCACTCAACCCCGGAAAAGATCACGCCTGCTACCTGGCCACCCCGAAGCGCACCCAAGGGCCCTTCACCTGCCGGAACTACAGCTTCGCCAGCACCCGCCCCGCCAAACCACCGCCCAGGAAAGAACCCAACTACCTCAGATGCATCCTCCTCAACACCCGCTCCGCCCGCAAACACGCCATCGAACTCTGGGACCTTCTCGACTCAACCTCCCCAGACGTCGCATTCCTGACGGAGACCTGGCTGAATCCCGCTTCAGCCCCCGACATCGCCATTGCCATCCCGGACGGCTACAAGATCACCCGCCGGGACCGCACCAACGGAGTCGGAGGAGGCATCGCCATCGTCCACAGGAACACCCTCAGAGTCTCAACCAACACCGACGACACCCTCAGCACCGCCGAACACATGCACTTCCAGATCCACACCGATCCCAACACCACCCTCAGAGGAACCCTCATCTACAGACCCCCCGGATCCCGACCACAGTTCAGCGATTCTATCGCTGACTTCGTCAGCACACGCCATCGCCTCCACGGACTACATCCTCCTCGGGGACCTGAACTTCCACCTCGAGAACAACAAGGACACCAACTCCACCACCCTGATCGACAACCTCGCCACCCTCTGACTCAGACAGCTCGTGACTACACCCACCCACGCCGCCGGCCACACGCTAGACTCCATCTTTTCCGCATGCCCACACGTCTCCTTCAACCACACCTCCGAACCCCACTGGACTGACCACCACTGCATCCACTTCACCTACAGGAAGCCCACCACGCACCACCGCACCGAACAAATGCCTCGCCGCTGCTGGAGCAGAGTCACCGAAGACCAGATAACCACAACCCTCGCCCTGAGCCCACCCGCCGAACCCTCCGACCCCGACACCCGCAACCTCAGACAGTGGATCGACGACTGCGCCAACACCCTCGCCCCGCTCAAGAATCCGCCCAACAGCCACACCAGCAAGAAAGCCACCCGGTTCACCGAAGACCTCCAGGCCTCCAAACGAACATGCCGAAAACTGGAGAAGATCTGGCTCCACGAACGGACAGCGGACAGCTACGCCGCCCACAAGAGCGCCACCCGCAATCACCATCACCTCATCAGATCCGACAAAAGGGCCTCACTCAAAGACCGCCTAGACAACAACGCACACAACAGCAAAGAGCTCTTCAACATCGTGAAGGAACTCTCCAACCCCAGCTCCAACACCAACGACATCCCGCCGTCGCGAGACCTGTGCGACTCACTGGCCACCTTCTTCCACCGCAAAATCGCCGACATCCACGACAGCTTCAACACCACGACCGCCCCGGCAACCACCGAGACCACTGCCCCCACAACTACCAACCGCCTGCTCTCCTGGACCAACATCAACGACGAGGACACCAGCGAGATCATGAACACCATCCACTCCGGCTCACCGCTAGACCCGTGCCCTCACCACGTCTTCAACAAAGCCAGTACAGCCATCGCGCCCCATCTCCGGAAAATAATCAACATCTCCTTCGAGACAGCAACCTTCCCGGAAAGCTGGAAGCACGCCGAGATCACCGCCTTACTCAAGAAACCCAAGGCAGACCCCAAGGACCTCAAGAACTTCCGACCCATCTCTCTGCTCCCGTTCCCCGCGAAGGTCACCGAGAAAATCGTCAACAAACAACTGACCCGCTACCTCGAGGAGAACAACATCCTGGACCCTTCCCAGTCCGGCTTCCGCAGCAACCACAGCACCGAAACCGCCCTCATCGCCGCCGCCACCGATGACATCAGGACCCTGCTAGACAACGGAGAAACAGCAGCCCTCATCATCCTGGACCTATCAGCCGCCTTCGACACGGTCTGCCACCACACACTACGAACACGCCTTCACGACGCCGGGATCCAAGAGAAGGCCCTGGACTGGACCACATCCTTCCTCTCCGGCAGAACACAAAGCGTCCGCCTCGCCCCCTTCCGATCCAAAGCCACCAAGATCATCTGCGGCGTACCCCAAGGCTCCTCCCTCAGCCCAACGCTGTTCAACATCTACATGGCACCCCTCGCCCACGTCGCCCGACAGCACAACCTCAACATCATCTCCTACGCCGACGACACCCAGCTGATCCTCTCCCTCACCAAAGACCCTCACACCGCCAAAGCCCACCTCCACGAAGGAATGAAGGCCGTCGCCGAATGGATGAGTACCAGCCGCCTGAAGCTGAACTCGGACAAGACGGAGGTCCTCATCCTTGGTTCCAACCCTTCAGCATGGGACGACTCCTGGTGGCCAACATCACTGGGAACAGCCCCGACACCCACCGACCACGCACGCAACCTAGGGGTCATCCTCGACCCCACCCTCTCCATGACTAAGCAGGTCAACGCCGTTTCCTCATCCTGCTTCAACACCCTCCGAATGCTCCGCAGGATCTTCAAGTGGATCCCCACCGAAACAAGAAAAACAGTCACCCAGGCCCTCGTCACCAGCAGGCTGGACTACGGAAACGCCCTCTACGCAGGAACGACGGCTAAGCTCCTGAGACGGCTGCAACGCATCCAGAACGCCTCTGCACGTCTTATCCTCGACATCCCCCGACGCAGCCACATCACACCCCACCTGAGAGACCTGCACTGGCTCCCTGTCAACAAGAGGATAACCTTCAAGCTCCTCACCCACGCACACAAAGCACTCCACAACTCCGGACCAGCCTACCTCAACAGACTCAGCTTCTACACCCCCACCCGCCAGCTCCGCTCCACCAGCCTCGCCCTCGCCACAGTCCCCCGCATCCGGAAAACGACCGCCGGCGGCAGATCCTTCTCCCACCTCGCCGCCAAGACCTGGAACACCCTCCCCACCAACCTTCGGCAGACCCAAGACCTACTGGCCTTCAGAAGACTCCTCAAGACCTGGCTCTTCGATCAGTAGCAGCACCACCCCCCTCTTCCCCCAGCGCCTTGAGACCCTCGCGGGTATGTAGTGCGCTTTATAAGTGACATGATTGATTGTTTGATTGATTGCTCGTATATTAATGAATCGTAAACAGATTAAGCTCATAAGTAAAATTAAATGGTGTTCTTATATTATTTTTTAGGCATCTTTATTTCTCAAGATGTTTTTCAACATTAGCGTGTTTTATCCATTTGAAAATGATGATTTTGTGGTCTCAAAAATGTATTTTGTCCTTCATTATTTACTTTGAGTAGACTAGAAAATGCTGACCTGATTGTACTGTAACTACGAGTAATATCACTGAAGTTTCTTTCCTACAGTTTGAATAATGACCATCTTCTCTATAACTAAAAACTGTATCAACTTTGTTGCAAGCTCAGAGGAGAGCGTGTGGAGTGGACATGTTAAGTTACAAGTGTATTTTCCTATTTCTGAAGGGAAGTGATATTGTGCATTCCCAGAACACAGCGGACACTGGACAAAGGTATTACATATGGGTTCCGGACAATTTGGGTTAGAAAACGATCATACCACGATCACACCATGGATTTTGACAAATAGAAATAATGCAAGCAGCGCAAAAGATACTTTGTAGGTAGGAACTGTGGATGTTTGGAAGTATATTTACCCTGTGGCAAAAGGACGTGTGCGGCTATTTTTCCTTGCAAATCCTGGGCCTGACATGCTGTCAGTCTGAACTCTGATTTCCCTGAACTCTCCTGATTTCTCTGCATTTTACCGGCTGGTGAAGTCAAGCAGACCAAACCCATTTGGCTGAAGGGTTATTGACTTAGGCTATTGCACACTGTGTTCTAGCATCCTATTGGGTCTATTCTCGTATCCTGGTCCTGAAAAATCTACAATCGAATCTTTGGTTCGCATGATTCTCAATTGCATATTGTAAATGCATTTTATACTCTCTCACCTTTCCACCAGGTATTGATTTGTGATGTATTTGTTCTAAACTGTAATGCTTTGTGAATTTACCTGTATATAAATGAATGTCTGTTATTAAAATTATTCTAACTTACTTCTGTGTTTTGACCATTGAACTTGAAGTTTATATAAAGGTATCTTGATAACTATTTCATGAGTTTGCCCTTACTTATTGATGATTTTATTGCCATTGGATGAATACTGTTATAGCTAAGCACAAGGAGTGGCTATCTGTCTCTTGTTATCTGAGTCCCTTTTAGCTCATACAAAGATCTATCGGAGGACCTTATAGTTTGTGTATTTTTATAGAGTTTCTATGGGCCAAACTCTGTGGTATTGTGAATGGTGTAGTGGTGAATAGAATTTTGCAGTGTGGTGGGAAACTCAGGTTTGAGCCCACAGAATTTTACACCGCTTCTGCTGGATCAGGTGCAACACCAGATTGATACACTTAATAGTTGTCTCAGCTCAACACTGAATTGCAATGTTCAATCCTGTTCACAAGCTGACCATTGCAGTTGACACAGCTAAGAAATTAAACACTATTAGTTGCTAATGCTAGAACAGCATACGTTTAAGTGGCAGAATTTAGGACAACCTACAACAAAATTAGTTTTTCTAACAAACTTGTAGTACAAATGAAGATGCTTAGAGGCAGCAAGGCAACAGATTATTTGGCTGTAGGTTACTTCACACAGATCGGAAACCGAAACCAGGTAGAACGTACCACATGAAGTCCAAATTGGCTAATATTAAGCTCACCACACCCACACATGATGCAATCAAAAAACTCCACTTAGGATGTATTTAATAAATAATCTAAATAAAATTAAATCATAGTGCTGTGGAAAAAATGTACACATGAAATTGTACTTAAGAACTCATAGATAGTTGAGCTTGCGTAATTCAGTCAAGCCAGAAAATTGGCATGCAAGAGATGGAAGTCTGGGGGTAGGTGTATAAGCGGTGCAAACCAAATACTTTTCGCACAGATCTGCCATGTGCCTCATCCTTTTTTTACACTGCAACGGTTGTGTTAATGGGCATAGTGCAAAAAAGAGCATGTGTGAGGATTTCCAGAACCCTTGCCTCTTTAAATATTAATGAGGCAGCATTACCTGTGAAAATCCTTACGAATGGCTGAAAATGCAGGGATGAAGACCTACATGTGACAGCACCTCCTTCTCTGCACTTGCAAAATGCAGTCATTTCAATGCCTGTCCCGCAATCGCAATAAAAATAAAATGTGGCACTATATGAATGGACTTCAGGGACAGCATTCAGGAGTCACATGTACCAGAATATACTAGGCCCGATGCCCTCAGCTGTTAGCCACATAGCTGGAGCGGTCCCTAGAGGACAGCTTACACTTTGGAAATGGATGCCATCCAGTTTTAGGAGACACCATTCAATCAATGGATTCCAACCCCTTTTCCTTACTATTCTCATGCAGTGTGGACACAGCGAGTCTTAAATCTTACTGTCACTCAGAAAGTATCTTTAATACATTGAAACTGGGGTTTGTATACTCTCAAAGCCTACAAATTAGCACAACCTAGACCTGATGAGTCCTAAAATCCTTCAATACATCTAGCACCTATGTGTTAGATTGAAAGTACTAGGGCCGATTGTTTTTTTTATACTTTGTGTAATTGAATGGGAAAAGGAAAATCTACACTTGCTCGGTATTTTAAGATACAGGAAAAGCAGAATATTTCTCTGGTTCGAATTCTTGAAACCATACTCGTCTGTCGCAGAAACACAATAAAGTCTTCACATGTCCATTTACATCTTAAATTTGTAATTAGATTTGGGCGTATGATTTACGCCAATAAAAAAACGGAACGTTCTGGAACACAATATGTCTCAGTAAACAAACAGGCAAAAGAGAAAAACATTATTAGCATAATGAACAGATTTTTTTTAATAGATAGAATTCAAGTTCAAGTAATCTATTCTCAGTCTTGGAAGGTATGAGTGATTTAGTATCCCGGAGTAATACCCGAGATGTAATACCCTTATTAAGTAACTGTGGATGATATACACACACAAAACTTCTACCCAAGAGTGTATTACAAGAGTTATGCGGTCTGTGAAACGAAAACGTTGTCATATACTCTAAAATCTGCCTCGAGAGCTCTTATCGTGGTTGGTTTCTGTAAAAAAATCTCCAAAGATTTATTTTTTAAAAACACACTTGAAAATTTCACACGAATGTTGACTAATGTATTTCTAAAACTGTATAAATATTTATTCAAATGTATCTACATAAGAAAAAAATAAACAATTTACTCAACAAAAGATTACAGGATTAGACATATTGCTTCATTGATTTAAAAAATGACAATCACAGTTAACTTCAAATGTAATTCTATTTGAGGTATAGGATTAAAATTCACAAACGTGGATTTTGTGTCCCACAAAATACAAATCAGTCAGTTACATGATTAAATATGTACCATGATGATTGCTGAAAATGCACCAAATTAAACCAGTGCCTTTCTTTTTAACTATGAGAGAAATCATGCCTCCCGGATATCAAGGATGGAAAAAGAAGTTCCTCGAGGGAAAAATTAAAGAAAACCTGAATGAAAAATTAAAGAAAACCTGAAAGAAAAACTTGAGCCTTGTATAACACTTCAGTATTGATAAAACGATACCAACTGATCTAAAGTTAATGCCATATCCGAGGAAACAAGGCCATCAGGCAAGCAAGTCACATTCAATGCTTCATCGTACACATGATATATTTAGCCTGCAAAGTTATAATGCTGCTGAGTTAAAGAGACAGCCACAAAGTACAACCAACTGAATTCTTCCGATAATTCCAGGACTGCAATTCTTTAGGGGGGCGGCTGAGGGATGGACACATTTCTGTGAACTCTGCTTCAACTCCTTCTCTTGGTGCAAGGTCACCTGGAGGCGCAAGGACAGCCTAGCAACCACCGGGCAAACAAGGGGAACCAATCTAGAACCCAAATGCATAGAGACCATGGTGGATGTGCCAAGAAGAAGTAAGCCTTCAAAGAAGTCAAAATGGCTGGCACAGTGTGAGGATGGTCATGATTAGCGCACAGCACCCACCGGATGCGGAGTAAAGGCATGAGTTCAGGTAGAGTGCCTCACTTAAGGTAGGAGGCCAAGGGAATACTGCCAAGTCATTTGATACCACATGTGAACAAATGTGGTGGCACTTTCACCACTCACTGCCACAGGAGAGGGAGAGAAGAGAACTCCCAGCAAGTAATGCACCTCTGGTCAACCACAGAGGGAGAAGATCTCCTCCATAATAGGCCACCACAGGTACCCACACTTAAGAGCAGGATATCCAAGTTTTTGGACAACGCAACCTACAAAAAGATAATGGAGCTAGATCTCGAGCTCAGTAGTAGGTAATGCAGAAGAGAGCAAGAGGCTTATGATTCCCTGACCACCCCTTCTTTCTCACAAGCATTGCTTGTCACAGAACCACAGGAAAAAACAAATGCAGAGTGAGAGGTAAAGTGAACCAGTGAGGATGCTATTAATGGCTCCATTGGGGTCTAGTTCGGAAGATTCGAGGAACAGATATCGGGAGTCGGACACAAGTACCAACAAAAAGGGATGAATGAAAGGTTAAACCTTTCTTCTATAGTCCCATAAACCTAGGCTGTGCATGTACAAATACCTTATCTAAAGCCTGAAGGGTTGTGGAGCAGACCTGCGCAACATCTCTCCATGGGAAATGGGTATCATCCCCCCTTTCCCTAAGGCATCCCTCTTAAACAAAACAAAAAACAAACTCCAGCACCTCCAGAAGGTTATGAACCCCTCTAAAGTAAACACTCCAGTAAGCTACCGCCTCCTTCTTTAGGACAACAGGAAAACATTAAAAGACGTAACTGTTTTTTTTAGCTTGGCACTCTAGCAGAATTGTATTTCTTTTAAATCAGAAAGGGCCTATTTCAATAACCTCTTTGAGGTTGTTTATTGGATGCCAGTGAGGTTTAGCCAGAAGCTTCATAGCACTTCTGTGAGGGGCAGTGCCTTCCACAACACTTAATGAAAACGACATCCTGTAGCCTTACTCTAAACTTGAACTGTTATCCAGTGCCCTTGATGGCAAAAGCGAAGCAGTGATCTCGGAGGTGAGAGCCACATGATGTCATTACAAGGTAAGAAGCACAGTGACGCACTTTTAACATGTTTCTTTTAGATTCCTGGGGCTTAAATTATGGAACAATGGCCAGGTAGCGGCTGTGAATTTTAACAAGCGTGCCAGTACTCCATTTTAATTGCATCTTCTCCAAAGCAGTATAGACAATAAGAGAGTAAAGTGATCCATCACCTCCTTTCCAGAACGGTGACAATAATGTTTCCAAAATTGACAGAAAAACGTTTTTAATTATTCCATTTGAAAAATAAAATATTTGTTAAGAATCGATATTGAAAAATGACAATCAAATAGACCCCCCCTCTATCTCAAACCTCGGTAAAAGGTGGAAAAAATGAGCCAAAAAGAGTGGACCATCAAAATAAAACACAAACACCCAAAAATAATATGGAGAACGCAAAATTACATTAAAAAGATTTTGGGGAGGAACATTACAAGGGAGACACTGTACCCACAAAGTGGCAGAGAAAGTAGCCAGAGAGACCAGTGGAGTAAGCAGGGAAAATATGGAGGAAGGATGAGCAAAGGGAAAGAGGTAAGGGGACACTCGTTGAAAAAGGACTTGTGCTAATGGGGTGGGCGATATAAAGTAAGTGAGACAACAGAAGGCATATCCCCAGTTAGAAAACTCAGTATAACCCAACTAAGACCGCAGTAAATTTACAAGGACGTAGGCAGAAATAAGGGGATCAACTCTGATCCACTAATTCAAATACAAAATATGAGGAGGGAAAACATTCACATTTTTAATTAGAAAAATATATAGGAAAATACCTTCTTGTGGCTTATTGTTTTTCTAACTAAAATAAATAAAAAGCAAACGCAATATGTTTGGAAAAAGACAATTCAAAATGTTTTACCCCACTCTTAAAGTACCCTGGCGGCTCTCTCAATGGCGGCCTGAACTCCAGTGGCCGGTGCTCGTAAAGCACTAGTCAAAGAGGAAGTTAGTGATATACCAGCATAACATAAGAGTAATAGGAAAAATCACAAAGACATTCTTTTTGTTTTACCACAGTCCTCCTGCTATCAGGTAAGGATCAACTGGTTGAATCTAGTAGGGGAACAAATAGAGACTGTGTATTCTGGTGGCAAACAAATATTGTCCCTTCTACTATGCACACTTTTATGTCCCTGAGCTTTACAACGAGTTGGCTGTTATGCATCCAATCTGAAAAGTTTCAGACTTTTACTAATCAAAAAAGGTGCAGCAGCATTCGAAATGGGCCTTGGAATCCCTAACTCATTGTAAAAGGTAAGCACAATCGGTTACTGAAGTGTATCCTCTTTTATAAAGAGAGGATGCAATGACTAAGATGTGAGGATATCAAAAACCCACTAATCTGCACTCTGGCTTCCTGCATCATGATTGTCCTTCAAAATAGCCTTTCGTCGGTCCAGATTGCTCTAGTGTCATTGAAAGCTGTTGCAAGACTTGAGTCAGCCAATCCGTAACTCGTTTTCCAGTCCGTAAATTTTGGCCTTCAGGTTTTTTAACTCCCCTTGCACTTTCTTCGTCCGTGCGTTTCCTTGACGTACTTCATGGAGAATTGCAAGGTCCTGGTCTGGGCCAATGTTTAGTGTTACCTGAGAGTAGGACGAAGGAAACAACAAAAGTAAAACAGTAAAAGTGAAAGTGATATAGAATCTATTTAGTGCACTATTGATGGCCCATAGACAATGGATCACCTCCTTGACTACCAAGATTACTGAAATAAGAAGGAAAAATACTCGTGTGGCGAGTTACACTGTAGCAAGTCTCACCGCATAATAAGAGGTATCGGCCACCTCAATACAGATGGAGCCCAAAATGTAAAAACAATCTGCAATAATAATATTAAAAATCGTATTGCATGACATTGCATTTGTACACAGAAATCGAATATACATTTAAAGAAATATATGCTTACATTTGTATTACCATATTTATAAGTTTACAATTAAAACAAGCTGAAAAAAGAGAGAGAGAACAGGAGCACTACAGTACTAGTGGTTTCAGATTTAATTAACACTGAGGTGGCCACCCCCCCTTCTCCCTTTTAGGCTGCAACCTGACAGCTAAGCACGCGCCTCAGCCATGACGCTGCGCTACTGAGCTTCATAATGTCTATGTGTTTCTCAGTGAGATCCAACACCATTTCCCTAGATGGCGGTGTCACACTGTTGGAGAGCCTCACCCGGCCCTCTGTCAGCAACCAGTGAGATTCCTGGTGGCTCTCTTCAGGTGACAGACCAGGCTGAGGGTGAAGGTGAAGGTGCCGCACTTAGGAGCTAACATGGAGGCACTGATCTCTGGAGGTTTGTGGAGGCCATGGTGCTACCCTCAAGATTTGCTCCAAACAACATATGGTAGGGCTGAGGTGGATGGCGAGTGGCTATTACACACAGTATGACCTATAACTTATGTGATGTTGGTCTCTGTACCGGGACATTGTGGGATGGTCAATGCCTGTATGTCATTTTTATAGTGCAAACCTAGCCAAAGGCAGCAGATTGCTGCACAGGGCCAAAGAATAGTATAAAGTCAAGGAGTAAAACGAGAGGTAGCTGCTTTGTTGCCTGTTAATGCATTGTCATGTAGTGTTCTATAAAGAGGTGTGTCTTCATCTCTTTCCTAAATTGCAGCAGCGTTGGGGCAGTCGCGATGGATACTGGGAAGTTGTTTCAGATTCTGGTGGCATAGATGGAAAAGGCCTGCTACCTTGTTCTCACTTCTTAAGAAGCAGTGTGACGGTGTCCTGGCTATGGTTGTGCCGAGAACCACCAGAGATGGTGAGCTTGCCTGCAAGATAAGCCGGGGTGCTGGTTGTGATGATTTCGTAAATAATATAGCTGGCTTTGAAGATGATGCGAGCCGGCAAGGCGAGCCAATGGAGTTCCATGAGGATGATGTGATCATATTTATTCAGGCCCTGGATGAGACATGCTGTGGCGTGTAGGATGTGCTTGAGGGTTGCCAGTATGGAGTTTGGCAGGCCATGGAGTAGGGAGTTGCCACCATCCAGATAAAAGAGTACGGGGGCTTGTGTTAGAGTTCTGACATCGCTTTCTGGAAAAAAATGTTTTACTTTCTTTAGAAGAGAGAGCCGGTACAGGGCCATGTGTTGTTTTGGCAAAGTATTTCATTAGGGAGAGGTTGGTGTTAAGGGTGAATCCAGGTGACTTGCCACTCAGTGAAAGTTGCGGTTCAAAGCCATCAATGTGCATGCCAATGAGGCAGGTGTATAAGTTTCTGGTTTGTTGTTCTTGGTAAAAACAGGAATTCTGTTTTGGTAGGGTTAAGCTTCAGGTAGGCACTGGACATGAAGGTCTGGATGATGTGCATTGCAGTCTCTGAGGCGCTGGATGTCTGAAACAGACAAGACTTTCAAGCAGAGCTGTGTATCATCAGCATACTGGTGAATCTTGATGCTGTTACCTTCTGTTAGTGCACCAAGTGGCTCCATGTAGATGCTGAAGATGTCAGGGGACAGTATGGAACTCTGGGGGTCTCCACTGATGATAGGGGGTCTGGAAACAGTTGGGAAGATAGAAAGAGAAACTGTGAAGGACATTGCCAGTGACTACCATTTGAGACTCAAGGGTGTGTATGAGGGTGGGATAGTTGACTGGGTCGAACGCAGCTTAGAGGTCCAGCAATATCATGAGGCAGCGGTCATCTTCAGCCAGGAGGGCATCATCTATTACTTGTAAGGTAGCCGTCTCTGTGCTACAGCGTGACCTGAAGCCAGTCTGGTAGCTGTGCATGAGATGGGTTATCATTAATGTGTTCTTAGAGTTGGACACAGACTGCTTTTTTCAGTGATCTTGCCAATGAATGATAGGCGAGGGATGGTTAGGGTGGTTCCCTAGTCTACCTCCACGTAGCTGTCTGCTAGACTGAATCTCGGTCACAGGATACATTCATAACAGAGGCCAACATGACTCAGGCTGTCTAAGAGCAACATATCCCTTGCACTTGCCCTACCCCCAACAAGACTGTGCGCCTCACCAAGCATACTTCATCAAGGCCAGCTTTAAATGTTAAAGGAGACGGTTTGCATACCTGCTACCCACACAGAGAAACTAAGCAACTTAGTGTGAGAGAAGAGTGGCATCTTCGCAAGACACTCCTGACATCGTGCTAGAGACATGCAGAGAACGGTCACCAGACTGCACAATTATGTTAAGACTGGAAATGCAAGACCCCCTGAGTACGTTTTTCCTGTCGAATATTAGCAGGTATCCTGCCATGCTTGTATTCCACATTTCCATGTCCACATGTAAGGAGATACAATACCTTGAATAGCTGTTTCTCCACCTCCTTCAGCTTTTGCCTCAGGTGCTTGATGTCCGTTTTAAAGCCTTCCACCTCCATGGCCCGGCGTTTCTCAAGGGCCTCATAGCGTTGGGTCATTAGCTGCAAACGCTTTGCGACCTTATCTGACCGCTCCTGAGGAGGGGATAGAGTGAACGTTAAAGAAAAATAGCAAGTTGTTACAGCCATGTTTTATTTTTTTAGGTCGAGCCTAGAGTAGCGCGCAAGCGTTGCTCTGCGAAACTTTATGTAAGGGGCTTCAAAAAGCTGACCACACGCTCGTGCACAATGGCCTTTTCCGTGCGGTTAACCGCACGGCCGCCATCTGTTTGCAATTATCGTGCCCAGACGCGGGCGCGATAATTGAAAACACATGGCCATTGTGCACGAGCGTGTGGTCAGCTCAGCAGGCTGCCGCGCTCGCTCGCCCCCGCTCCTCTCGGACGCTGCCGACGTTTTATTGTCCCTGCCCTTTCCGCCTCCTTCCTCCAGGCCTCATGAATGAGCTCTCTCCTGTGTTGTCACTGTGCAGATACGGAGCACAAGGCCGCACCGCCTTTACTTTCAGTTTAGCCCTGCCACACCTTTTCCCAAAAGCACACCCACCTGGCTTCATTGTTTTATGAGCTGGGGCAGGGCTCTGTGCCATAGTGTCGCACCCGAACAGGGCAGCCTGCGACGCGCCTACTTCCCGACACATTTTTTTCTCCGCGTTTTATTTGTTATATAGAGTGAACCCGACCCAAGTGCGTTGGGGCCCTTATACATGAACACCAAATTACATTACACAAGAACAAGGTAGATTATTGTTTTTCCATTTAGGCACTGGGAGATGAAAGCGATTTGCCGAGAATCACACGATAGTGAATAAACGCCGGGACTCCAAAACGTTTCCCCAGTTTCACAATCGTTATACCGGACCATTAAACTGCATCTCCTCTCTAACCCTTTCACCTCAGGCACCCGTTAGCAGCTATGCCACAACTTGAAACATTCTCAAAATATATGCAGGGGCAGAATTCCTCTACGTATGGTTAAAATCTGGGCATTCCTTTTTTATTAAATGAACACTATTCAACCGATCCTTGTAGGTCTGCAGGGCAACATGGAATTTGCAAAGTGAAGTGTCATCAATTTAAAGAGATACACCCTTGCATTTGAGTCTCGCCTTCCACTCAACATACTTTGATTCTAGGCAAATCATTTAATCTCTCTGTGCCTAAAAACAAACAAAAAATGAACGTTTCCTTGTGTAATCTAACTGGTGCTCATGTAAAGCATTCCAATACCTTTGGGTTCGAGTTCGAGCTTTATAAAACTGCAAAAAAATATACATACTTAAATCCTGATGTTGGAATTCCAATCTCTGGATTTGGTAAACATGTCACCTTAGTATCAGGGGCGCAACGCAGGCCCTCTGGACCATGTCGCTCAAGGGTTGGGGGTGAATCTACCCCTTCAGTGGGCCCCATGCAGCCCAAGGTCAATGAATATCTGTGAGACACTGGCCCCTCCATGCATTCTACGGGGCCCCATCATTAACCATCCTGGTTTGCACTCGAGGAATGGGATGGCCCTATATTCATGTCTAATAGATTTTTTTTTATTTAGCGCTTACTTCAGTGGAGTCTGCCTTAACCCCATGTAAATCAGAGGTGTTACTGTTACCCAGTTTACAGGTTGTAAGAATTTCGACCTGGAAAGATGAGCTGAGCGTGCTGTTGTTAAATTTGCTATCAAATTTAATGGCACATTTTCGCACCTGCTGAAGGGATTTTTTCTCTCACACAGGACCCTCGTCCTCTTTTTGTGCGTGTGTCACATAGAGCATTCAAGTCTCACGTCCAACTGCTACAACACAATTAGCCACTAGGTTGTGCTGCAACGCGGCAAGTGATTCCAATGAGGTTACCTTAACCAGTGTCATATTTTAAATCACTCTGAAATGGTGCAGGCGTCACTGCCTGCCCCCTGCACCCTGTAGCAGCTCCGAGGCTGCGCTGCCAAATTGGAATTAATGTACTTTTTAAAGTGATTAACAGCGTTGTAACCTAGGTTGTGTAAGTGAAGATTAGGATTTCCAACTTTCCCAGCGAAAAATGTTGTCCATTTGTTGTTGTTTTAAGAGTTTGCAAAGGTCTGGATGTGATACTAACGTGGACTTTAAACAAAATCATATGTATTAATTTGTAACATGACTTTTCTGCCTTTGTTTTCTTTAATTATTATTAGAACATTGGAATACTGCTTCTAATGGCTGGTAGAAGCCCGGAGCATCAACATTCCAATATTTGTCTTTCACAGCAACAGCTATGAACAAAGGCCTCATGGAGCCGAGGGGATTTCAACCCCTCAGGCTCCACGAGGCCTTTGTTTTACCATTTAGAGCATTCTGCCCTCTAGGGGTGGACTGTTCTAATAGCCTTAGAGCATGGGTACTCACAAACATTTTCCCGGGGGCTGCAAAGTTTGGTCTTTGACGTGACTAAGGGTGGCACTGATGCCAGCTAGGGAGGGGGGTTGTAAAGTGGGTGTAGGGGAAGCGAAGCATGTATATCTACTGGATCAATCCCGGCTTCTCCACTTGACCAAATTGTGTGACCTTGGGCAATTGCTTTATTTCAATTTCCCTCCTTTTTCTTCATCACATATAAAAGGACCTTGAAATATATGACTTCAGGATGCTTGCTGTACAAAACCATCTCCTGAGCTTGGATGTAATCACTAATAGCATTGTTATCGTGGAGGGTGGGGGGGGGGGAGGGTGGAAAGCATGAACGTTTCTAAATTCATGTTTGAAAACCATCACTTTAAAAAAATACTGCTGAATGCACTGCTATAATTTGATTTACTAAGGTGAAATGGTTCTACAGGTCAATGAAATACACTTTTTGAAATTTTAAAAAGACTATCATATTTTTAAATGTTTGCTGTCTTTAACAAGCATTGGCATAGCCAATAGGTCTCGCCTTTGGGACCTTATAAGTGTTTAGTTATACAGCACAATATCCTTGGTGCAACAACATCAACTGTTGCATGGCTAAACACTTATAAGGTCCCAAAGGCGAGACCTATTGGCTATGCCAATGCTTGTTATTAAAGCAGATACAACAAATGGCTCCCACAAAATTAGTCACATTACATCTGCTAAATTAGGCTTCCTTGCAATTATAGATTTACATAACAAGTTCAAGTGGATAAACAACCCAGCAAAGTTGTGGTGTGAGCAAAAAAGAACTATGGACTGCATAATGACAGGTTCACATGCTCAATTTGAAGCCCATTTCGCCCAGAATGTAAAGACAAACCACTAGAGTATAGAGTGTGGGTACTAAAATAATGGATTAAACCATCTGTCTTATGAGAAGATGCTCAAGACTAAGCATGTAGAGTGGTGGATAAAGGTTCAATCAGCAGACTAGGTAAAAAGGAATAAGGGCCTAGTAACAGAAGAGAATAATGACACCACCGTAGCAGACTGAGAAGCAAACAGAAAGCAGATCCACCAATGCAGTACATAATTACAGAGCTGGATAACACCAGTGTCCCAATTTTTTACAACCCGGTCCCAGTGAGGGAAAAAAAAGGCATTCAGAAGAGAGTTGACTGCCTTGAGATTAAAGCGAAGGATCGGATCTTAAAGAAACTTCTTATAACACCTAGAAAACAGAGATCTTATTTCCAAAGTGATTGTCAACCAATACTGAACAACCCACTTCATGCTAGTATATAGAAACTCTGGAAGTAGTAAAAGCTTTTCCAGAAGCTGATACTCGGTGGTTGTAATCTTTGGATTGGTGATATAAGTAACCCCCCAAACAAACTTTTAATTAGTAACGTGTGACCTACAGATGCACCAATTGATGGACTGCAATACAAGCTAAGGTTGCATTTTAGTTTCACTTTCCCAATGCAGGAAAAACATATGGCTCTGTCTACTTACTCTAGTCACATGATCAATACCATCAATCGATCCACTTTTCAATTACTGTGGCAAACCATCCTGCCCTACACCGCCCCCCCCCCCTCCCCAGCCCCCCAAAATCCAACCTTGGGACCCATTAAAATAAATGGAAGTCATTGTACTTGAATCTACTACAACAGCATTTTAAGGCAAAAATGGCGTTCTTGACAGAATGGATTGCCTGGAGTTTAGAACAACAAATTATGTTGAAATGTGTTAAAATAACACAAAATAGAAAGGTTAGTTCATTGTCGAAGTTGCCAGCTCAAAAATAGAAATGCACCGCTAGAAAGAGAGCCTGAATGACACTCTGCTCCCACCTCCCAGGCTCCACACACGTCCCCGAACAAGCAGCAAAGAACTTCGCCCAATAGATCACAAAATGCGCCAACGCCATTGCCCCCACCAAGACAACCAAGGCTAAAGAACATAGCAAAAGAGCAAGCTGGTTCACCATGGAACTACAATCCACCAAGTGCAACTGCCATCAATTCGAAAGGAGGTGGCGCAACAGCAAAAAATCAGTAGACCACACCGACTACAGGACCGCCCTCAACCAGTACCACTGTCTCCTGAAAGAAACCAAGAATGACCTAGCAAACCACATCAAAGCCAGCGCAAACCACAGCAAAGAACTCTTCGCCATTGTAAAAGAGTTCGCTATTGTAAAAGAGTTCACCAATCCTGCAGTCATCAAGAACAACAACACCACCACCACTCCCTCCCAAGAACTGTGCAACAACCTCGCTGAATTCTTCCACGACAAGATCTCGATCATCTACGAAAACTTCAAGCACCATCCCTCCACCGCAGACAGCATCAACCAGCTCGCATCCATGAACACAAATGCCAAACACCTCCTCACCCACTGGGAACTTCTCACCAAGCAAGACACCATCTCCATCATGAACTCCGTACACTCTGGGGCACCCACAGACTCATGCCCTCATCACGTCTTCAACCTCGGAAGCAAGACAATAGGCGATGAGCTCAGGAAGGTCCTAAACACCTTCATCACCACGGCCTCCTTCCCTGAGGACTAAAAACACGCCGAAGTGAGTCCCATCCTGAAAACAACATCTGCTGACTCTGCCGATCTGAAGAACTACTGGCCCATCTCACTGTTACCCTACCAAACAAAAATCCTCGAGAAAGCAATCAACCAGCGCCTTACCCAACAACCCAACAACCTAGAAGACCACAACCTCCTGGACCCCTCTCAATCCAGATTCCGAGCCAACCACAGCACCAAGATGGCCCTGATCGCAACCACCAAGCCCACCTGGACCATGGGGAAACAGCAACCCTCATTCTCCTGGACCAGTCCACCTTGTTCGGCTCCATCTCTGACCACATCCTGATCAACAGACTCCACCACATCAAAATTCAAGGAAATGCCCTCAAATGGATCGCCTCGAACCTCACCCGCAGAACCCAAAGGATCTGTCATCCACCGTTCACCTCAGAGCCCAAGAAGATAATCTACGGAGTCCCCCAAGGCTCATCCCGACCCTCTTCAGCACCTACAAGACCCCCACTAGCTGACACCGTCAGATCACACAGACTCAAAGTCATCTCCTACGCGGACAACACACAGCTCATCCTCTTTCTATCCGAAGTTCCTGTACCAACTCCAATTTCCACAGATGCATGATGAACCTTGTGGACTGGATGAAGAATAACTGTCTCAAACTCAATTCGGACAAAACGGAAGTCCTCATATTTGGGAACAACACCTCGCCTTGGAAAGACTCATGGTGGCCCGCAGAGCTCATCACATCCCCCAGCCCAACAGACCACGCCCGCAACCCCTGCATCATTCTGGACAACAAGCTATCTATGAAGAAACAAGTCAACGCAGTTTCATTTGCCTGTTTTCACACCCTTTTCATGCTCCACAAGATCTTCAGGTGGCTCTCAAACACCAGAAGAACAGTCACACAGGCACCAGCAGACTGGACTACAGAAACACGCTCTACATAGGTATCACAGCACGCTTGAGACTACAAACAATACAGAACTCAGCGGCAAGACTCATACTAGACCACCCCAGAAGAACCCACATCAAACCCTATCTCAAGAAACTGCGCTGGCTCACAATTCAGAAGAGATGGCAGTTCAAGCTACTGACACATGCCTACAAGACCCTGCACAAAGAAGGACCAGCATACATCAATAAACGCCTAACCTTCCACCAACCGTCCAGACACCTCTGATCAGCCTCGCTCTCCATCGCAGACACCCCACGTATCCGCCGAACCACCAGCAGACGCTCCTTTGCGCCCCTCTCAGCCAAGGCCTGGAATAACCTCCACTGCACCTCAGGAACGCACCGTCGCTCCAGCAATTCAGATGAGATCTAAAGACCTGGCTGTTTGAATAATCAACCTCCAAACAGCAGCGAACAGCTCCAGCGCCTTGAGACCCTCACGGGTGATGTGCCGCGCTCTATAAATGGTTGAATGAGAGTAGTATTCTAATTACAAGGTCCTAAAGCTAATCTGATTTCAAAAGATATCGTAGGTCTTAAAGAAATTCTATTAAGGAGAAAAGTGTTTTTTCTGATAAGAACTTATCAGCCTTCCTCTGTCCAGAACTGAAAGACTGGACAATAATTTCCAAGCTACACAGCAATGGACAACAAACTGGAACGGTTTCTTACCTGTAATCTTAGTTCTCCTGAAATTTTATCTACACAAAACTAATGATATCAAAAATCCGATCGTTTGTTAATTATGGTCCATTACACACCAGTTTGGCAACATCCCAGCAATCTATCTTGAAAGATAGTTTCTTGCTTTCTAATCTATCAAAAAACAAATTAAACTTTGTCTGGTAAACTAAAATCTCATTCAAATACGGGTAAAGCAGCTCCTGCTGTGTAACTCAGAAATATTACGATTTTCAAGATCTACAATGCAGCTACTTGAAGATCCGTTCACGTCTTCACAAGACACTACTGTGTTGATTCAAATTCTAGAACAGGTGCACAAATAGGCCAGGCATCTTTCAGAAATCTCTTTGTGTAGACTACCTGAGTTAGCCTCTTTTCCCTTTCGCTGTAGTTTGAGAGACAGGGCTTGCTATTCTATTCAGTGCTCACGATTATCAATTGAGAGCTCCAGAAGAAGGAACAGTTTGTTAACTGTAATCCTTGTCCGTCAGGGGAATCTTCATTAAAATCATAACCAACCCATGCTTCTCCCCAGGGAAAGGGAAATTTGGTTAATGTTCTGTATATAGTCCTATCACTTACTGGCTTTGTTAAAAACAAACGGAGGGCATTGGGATACTGGAGGGCTTAGAGCTATTAAAGAAGCAGAGTTGCTTTTCAGCTTAACGTTACAGCAACCGGTTTGGCTACAATAAGGCAAAGATTTAGCGCAGAAAAGAATTCTTTGGAAGACGTGTTCCGGAATCCTGCACGTGAAGGGGACTATTCTGTGGTTTCAATTATCAAAGTAGATCCTCTGAAGGAGAAGCAATATTCCAGCTTCCAACGACCTTTGTGACAATATTGCTGACTTCTTTTACCAGAAGATAAGGAAAAGAGGCTCAAAAATAGTCTAAGAATCTCGGATGATTCGAAAGCAGATGTAAGTACCATTCACAGGGGTAAACCTCCAGGGGTGGAGACTGAATGCCTGGCAGCTGAAAGAATGTAAACTAGTCAATAAACAGACATCTGCTTTAAAGAGTATGAGGTCACGGTGCTTTTTAGGTCGAGCATTCGAGACCTCTTGTATATACTTTAGTATATACTTATATGTGTATGTACTTTGTGGGCTCTGGAGATCAGCCCTAGGACGAGTATGCTTCCGCTTAGGGACTTTTTTTTTCTGTTCAACTGCCTCTATTTAACTGTCTTGATAGAAAATGACCAGTAGAGGTGAGTAAAATACAAGAACTGCTTTCTCCTGAAGGACTTTCTTTTTTTTTTAAATTTCTGGCAACTGCCTCTATTTAACTTTCTTGATAGAAAACGACCAGCAGAGGTCAGTAAAAAAACAGAATCACTGTAGCATTCTCTAGATTCCAGTCCATAGAAATTATCTTCCACGAGCACCAGTAGACAATAATATTTTTTTCAAATCTTGTATTTTCAGTGATATGACCACTGAAGGCCCTATTAAAAACAGAGCTTTGGACTACACCATTTCCCGCTGAAAGGCAATATTTCTCTCCATGTGTTCCCATACCTGGCATGTCATGCAGTTTGGTGCAGTAGCCAAAAACAGAGACAGGGTGGAGGACGTATTTCCACGGACCTGCGGAGGGATACTTATCAGGGTTTCCCTACAGTTAATTATTGATTTCGCAGTGAAACGCGGGGGATGGATGGAAACAAACTGTGCAGAATGTCTACATAACATCTCCATTCTTCGGTGTGTGAGACTTGATCCACATGAGGGACGTTACAATTCTTCTCCACATGCAATACGTGGGATGTTATTGCTTGTCAATCGCCTTGAAAAAGTCTAAGGGAAGACAAAACACGTGTTGGCCGATTTTCGTGCTGGATGAAATAAGAATTTGAATAAAATGGTTAACTTTTTGAAGAAATCTAATTTTGTGGACTCTGTATATTTTGAATAATTATTACCAGTGTATTACTTTTTGCACCAGATTTATTTTTAAATATTGGGCATCTATACCAGCTGGTATTTGAATTGATTTGCACCAACACCGAAATTTTGGGGTGGCAGTAATTGAAATAGGGTGTGCTTGGAATTGCTCTTTCCCTTGTTTTGTATAATTACACAGTGTGTTACATCTGTGATAATAGCATCTTTTGGTAGTAGGTGCAAGTGAGCTAAATCAGCACCCCATGTTAGAATACTGTTTATTGATTCACACTGTATAAAGTGTTTAGCTAAATATCTACTCATACTGATTGTGCGGTGTTTTCCCGAGTATGGGAACTGCTACTACCAATATATAAAAAAACAGTTTGGTGCTTACTTTATCTCCATGTTAGAGAACAGTAGATGTTTCAGCACCCAGGCTAATGTGTTGCATAGCTAAATACATATAAGGTCCCTAAGGCGAGACCGATTGCATTGCAAATACTTGTTTTCTTTGGCCTCGATGCTGTTGGATGCAAACACCATTGAGAAGGTGCAATTCTGAGACTTGAAGCCTGACAGAATGGTATGCTAATATGAAGTGGTGTATGGACGCTGAGAAATATGTATAAGGGACGGGGCTTCACCAAAAAATGGGGGAAAAATTAAAAAACACTTTAATGACAAATAACATTATTCCACTGATAGAAACTAACGAGCAAACTAAATCCGTTCACTGTTGGAATGCGGTTACTGGGTGTGCTATGGTAAACAGGAAGGAGTGAATTATGATACTGAAACTCATTGACTTTTTCTACACTAAGGATTGAACAACTGTGGATACGGTATCTACTCCAGCATGGAATGATTATATCTTGACAGTTTGTGAGCAAATACGGTCAATAAAAGTTTCTTGTACAGGAAAACAATAGAAAGAAGTTTTGAAATGGATCTGAGATAGGAGCTCGAAACTGACGATTGTTAGAAACTGAATACAACCCTAGGATTCACCATATAACGGCTGTTTCCACAGAGAGTTCTCAAAAACATTTTGTTTCAAAATAGACTCACCCATGAAGATTTAGAAATCTAAGTCTATGCACCCTGAAGATGTGTATATGGACTAAAGTTCAAAATCTATGCATGTACAGACGATACAAACAAATATGTCCAAAAAACATTGACAAGGGATTTGTGAGGGATGATTGTTGCCCTATCTGAGAAAAACATCTGATCATGCTTAAAAGACCAGATAGTTTTTTCCATTCGTTTGTGAAAGACATACAATAGAAGAGAATTTAAGAGGTAGCTGATTGGACTCAAATTAAATACATAAATAGCTGTCCATGCCTATAGATCTGGAAAGCTAATACCTGGAGGAGTTTAGAAATTTCACATTAAAGGGATTGATACGCCCAGGCTCCATGAACAGCTAAACAGACCCTTTACGTGTAAAACTCGCTCAGTCCCCTAAACCTGGCTCTCACATTTCCCCATGCATGCATTTGTGAGAAGTTGGTTTGTTGGTTGAAGAGGGCATGAACCCTTCTCAAGCAACAGTCACAATCCTTGTCAGGGTGAACCACAAAAAGTCACTAAATTAAGCTGTGCTTAACCATCTGGTAGCTTGGCACAAGAGAAGTCAGGCTTAATTTAGAGGCAATGTGTAAAGGTATTTATGCAGCACACAAACAATAATATAGTGAAACAACACAAGAAAAATCCCACACCAATTTAGAAAAAGAGTAAAATTGAATACATTTCTTGGACACCAAAATGACAAAAACCCAATCTGTAGTAACAGCTTTGCAATTTTAAAATTTTAAGGTAAGTATAGCACTCGAAATCAAAGCGTTGGTCGTAGTTATCTGGTCGTGCGATACCAGGCGAAAGTAATACGTTTAGATTGACCGCGATGGGGGTATACAGGAACCAGGTCAGTCCTACTGAAAAAGTTGCCTTCTAAAGTCCAGCACAAAGCATCCCGTTCACAGTAGAGGAGGCTGCGAAGAGCAGGGAGAGCATCGCAGATGGTCATCACTGTAGCATGAAGATCCTGTCAGGTGTCGCGTATGGCCCTTGTTGGTGATTCGCGTTGGCGGTCACAGCAGGCTGGCAAAGCTGTAAAGCAAAGCGCAGCTCTCCTGTTGCAGGCCATTGCTGGCAGTTGCTGTAGCACAAAGAGTTGTTGCTTCCCGTTGGCGGTCAACAAGATTTTGCTGCCATCAGGCCAGTTCACGGTCACAAAGAGCTCAAACTTCCGGATTTCTCCTTTTCTTTAAGGAGGAGCTCAAGTGATGCCAAACAATGTGTCCAAGACCTGGGAGGCAACTTTTGAGGATCAAAGCAGAGTCCATCAGGGCTCAGGCAGGTCTAGTTGCTGTAAGTTCAGCTGGGCAGTTACAAGGAGGCTTCTAGACCTTGTAGTATCCCTGTAGCTCAGAACAGGAGGTCAGCCAGCTGACCCTTGGAGTCACTTCGGCCTGGGATGAAGGGTGCATGTCCAGTCTTCCTTCTCAGCAAGCAGGGCAGGCCTCAAGCACCAGGGCGTTCTTCTGTAGTATCCACAGGCCTAAAAGGTGGGTCTGTGGGTCCCCTTTTAATACCTGGCACCCACTTTGAAGTGGAAGAAACCTCTGGAGTTTTCCCGTACAGAGATGTCTGGAATTTCCTAACTCCCTGCTCTGGTCCCAGTCTGTCTGGAGGCACATAGGCTAGTGTGAACTCCTTTGTGTGTGAGCTGGGCCAGTGCCTTTGAAGTGCAAGTGTGGTAGGTGACAGATCATATTCACCCAATCCAATCAAGTCAGAATGGCCCATCCTGCCAACATCCAAACCCTCTATTGTGATGCTGTCTGGGAGGAATACACAGAGGTCAACTGCACCTAGTCACGTGACCCAGGAACAGGCTGTATGCACCAAATGGTTATTACAAGAAACTGCCAACTTTCTAAAAGTGGCATTTTCAGAATTGTGACTTATAATCCAAATTTACCATTAAAGAGGGCTTTAAAATACATTTCTTTTCAACATTCCTACCAGCTCACAAGCAAGAGACAAATTATTAAATGTAATCAGGTAACCCAATGTTATCCCATGGGAGAGGTAGGCTTTGCAATAGTGAAAAAACAAATGAGAGTTTTTCACTACCAGGACATGTAAAACTTAAAAGCACAAGTCAAACCTTTTAAATACAATGCACCCTGCCCTATGGTGACATATGTTTTAAAAAGGAAGGTTTAGGCTTGGCAAAAGGTTTATTTTGTCAGGTCGAAATGGCATTTTCAAACTGCACACACAGGCTGTTTTCAAGAGCTAAAGTGGGTGGTACAATGAGTGCTGCAGGACCACTAGAACAATTTCATTTACGGACCCGGGGTACCTGTAGTAACACTTTACTAGAGACTTAAAAGTAAATTAAATGTCCCCACTGGGTGGAAGACAATTTTACCATGTTTAAAGGAGGCAGCAGCACAAGCACTTTAGCACTGGTTAACAGTGGTAAAGTGTGCAGCGTCCTAAAGGCCAACAAAAACGGGTTCAGAAAACAAGACCGTTAAGACAAAATGTTTGGGGAGATTCCTGCAGAACATGGCTAAGTCCAACACGTTTGTTATGTTTGTTGTATGATCCTAGCATTTTACTTGTGTGGGTGTTCATCTGCAGAGTCAGTGGTGTACAGTGTGAGGTCACCAACTATAGCACAACATGGAGAGACCTCTACAGGTTCCTTATGCAAGCGACAGTCTGCATGTTGCCACCCATTTGCAAGCCCCCTGGCCTGTATAGGAGTACTGAGGGAACCCACATCTACATACTGATAGGTCCCTGCTGGTACAGAAGACACATGACTGATAAAACCAGTTTGGCTGTCTGGCCAGCTCTCCTCCTAATCTTCTTAGAGATACCATACCATCCTTAGGATGTCATCATTTCCTCATCTCTGATGCAGATCCCAGTAGCCATCTGTGACCTCCTCCTGTGTTAGGCATGAGGATGTGTTTGAGACCCCACTCAGAAGTATTTACTCTCTCCTCTGGGACACATTTCCCCTTTCCCAGTTGGTGCTGACCACACCTCCCGTCCTCTGCCATGTGGGCAAAGCTAGGAAGATACAGCTCGCATTGTCCTTTCATAATGATGGAGGTTATCTGCTGTGAAAGGACCTAACCAATATAAGGCAGGAAACACAACTTGACAAAAAGGATTATAAATTAGTTACAAAACAATTGCGTACCTCATTAAGCCATAATCTAGTGTCATGTGTCCCAGTAAGGCCTAGTAGAAAACCTTGCCATTTAGAGATATACACGGTTCAAATTCTTTTACTAAGTGTTTTAAAACTTTACACTTTCTATTTTGCTTATTTATGTATACATTGTTAATTAATCTGCTAATATTATATAACCGGCGCAGACCCCTTGAGTAGGCGTTGCGGATCCCCAAGAGTCCGCAGACCACAGGTTAAGACAAACTGGTTTATACTGTTTAAAAATGATCATGAAATCTTTGGTTATCACTCATGTTAGCTACGGTTGCTTAACACAAAAGTATCACAGGCAAATAAAGAGTTTAAGAGGAGATGGATAAGAACTCATCTCCCTGTGTTAATAAGTTTTCACACACTTACAAGAGAAACAGACCCTCATGCTTTTCTCACACCTTATACAATTTCAAGTAACCAGGGGTGACTTCCTTACCTGAAAGATTTCTCTTCCAACATCCCCCTCCTCACGGATGAGAGCCAACTCATTTTCCATGGAAACACACTGCTCCCGGTACATGTCAGAAAGTCGGTGGGCCTGTGTCAACTGTTCTTCCATAGTCTAGCACATAGGGAAAAGAAATGTGGAATTTAGCGCTGTCCAAGATCAGCCACAGTGTACTTTTGAATGTCAATGGAAGACAAGAGACTTCAGGGTATCGGTTCTGGTAGGCCGAAGCTACATAGCCAAAGAATGGAATAATATTCCAAATGTAATTTGTCTTGTAAGATCTCAGAGCGCCCCATTGTGGCAAGACCGTTGGAAATCAGTCAATACTGAACTAAAATTGATAGAAATAATTTAATATAAGAAAGGAAGTAGTGAGTGGTTCACAATTTACAAAAAGTAAGGGTGGATGTGGGTTGGGTGTGTAGCATAGAGGATGGATAGATGGAAGAAGGTTGATAGAGGACAGATGATGGATAGAGGGAAAAGAGTGATTATGGGTAGACTGTGGACAAAGGGAACATTGAAGTGTGAACAGATAGCACTCTCCACCACCTTATGTCCTGTGTGAGGATTAGCACCAGGGCAATTGAGCTCCTTGTGAATGATGGTGGTATATATTGCGGGACTGATAAACCTCAAATCAGTGAGTGAGATCGAGTGGAGAGTTCACCATCTTGTTGATAACCCCTAGTCGGAGGACACTCATTTTAAAGTACTATGCATTTTGGCACCCAATTTCCAGAGCCAGCAGGAACCCATACTTTTGTATGGATGTGGGCTGCCATGCTGCCTTATCCCTACTCTTTGGACCACTGTTACATCCACTGGAGAAGTGATTATACCAAAATAAGTTTTGCAATCCCAAAGGTTTTATTTAAAAAGAGGACGCTATTTACCCTCCCATTGCCATCAGGAACCAGAATGAAAAATCTTAAATTGGAGCATATAAAAATCAGATCTGCTGATGCTCACCAATGTGATGCATGGATGTGTTTCTTTTCATTGTTATAAGGACCATTTCTTAGTCGATGTTATCTCCTTTCTTTTGGAGTACAATAGTACAGTTGTCCTAGAGAATCAAACGAATCCTAATAAAGTGGAGGTATTAACTGTACACAATAGTCTGAGAGCTGAGCAACTCCCCCTAGTCATGTACCCTTCCTTTGAAGTTGTGGCCTCTAACAGCTCACTACACCCTAAAATTACTTGAAGGCCACTTGGTAATCTGAACTCTTGAGGTAGACTTTACTTAATTAATTCTATTCTAATTTTCAATCTTCTCTTGTGATCATGGGGGATTTTAATATCTCTACAGGTCAAGTTGGTAATTTGACAGCCTTTCCCTTCCTGTTCTATATAACAGGTTTGGGTGTAATCCGATGGGTTAAAACTGTTGCTCGTGCTAAGGGTAACACTTTGGATTGGCTTCTGAGAATTTGGTGATTCTTTACTAGATCTGATCACGCCTTTATTTTCTGCACCTTTGAATACTATATAAACCAATCAAAAAGAGAATGGGAGCACCCTGCCTCACATCCCAGCACTCAATTCACCCCAATGCATTATGGTAAAGGCTGTGCATAACACTTACTTCAGGCACAGCCTTTAGTTTTTCACCCATGTTGTTGCAGCCAGTGCTGTGTATATCTCTAGACATGTTTCAGGATAGTTGTCCATCTTCAGTAGGAAGCAACGCATTGTTTTGGGAGTGTTGGAAATTCTTCCCAATCCTGAAACACATGTCTAGAGATACAACACTGGCTGCATCAACAATGGTGAATACTAAAGAATTTCAACTGAAGTGAGTGTTATCATGCACTGCATTTGCCACAGTGCATCTTAGCTAATTGTGTGCTGGCATGACAGGCAGTGCGCTCCCTCGTCCTTTTGTGATTGGCTCCTTGCTGAGTTGTTGGACTGACAAGCTCTGGGATGCACCTGTGCTCTGGAAAAGGTACTAAACCTAAGACTGAACAGCATCACCAGCACCCCCAAATGTAACTTGTTACTATACTGAAGGACAACAATCCTGAAACACGATACCCAGCATTAGATGCACCAGTATTGGTGAATACCAAAGACTTTCAACTGAAGTGAGTGTTATCATACACTGCATTTACCACAATGCATCTGGGCTACTTGTGTGCTGGTATGCTAGGCAGTGTGCTCCCTCCGCCTTTTGCAATATAAACCAATGTTAATGAGCCCAAAGAAGGTGTGGCCCGATGATCATAGGAAATTAATTCATAACATGCCTGAACCTCTGCTTACTGAGGCTTTTAAGGGTTGCAATATTTTCCCTTATCCATTTTTATTTATATTGAGCAACTGGTCAGTCATCTGGTTTTTCAAATTAGGTTTTTATTTGTATTCCAACACACACACACACACACAGTGTATTATACGGTTTGATAGTACTGAGTCATGAGCAACATTTTTTCATGGTTGTCTCAGACAACCTGGGACTAAAGGTCTTGCCAATGGCTCAAGCTCAATGAGAGGGTGACACAGATTCTAACTGCTGGTAATGCAACTTGCCCAGCACTGGTTAAGTAAAAATTACTCACCTGTAATCAGTTCTTTTCCAGGGGAATCACCATCAAAGTCATAAGCACTGAATAGTCCTGTCAACAAAAGTACCTTTAAAATGATACATATATATATATATATATATATATATACATATACATACACATACACACACACACACACACACACACACACACACACACACACACACAATACTTTGTACAATGGTACACTGCATATATGTTTGCAGCCTAAGGAAAGGCTAAAAATTACCAAATTGTATTACATTTTTATTTAAAAAAGACAAAAACAAAAATAGTCACAGATAGAAAAGTGACCATGGAAATTATTAAAGAAAATTAATAAAAACAATTTAAGAAAGGGAATAGTGGTATCCAATAAGCTGCAAAATGTAGGAGAGAAAATAATAACTAATGAACAGGAGGGGAATGCAGGGGCTCTTTGAGTCAGAAAAGTGCAGGGTTTTCCCCTTAACCACCGCATAAATATAATGAGCAAAGACAGACCAGGTTTGAGGTGTAACAGATGAGACAGTGAATTACTTTTCTTTATTAGAAGGAATTTTTATTTGTTTCCACAAAAGCGAACTGGTCAACATGTGTTTCACGACATCAGAGTCAAATTCTTAACCATGTTACCAAAGGTTGAACGCTTGCCAAAAATAAGAGGTTTGTTGCGCAGAAGCGGTTATCATGCTGTGGTGAAATCATAAACAGACTAATAAATCTGAACATTATTTTGGCTCCATAACATGGTCAAGAATTTGACGATTAATGTTTATCTGACATTATATGGTTTGTGTACTATAAGAATTGAATGAGAAATAGACCATGATTCACAATGTGGAATAATAATGGTTACTGTAGAGGCCCTGATAAGGTGACTCTGATGTTGTGAAAAAATTGTTGGCCAGTTAGCTTTTATTGAAACAAATATAAATTCCTTCTAATACAGAAAAGGAATTCACTGTCTCATCAGTTAGACTGCAAACCTGGTCTGCCTTTGCTTATAGGAGAGAAAAACTGGCACTGTACCTTGAAGGACCTCACAACACACACTGCACCCCATCATACCCTACAGGTGACATTTGGGTCAGGTCATTTTTACGAAAAATCAGAGGATCCTGGGTGAAAATTGATGAAAGTTGTAATACTTCTTGTCTGGGGAGGTGGGAGTGTTGCTTATGACTTGACGATGATTGTGATGGAAGAGAACTAGGATTACAGGTGAGGGCCGTTTCCTTCTCTTCCAAGCAATCCTCATCAATAATCATACGGACAAGTAACAGAAACCGGTTTAGCAATCACCCGAAAAGGTTCCTCAAAGATGCCTGCCCTACTTGAGTATCCGCTCTCGAGACTGATCCAGACAATAGTGTCTAGCAAAAGTATGAACAGATCTTCAAAAAGCGGCCTCACAATTTTTCGAAATCGGAATATTTCTAAGGCGAGCTATAGTAGCAGCTTTCCCCTGTGTGGAATCTGCCTTAGGTCTACAAGTTAGAGGCTTCTTGGCTAGCTGGTATGAAAGTAATAAACAGAAAACTATACATCTAGAAATGGACTGCTTTGATGAAGGTAAACCTGTTCATACTATAATGTAGTTTGTGAAAAGACTGAGTATGTTATATCTTTAGTTTTATCATGGAAAGTAAAGTTTCTATTCTTATTGGCTGTTTTTCTCCAAATATCAACTAAACCCAGATCTCTCATCAACTGCCTTACATACATCCTCATCTTCGAGGAGCTTGCCGTACCCCTCTTAGTAGATTTATCAAGGGTAGGTTCCAATAATACATTAAAATCTCCTTCTACCACTATAGAAGCATTGACCTCCAACAGCTAGCAGTACTGAGCTTTGAGGGGTGCTGGATCGTCAACGTTCTGCCCATAATATCCCACAAAAGCATACCACAGAAACATTTTCACTTTTGCAATTAACCATCTCCCTCTTGGGTCTGCAATGCATTCACCCAAAGCAACCTTAGCGGAGCTTTTGATCAAGATTTTCACCCCCTTAACACACCATGATTGGCTGGTGCACACAAAGTGCTCAACCCACTTTTGTTTCTTCAGGATATCCTTCCATTCTTCCTGTAATATTATAACTTCATTATCTGATTGTCTCAAAAACTCAAAATTCTTCTCCTCCTAATATTCACCCCAAGCCATTCACATTCCAATTTTTTTTAAATCTTTTTATTGGCATTGCAATCAACATACATTTGACATAAGTACAGGTCGATGGCACTAATTTAACATGCGGTACAGAGTAAACATTGTGGAAGAAGTAGACACAAGAACAACAGTATTTCGTATTCCATATAATAATTACAACGAAATTCACCATGAGATACAATTGCATTGGGCATTAGCAGTACGAGTGCATGAAGGGCATCTGTGCGACCCGTGGAGTCGGTTATGCAGTAGTGGATGATGTGGAAGGGTCTAGAATACTCTGTTCAGACGCCTTCAACCATGTGAGGAAAGGACCCCATATGTCTTTGGGTCTGGATGCGATGGGCATTGTTTCCCAGAAGGCAGCAAGTTGTTCCTGACAAAATGTGACATGGATGTTCCAATCTTTAAGCAGGGGAGGATTCGACCTGCCCCATCGCAAAGCGACTCTGCGCTTGGCTAGCAGCAGCAACACAGCCAACAGCCTACGGACCTCCACTGGGACATCCCTGACGTACCCTAGAAGCCCCACTATAGCCCAGGGCTCTATGTGTAGCATGAGTATTTCACTGGTTTTTTTTTAAGATCTCTTTCCAGAATGCAGCTATCTGAGGGCAGTCCCAGGCCAAGTGTAGAAAGGTTGCCTAGTCTGTGTGGCATCTCCAACACTCCGATTGGGCCGAGCGCCCATGCGAAACAGCTGTATAGGTGTTCTGTAGTATCGGTTTATAAATTTGAAATGAATTAATCTGAGTTTGTAACCATGTTAAAACCTTTAATGGTGCCTTTATATTTGGGTCTACCATTTTACACTAGGGAATTCTAGAATCCCTCTCTATGAGCACCTTGCTTCTTTATCTTCTTGCCTTTTTGCCAAAAAGGTCTTATTTTTTCCCCCCAATTTTCTCTCGCATGCTCCCCACCCAGTGTTTTCTTGTCCATTGACATTCATGTTGTGAACACCCCCTGTCCCCTCCACACCCACTCTCAGAAACCCTCCCTAAATCCATGTCGGTTATTCTCACTATACCCATTTGAGCCCTGTTCTTCCATGTTGTTTTATTTTTGTTTTTGGTGTACCTTAACCCATTTGGTGCTTGCGTCGGCCAATGGCCGACGCAAGCACTACCTCCCTGGTGCAGCGCACGTCCATTGGCCGTCACCAGGGAGGGCCCCATTCAATCCTCCGGTGCAAAGCACCAGAGATTTTTTATTTTTTATTTCCCCTGGGGGAGACACGGAAGGCTTTCCGCGTCTCCCCCCGTACCCCCCTCCCGCCCATCTGTGACGTCAGCACGCCGCGAGGCGCTCTGACGTCACTGACTTCCCCAACGGACCCGAGGACAGCCGCAGGTAAGGCCACGCTCGACTCCGATGAGGAAATCAGGCCGAAAACGGCCTCCCCAGCTTTCAGGGAGGCCTCGTTTGAAAGGGGAGAGTCTCCCCTTTCAAACGAGGCCTTCTTGAAAGGGTTTCCTGGCCGTTGATCGTGGCAGCGCTGCGATCCATGGCCAGAAAACCCCACTAGACACCAGGGATGTCTTTGGGGGGGTCGGCCCTCGTGGGAATGGGCCCTTCGGGGGCATTTTTTTTGTAGCAGAACTTTGGTTTTCCCTGGGGTGGGGGGGGTGGGAGCGCGATCGCCCCCCCAAAATGTAAAAAAACAATTTTTTTTTTTTTTTTTTTTAAATGTCGGCGAAATTGGCAGGGGGTCTGTCCTCCTGCTCAGTGGCCGACCCCCTGTGGGGGCATTTTTTTATAGCCATGTGCTTTTCGTGGGGGCCACAATCGGTCCCCAGGGAAGCCATAAATATAAAAAAAGAGAAAGAGAGATCTCTCTTTCTTTATATATATATATATATATATATATATATATATCCCTTGGACTGCTATCGCTTTTACATCAATAAAGCCCTTCTTTTAATCCCCCGGAGCTGGTCACCTCTTTTCATGAAGGAGAGAGACTGGTAGTGATATTGTGCCAGCTTGCAGGTGCTGGCTTGTGACCACCCTCTCGGTCTGGAGCAACGCGTTTTCCTGCAAATCTTTGGTTTGTGCATAAAACTGCTAACGCGTAGCCCCCCAGTGCTCCACTAGGTGGTGATTGTTTCATTGGGGAGAGAGTAGGTGGAATTTACTCTGCCTGATAAGGGGGACAAACGAAGGACTTTACCTGCTGGACAGCTGCAACGGCGAGGGAGCACCATCCAACACTGTTTGGTGGCATCACGTGATGTTGTGGAAGTCCCGTCACTGTATTGGGCTCCATAGGTGAACTCCAACGCCCAGAATGCAGTGCAACAGCAGGAGTAGCGTGAGGTGCCTCACAGCTGTGAGGCATAGGAGGAGCCAGCGATCACGTGATGGGGTGTGATCGTTTTTAAACAACAGAGTGGCGAATCTCCTGAAACATCGAGGACACTGAAATGGGGCACTGAGGAAAGCTTATTGAGGCTGAAACGCGTCTGCCCAGCGTTTCAGGGACCCTTGGACTGCTATCGCTTTTTACATCAATGAAGCCCTTCTTTTAATCCCCCGGAGCTGGTCACCTCTTTTCGTGAAGGAGAGAGACTGGTAGTGATATAGATATATATATATATTCACTGAAAAAACCATAGGTTTTAGGGAAAGTTATAGTTAGTTGGACATTGCACTCGTACAAAACCCGTGAAATTCCCCCGTTATAGTTAGTTCAGCTAACTATAACTCGCGCCCCCGCAATGCACTGCTGATGACGTCACATATTACATCACTCATGACATGGTCAGTGACATCACTGATGACATCACTGATGACATCTCAAATGACATCACTGATGACATCATCCATGTGATAATTTGCTGCATCTTCTCACACCCTAATATAACCTTTGATACACCCACTCTAAATTACAGAGTGCCATTCTCAAAACCATAGACACTCCAACACCAATAACTACATACCCACTCACTGATTCTTAGGTCTACACACACATCCACTCACTCACCCATACAGTCACTCATACTTACGGTCACTCAGTACAGGACTATCATATGCACTCATACACCTATATAGACACTCACACACCGCCACTCATCCATAGAGGTACTCACACACCTAGTCAGTCATGCAAATATTTAATCACACTCCCATTTACTCACCTATACAGTTATACACACACCAGCTCACTTACTCATACAAATACTAGCACATTCTTACGCTCCTATACAATCACTGATACAAGCACACACTCATCCATACAGCCACTCTCACAATCGCACACTCTCGCTTATAGCCATTTATATACTTTAACACACATATATACTGCCTTTCACATATGTAGTTACTCACACATGTACCACTGAGATATACATTCACTCACTAACACACCCATACACACACTCACCCACCCATACAGTCCATCACAGATGCACTCTTGAAACCATGCACCCAGTGAATCACCCACTCACACATCTATGCACAGTCACACACACCCCACCCACACAAATACTCAGGCACACATACAGATACTCAGACAACCAATCAATAACTCATATAGACACTCATGTAGCTATTCACAAACCCATGCAGCCGCTTACACACCAACAGACAGACGGATACAGACATTCACCCAGTTTAGTCACTAACCCATGCATTCAGTAAGATACGTTTAATCACTCACTTATAGAGTTAGTCACGCACCTACTAAATCATCCATTCAGACACTTATACACCCACTCATTCTTCAATACGCCTTTCCCTATATATATTAAACATATTTAAACTTTACAGAAACACACAGTCACTGGATGATGTCATCAGTGATGTCATCAGTGATGTCACTGACCTTGTCATGAGTGATGTAATATGTGACGTCAACAGCAGTGCATTGCGGGGGCGCGAGATATAGTTAGCTGAACTAACTATAACGGGGGAATTTCACAGGTTTTGTACGAGTGCAATGTCCAACTAACTATAACTTTCCCTAAAACCTATGATTTTTTCAGTGAATTTCTAAGGTTTTTTAAATGCTAATTTCTAACTATAACGTGCCTGAAACCTATGGTTTTTTCAGTGAATTTCAAAGGTTTTTTAAATGCTAATTTCCAACTATAACGTGCCTGAAACCTATGGTTTTTTCAGTGAATTTCAAAGGTTTTTTAAATGCAAGTTTCTAACTATGCCTACAGAGGTAGGACATGTGAAGAAAGAAGAAAAAACGCACAGAAAGAAGCAAAAGAAATGCAGAAAGAAGCAACAGAAGTCCACAAAGATGAAGAAAAGTGCAGGAAGAAGCAAAAGATGTGCAGAAAGAACCAACAGAGGAGCAGAAAGAGGCCTTGTTGCAAAATCATCCTGTGCCCACAACTTTTTCAGACGGGTAGTGGTGGTAACTGAGTCTGACTAACCAGAGCCAGTGCTATGCTAAAAGACACTTCGAATACAGTGAAAACACCTACATACACTAGGGAACACTATGCGTTGGGGTACCCCTGTGATTAGCATGACCTCCTCTGTAAGTCCCTAGTACATAATAGGGCAGGGGGATTAAAACTACCTCTTAAAACGCACTACGGGGCGCGTTTGCACAGTGGTGAAGGGAGGGGGCCTGAGGTGACATGTGTGCAAACGACGCCCGTGGCGCGTTTTAAGTTGCGGGATTAAGTCCCCTTGAATCCTGAGGGTCCCTGGGGCCCAACTAGCCCACCAGGTACCTACAGTTAGGATCACAGAGCTGAGTTGCAGAGAGGCGTTCTGAGGCCACGCACCTTTTTTCACCTCTCTGCAACGCAGCTCTGTGCGCTTATTGGAGGTACCTGGTGGGCTAGTTGGATCCCAGGGACCCTCAGGATTCAAGGGGACTTAATCCCCCAACTTAAAACACGCCACAGGGTGTGTTTGCACACGTCACCTCAGGCCCCGCCCCCTCCCTTCACCACTGTGCAAACGCGCCCTGTGGCACGTTTTAAGTTGCGGGATTAGGTCACCTTGAATCCTGAGGGTCCCTGGGGCCCAACTAGCCCACCAGGTACTTCCAGTAAGCGCCACAGGCCTGCGTTGCGAGAGGTGGTCCGAGGCCACGCCCCTTTTACACCTCTCTGCAACGCAGCTCTGTGGCGCTTACTGGAGGTACCTGGTGGGCTAGTTGGACCCCAGGGACCTCAGGATTCAAGGGACTTAATCCCCGACTTAAAACACGCCACAGGGCATGTTTGCACACATGTCACCTCAGGCCCCTCCCCCTCCCTTCACCACTGTGCAAACGCGCCCCGTGGCGCGTTTTAAGTTGGGGGATTAACTCCCCTTGAATCCTGAGGGTCCCTGGGGTGCAACTAGCCCACCAGCTACCTCCATTAAGCGCCACAGAGCTGCGTTGCAGAGAGGTGTAAAAAGGGGCGTGGCCTCGGACCACCTCTCTGCAACGCAGGCCTGTGGCGCTTACTGGAGGTTCCTGGTGGGCTAGTTGGCCCCCAGGGACCCCCAGTATTCAAGGGGAATTCGTTCCCCATCTGCAAACGCGCCAGGGGGCGCGTTTGCAGAGTGCTGCAAGGAGGGGGCGTCTTTTATTCATTTATTTTTTAAGAAGGGGGGCTGTGTGGCCCCTCTTCTTTTTCTAATTTATTGGCCCTGGAAACCCCATCCCCCAGGGCCTGCCCCCTATTTTTTTTTTTTTTTTTAAATTTGGAAGGGGGCCGCGTGGCCCCCCTCCCGAGGCCTTAATCGGCCCCGGGGACCCCATCCCCCGGGGCATGGCCTTTAGTTTTTTTTTTTTTAAATTGTTTTGGAGGGGGGCTGCGTTGCCCCCCTCCTCAGGCCACTTATGGCCCCGGGGACCCCATCCCCACGGGGCCGGCCTTTGTTTTTTTAATTTTGGGGAAGGGGGCCGCATGGCCCCCCTCCCGGGCCACTTGTTATCCCCCCATGGTCCCGCCGGCTCCCCGCGTCCCTCGGGAGCCGGCATTGCTTTTCCACATGGGGAGCTGCTAAGATGCTGCTCCCGTGTGGAAAAGCAGTTTGATTTGAATTTTGGAAGAGAGAGCAGGCTTCCTGCCTCTCTTCCAAAATTCAAAGCAAGTTTGCTATGACAGGACGGGCGCCGCGAGGCTCCCGCACTGTCATAGCAAACAGCAGTGTCCCGGGGGTGAGCACCCGGGACACTGCAGGAGCCGGCCCTGGGGGTGGTGGTCCCCAGGGCCATCACAGGCTCCAGGAGGGGGCCGCGCGGCCCCCCTCCCAACAATTGCACAGGCCCGGGGAGGTGGTGGTCCCCGGGGCTCCGAAACGGACCCCCACTTTAAAATTCTTAGTGCCCCGGGGAGGTGGCGGTCCCGGGCGTGTGGGGGCTCCGAGCCCCCACACAGGTCATTTAATTTTTTTTAAAAAGCACCGGGGGTGGCGGTTTCCGGGGCTGCGGGAGGGCCGAGTGCCCTCCCGCACCATTTTAAAATCAAAGCCCCGGGGCTTGGGGGGGCCTTAGAGGCCCCCCAAACAAATATTTTATGAACCCCCGCATGCCCCCGGGACTTGGCCCACCCGGGGGCCAAATAACAACGAAGCGCGGGATCCGCGCATCCTAAGCGCATCCCGCCGATTTAAAAAAAATTGCTTTTTTGGGCCCTGGTGGTCCTTGTGGGACCCCCTGAGCAGGCCTAGGGGGTCAGGGTGTTTCTACCCTGCCCCCTTTTTGCGTTTTGCGCACTTGTTTCTGTGCCTCGGTTCTACCGAGGAACAAGATGGCTGCCAACACTTCCTTGTTTGGAGTGTTGACAGCCAATTAGCATACAGCTCGTGATCGGGAGGGTGCGCTGACCCTCCGCGGCCATAGATATGTGTTTTTACTTTTGATTTTCTCAGCAACTACTGAACGGATTTACACCATTTAACAAAAAGGGTTCTTTCTGAACCAAGAACTACCTCTTTGACAAATTTGGGGTAAATCCGTTCAGTAGTTTCGACTGTAGCCTTGCATAAAGTTTCCTATGGGAAATTGATTTTTGACTCTTATTTTTTGAATTTTCGGCAACTACTGAACGGATTTACACCATTTAAAAAAAGGTCGCTTTCTGAACCAAGCGCTACCTTTTTGCCAAATTTGGTGTAATTCCGTTCAGCAGTTCGGGCTGTAGCTGTGTCTAAAATTTCCTATGGGAATTAACATGGAGAAAACACGTTTTGGGACCCCCCTTTTTTCTCGGCCCCCGCTTGCCGAATCACCCCGACACTTTCAGGATAGGAGCGGACCGGAGCGCCCCACGAGTTTTGAGAATTTCGCGAAGATTCGTCAACCGGCGCCAAAGTTATTTCAAATAGAATGTTGTGAATTTCCTATGTAAATAGGTCCTAACTATAACTATCTACTGGCGACCGCCAGTAGATAATATATATACATATATATATATATATATCCAAACAAACAGCCTCCGAGCATAGGAGCCCTGACCCTTCAGGGCGGCCTCTGTAAATGGGCACGGAGCAGCCCATCAAATAACCATCTGTTACACACCACATAGAGGCCCAATACTGGAGTTAAGGCATTTATTCACAGGCTCAGCAGCGCGTTCACTTCCCCATTTACTTACGCGTTTCGGCGTCAGTTGCCTTGCTCACAGGTGGGGACCATTGAATGAATAATTCCCAGCCTGTGAATAAATGCCTTAACTCCAGTATTGGGCCTCTATGTGGTGTGTAACAGATGGTTATTTGATGGGCTGCTCCGTGCCCATTTACAGAGGCCGCCCTGAAGGGTCAGGGCTCCTATGCTCGGAGGCTGTTTGTTTGGATTTAATAACGGGAGCAAGACCCACTCGCCATTACAAGCCTAACAAGGAATGCTATCACAGCGAAAGTGTAAATGGCTGAGGAAGGGATTCAGAGTGGGAGAACCTCTCACTCTGATCGTGCTGGAGTCGGGGCATTTTCGTAAGGCGGACAAGGTATTTGAGCAACATGCCAGAAATACTTTCACTTGGCTGTGCAAATAAATGAACCCTGTATAACAATCGGATGCATGAACTGAAAAAGGAACTTTTAAAAAATCGTAACATACAATAATATTCTAAGATTCTGTGCAACAGGCTTTTGACTACCAGTGAAATGCACCATGGGAATTGTATTTTGCAAGTGCCGGCCATGTGACTATTTGATTCAAAAGGCACGCATGGAATTATTCATTCAATGGTCCCCACCTGTGAGCAAGGCAACTGACGCCGAAACGCGTAAGGAAATGGGGAAGTGAACGCGCTGCTGAGCCTGTGAATAAATGCCTTAACTCCAGTATTGGGCCTCTATGTGGTGTGTAACATATATATATATATATATATATATATATATATATAAAGAGAGAGTCTCTTTCTCTTTGTAGATATATGTATATATATATATATATGTATCTATATACATATATATATGTGTATATAGATACATATATATACATAAGTCATCTACAGAGAGAAAGATATATATGTATCTATATACGCAAAGAACTCCGTCCAACAGCATCCAGATTGTCAGGAAAGACGAACACGGACCCAAATAGCTTCGTGCAAAAAAAGGTTATTTATTATATTCCATATCGGCACCACGCACCGCCATGACGCGTTTCGACCCAAAAAGGGCCTTGATCACATGACGCTGTCAGGGAAAGCCACCAAATTTAATGTGCAAAAAATGAGCATCACGTGACCATAGGGCCAATAGACATAGAAAACATATATTGACACAGCATTGCATGTAAATATTACAGATCCAATTAATCTTGTATTTAGTGGCTTGGGATTGACATACAGTTTAAATAGACGTGCAAAACCTGCAAAGTGCACAAGAACTCATGTGCAAAGTGCGCAACATTAAACAATACCTCCCCCTAGTGGGGCAAAAGGCACGAATGGATCGGATTACCTGTATAAAGTGCAAAGTGCATTATATAAAAAAATATAATCCTAAAATCCAGACAGCAAAAGCCTATGCCCAGTATATTACCTCTGAAGCAAAGTGCAAAATACAAGCAATAGTGCAAAATGATGCGGCTCAATGCAGATGTGCATAAATCATATCGCAAGAAATTTCATGGAAAGTTCCATCATTAGCAGGTCTAAATATTAAATAGCAAGATGAATCACACCAAAACCCACCAATTACAAATGTATAAAAAATTATTTAAATATCTGCAATAATGCAATGCTCATTCAAGTATGTGAAGTACAAAAACCTATGCTGTTTCATACTCATAATAGGCCATAGAGCTCATACTGTCCCTTATTATTAAGGCGATCCCTCATGAATACATACCCCCCCTAGACATTACGCATTTGAAAAGAATTAAAAATCATATGATCTGATTAAAATCTACATTCATTTTACAAATACAACTAATCTATAGAACCACTCTAAAATATATAATAAATACTTATTACATCATAAATGTCTAAAATGGTATCCTGGACCTCAGCTCCCTGATGTCTTGGTACTGAAGGACCTCATTAGAATTGTGTGGCAATTTAGGGGACCCGTTCCAAATCTAAAATAGCCTTTAGAGATAGGGCATCACATCTTATGTTTCCTGAGTCAACTACAAAAGAGACCCCCACTGGGCCACTATATCTAATCTGCCCTGTATAGTCACGCATAAACATAATAATCAACCAAGAGGAGTGAAGTGAAAAGGAAAATCGTAAAATATTATAAAGCTAGTACTAATGTCTCCCGTATGCTAAAGATCACTGTTTTCGGGGATCAGATCAATATCTAAAACATAGTACTAATAGCTGTCACTAAGCTAAATACACAATAAGGGGAAAAGTCAAAGACAAGTAAAAAAATCCTCACTCGAGTTTAGCCCATTTGGGGTCTTCGTATCAAGCTCGAGGATATACCTCGTCTCAAGCTTTCTTAACAAGGCTTCACGGTCACCCCCCCCCGACGAAGAGGAGGCACCATGTCCACCACGAAGTAACTCAAGTGGTCTAGGCAACTATCATGAGTTTCTTTAAAGTGCCTAGCAACTGGATATGTTGCATCATTGTTACTGATCGCTCTCATGTGCTGGAGTATACGCTTGTGGACCTGCAACCTGGTACTCCCAACATATTGCAGGCCACACGTACACTCCAGCACATACACAGCAAACTCAGTCTTGCATGTCAATTTTTAGAAATAACCACAGGGACATCACTAAACGGGATTTTGTATGTTGTTCGGTTTTTCCCCAATTTGCAAGCTTTACATGAAGCACATTTGATAAAGCCTTTGGTGGTCTGCAGCCAGGAACTGTTGGAGATTATTTCTGGACTGCTCTTGACAAGCATATCGCTCATAGAGCGTGCTCTGCGAAAAGTTAATGCTGGAGGTTTGGGTAGGGTGCCACCAATTACTGGGTCATTCTGCACAACGACCAGTTTCTATTAAAAATCATGCGCAACTTGTTGTGTTGACGACTGTACGTGGTGATAAATCTAGGAGGCTCAATAGTATTACTAGGGCTCATTGGCAATTCAGCCTGTCTAGGGTTACAGCCCAATACTACAGGGCGTGGAATAGTATTGGCTTTTCTAATCGCTGTATCAAGCATATTAGCAGTGTATCCTCTAGCTAAGAATCTTTGCTTACTTTCACTTTGAGCCTCCATGCAATCAGCATCCACACTACAAATACGTCTGACACGCAGCATCTCCCCATAAGGGATGCTGCGTATCAGATGGTCAGGGTGGTGGCTGGTAGCGTGCAAAACCGAATTACCCGCTGTGGCTTTGCGATGTAACCGAGTCTTCAGACAGCTGTCCTTAATGTATACCTCTACATCTAAGAAATTGACGGATACCTTGCTGACATTTGCTGTAAATTCAAGGTTGAGGTTGTTTACATTAATTTCCTTGATAAACACAATAGCTGCTGATTCTGTTCCTTTCCAAATTAGAAAAAGATCGTCAATATAACGATACCAGGCCACTATGTGATTGCTCAAAATGTGTTCATACTTAGCCCTGAGGACCTGCTCCTCCCACAGTCCCATGTGTAAACATGCATAACTGGGGGAGAAGCAGGCCCCCATCGCCACACCCCTCATCTGCTGAAATACCTGACTCTGAAACAAAAAATAGTTATTTAAGCACGTCAGGATCATATCATACAGCATTTTGTTATGTTGCAGCATATAAAATGGTTTTGTCCGTAAAAAATTTTCAACTGCTCTAACACCATCCATGTGATGTATGCTAGTGTAGAGGGTAGTGACATCAAGAGTTATCAACAAAAAATCATCCTGCCATGTTACAGATTCGATCTTTCTCAAGAAATCTCCAGTGTCCTGCAAATATGATGGCAGATTTTTGACATGATCTTGAAGGAAGAAGTCAATGTATCTCGAAGTATTCTCCATCATACTATTCTTAGCGGAAATTATGGGTCTTCCAGGCGGTCTGTTGAGGTCTTTATGCACTTTAGGAATCAGATAAAAAATTGGGATGGTTGGATGGCTCACTTTAAGGAATTTCAATTCATCACTACTCAGTAAACCAGCACTCTTCCATGATACCAATTTAGTATTGTACTCGTTACAAGCACATCTGACCGCCTGCCAGTCACTTCGCCTGTAACACTGTCGGTCATTTAGATGTTGAAGCGCCTCGATCATATACAATGCCCTCGGCCAAAGGACAATATTGCCCCCCTTGTCCAATTGGCGTATGACCACATTGTTATTACTCTGTAATTTCTTCATTAAGCTGCCATAGCAATTATTTTGTTTACGGCATTTTTGTTGCACCTGGAGTGTAGATGTATACAACCTTTTGAGTTGGGTAGTTACCAACTCATTATAGATATCAATATTATCATGTAACATAATAGGATTAAACGTGGACCTCGGTTTAAACCCTGTTAAACCCGGCATTTCCAGTCTGGGCAGAGTGTCAGTGCAGGTTGTTGTCTCATCCAATGTTCCTTCTCTGTGCAAATCCTGTAAGTCACACATTAGTTGATACTCGTTTACTGTCATTAATGATGGGCTCAAACTCCCACAGGCACCAACAACTTGTATTGCAGGCTGTTTAGTTTTATTGAGCATGTAAATTTTACGCAATTTAAGTTTCCGAGTATACTTGTACAGGTCGATGCGAGTTTGTGCATAATTAAAATTATTCGGTGGACAATACGATAAACCAAGTGAGAGAATCTTATTTTCATTGGCCGTGAGATGTACATCAGTCAGATTGATTATTGAGAGAGATTCATTAGTTGGCCCAGTCATTTGCGGTTCCATTTTCTCTGTGGTTTTTTGTAATTGATCTTTCCGCCATTGCCTACTTTTGTGGCATTGTCTGCGATCCCGGCGTTTCCTGTTTGCTCGTTGTGTTGTTTTTGTACTGGGGCGCGAGGTCTGAGCGTTTGTCTGCGATCCTGGCGCAGGCAGTCCACCTCCTGCGCCAGTGAAAATTTTGTAAACCCCAAACGTGAGCTGGAGGTAGCTTGTTCATTTTCAGATTCGCTCCCCGGTACCGAGCTCAAATCAGACATAGAGGTTGAAGATAGAGCCGCGTCGCTTGTAGTTAGTGATATTGATTGCAAATGCGCCGCTGTTTTTGCCCTTTTCACAGAATCAAATTTTTTCGCAAAGGTAAAAATTTTCCCATTTTGGTAATCCAACTTGTCTCTCTGAAATTTGAACACCTTGCGTTTCTTTATGATCTCCTCTTCTTTAGCCAGGCGCACATGCATTTCCTCACGATATTTTTTCTCCAAATCTGAATCTCCCATCTTGGATATTTGTGTATTTAACTCATCGATTTTAATTTGGATAGAAGCACGGTCACTCTCCGCATATTTGATCAGTATTTTTACTAATCTACACGAAGAGTCCAAATTGCATTCTGCCCATTCGGCCAACATCTTTGGGTCAGGATTCTCATAGCTGGGGGCCAGCATAATGCGTAGACCCCGGGGAATGCGCCCCACCTCCAAGTAGCGTGAGAGAGACCTATGCTCCCACCACTTTGATTGCTCCGTACGCATTGCTTTTTCCAGTTGTTTGAAAGTGTCTTTTAACTCTAAACTCCCCGTTTTGACAGTATTGCAGGGTGCTTTGTTGGGCACATTAGTGACTGGTGAGTAATCGAACATTTCAACTGCCGCCTCCTCGCGGCTTCTCACAGCGTCGGCAGCCATGGTGCACAATATAATAGGAATCTGCGTTAGGATCGGCAAAACAGTCAATCAACTTAATAGTGCTCACCGTTTCACCTAACACACCGCTTCACCGGAAAGTATAGCCGCAACTCCTACCATCACAGTCTTCGTGGCTGAGCTCACTCACAAATATGAGAGCCCACTGCCGTAACCATCGGTAGTAGCGTATGTGGCTATCCGGGGGCTGCCGCGGCTGATCCACACTGGAACAACAGATGCTTCCGGGTTAACAGAAGCTGGCTTCCTGCCGCTCGGCCCTTGTGAAGGAGGGGTCCGTCTGACACCGAAGAAGCATACCGGTGTAGATTATGCAAAGAACTCCGTCCAACAGCATCCAGATTGTCAGGAAAGACTAACACGGACCCAAATAGCTTCGTGCAAAAAAGGTTATTTATTATATTCCATATCGGCACCACGCACCGCCATGACGCGTTTCGACCCAAAAAGGGCCTTGATCACATGACGCTGTCAGGGAAAGCCACCAAATTTAAAGTGCAAAAAATGAGCATCACGTGACCATAGGGCCAATAGACATAGAAAACATATATTGACACAGCATTGCATGTAAATATTACAGATCCAATTAATCTTGTATTTAGTGGCTTGGGATTGACATACAGTTTAAATAGACGTGCAAAACCTGCAATAGTGCACAAGAACTCATGTGCAAAGTACGCAACATTAAACAATACCTCCCCCTAGTGGGGCAAAAGGCACGAATGGATCGGATTACCTGTATAAAGTGCAAAGTGCATTATATAAAAAAATATAATCCTAAAATCCAGACAGCAAAAGCCTATGCCCAGTATATTACCTCTGAAGCAAAGTGCAAAATACAAGCAATAGTGCAAAATGATGCGGCTCAATGCAGATGTGCATAAATCATATCGCAAGAAATTTCATGGAAAGTTCCATCATTAGCAGGTCTAAATATTAAATAGCAAAATGAATCACACCAAAACCCACCAATTACAAATGTATAATTTTTTTTTTAAATATCTGCAATAATGCAATGCTCATTCAAGTATGTGAAGTACAAAAACCTATGCTGTTTCATACTCATACCCATAATAGGCCATAGAGCTCATACTGTCCCTTATTATCAAGGCGATACATATATATTGTATTGTATTGTAATTGCATTTATATAGCGCTTACTGCCCCTGACGAGGCGTCGAAGCGCTTTTTCGGCGAGTAGCACGCTACTCCGGGACCCATAGAGGATTAGTGTTGAATTAGTATAGTGAAACATGCAAGTAAATTTTAAGTGGTGGATAGGTTAGTCAGTTATTTGGATTTGGAAGGATAGAAGAGGGAAAAAAAGCTTTGTATTTATATAGCGCTTGTTACCCCTGATGGGGTGTTGAAGCACGCTACTCCAGAAACCCATAAAGGATTAGTGCTGAATTAGTATGGTGAAATATGAAAGTAATTTGAGTGGTGGGTATTAGTTATTTGGAGTGAGAAGGGTAGCGGAGGGATAAAAGGGAAGAAAGGTTTGCATTCATGTAGCACCTGTTACCCCTGATGGGTGTTGAAGTGCTTTTCTGGCGAGTAGGACGCTACTCTGGAACCCATAAAGGATTAGTGTTGAAAATTAGTATAGTGAAGTATGAAGTAATTTGAGTGGTGGATATGTTTTTCAGTTATTTGGATAGAGAAGGGTAGGTTGCGGGATAGAAGAGGGAAAGAGGTTTGTATTTATATAGCGCTTGCTACCCCTTGATGGGGTTTTGAAGCGCTTTATTGGCGAGTAGCACGCTACTCTGGAACCCATAAGGATTACTGTTGAATTAGTATGGCGAAACATGAAAGTAATTTGAGTGGTGGATATGTTAGTCAGTTATTTGTATTGAGAAGGGTTGGGGAGGGGTAGAAAAGGGAAAAAGGTTTGTGTTTATATAGCGCTGGTAACCATGATGGGTGTTGAAACGCTTCATTGGCGAGTAGCACGCTACTTTGGAACCCATAAAGGATTAGTGGTGAATTAGTATAGTGGAATATGGAAATTGAGAAGTGAACATGTTAGTCTGTTATTTTGATTGAAAAGGATAGTGGAGGGACAGAAGAGTGAGATTTTTTTTTTGAGGTCATAGCAGTAGGAGTCGGCTTTTGGATGAGTAAAAAGGGGTTTTTGAGGGGAAGAGTCAGAGGGGAGAGTTTATAAAGGTTTGTTTTGGGGGATCGGTATAGTAAAAAGAGGTGTCAGATGATGCAAGATGGGTAGAGTAGGAGAGAGTCTAGAAAGTGTTATTTTGGGATCATAGTAGTGGTATGGGATAAATGAGAGAGTGGATGTAGAGGATATACTGATAGATGTATAGGGTGAGAGATAGGGTAGTGCATTCGAAAGAGTAGTAGAAAGAAGTTTGAGATGAGTCAGAAGGTTGGGTCAGAGGATATATTGAGAGAAATATAGGCTTAGAAATAGGGTAATGCATTTGAAATGCTAAATTAGAAGAAAGTGATAAATATATAGATCCATAAGTACATTGAAAGTATATAGATGCATAAAGGAGGTAAGTATATATAGATTAAAGATATTGATAGAGGTACGGGATGAGAAATAGGGTAGTGCATTGGATATGCTTTTTCAGGAGAAAGGTAACAGACACACAGATCCAAGTACATGGAAGGTACATAGATGCACAATGGAAGTAAGTACATGTAGACCAAAGATGATTTTTATTTATTTATAACAACATAATTATTCTACATGTTTATACAAAGCAATACACAAAGATAGGTACATATCTATAGTGAAAATAAATGCTTATATACAGAGGAATATGCTGTAAATTTCTGTTTGCGTATGGTGCTTATGTGGGGAAGAGCCAATTCTTGAGTAGTTTTCTGAAGATAAGGTGGTTGTCGGTGGATCTTATGTTGGGGGTAATGAGTTCCATAGTTTGGCTGCTTAAACAGAGAAGGATGTGCCACCCATGGTTTTTTTCTTGTATCTTGGGATTTTGAGGCGAGATGCCCCTTTAGAGCGTAGGTTCCTTTGTTGAATGTGTTTGGTGATTTTATTCCTAATGAAGAGTGGTCCCATCCCATGTATTGTTTTGTGGGTGACACAAAGTAGCTTGAACGTGGATCTTCTGGCAACCGGTAACCAATGCAGGGCTTTCAAGGCAGGTGAGATGTGGTCTCGCGGTTTGATATGCAAGAGTAGTCTGGCAGCCGAGTTCTGAATCCGTTGTAGTCTTTTCATGGTCGTTAAAGGTGATCCGTGGTAGAGGCTATTGGCGTAATCGGGTTTGGACAGAACAAGGGAGATGGTAGCTTGGACCTTGTGTGGAAATCCCAAATGAGGGAAAATTCGTCGCAGGGTTTTTATAGTGACAAAGCTTGATTTTGCTAGTTTGTCCACTTGGGCATTCATCGACAGCTTGGAGTCCATGGTTATTCCGAGGTTTCTTACTTCCTTCGATAATTTAGGTGGTGATCCCAGTTCATCAGGCCAGGCGGCAAGCGGGTCGTAATGTTTCCAATCGCCACACGTGAGTATTTCCGTTTTTGAAGCATTCAATTTGAGATGGCTCCAAGTCATCCACTGATCCACGGCTCTGAGACAACTGAAAATTGGGCATTTTTCAATGTCTTTGGGGCATTCCAGTTGAAGGAGTATTTGCGTTTTGAATTCTGTCTGAATAGTACCTTTTCTTGGCTTTTTCGATAGCTGACTTGTATAATCTGTTAATTTTTTGTAGGTGAAGTTTGTCTTGTTTGGCGTTTGTTTTGAGCCAGGTACGTTGCAGCTTTCTAATTTGTTGTTTTGTGTCTTTTATTTCTACGTTTCTCCAAGGCGCTTTTTTTTTTTGTTCTGTTGTGTGGTTTTGAGTAGTATCAGGATGTCAAAAGCTTCCTGTAGCCACTCATATAGATTTTAAACCGAAGTTATTGTTTCCAGATTTGTACTTGATGTTAGTTGTGTTTCTAAGTGTTCCAAATTGAGTCTGTTCCATGGCCGATAGGTGGATGGATGTAAGCTAGTTTTAGGTGAGTCCCTTAATGTTGTTTTATGTTGGAAAGCAAGCAAGTGGTGGTCTGACCATGTGACTGGAGTTCTAGTTTGAAAGGTAACTAGTTCAGTATTAGCAAAAATGACATCTAGGATATGTCCAGCGATGTGTGTGGGTTTGTGGACAATCTGATGCAGGTTCAGTGCCTCTAGACAAGTGATTATTGTTTTTGGATGGGTCATATTGGGTTTGTCAAACCAAATGTTGAGGTCACCCAGAACGCATAAGTTGGAGTGTATTGTTATCAGGTTTGAAACTGTGTCTAGAAGTGCGTCTGGGAATGTCGCCTTGCTAGGTGGAGGTCTGTAAAGGAGCAGGAAGTTACAAGATGAAGACGGTGTAGTATTGCATCTTGTTAGAAGAGCCTCACAATTCTTTATGGAGATGTCATCAACTTTAGTGATATGTAATGTTTGCCTGAACACAACAGCTAGACCACCTCCTTTTTTGCCTATACGATTTTGGGTGATCGTTTGATAGCCTAGAGGAAAGGCTTCATGCAGGACTGGAGCTATATCATCTCCCAACCATGATTCAGTTATGAATAGTATGTCTGGTTTTGCATCTGTGAGAAGGTCGTAGACGTGATGTTTGTTTTTAGAGAGGGATCGAGCATTTATCAGTAGACAGTTTAGAGAATGGCCTTTGGTGATAGTGAGACTTTGTTTTGTAGTAGAGTGAACAGTATTGTGAGTGTTTGTAGCAGGTGTGTTTTTAGTGCTGGCATTAGCTGTATTAGGATAGCAATCGTGTAGCTGTTCTGTATCATGTTCCTCATCCAGCATGCAAAGAAGGCATTTTGATGGGTCTGCGTGTGTATGTGGTGGAGATGGTGTTTGAGAGTGAGTTGGTGTGCTATGTTGTTTTCGTGGTGTAACATTGTTGTGCAGTAGACATGGGGAAGTAAAGTTGTGAGGTGTGGCACGTCGTTTATGTTGTTTGCGTGTGTTTATGGTGGAAGGTGTATGAGTCAGGGGTGGTGGTGCAGCATGTGGGTCATGTAGTAAGGTTCTAAATTGTCCAATGGATGAGAGGCGGTTAGAAGAAAGTTGCTGTGTTGCTGTATCTGTGTTCGGTGTGATGGAAGAGAGAAAGCTTGGCATTGGAGTTTGTTCCTTTGTGTGGTTTGAAAGGTGGGTGTATGTTTGTATTTTGTGATGGTATGTATTTTGACGTGTTAGGCTTTGAAGATCTTGTTGTGCTGGTGTGTTCGATATGTTTTGTTTTTGAGGAGTAGTGAAAAGGGGTGCTGGTGTATTTGTTTCATGCAATGGATTTGGTTGTATAGTATTGTTTGTGAGAGGAGGTTGTAAGGTAGAGGGGTGGTGATGTGTTTATGAGTAGAGTGTATGTTGTGTGTAGGAGGGAATGAAGTAGAGGTGAGAGTGTTTGTCTTAGACTGGTTTGTTGCATGAGTTAAAAAGTGTGGTGGTGTGCAGTGTGTGTGTTGTGCGTTAGTGTTATTATGGTAGTAGGGAGAGGAGGGTGTTTGTTGGACAAATGATGGAAGGATGAATATATGTTTGTTAGTGATAAAAGGTGGTCAGTTAGGTGTAATTAGAGCAGGGAGCGTGTGTCTGGATGGGATGCAGTTATGTATGGTGTTGAATGGGGTTGTGTTAGTGATGAGTGTATTGGTTAGTGGTATAGGATAGAGTTGTGTACTGTTTGTAGGTGATGGTGGGTATGTGTGGTAGTTGGGATAGAAGGGTGTATAGATGTGGTTTGGTTGTGTTTGTAGTGCATGCTGGTACATTGGTCCGTGCATAGGGTTGTGTGTGGTGTACGTTTGGTGTGAGTGTGTTACTCTGTTTGTGGATGGTGTGAGGTGGCTCTTACTGAATGTGAACATGGGCAGCATTTCTGGCCCTAGTACCGACCGGTCTCGAACAGGCTCAAACAGGTAATTGCCCTTGTCCTCTCTGCCCTTAACAGGCTCAAACAGGTAATTGCCCTTGTCCTCTCCGCCCTTCGCCTCGACGCCCGGGCTGAGACACCCTAGGCCTCGGATTTTTATAGCCCTAGTAATCAGGTGACCCCTTCAGCCAATGGGAACCCTAGCCCTAACCCTATCCAATCACAACACTAGCCCTAAAATCTAGAAACAATAGGAGACGAGGACCTTACAGCCAATCTCAGCCCTAGTCCAATAACTTTCAAAAACCCTGATCGCTACGTCCAATAGAGGCCCTAGCCCTACCAGTAGTCCCAACCCAAGTTCAAGCAACCAATGGCACAGGAAGCCCTAGTCCCTACTTCCAATAGAAAGCCTAACCCTACTCTTAGTACCACACCTAGTCCAGCAACCATTGACACCAGAAGCCCTAATCGCTACTTCCAATTAAAGGCCTAACCCTAGCCATAGTCCCATCCTAGTCCCAAAAACCAATAACACAGGAAGCCCTAGACCCTACTTCCAATAGAAATCCTAGCCCTAGTCCCAACCCTACATTGATTGAATCACAGACCCAGGAACCAATTAGAACCCTCAAATACCCAACCAATGAGGACACTAACCCTAATCCAATAGAAACATCAGATACAACCTCCAATCAGTGTATACATGTACCTACCACTAGCAGACTATATAAGGTCCCAGCGACCTCCAAGGTTTGCTGGCCAGGGATCTGGGAGCTGCTTCTCTTGTTCAGAATCTCCTAGGAGACAGACAGGCTCAATCCACATTTTGGACTTTTGCAGGTAAGGGCCTAACTTGTCCTCTGAAAATAGTGTTTGTATAAAACTTTACTCCCTCTCCTGGACAAAAAACGAAGTGCACAGTCCCTTTTAAACACAGTTTAAACAGCACACAGAAGATCACTGCTGCCTCAGAGCACACTCTGATGTAGAATATCCCTGTTGCGAGGGGGGGGGGGGAGAGGAGGGGCTGGTTTCACGGACTTGTTAACACAAAATGGTGGCTGGGGGTGCACTGTTTAACATACAGCTCTTAGCACAGAGACAAGGGGAAATTTGGAGGGAAAACTGATAGTCACCGGGAATGAGAAGGAAAAACTACAGAGATTTAGGACTGCAAATCCCACAATTCAACACGTTAAATGGAAGCAATCATGGGCAAGAAAAACCACAAGTTTGAACACAAAACAGGTAATTAAATATGCAATCACGGGCAGGTTAAAACTACAATTTTAAACTGTAACAACCACAGGCAAAGACAGTAATCACAGATAGGGAAAATCGTTTTTTTAACTCTTTTAGGAAAGAGAAAGCACTAGTCTGCCTCCTTGCCACTTCCTGGACTCTGCTCACCACAATCTGGGGCACAGGTAGGCTGCAACTCACAAGATATATATGTACATAAATTGAGGACTGTTTACTTTTTTGATCATACGTATGAAGTAAAGGTCTCTAACCAGCCAGCTCTTGTGGTGGCAATGGTTGTGAAAATGTCTTTCCAAGTTAAACTTAGAGAAAGAAAATAGCTCCTCTTTCATACATCTAGGAAATCTCCCATGAATTACAACCCCTGGGACAGTACCAATGCTAGCTGGGTTATGAATACCCAAGTAAATTCCGATATAGGTTGTTTCTCCTGCTTTTGCACACTTCAGAAGTATGAGTTTTGGGAAAAACACCAAACTCACAATTTGCCTCAAGTACATTTTAGCGGGATACTTGCCAAAATGTACCGGGGAGAATGCCCTGTAAATACTAAGAGATGTGAATTTTGGTGTGGAGAGCATCTAAAACCTCACGCTGTGTCCCATTTTAAGACAAAAAAATTATGAGATGAGCTATTTATCACACCCGGTACATTCTGAATGCTACGGTGTTGGATTTTTACCCAGAATGATGCATAATATCTTGTCTGCAACTCTTTCCCAATATCCTTCATAATTAGAGATCTAGAATTGCACTGATCAAGTTCATTTCTCTCCCTCAAAAGAACCTGGAGTAGAACTGCACCACTACCTTAAATTAAGAAAAACAAATTGAACCAGAATAGGTAGCAGCATCAAGAGCAGTATGCCATGAGGGAAAGACACATGGAGTTAAGGACAAATCGGCTTAGGCCTATATTTAAATACCCTACTTCTTCTGCACCTTTAAACACCAATATTTCTCATGTAATTCTATTTTTGTAAACCTGTTTTGTACTAGGCCGGCTGTTTTATTCAGCCATTTGATAGACTTTTTAAAAATCTCATCTGTCAAGCCTCCTTGTGAACTCTTGTTCTGCAACCACACCTACAGGGTTTGTTTACTCTATTTACAACCTTTGTAGAACATAGGAGCTCAAATACTTTGAAATTAACAGGTCTGATTCAAAAAGGTATTGAGAGGTTTCTAGTAAATAAGTGAGGGTCCACTGGAGATAGGATGAACGTCCTTTGACCGCAAGTTATTCTCTTCTACAAGCCTTTCCTCCTAACAATAACTTGAGAACTACACTCTTGTCAAGCAATGCTGTAAATTATCTTGCCACTGCGCATAGATACAGAAACAAATTTAAAATAGTAGTTAATCCAGATTTTCATATTGATTATTTAACACAAATGCATCACGGAGTTAATAGAGGTATTCACAGTTCGCCAGATACATTATAACAGTAATATATATATGTATGTATGTATATATATGTATATATATGTATATATATGTGTGTATGTGTGTATATATATGTATATATATGTGTGTATGTGTGTATATATATATATATATATATATATATATATATATATATATATGCATGGCCAACTGCCGAGCATGGAGGACGTGAGCTGAAAGAGCTCCGTCTCCTGCCCTGACAATTAGCTGAATATCCTACATTACTCTGGACCTGAAGGGTCGTGGCGACTCTCCCGCCGCAGCGGAATGATCCTGCTGCCTGTGGCGGTGATTGCGACATAGGTGGCTCACAGTGGACTGCTGATTTTGGTGCGGACCCTGCACGGCTGCCGGCCGGAGAAGACGAGGGGCGGAGTCGCGTTTGCTTCACGGCGACTCCGATGGATGTTGCGGACGGCCGGACCTGTCGATGGTGAGGCCGAGAGGAGTGGCGGCACTGGGCGCCGATTGTTCCTCTACCCGCTTAGCAGCAACACGGCCCTGATGGGAAAAATGGCGGAGGAGGCCTTCCGCGCCGGATGTCGGCGGCGATAGGAGCGGGGACTGACGGCGCTGTGCTGCGGGACCGGGCGCTGCCTGAAAACCACCAGCGCTGCGGTGAGTGGCCGGCGCGGGCATCCGGCCCCCCCCCCCCCCCCTTATGCCCCCACCGCTTGAGGCGCGTGTGATTGCTGGGCTGCGGTGTGAAGGGAGAGACACGATCCTGGGGCCTGTGGAGGGGGCGTCTCTCCGTGTCGCGCCGCCCGCTTCCATTCCCTGCTGCACGAGGCACAGTGGAACCACTTCGGAACATCCTACACGCAGGGGTCTGCCCTGGAGATACCCACTGCACGCCTGGGGCGCTGGACGCAGCTGGGTGAATAGAAAGGCCCACAAGTAACCACAACCCTGCTGGCCCTGATGGGAGGCCGTATAAACTGAGCAGGGCGGCGCCAGGGGTCTACGGCCTGTCCCGGTGGGGTGAACCGCTGCGCGGCTGTAATAGCGGTGCGGGTATACATCCTGCCACGGGGACCGCCCTGACGACCATTGGCGATACAGGACATTACCTCGCCGGCAATGCCTACCTAGAGAGGGTGCCCCCCAGCTACAGCGAGGGCTGACTGTTTGTGCCCTGCAGTCCTGGTGACTCTAGGACCATTCAATACACGAAGGAGACCCATGCCCTACTAAGCGGGAACCTGGAAGTCGCAGGGCTTCCCGAGATCTACCCAAGGGATCATCTAGTGTCGGATCCAAGCGGGGGTGCGGCGGACGTCATGGGCCGCACAAGAAACAAGCAAGCAGATGCCACCGCCGACGGCACGCCGCGGCTCACCTTTGGCAGTGACCCCTCTAGCGCCACGGATGCTGATATAATACCTCCTACTGGGATGGACCTTCATGATGCTAAGCTGGACTTGATCCTAAAGGAAATCCGGGATTCACGTACGGCGTTGGAGACGCGCATAGACACGATGTCCACTAATCTCAACTTACTGCAGGCGGACCATAAGAAACTGGCCAACAAAGTCAAAACGAATAAACTGGCTCTGGAAGACCTTATACCCCAACAAACTGAACACTCCACCCAACTTGAACGAATTCAGCGGCAACTGAAAGAATTGCAGGACAGGGTGGACGACGCGGAGGGGAGGTCCCGCCGCAATAACGTCCGCATACTTGGTATACCGGAGCGCAGTGAGGGGTCCAACCCGACGCAGTTCGTGGAAGACTGGCTGAGAGACCATGTGGCGACGGAGGGACTCACACCTATGTATAGTGTGGAAAGAGCGCACCGAGTGCCTTCAAGGCCTCCGAGACCGGGCGCCCCACCTCGCCCGTTAATTGCACGTATTTTGCACTACAAAGACCGCGATACCATCCTGCGGGCTGCCAGAGAGAACGCTCCAGTGCGATTCGAGAACAAGTCAATCTCAATATACCCGGATTTTACTCCGACAGTCCAGAAAGCTAGAGCTACATTCTTGGGGGTTAAGAGGACCTTGCGCGGCCGCAACTTGAAATACGCATTACTTTTCCCGGCTAGGTTGAAAGTGATCTATGGTCAGAAATCGTACTTCTTCGAGAATCCTGAGGAAGTGCCCAGCTGGCTTGAGACAACTTCTACCCCGGAGGTCTCCCAAAACTCACTCCCATCGGAGCGATTGCGCCGCGCCTCCCCGATGCGAACGACTGGACTACCCCGATCGGGGCATGGCGCCACCACGGTTACTATGGACTCTGTCCCCACCTCGGAACAGATCACGACTAGCCAGAAAGATGCACTCCTCACGGCAGCGGCATTGGCGGCTCACGATGCCCAGAACGTGGAGATCCCGGACCGTTCATCGGACGCTGACACGATACACTCAGAGTCGGACACTAGCTTAACGCTGTTTCCTTCGATTACCGCCCAGGTCGCCAGGGACTTCTAATGATATGCTCCAGGATGGGCGGGAGTGGTAATGTATAAGAAGACCATACACCATGTACACTGTTGTTACTGCCTGACCCACAGGTCCAGAACGTATATGCTTTATAGGGAGGGGAGTTAATGCCACTGTGAAATGCTTGCATGTATGACACGTTGTATTTACGACCTGACGCAGTTGCGGCCTTCGCCCCCCAAGCGAATGCGATAATGTACTTATTGTTTGCAGTCCATGTTGGACTTTGGTTTTTTGTTTGGTCCCCTGATGTTTCCCGGGGGAACCTAGTATTGGGGGTTATTTGGGCAGAGGCATGCTCGGCCGTTCAACAGTCTCTACCTGCAGGGTTCCGGGTCCCACATGATACACTGCAAGTCCACTTTAGACACTGCAATGGCATTACATAATACGTACACTTATTGCACGTGGAACGTGCGAGGGCTAGGGTCCGTTCCCAAAAGGCACCGGGTATTGACGCAGCTCACTAGACGGAGAGTCGCTATAGCCTACCTGCAAGAAACTCACCTTAATGCTGCTGAAGCTGCCAAAATGCAAGGGAAATGGAGGGGGCAGCTGTTCGCTACAACTTACTCAGCTTTCTCCAGGGGGGCGGCGATATGGATGCGGAGTGTTGTCCCTTTTAAGCTCCTGGAGGAAAAAGTGGACACCAATGGTAGATATGTCCTACTGCACGGCTTACTGGATGGGGCTCACGTGGTCATATGTTGTATATATGCCCCGAATGTAGACCAGGATAAATTTCTAACTACACTGAGTGCCGCTCTGATAGACTGGGTGGCATACCCCTGGGTGATAGGGGGTGATTTCAACGCTGTGCTAGATGTTGGTCTAGACAGGTCTCATCCCCCACTCCATGCCACTGAAAGTAAAAAACAAGCGGAATCGCTTGCGGGTTGGGCAGAGGGCTGGGAATTGCGGGACGCATGGCGAGCAAAACACACAGGGCACCGGGAATACACCTTTTATTCACCACTGCACCGCCTGCATACTCGAATAGATCGATTCCTGTGCTCTGGCATCCTACTGGGGTCCGTTGTCACTGTGCTCCATATGGGAAAAACTCTCTCGGATCACAACCCGGTAGAATTAACCATGCAATGGGGTAGGGTTCCCACTCCGATTCCGACATGGAAACTACAACCTGACATGCTGGAAGACCAGGTTTTCCGCAATACTCTCTCGGAAGCGATTGAGAATTATTTTTCGGACAACGTGGGGACTGCTAGTTCCCGCCAGATAGAATGGGATGCTTTTAAGACGGTCATCAGAGGGGTGGCAATCAGCACCAAGGCAGGAGCGCGACTCACCCTTATAGAGCGTCTTAAAGAGACGGAGGGCAGGCTGGCTGCATTGGAGGGGGAGGCTGCTGGGACGAATGAACAATTGACGCAATTACAGGAGGCTAATATTCAATACGCGGAGCTCCTTGAAGAGCTACGTGTTGTAGATTATAGGTTATACACGCAAAAACAACATACACAGGCTGATAAGTCAGGACCATTACTGGCCCTATTGGTCCGCGATGCCCCCCCGCCCACACCCATATTAGAAATCCGGAACAACATGGATGCGGTGGTGAAGACGCAATTAGACATTAACACTGCGTTTAAGGATTTTTATGCGAATCTTTATGGTCCGACGCCAGGCCTTGAGCGCACGGAATTTGAATCGTTCTTTGATGGCATGTGCGTCCCCCAACTTACGCAGACGCAACAGTATGATCTCCTACGACCAATAACAGTGCTGGAAATAAGACAGGCGATTAAGACATTACCGCGTAATAAGACCCCAGGGTCTGTCGGCCTCCCGGCCGAATTTTATGCAATGTATATTGATTTATTAACCCATCATTTGCAGTGCCTTTATCGGGACTCCTTGGTGAGAGGTGGGTTACCTGCTACTACGTTGCAGGCACTAGTGGTCTCGCTGTTGAAGCCCGGAAGGGACGCCTTGCTTATCTCGAGTTATAGACCATTATCACTCCTCAACACGGACTATAAAATCCTGAGCAAGATATTGGCCACGCGGCTCAACCAGTTTATCCCTACGTTGGTACATCCCGATCAGTGTGGGTTTGTACCGGGTAGAAGCACAGCCCTCAATATCAGACGCCTACACCACGTTATGCTAGGCACATACGGTACGGGCTCGGCAGAAGGCTGCATATCCCTTGACCTACGGCAAGCGTTTGACTCCCTGCGATGGGACTATATGTTCTATGCCCTCGCTCGATATGGCATACCGGAGGAATACTTAGCATGGGTGCGCCTACTATACACGAGCCCCACAGCGCGAGCACGCACGGGTCGGTACGTCTCAGATCAGTATGCAGTGGCTCGGGGGACAAGGCAGGATTGCCCCTTGTCACCGCTGTTGTTCATTCTGGCGTTAGAACCACTGCTACACAGGCTTCGCACCCTGGTGGGCTGCCGGGGTATACTCCGTGGCCGTACGATCCACACTGTCTCGGCATACGCGGATGATCTTATTCTCTATATCAAGGATATGTTCGCTGATCCCTCTCCAATGCCCTTCGTATTTGAGACATTCCAGGGCCTCTCTGGATTGGCTATCAATGCCGCAAAGTCGTATGCGTATTTCTTTAATGGCAATGAGAGGAGCGGATCTTTTGAGTTCGGCCCCTGGACTTTTCACATAGCGCCGGACACGTTTAAATATCTGGGAATACACATTTATCGCACAAACTCGGATCTAATGGACGGAAACCTGGGACGTGCAATCACCGCTCTCAGATCCCAGGTTCGGTTCTGGGTCACATTGCCCCTATCGGTGTCCGGCAGGGTGGCCCTTACAAAAATGGTGCTGTTGCCGCGGCTCTTGTATTTTTTCACCAATTTGCCGCTGCTTGTCCCAGCGAGGTTCTTTAAAATGATGAATTCGCTGTTGACCGATTTAATTTGGGACTCGGGGCGCAGACGTGTTAGCCTGGCGAAGCTACAACTCCCTACGAGGGGTGGCGGAATGGGAGTGCCGGACCTGCGTGCATATTGTTATGCCAGCCAGCTGCAGTGGTTGGCGTACTGGCTTGCTGGTCGCAATCTGCACGAGCTGGATATGACATTGCAGGATAGGAACAAGGGTATCATACATCGGCTCTTACTACCACATACCCCCCTGCTGGCGTCGGCGCCCCCCTTACTGCGGTTGGCTATCACATATTGGAGAGGTGCAGTGCGATATACAGGCCAGAAAATACTGTATGCCCCCACTATTCCACTACTGGGTATCCCCACGCGTTCGGGAATAGCTACTGGTCGGGTCCTACGGGCGTGGACTGAAGCAGGCGTCACCACATTGGGGGACTTTTATGCAGAGGGCGTGTTAATGTCGCATACAACGTTTGTTCGTGCCAACAGCGCCCCTGATACGCTGTTCCTCTTACACGCACATATCTCCAGATATATATGCACCACATGGTCGCCTGACGACGCTGAGCCACCCACGAACACACTACTTACTATGCAATACCTGATGGGTAACAGGGCCCGATTGACGAAATGGCTTACACACGGGATAAGAACTGAGAGAGCGATTTCGCTACGGCCGCTGCGCAATAAATGGGAAGGGGACGTGGGCCGTACGTTTACAAAGAGTGGGATAACATACTGGGGTTCCCCAAAAAGGTCTCCCGCAATACAAAATTTAAATTTATACAGTTAATGTTACTACACAGAGCGTACCTGACCCCACGCAGACTCAGTGTGATGTTACCAAGGACGGCCGATGTCTGCCCGCGCTGTCACGCTTCTGATGCGGGACTGATCCATATGGTATGGGCTTGCCCTCGACTGAGACACTATTGGGCGACAGTGTGCGCAATACTAACGGTAGTGGCCCCGGTACGCCGAAATGACACCCTGGAGTACTGCATACTAGGGCTGGGACCCCGTAGAAGGAAGGGCACACCAACTGAGCGTTTTGCTAGCCTTGCGCTCCTACTAGCCAAGAGAGCTATAACTACACGATGGAAGGCCACTAGGGCCCCGTCCTTACAGGACTGGCACGAGGAGATGCTGAAATGGGGCAGGGCGGAGGGAACTGAATTGCAACGGGAGGAATACAGAGGGCTCAGAAAAACACCGATATCGCTGGCATGGTATGCAATGCTGGAAGAATACGCTGCAATAGATATTTTGACTTATTAAAAAGTGTCGGGGATACCTCAGAAGAGGATGCCAATGTGGAACTGGGACGTTTGGGCTCTTCGTGTTATAGGAGTACCAGGTGCGAAAAGTTAAAAGGATGGTATAGATTAAACAGGATGGACTTTGGAACCAAAATGTACACACTGAAGGATGCAGATAATGTGCTAATGCTGCTGCTGAGTGTCAGTGAGCAGAGCATGCCAGGGGGGTGGGAAACCTGGGGAGGATGTTGTTTGTTAGGATAATTTACTTAGATTGTATTCAGGTAGATTTATTGAATTGTTAGTTGATTTGCCACACTTACATTGTATTAGGGAATGCTGTGAACGATATGTATTGTTGTGGGATGGACAAATTTGTAACCCTACCAGACTCCTCTGTATGGACACTTGTTGACGATTTCGGATGGCTACCATCCCTTAAGTAAACTATTCCAAGCTGATTGTAGTGATGCCATATTATGCTAGGTGTTTACATGTATGCATATATTGTTTTTAAAATGATTGGCTTATTGTTTGATAAAACCAATAAACAAATTTAAAAAATGTATATATATATATGTATATAGATACATATATATACATATATGTAGAGATAAAATCTTATATATGTATATATATATTTATATTCAGAAACACAAAGGATGCCGCAATGGTGGTGAAAATAAAGCAACTCTGAAACCCATCTCTGGAGTGCGGCATCCTTTCTGTTTCTGAATTTAAATATCGGGTAATGATTCCGCCTGTTGCTGCCTGCACCAGGTTTTGAGCGCGCTGACATTGGGAATCAATTGGTTGTTATATATATATATATATATATATATTTACAGAGAGATTTCTCAGTGCTGAAAATATGAGACTGTGAAAGAACTATAATGAGTCTCTTTGAAGTAACATGAAAGGCAGTAAAGTGTGGTACTGCTGCAGAGTACACATTTTTTTTCCATAGAGATATCTGACTTTTGTCTATTGGCAGTTTTGACGCCATAAAGTAATGCAGAGGGCATGCTGGAAAGAACAGATCTGTATTATGTGGATAGCTAAGTGGATTAGTAAAGCCACGCATTAGAAACATTTTGAAACAGATGAAATGTATGCGAGAGAGGGGCTATGGAGAGATGAGGGGCACATTTGCTGGATGGTAGTGAGGGAATCAAAGGAGGTCATAGTGTGCAATTGTAAAGCACACGTTCACCCGTAGGCATCTTGGCGCTGAATAACAGTTATTTATTGAAAGTCATGGGAGGGCGCCAAAATGATTGTCGCACTGGCTTCCACCAGCGCTAAAGGCTGCGATGATGGGTATGTGGCAAGGTAAAGTAATACTGTGTCTTTTTTCTCTCTTTCCTTGTCTTTTTGGAGAGCGTACGGATTTCGCAGAGGAAAGGTAAGGTGACTTCGTCATTACCGACTGTTAAACACTTCACTCGCACACACCCACCTACACTTTGAAACCAACAACCTATCTGCCTTCTACGTAGGATAGTGTTTTAAAAGGAAGGTTTTAAGCACTAGCAGAGATGGCATATCGTTGGATGAATGCTGCCCAGGCCCTAAGTTTGGTTCTGGAGTCCAGCTCTGAGGCAGGATCAGAGACTGAGACAGCAGATACTGAGACAGCATCTGAGGGAGAGGACAATGGAGCAGAATCTGGGAGTGATTTTTCAGTCGGCACAGTTCCATCCGACGACTCATCTTCCAGCGATTCTGAAGGAGACCATGTCAGTCGTGCTGTCCCTTTGCCAGCACAGTCTGTGCAGCGGGACACCAGTAGCAGGTTAGAGCAACCCAGAGAGCATGCACGTGCGGCCGCAAGCGCAGACGGAGCGCTGTCTTGCCAGCCTCCCAATTTAGTTCAGCCCCAAAATCCGCCTTTCACTGGCGAGGCTGGATGTAAAGTCGATACGGCAAATCTTTTGCCAATTGACTACATCCATCTCTTTTTGGATATTGACTTCCTTGACGAAATTGTGCAGCAAACAAATTTGCGTGCCGAACAATTTCTGAGGGAGCATGGAGGCACTCTTGGGCCTCATTCTAGGGCAACGTCCAGTGGACTCGCACTTCTTTAGGGGAGTTGAAGATATTTTTGGGCCTCACTCTTAAAATGGGGGTAGTGCAGAAACCAACCTTGCTATCCTACTGGTCTACTCGCACGGTTTGGTTATCCCCCATCTTCGCACCATACATGAGCAGAGATCGTTTTTGCTATTGCAGCGCATGCTGCATTTCAATGACAATTCTGCTGCATTGCCCCGGGACCATCCAGACCATGACAGGTTGTTCAAAATTCGGCCTGTCGTGGAACATTTGTCTGCCAGGTTTCCAGAGGTTTATACTCCTGGAAAGAATATAGCCATTGATGAGTCCTTGATCTTGTATAAAGGGCGGCTGCTGTTTAGGCAGTACATTCCGAGCAAACGCGCTCGCTATGGCATCAAGCTGTACATGCTGTGTGAGAGCTCGACTGGCTATGTGTACAGCTTGAGAGTGTATACAGGGAAGGACACAACTCTTAACCCTGTAGGTTGCCCTCCCACGCTAGGGGTCACAGGAAAGATCGTATGGGAGCTTGTCCAGCCACTTTTTCACAAAGGTTATAACCTTTATGTGGACAATTTCTATACAGGAGTAGAGCTGTTCAGTGAGCTCTACAAAGCTGGCACCGTGGCTTGCGGTACAATTCCGCAAAGGATTCCCGCAGGAGCTTGTTTGCAAGAAGCTGCAGAAATCCCAGAGCACTGCATTGCGTTCCAACGAACTGCTCGCAGTCAAGTTCTCAGATAGGCGTGACGTGTACGTGCTCACTACAATTCATGCTGAGAGCACTTCCCCTGTCACGGTTTGGGGTCAGATGGCCGAAGTCCACAAGCCCACCTGTATACTTGATTACAACAAGTACATGGGCGGAGTGGACAAGAACGACCAGGTTCTTCAGCCATACAATGCAAGTCGTAAAACTCGCACTTGATATAAGAAACTGTTTACTCACCTGATCCAGATGGCAGCATACAATGCGTATGTTGTTTATCGTCAGACCACCACATGAAGACTCATGTCTTTCCTTGACTTTCAGTTGTCTGTGATTGAAAGTCTCACTGCTACAGAAGCAGCAGCCTCCACTTCATGTGTTCTGGAGGACGTGGCAAGGCTGCAGGAGCGACACTTTGCTGATAAAATTCCTGCAACACCCCAAAAGGAGCTACCATGTCGTCGTAAAGTGTGCTCGATGCAGGGAAAGAGGCAGGAGACTCGTGTTTACTGTCCCCAGTGCCCAAGTAAGCCTGCCTTCTGTTTTCCTACTTGCTTTATGTTGTATCATACTAAAGCAAAATACTGGGAAATTGACTGAGGTGGAGCTGCCAATAGGTAAACCTTTCAATTGATGTGAATGTATATCTACTGTCTATGGGCCACTCCTTCACTACGCACGCAGGTGAAGAATATTTGTTCCTCTACTTCAGGAAATCATGGACTTCTCAACACCTTTATCTGCTTTCAGAAGGTGGTAGTTGTTCTGTTCGCCAATTGACAAGTGCATTATAGTCCCCACGCTGCACATACTGGTGGACAGAACATACGCCACGTTGTCACGGAGTACCCGTGTTTCACATTCAACCGTTCTTCATAGTTTATGCTGTTCTCTTTAGAAAGCTTTTGAAAATTTCCAGCATGTTTGCCTTAGTTTCAAAGGTAGATATGCTTGCTCAGCTCGAGGAATGGCTTTGCGGCATACTCGGGCACCCCCCCAACTTGCATCCACAAACTGGAAGGAGTTGGATTTAGCACAGTGAGAGCATTGATAGCACGTGACAGAAATGTTTTCTCAAGCTTTAAGTAGCTAGAGATGGAAGGCATTAGTATAGGGTCTCTTGACAATTAGACAGGATTAGTCAGGACTCTGATGAGGACAGACACACGAACGGGTTAGAACAGCTTACGGTAGGTGCGCTTTCCGAGGAATATTGCAAAGGCAGATAGTAAAGGTAGTATAGATACACGTCATGACTTCATCTTCATCCATGGATTCAAATCCATTGCTGCCACACTCGCACTGAATTTACTATAGAACTTATGGGTCAATGCTGCTTGCCATGTTCATCCTCCGTTAGAACTTAGTAGATGGTCAGTTTGCGGTATGATAAGTGCATTACAGTCACTGCACATAACAGTGGATTGAATATATGCTACGTTGTCACGGACTACCCGTGTTTCACATTCATCTGTTCTTCATAGTTTATGATGTTATCTTTAGAAAGCTTTTGAAAATTTCCAGCATGTTTGCCTTCGTTTCAAAGGTAGATATGCTCGCTCAGTTTGAGATATGGCCAACAGGGATACTCGGGCACCCCCCAACTTGCATCCACAAACTGGAAGGAGATGGATTTAGCACAGTGAGTGCGCTAAAGGCGCATGAAAGACATGTCTTCCTGAGCCTCATATGGCTGTCATGGGAGCCATTAGTAAAGGTTCACTCGGCATGCATTCGGTAACATTCAGGAAGAAGGAGGGGGAGACTTTACAGGTGGTAAAATGTAGTCAAACTCATTATGTCTTGTGGCATATGAATGTGATGGGCCCTTACATGGCGGCGGTATGTTTATGTGAGTGCAAGTGAACTGGTTGATTGTGCTCGTGGCTGGCGGTATGGAAGTCTTGTGTGTGGTGCGTGAATGGCGTGTGAATGGACCATAAAGTGGTTGGTGCCTTGAAGTGGCTATATGGCTCCCCTTCAGAAGGCTTGGCTTCAATATTTATATACTTTGATAAGTATTTGTGCTTTGAAGCCAGCGTTTATGGAGGTGCTAAAACCAACCAGTGTAAGTGGTGGATTAGCTTTATCAAATTAGTGTTAGAGTTATATTTGTGGCGGTTTAATGGCCGTTTGTAAGACTTTTTGTTTGTCAATATGGGTAGCAGGGGACTTTGTGTCCTAGCTCAGTCGTCACCTAGGCAAACCTTCACATTTTTGAGCCGTAGACAAGGAGAGAAGTTCAAGGGTGAATGACTTGCGTGGCTCTCACTGTTTTTGTTTTACCCAACATCCCCTGCAAACCTCAAATTTAGCTGAAAAAAAATCATTTTTTCCACACATTTTTGTGTGGAAAAGTTGTGGGATCACCGGGCTGACACAAATTTCCTACCAGCCAGCGTTCCCCCAGGTCTCCCGATAAAAATGGTGCCTCACTCGTGTGGGTGGCCCAAGTACCCGCGACAGGCAAGGGCCCAAAACGCATTGAGGAGACATCAAAATTGCCTATCACAAAACGACCTGGTTTTGCAAGGGGGGTCACCTGGGTTTTTGGCCCCTTGCTCGGCGGCCAGCTAGGGAAACCTACCAAACCCACACATTTCTGAAAACTAGACACCCGGGGAATTGCAGGGTGGTATGGCTTGCGTGGATCCCCCAATGTTTCCCTACCCTGAATACCCTGCAAACCTCAAATTTAGCTGTAAAAATCACTTTTTCCACACTTTTTTGCGTGGGAACACCAAGCCGGCACAAATGTCCTACCACCCAGCGTTCCCCTTGTTCTCCCGAGTAAAATGATACCTCACTTGTGTAGGTGGTGCAAGGGCCTGTGACTGGGAAGAGCCCAAAACATAGGGATTAAGGATATAGCACCGAGAATTCTAAGCGGTACATTTTTAAAAAACATACGTCTTTAGCCAATTCTGTATTGGACACCCACACAAATGAGGTATCATTTTACTCGGAAGACTGAGGGGAACGCTGTGGGGTAGGACATTTGTGCCGGCACGGTGATTCCAGTCAAAAATGTGTGGAAAATGTGTTTTTTTCAGCTAATTTTGAGGTTTACAGGGGATTCTGGGTAGGGAAACATTGGGGTATCCACGCAAGCCATACGTCATCAGACTCCCCAGGGTGTCTAGTTTTCAGAAATGTGTGGGTTTCCCTAGATGGCCGCGAGCCCGGGGCCAAAAAACCAGGTGTCCCCCCCCTGCAAAACCAGGTCGTTTTGTTATAGGCAAGTTTGATGTCTCCTCAATGCGTTTTGGGCCCTTGCCTGTCGTGGGTACTTGTGCCACCCACACGAGTGAGACACCATTTTTATCGGGAGACCTGGGGGAACGCTGGGTGGTAGGACATTTGTGCCGGCACGGTGATTCCAGTCAAAAATGTGTGGAAAAAGTGATTTTTTCCAGCTAAATTTGAGGTTTGCAGGGGATTCTGGGTAAGAAAACGTTGGGGGATCCACGCAAGCCATACCTCCCTGCAATCCCCCGGGTGTCTAGTTTTCAGAAATGTGTGGGTTTGGTAGGTTTCCCTAGCTGGCCGCCGAGCACTGGGCCAAAAACCCAGGTGACCCCCTGTTAGACTTGGCATCTTTTGGCGTGTTTCCCCTGACTTTTTGCTTTCTGACCTCCCGGTTTGGACTCTGTTTTTGCTGGTGTAATGATTCTGCGCACTTTCCTCACTGCGATCCAGTGGGAAAGTGCAAGTGCTCCTGTATAAAATGCGTTATGGATTGGTGTTTCCATGATTGGCCTATTTGGTTTATGTGTCAGTCCCTTGTAAAGTGCACTGCGAGTGCCAGGGCCTATAGACCAAATGCTGTTGGTGGGCTGCAGCACTGGATTGTGCCACCCACGCAAACAGCCCGTAAAGTGTAACTCGGGCCTGCCAACGCAGAGCCCGTGCGCAGCCTGGGGCTGCCATGTCGACTTGGCAAGTGCACACACTTGCAAGTCCCTAAACCTTCCCTTTTGCTGCATGTTAGTCACCCCTAAGGTAGGCCCAAGGTACCCCTGTGGGCAGGGTGCGTTGTACGCGAAAGGTAGGACATGCCCGGGTGTGTGCGGCATGTCCTGATAGTGAATTACAGCCTAGTTCGTTTTTCACTATTGCAAGGCTACCTGTTCCCCCTAGGCCAGAACGGGCGGTTTTGATTATTACAGTATATAATCCTAACTGACCCCGGGAACATGGTAGAAATTCGAGTTTAGTATGCCTGGACTCAGAATGATAAAATGCAGCTTTTAGTGAAGTTGGTTTTAACATTCTGTGTTTGAAAATACCACTTTTAGAAAGTGGGTATTTTCTTGTCTAACCATCCAAGCCTGCCTCTGCGAGGTTGTGTATTCCGTGTCTGGAATGTGAGTGACAGGGGCTGGGGGATGCCAGGAGACAGGGTGAGTCAGCGCAGGGCTGAATAGCCAGATCGACCTGTAGCTGGGTGGGAGGGGTCGCACCTGGGCCCTGAATAGGACAGTGCCTTCCCTCCACAATGCTGGCTCCACCTCCTGTGGTGCGTCTGATGTCCCTGGCCTACTCACTGAAAGAAGGGACGGAGACTTGTCAACAAAGTGCTCCAGAACTGGTTTGGACTAGGCAAAGGCCTCTCTGCCTTCAAAGAACAAAGGAATTTGGGATATAAATATTGGGGCCCTGACCCCATGAATTTAGATCTCGCTGGAATCAAGGAACCTGCCAAGACGAAGAGCTGGAAGAGCTGCCAGGAGGAGTACTGCCCCTTTGCTGTGTTGTTGCTTTGTTGGGTTGGCCTGCAGTTGCTGCTTCTGTCTTGGGCAGTGAAAGGATTGGACTGAACTTTCTCCAAACTTGTGCTGAGTATCTCCAAGGGCCAGAAACCGAGCTGGCCTCCTGTTAAGAAGACTCAGGGACTGCAAAGACTTCACAAGCCTCTGGGTACCGCTTCTGGAACGCTGTTTCAGTTGCCACAGAGGAAGGGAACCGCAACCGACTCCGTCAACCGAATCCATCCCTGGCCGGTGACCTGTTTGCACCGCAGACCGCATCGCCCCGCTTCGCATCGCAACCCTGGTCTCACCGTGGGCAACGTCCAACGCCGCCAACATCGAGCCGCTGCTTGCACCGTGACCTGTGGGCACCGCAGTTCGCATCGCATCGCTTCACTGAACCAACCGGACCCGACCGACGAGGTCGCTGCAACTGGCTCAAGAGTCGAGACCGCACCGCATTTGGGGCACCGCTCGCACGTCTGCGACGCACCGCTCCGACTCGCACCGCTGTCCGACGCCAGCTCCCGCACTCCGGCTAGGTCGCCTGCATCGCAACCGGTCAGCACCGCATCGAGCATCGTCTCACCCTGCACCGCACGCCTTGGACTCACCGACTCCGTCTGCACGACGCTCATCGAGCTGCTGCCTGCACCGCATCGAGGGACACCGCACCTTGCATCGCTCCGTCTTGCACCGCAACCGCGACGAACGCCGACCGGCTCGTACACTCCGTACCAGCCACAACGAGAAAGGTACTGTAACCGAGTCTGTTCATGACTCTGCTGGCCCGTATCGACGCGGTCGGCTGGAACTGTTAGACTCTGTGGTTTTCAGCATCACGGTAGGCTCGGACGGAGCTACCGACTCGTACGAACTTTGCTTTTGTGCTATTCCTGCAAAGAAGAAGTTACCTTATCAAGCATTCATTTTTAAAGTATCGTATTGTGGATTTTTGTCGTAATTGGTCTTGTCTTGAGTATATAAAATGTTGGTTATTTTTCTAAACTGGTGTGGTGTCCGTTTGTAGTGCTTACACTGTATTACTGTTGGTTATGTGCAAATGCTTTACACACTGCCTCTGAATTAAGCCTGACTGCTCGTGCCAAGCTACCACGAGGGTGAGCAGGGGTTACTTCACGAGTGTAACAACCCTTACCCTGACTAGGAAGAAGGGTCCCTACTTGGACAAAGGTGCAAGCCCTTGCCAACTAGAGATCCCATTTCTAACATTGGTTGTCAGCGGTGAGGATAGGACTTGTGTTTGCACTTGACTTACAGTGATTGGTGTGCACTACTACCATATCGCAGACCATTACGTACCACATACTGGTTCTTTTTCTTTTGGCCTATTTTTGATCTTGCCAGTTTTCAACTCACGACTTTTGTCATGCCTGAATCAATTGCATCATCCGTTGCATCTCTGGAAGTTATCTTTGAGGAGGACAGGTTGGAATCCTACGCCGTAAAGGAGTTACGAGCGATTTGTAAAAACCTGAAAGTCCAAATTAAAGGCCTCACAAGGAAGGAGGAGCTACAGAAGGCGCTGAGGGCCTGGGTAGCAGCCAGACATGCCAATGGGCAGCCTGGTGATCTCAGTGAGGAGGCGGAGGAGCCTATTTCCAGGGTGGATGTGCTTTTGGGTAGGGGGAACCCGCCAGGTCGGGCAGCAGCAGTCTGTCCCCAGAGGAGCTGGAGGACAGGCGGGAGGCAAGGCAGTTCGAGCTGCAGAAGCTCAGGCTGGAGAGTGAGCGGGAGGAGAAGAGATTGGCCATAGAGGAGAGGAAGATGCTCTTAGAGCATGAGAGAGAACTGAAGGAGCTAGAACTTAGGAGTAAGTCAGGCTCAGATGGTGGCAGCAATTCGTCCAGAAAGGCAGACAGGATTGTGCACATTCCCAAGAACGTAGGCAAGGAGTTCAAGAAGGGGGATGACATACAAAGGTGGTTCCAGGGTTATGAGGCAGCCATACACATGAATGGGGTCCCTGAGGAGAATTGGGGAGCAGGATTGTGGCCACTTTTCCCGGAAGAAGCAAGGGATGCTCTGATAGCTTTGGGTAAGGGGTATCACCTCACCTATGCTGACATGAAGGATGCCCTTCTCACGAAGTATGGTCTTACTCCTGAAAAGTACAGGGATCAGTTCAGGTCCAGTAAGAAGTCTGATGTCAACACTTGGTTGGAATGTGTGGATGTGTTCTGCAGGTCTCTGGATGGTTGGGTGAAGGGCAGTAGTGTAACAGATTTTCAGGGGCTCTACAACTTGATTGCATGGGAGCACTTGTCTAGTCTATGTTTTGCAGATCTGCGCCAGCACCTAGTTGATAGTAAGCTAACTGACCCCAGGAAGCTTGCTATGGAAGCGGACCGATGGGTGAGTACCAGGGTCCACAAGAAAGCGTTTGGGGGAGACTCAGCCAAAGGTGGGCAGGGTCCCCAGCAGAAAGGTGGGGGGGACAAGGGTAAAGCACAGGAGTTCTCTAAAGGGCCCCAAACTAGTACCCAGGGTAAAGGTTCCCAGCCCCCGGTGATAAGAAGAAAGGGGTCTCTACAGGGAAGCCTGTTGAGACCGGCCCCCGCAAGTGTTATGCATGTGACCAGGTAGGTCACTTTAAGGGGGACCCCAAGTGCCCGAAGGGGACACAGCCACCCACTGGTGGACAGTCCAAAGTGTTGGCTAGTGTAGCGCTTGGGGAGGAGGGGTGCCCACAGGAGGGTGGGGATCCCGCAGAAATGACCCTTGTCTCACTCGGGGACAGTGAGATGGTCCCAGGAAACCAGGTGCCCCCTAACACAAAGAAATATAGCACCTGGGTGACCATCAACGGGAACAGGGTAGAGGCTCTCAGAGATACTGGAGCCAGTGTGACCTCAGTCCGGTGTCACCTGGTGTCTGAGAAGCAAGTAGTCCCAGGAGCATTCCACCAAGTAGTTGCTGTCGACAACTCTGAGCGCCAGTGTATGGTGGCGCAGGTTCCCTTTGAATGGGGGGGGTCTCAGGTCCCTTGAGGGTGGTTGTGAGCCCTACCATGCCTGTCGATTGTCTGCTAGGAAACGACCTGGAGCAGTCCTCATGGAAGGAGGTTGAGCTCAGGTCTCACTTGGAGATGCTTGGGTTGCCAGAGTGGGCATGCGTGTCTACTCGGTCAATGGCGGCCAGAAAGGGTGATCAAGAGGACTTGGAGCCTGAAACAGTGGCCCAAGTCCCTGCCAAGAGAAAGGGCAGGGGCGCGGGAAACTGGCCCCCGAAGTTCCCACGGACCGGGAGGAGGCGGACCTCGAGGGGACGCCCGGTGCCTACAGGGGAGCAAGTAGCCGAACTGGGAGACATCTCTGAGCTGACCCATTGGCAGCAAGAAGGGGGTCCCACCAGGGAGGAGTTCTGCAGGGAGCAGAACGATGCCCTACTCTGGAGGGTCTGCGGCGGCAGGCTGCAGACCAGGCAGCTGGTAATCAGTCCGGGTCACATCTGATCTACTGGGAGAGTGGTCTCCTATACAGTGAGCCTAAGGTTTCTGAGCCTGGGTCAGCCCGTGTGCTGGTGGTACCCCAGCGCTTCAGGACCTTCCTACTGGGTCTGGCTCATGACATGCCTTTGGCAGGACATTTGGGGCAGGACAAGACCTTTGACAGGCTTGTCACCCACTTCTTTTGGCCCCAAATGCGAAGGCAGTCAGATGCACACTGCAGGTCTTGCCAAACTAGCCAGGCAAGTGGTAAGAGTGGGAGGAAGGTCAAAGCTCCTCTCCAACCTTTTCCGGTTGTTGGAACACCCTTTGAAAGGGTAGGGATGGATATTGTGGGGCCGCTGGATCCCAAGACAGCCATGGGCAACAGGTACATCCTGGTCTTGGTGGACCATGCCACCCGGTACCCGGAGGCAATCCCTCTCAGGACAACGACGGCGCCAGTGGTGGGCCGGGCGTTAATGGGGATCTTTTCCCGTGTGGGATTCCCCAGAGAGGTGGTTTCCGATAGGGGGACCAATTTCATATCGAAGTATATGACATCCCTGTGGAAGGAGTGTGGGGTAACCTACAAACTCACCACTCCTTACCACCCACAAGGAAACGGTCTGGTGGAGAGATTCAACCAGACCTTGAAAGGCATGATCAAGGGTCTAACAGAACCCATGAGGCGTAAGTGGGACGTCCTCTTGCCATGCCTACTCTTTGCATACAGGGAGGTGCCTCAGAAGTCTCTTGGGTACAGCCCCTTTGAGCTCCTGTATGGCCACCCTGTCAGAGGACCTCTGAGTTTGGTGAAGGAAGGCTGGGAGGCGGCTCCCAGGAAAACTCCCCAGGATGTATTTAGCTACATGCTGGCCTTTAGAAACCAAACTGCCCGCTTCAGGAAACTCGCTCAGGCGAACCTAGAAGCAAGCCAGGAAGAAATGAAGAGATGGTATGACCAGAACGCCACTCTGGTCGAATTTCAACCTGGGCAGAAAGTGTGGGTAATGGCCCCAGTGGCACCTTGTGCCTTGCAGGACAAGTGGACTGGGCCATATGAGGTAAAGGAGCGCAAAAGTGACGTCACCTACCTGGTGGATTTGCAGGCTCCAAGGAACCCGTTGAGGGTCCTTCACGTGAACCGCCTCAAGCCCCACTTCGAGAGGTCCGAAGTGAGTATGCTCTTGGCGACAGATGATGGGGTGGAAGAGGAGAGCGAGCCTCTCCCTGACCTCCTGTCTACCAAGGAGCATGATGGGTCAGTAGAGGGTGTGATCCTCTCCCCTACTCTGACTCAGGAGCAGCAGGGGGGCTGTCGTCAGTTGTTGGGACAGTTCGCCCCACTGTTCTCTCTGACCCCCGGTGTTACTCACTGGTGTACCCATGACGTGGACACCGGTGACAGCCATCCTGTGAAGCACAAGATTTACAGGTTGACTGACCGGGTCAGAGCCAGCATCAAGGAGGAGGTCTCTAAGATGTTGGCGTTAGGGGTGATTGAGCCCTCCCACAGTCCTTGGGCCAGCCCAGTGGTCTTGGTCCCAAAGGCTGCGGCGCCCGGTGCCACTCCAGAACTCCGGTTTTGTGTGGACTACCGTGGGCTCAATGCCGTCACCAGGACTGACGCGCACCCCATCCCCAGAGCTGATGAGCTCATTGATCGGTTGGGAGCTGCCCGGTTCCTCAGCACGTTTGATTTAACGTCTGGGTACTGGCAGATTGCCTTAACCGATGGGGCCAAGGAGAGATCAGCATTCTCAACCCCAGAAGGTCATTACCAATTCCGGGTGATGCCCTTTGGGTTGAAGAATGCCCCTGCCACCTTTCAGAGGTTGGTCAATCAGGTGTTGGCCGGGCTGGAGGATTTCAGTGCCGCCTACCTGGATGACATTGCTGTGTTCAGTTCCAGCTGGGAAGAACATTTACAGCACCTTGAGAAAGTGTTGAGGGCTCTGCAAGGTGCAGGCCTCACGATCAAGGCCAGTAAGTGCCAGATCGGGCAGGGTTCTGTGGTGTACTTGGGACACCAGGTAGGAAGCGGCCAGGTGGCGCCCCTACAACCCAAGATTGACACCATTCTGGCTTGGGATCCCCCAAGACCCAGACAGAGGTGAGAGCCTTCTTAGGTCTCACCGGTTACTATAGGAGATTTGTTAAGGGCTATGGCACCATCGTTGCCCCCTTAACAGAGCTGACCTCTAAGAGCCAGCCCAGGAAAGTGATCTGGACTGAGTCCTGCCAGAAAGCTTTTGATGCCCTGAAGGCAGCCATGTGCACGGCGCCCGTGCTCAAGGCACCTGACTTCTCCAAGGAATTTGTCGTGCAGACTGACGCTTCAGAGCATGGTGTGGGAGCGGTGCTCTCACAACTGAACGAAGAGGGCCTGGATCAGCCTGTAGTCTTCCTTAGCAGGAGACTACTTCCCAGGGAACAGAGGTGGAGTGCCATAGAAAGGGAAGCTTTTGCTGTGGTCTGGGCACTGAAGAAGTTGAGACCATACCTGTTTGGGACTCACTTCCGGGTTCAGACAGACCACAGGCCCCTCAGATGGTTGATGCAAATGAGGGGCGAGAATCCAAAACTGCTGAGGTGGTCCATCTCCCTACAGGGAATGGACTTTACGGTGGAACACCGTCCTGGTACAGAACACGCCAACGCAGATGGTCTGTCCAGGTTCTTCCGCCTTAGTGAAGAGAACTCCAATGGGGTTGGGTAGTTCTCCCTACTTTCAGCTGGAGGGGACATGTGTTAGACTTGGCATCTTTTGGCGTGTTTCCCCTGACTTTTTGCTTTCTGACCTCCCGGTTTGGACTCTGTTTTTGCTGGTGTAATGATTCTGCGCACTTTCCTCACTGCGATCCAGTGGGAAAGTGCAAGTGCTCCTGTATAAAATGCGTTATGGATTGGTGTTTCCATGATTGGCCTATTTGGTTTATGTGTCAGTCCCTTGTAAAGTGCACTGCGAGTGCCAGGGCCTATAGACCAAATGCTGTTGGTGGGCTGCAGCACTGGATTGTGCCACCCACGCAAACAGCCCGTAAAGTGTAACTCGGGCCTGCCAACGCAGAGCCCGTGCGCAGCCTGGGGCTGCCATGTCGACTTGGCAAGTGCACACACTTGCAAGTCCCTAAACCTTCCCTTTTGCTGCATGTTAGTCACCCCTAAGGTAGGCCCAAGGTACCCCTGTGGGCAGGGTGCGTTGTACGCGAAAGGTAGGACATGTGTAGGTGTGTGCGGCATGTCCTGATAGTGAATTACAGCCTAGTTCGTTTTTCACTATTGCAAGGCTACCTGTTCCCCCTAGGCCAGAACGGGCGGTTTTGATTATTACAGTATATAATCCTAACTGACCCCGGGAACATGGTAGAAATTCGAGTTTAGTATGCCTGGACTCAGAATGATAAAATGCAGCTTTTAGTGAAGTTGGTTTTAACATTCTGGGTTTGAAAATACCACTTTTAGAAAGTGGGTATTTTCTTGTCTAACCATCCAAGCCTGCCTCTGCGAGGTTGTGTATTCCGTGTCTGGAATGTGAGTGACAGGGGCTGGGGGATGCCAGGAGACAGGGTGAGTCAGCGCAGGGCTGAATAGCCAGATCGACCTGTAGATGGGTGGGAGGGGTCGCACCTGGGCCCTGAATAGGACAGTGCCTTCCCTCCACAATGCTGGCTCCACCTCCTGTGGTGCGTCTGATGTCCCTGGCCTACTCACTGAAAGAAGGGACGGAGACTTGTCAACAAAGTGCTCCAGAACTGGTTTGGACTAGGCAAAGGCCTCTCTGCCTTCAAAGAACAAAGGAATTTGGGATATAAATATTGGGGCCCTGACCCCATGAATTTAGATCTCGCTGGAATCAAGGAACCTGCCAAGACGAAGAGCTGGAAGAGCTGCCAGGAGGAGTACTGCCCCTTTGCTGTGTTGTTGCTTTGTTGGGTTGGCCTGCAGTTGCTGCTTCTGTCTTGGGCAGTGAAAGGACTGGACTGAACTTTCTCCAAACTTGTGCTGAGTATCTCCAAGGGCCAGAAACCGAGCTGGCCTCCTGTTAAGAAGTCTCAGGGACTGCAAAGACTTCACAAGCCTCTGGGTACCGCTTCTGGAACGCTGTTTCAGTTGCCACAGAGGAAGGGAACCGCAACCGACTCCGTCAACCGAATCCATCCCTGGCCGGTGACCTGTTTGCACCGCAGACCGCATCGCCCCGCTTCGCATCGCAACCCTGGTCTCACCGTGGGCAACGTCCAACGCCGCCAACATCGAGCCGCTGCTTGCACCGTGACCTGTGGGCACCGCAGTTCGCATCGCATCGCTTCACTGAACCAACCGGACCCGACCGACGAGGTCGCTGCAACTGGCTCAAGAGTCGAGACCGCACCGCATTTGGGGCACCGCTCGCACGTCTGCGACGCACCGCTCCGACTCGCACCGCTGTCCGACGCCAGCTCCCGCACTCCGGCTAGGTCGCCTGCATCGCAACCTGTCAGCACCGCATCGAGCATCGTCTCACCCTGCACCGCACGCCTTGGACTCACCGACTCCGTCTGCACGACGCTCATCGAGCCGCTGCCTGCACCGCATCGAGGGACACCGCACCTTGCATCGCTCCGTCTTGCACCGCAACCGCGACGAACGCCGACCGGCTCGTACACTCCGTACCAGCCACAACGAGAAAGGTACTGTAACCGAGTCTGTTCATGACTCTGCTGGCCCGTATCGACGCGGTCGGCTGGAACTGTTAGACTCTGTGGTTTTCAGCATCACGGTAGGCTCGGACGGAGCTACCGACTCGTACGAACTTTGCTTTTGTGCTATTCCTGCAAAGAAGAAGTTACCTTATCAAGCATTCATTTTTAAAGTATCGTATTGTGGATTTTTGTCGTAATTGGTCTTGTCTTGAGTATATAAAATATTGGTTATTTTTCTAAACTGGTGTGGTGTCCGTTTGTAGTGCTTACACTGTATTACTGTTGGTTATGTGCAAATGCTTTACACACTGCCTCTGAATTAAGCCTGACTGCTCGTGCCAAGCTACCACGAGGGTGAGCAGGGGTTACTTCACGAGTGTAACAACCCTTACCCTGACTAGGAAGAAGGGTCCCTACTTGGACAAAGGTGCAAGCCCTTGCCAACTAGAGATCCCATTTCTAACACCCCCCCTTGCAAAACCAGGTCGTTTTGTGATAGGCAAGTTTGATGTCTCCTCAATGCGTTTTGGGCCCTTGCCTGTCACGGGTACTTGGGCCACCCACACGAGTGAGACACCATTTTTATCGGGAGACCTGGGTGGAACGCTGGGTGGTAGGAAATTTGTGTCAGCACGGTGATCCCACAACTTTCCCACACAAAAATGTGGAAAAAGTGATTTTTTTTCAGCTAAATTTGAGGTTTGCAGGGGATTCTGGGTAAGAAAACGGGGGATCCACGCAAGCCATACCTCCCTGCAATCCCCCAGGTGTCTAGTTTTCAGAAATGTGTGGGCTTGTTAGGTTTCCCTCGCTGGCCGCCGAGCACGGGGACAAAAACCCAGGTGACAACCCTTGCAAAACCAGGTCGTTTTGTGATAGGCAATTTTGATGTCTCCTCAATGCGTTTTGGGCCCTTGCCTGTCGCGGGTACTTGGGCCACCCACACGAGTGAGGTAGCATTTTTCTCGGAAGACTTTGGGGAATGCGGGGTGGGTGGAATTTTGTGGATCCACGCAGATCCCAGAACTTTCCACCACAGAAATGTGACGAAAATGTGTTTTTTTGGACAAATTTTGAGGTTTGTAAGGGATTTTGGGTAACAGAACCTGGTGAGAGCCAGACAAGTCACCCCATCCTACATTCCCCTGGGTGTCTAGTTTTCAAAAATGTATAGGTTTGCTAGGTTTCCCTAGGTGCCGGCAGAGCTAGGGTTCAAAATCTACAGCTAGGCACTTTGCAAAAAAAGGGTCAATTTTCACTGTGAAAATGTGATGTGTCCACGTTGCGTTTTGGGCCGTTTCCTGTCGCGGGCACTATGCCTACCCACACAAGTGAGGTACCATTTTTCTCTGAATACTTTGGGGAATGCTGGGTGGGTGGAATTTTGTGGATCCACGCAGATTCCAGAACTGTCCACCACAGAAATGGGAGGAAAATGTGTTTTTTTTGGGACAAATTTTGAGGTTTGCAAGGGATTCTGGGTAACAGAAGCTGGTGAGAGCCAGACAAGTCACCCCATCCTGGATTCCCCTGGGTGTCTAGTTTTCAAAAATGTATAGGTTTGCTAGGTTTCCCTAGGTGCCGGCAGAGCTAGGGTTCAAAATCTACAGCTAGGCACTTTGCAAAAAAGGGTCCATTTTCACTGTGAACATGTGGTGTGTCCACGTTGCGTTTTGGGTCGTTTCCTGTCGCGGGCACTACACCTACCCACACAAGTGAGGTACCATTTTTATCGGGAGACTTGGGGCAACACAAAATTGTAGACCAACTGTTATTACTTCTTGACTTTCAATGCATTTCTGCCTTCCAAATGTAAGACAATGTGTAAAAAAGAAGTAACTTTGAAAAATGACCTATAATTCACATGCTGGTATGGGTACCCACAATTTCGGAGATGTGCAAATAGCTACTGTTTCTAAACTCTATATTTTGTTCCCATTTCAGAAATACATAGGTGACTTTCATACAGATTTTTCCCTGATTATATTTTCCCAAATGAATTGCTATATACCCGGTACACAATAAAAAACCACTGCAAGACGCTGCTCAGTTATTGGCTCTGGGTTCCTCGGGTTCTTGGTGAACCTACAAGTCCTATACATCCCCACAACCAGAAGATTCCAGCGGATGTAACGGTATATTGCTTTCAAACATCTGTCATACTTAGTAGAAGTTACAGGTGAAAACGTTGGCACAAATGGCTGTTTTTTTTAACTCACTTTCAATTTTTTCTATTTTCAACTGTTAGTTTCTTTACGAAAACCTTGAAGGATCTACACAAATGACCCCTTGCTGAATTCAAAATGTTGTCTACTTTTTAGAAATGTATAGCTTTCCAGGATACATCCTTGCTTTCATACCCATTTTTACCATTAACTGGAAGGAGGTTGAAAGCACAAAAAATAGAAAAAATAGGCTATGTCCCAGAAAAATGCCAAAACTGTGTAAAATATTTTGATTTTCTGACAAACATCTGCTTGTCCCTGAAAGCTGGGAAGATGGTAATTTCAGCACCACAACCCCTTTGTTGATACCATTTGCAGGGAAAAAAACAGACGCTTTCATCTGTAGCCCTTTTTCCCCATTTCCCCCCCCCCCCCCCAAAAAAAACCAGCTGTATTTTGGCTAATTTCTGGGTCCCCTCCAGGGGAATCGACAAACCCTGGGTACCTTTAGAATCCCCCTGATGTTGGAAGAAAAGAATGCAAATTTGGCGTGGATACCTTATGTGGTCAAAAAGTTACAGAGGCCTAAATACCCCAAATAGCCAAAAAAGGGCTCAGCACTGGGGGGAAAAGGCCCAGCAGTTAAGGGGTTAATCTGTTCCACAAAGTTTTCTACCTCCTTCAGGTCTCTTAAATTATGCCTCTTGTTGTTCCACATGACTTTTAAAGTGGCAGGCCTCATTTGGACAGTGGCTCCTAGCGTTTCAAGCTCTTGGATGTACTTCCCTAACTCCCAGTGTCTATCCTATGTAGCCCTAGAAATATCTGATCTAATTCGTTAGGACCACTCTCCTTTTGTGTAGTTACCAGCTTTTAAGGCCTCAACTAGAATTCGCTCTTTCAGAGAATATGTTTTGAAGTTAATCAGGATTTTCTTTGGGTTTTTCCTATTTGGCTTTTTTGTAAAAGGATCACGATGAATCCTTTGTACATCTGCCTCAAGCTCATTGGTGTCTATAAAGGGGATAACTTGCTTGGGCAACTTTATCATGAACCCTTTAAGGTTGTCTCCCTTTGAGCCTTCCGGGATATTCAGTATCCTGAGATTGTTTCCATTATTGCATAATTTTCCAAAGATTCAATTTTATCTTGGAGTTCTTTTTCTCCGGTCTTTAATGCTTGAAATTCTACCTGATTAGTTTCAACTTCCCTATTAATTTCTTCTAGAGAGGTTTCCACAGCACTCATTCTCTACATGAAGGTATTCATGTTGTTCTCAAGGGTATCACAAGCTTCCTGTATCCATGCCTGATTTTTTTCAGAAATTGCGAATTTACCCCTGATCTCTTCAGTTAGAGTTAATATCATCCTTTCGTTTCCTGTCTGGCCTTCAGGACCTTGAGACTCAGGATTTGAGGCTTGAAATTGTGTTTCATGAGTCTGCATCTGCTCAAGCGACTCATCCCCAGCTAGCACCTCAAATCTATTGCTAACTTCACATCTCGCCATATCTTCTGTATTTTGTTTATCGGCCTCCATGGGGGTAATTTTCCCCTTTTGCAGACCTAGTTCGTTTAACAAACAAAGTTGTGGGGGCAAAGATGAATTTTCCACTTCTTGATTAGCCTGAATCTTGAAAAAAGATCTCAGGGAGGGGATAATCTTAATATGTTGCGCTGGTTTTTTACTGGTGTACTTTACTTTTCCTTTCCCACTAACAATCTGTATAGGGTGGTGAACCCGATCTAACTGCTGAATTTCGCCTTCAGTCATTACCTCCAAACCTTTACTCTTATTCCTCAACGCATATCTGTTTTTTACATTCCCCAGTTCAGTTACCAAACAGCCTCCTTCCCTCGGTTGCACTAACCCGTCTCCTTTTGTTTTCCTTCCTGCAACTGGAGATTTAGTAGACTCTCAGGGGTTCCCTTTACTGCCGGGACTGGCACCTCCTGCAGGAACCATAAGGCGCCCCTTGGTCTTAATCTCCCTCGTGTTCTCCAGCGAAATCCCCAAAGGACACAGAGTCGAGGGCGGCACCCAACTGGTGTTCACAATGTGAGGTGCGCACCGGTAGCAGATCTGCGCTGAGACTCGCCGATCCTTGCAAAGCCTCGACACCACCTCAGACCACAATCCTATTCTGCCACACTCACCCCAGCCCAGTTGCCTCTGCAAGAGCCTTCTTCTTTCCAACATCCGCAACTGAGCCTGCCGCAGAAAGCCAACAGCCTCGGAAAAAGTACCTTAAAAAACACCGTGGATGCTCATCCCCACAACCGAAAGTAAGTTCTTTGATTTCCTCGCACCAGGATTTACCCTAGCCATCCTACAACACCATTTCGTTTTGTCTCAGTAGAATTTCAAAACTCTTCTTACATCTAGAGAATGCAGAGCTCTGCTGGAGTTGACAGATTAGTAAAGTACGTAGGTAAGGAGATTGTTTGGTTAATGTGAAAATCTGAAACCACCTTAGGAAGAAAACCTGGTTGAGTCCTCATTACCACTCTATTACTATGGAATTCTGTGTATGGTTCAATAGCACATAAAACTTTAATTTCACAACTATGCGCTCAGAGATAATAGCAACTACAAAAGCTGCCTTCCATGTAATGGTTTGCAGGGAGGCTTTGTGAATCGGTTCAAAGGTGTGGGGTCCCAATAATTTAAATGGTACAATGTTAATTTCCCGAGAGAGAAGGACACTTAACAGGAGGTAAAACATTTTTATACTCAAAGAAGGAGGTTTGTGAAGGAGATTTTCTATAGGCGGGTGTAGCTGCAAGATCGACTTTAATAGATAGAAATTGTAAGCAACAAATTGCTAGATGGAGAAGTTAAGGGATTAACACATTTTCTTGACAAGGGGATGGATCATAGTTCTTTTGAATGCACCAAATGCAAAATTTGTTCCAATTACAGGCACATGGTTTTCTAGTGGAAGGAGGTTTGGCTTCTCGAAAAATGTCCATGCAATCTTGTGGTGATTTTAGATGACCATATTGCAGGAATTCAGGAGCCAGGCCGCTAAGTTCAGTGATGGACAGTTGGGGTGCCTGATCTGGCCCCCAAACCTGTACTGGATATCTGGCCTGCTCGGCAGTCTCTTGTGTGGGTGCGCAGATAGGTGAAGGAGATCTGTGAACCACCATTAACAAGGCTATTCAAGTGTTATCATTATCATTCTGTCTTAGACTATTAAAACTAGAACAGAACTGTTGGTATGAGGAGGATTGCAGGAAATGCATAAAGAAATTTCGTTGACCAATCTATCAAAAGGGTATTCCCTTTCCACCCTGACTAGTAGAAACTGGAGGTGTAATCTTGGCATTTCTTGTTTATTGCCTCATTATACAAGTCTATTTGAGGATATCCTGAATGTCAGAAAATTGCCTCCACAACTTCATCGTTTAGAACCCAGTCATGATTTTCCTGGAAAGTTCAACTGAGGGATTCTGCTTCTATGTTTTGAACACCTGGGAGATGGACAGCTGTGACTATTAAGTTCCTTGCAGGCAGCCATTTCCATATGGCTTGTCACTCTAGGGACAGAGGTCTTGAAGGTGTCCCTCCCTGCTTATTTCGGTAGTACACTGTTGTTTTGTTGTCCGTCTGAACAAGCAGAGAAGTTGTTGTGATTGAAGCAGAAAGGATTTCAAAGCCAGCTGAACTGCTCTAAGCTCTAGTAGGCTGATGTGGTAAGTTTTCTCTTTGTCTGACCATACCTCTTGGGTCCTTAAATGGCTCATTTGAGCGTCTCATCCTTGCAGAGGAGTCTGTGACTAGAGTTTGTATAGGGAGACCCTGATGGAAGGAGGTCACTTTTATTAGATTCTTCAGTTTATCCCATCGTCAAAGCGACTGAATAGCAGATTGAGTAAGAGTCAGTTTATTTTCCCAGCTGTCTGAGAACTGGTACCACTGGTCCTCTAGACATTGCTGTAAAGGCCTTATATGAAGCCTGACATGAGGAACCAGAAAAATGCAAGAGGCCATTGACCCCAAATAGGGATGCTATTTGGTGTGTTGTTGGGTGAGAAGTTTGCAATAGATTGTGACATTTCAGATGGATTGAAGATAGTCTCTACTCCAAAGGATACACTTTTACAAACTGGGTATCTAGTATCGCTCCAAGGTGGTGTTGTCTCTGCAGCAGGTGAATTGTAGACTTCCTGAGGTTCACCTGAAGACCCAATTATGTCAAACAGCTGAGGCGTATTTGAAAAAGCTTCAATGTCTCCTCTGAGGATGTGCCTTTTATTAGCCAGTCATATAGGTAAGGGTAGATGAAGATATTTTGTCTCCTTAGTTGTACTGCAACAACAGATATTTAGCAAGTTTTTGAGGAGCGAACTTTAGCCTGAAAGGTAGGGCTTTGTATTGAAAATGTCTACAGCCTACTATGAATTAGAGAAACTTTCAATATTTTGTTATTGGAATGTTGAAGTAGGCATCTTGAAGATCTATTGCACACATCCAGTCTCCTTGATGTAGTTAAGGAAAGATCTGGTTTTGCAAGCATCCTGATTTTCTCTTTTCTTATGCCCTGGTTCAGTACTATGAGATTGAGAATGGGCCTGAACTCTTTGTTTGGTCCTTTTTCCCAAACCAAAAAGAACCAGGAATAAACTCCCAATCCTTTTTGATGAAACTGGACCTTCACCACTGCATTTTTCTGTAGTAAGTTATGGACCTCCTTTTGCAATAAGTCTTACTGACAGGCCGATATTTTGGCTGGTGGAGCAGATGGATGAGGGGACTTGAAACGAACAGATTATCCATGCTGAACAATATTCAGACCCATTTGTCTGCAGTTAGAAGAGGCCACTGTGGAAAGTGTCCAACATTGCTTGCCCCCACAGGACTGACTAATAGAGATGGGGAAGAAGAGAATCATTGCCTAGTAGGAGGCTTTTCTGCGTTCACAGGCTATTGTCCTCCTCTCCCTCTAGAGGTCTTAAATTGGAAATAAGATTGCCTCTATTGTTGCTTGTGATGAGACCAATGAGTGGTTTGAACCCTCTGAGGGTAGTATCGTCTGTCATAGAGCCTGTATCTCCTTCTTCTGCTCTAAGCCCAAAGCTTTCAGTGTGTCTAGCTCCGTTTTCATTCTCATCATTCCGTCATCTGCATGTGATATTAGGAATGTATTCCCTGAGAATGTTAAGTTCCGGATTCTTTCTTGGACTTCAGGTTTAAGTCCGGTTAGCCTAGGCCATGAGCTTCTTCTAGCGCAAATACCATGGAAGTAGCCATGAGCAGGCATATCTGATGTACACACCACAGCACCAACTATTTGGTTTGAGACCAGTATGTCCTAATTATGGATTTCTTAAAAGTCTTGTTTGTATTCTTTAGAAAGTGTGTCAGTAAACCTTTGGAGAGAGTCCCAAAGAGATCGATTATTTCTCCACAAAAGAGCAGTACAGCTGGCACCTATCATAGTGGAAGCAGATGTTCCACACATTTTCCTTTCTTCTTTTTACTTTCTCTATCCAGTGATACAGAAGAAGGAGGAGCTATTGTGTGTGACTTATTTGCAGAGGCTACAATTACTAAATATAAACGTGTATCTGATCTAAGGAACAGAGGGCCCTGGTCAGGTGGTTTGTATTTCAAGTGCCTAGACAGAACAGATCTTTTTGCTGCATGAGTAAGAAATAACTACACAGCAGGCTCAAGAAGACCAGGATCTAGAGGAAGGAGAGGTCTTGATAATATCCTCTAATGTAAAGTTTAAAAAATGACCAAGGTTGATGTAGTAGGAGTGGGCATTGCAATGCTGAACTTTGCGGCTCCTGTTATTTACAAATCATTAAATATGGTAAGGTCATAAACTGTTGACATCTTTGCTGGAGGGTTGTTCGAGTCTGAGAGTAAACTACTGGAGGATCTTGAAGTAGTTGTCCAAGAGTATGTGTTCTATGTCGAGATCGTGACTTCCTGCTAGGCTTTGTGCTGGATCTTCTTGATCTAGAGTGAGAAGTAGATCTTACGTGTGATCTACTTTTTTATTTGGATCTTCAACAATGTCTTGTCTGTTTTTCAGCCCTATGAGGTGAATCAGACTACCGTGGACTTATATGTTAATGTTGCCTTGTGGGAAGAGAGAAGGAGACTGTGTCAGGGAAATCCTAGGAGAAAGCCTACGGGATATTACGGAATCTGGTGAGAAACTATATCGTGTTGCCCCCACTGATGATGGTGTACCAGACAATACTACTTCACGAGTATTGCGTAAAGGTAAATATGTCCGGGAATACTCTGAGCCTGGAGTGCCAGGTACTTGCTTTATACCAAGGTCTGTTAGCCACCTTGGAAAAAGATGAATAGATGGTGATGAAGACCTAGTTGTGGACGTCGAAAGAGGTTTGGATGGAGTTTACTGTAGATGACTTCTCACTGATGGATGTTTCAACTGCGAATGCCAGGATTCTTTCGCCATCAAGTCGTGTCTTGGCGTCATACATGATGACGGTGAACATGTAGGTAGATTGCCGGTTTTCGACGCCAAGCTCTTCGACGTCGATCAGGAGTGAGGACTCTTCCTCTGGTGTCTCCTCTTTTTTAATCTACCCATGGAGGAGTCCCCGGAGCTGGAAGAAGGCACTCTGGTAGAAGACCGACATTCTTCATGGCATTGGAAGATCCAGCAGTGTCTTCATGCTCTTCACTTCTATAGTCCATGCAGCTTAATCTTCTGTCTGTACTACAAAGGTCTCCTTGAAAAGGGCTGGAAGTGGCTGCAGGATGGTTATTTTTTGCAAGACAAAAAAAGCAGACCATGTGGGGGCCTGCCTGTGCCTTTTTTCCACAAGAACACTTCACAGAAAGTGAAGGGATTTTTGACGGGAAAATGAAATATTTTACAGTCACAAAAAAGGTTTTAAAGTACTATAAATGTCAAAAGATGTTGAGTGTAATTCTAAAAATATATTGTACCCAGTAGTGGTTCAATTAATAAGTTTCATATATTTGAGGTCAGCAGCAGTTCAAAGGAAGCGCAATAGTGGAATGTCCGTATCATCAGCAGGTAAATATATACAAAGTGAGCAATATTAGAGTTTTGCAGATGATTATTTGATTTGGCTTTAAAGATTTGCAATGAAAGAGCATATAGGTTGGCAGGGCATTCCAGGTCCTAGGTGAAATTCCAGACAAGGTGTACTTGATGGTGGATACATATTTGAGACAAGGAGTCTTGAGAAGCAGTGTTTTTAGGTTTCTGTTTTTACCATACAGTTCCAGGTTTTATGTACAGTTAGGGGGAGCAGGTGGAATTAGGTATACAGTAGTGTTTCTTAACCTTTTGACTTCTGTGGACCCCCCTTAATCATTACTGGAACCCAGGGTCCCCCACTGAATCATTATTGGAATCTGCGGAACCCAATGAATCATTATTAGAAGCCGGGGCCCCCAGCGTAAGCATTTGCGGGGATTTGAACAGCAACACAATACATTAAAAATACAGAAACAAGCTTTTATCAAGTAAATACACAAATGATGAAATATTTTATTTAATTCACAAACAAATATAATTTTGTTTTACATTTTAATGGAAAAGTTGGATCTTTTCTAAATCCAATTGAGGGCACTCATCATTCATACTATATTGTGTTTGATGCACTTGCACTACTTCCACAAATCAATCTGAGAAGACCAACTTAATTTTTAGCCTGAAAATGTAAAATTCCTTCACATTTACAGAACGTTTTAAAGTTATTAATTTTACATTTAGCTTCTTAATTTATATACACTTTATTAACGGTTAATATTATGTAATTGTCTAAGCAGTCGCAGATCCCTCGAGTAGACTTTGCGGACCCCCAAACATCCCCAAACCACAGGTTAAGAACCACTGGTGTACAGCATTATATGCAAGGAACGATTCAAATGTTAATCACTTCAGGGAGTTTACAATGCAAGTAATTCGGTAAAATGTTCTTGTGTGGTTTATCAGACTAAAGGATAGCTTTGAGAATGTTAAGTGGTACATACATGGTCCGGTTATTAGAATGGTACAATAGTCTATGCAAGGTACCACCAGTGTCTGAAAGGCAGGCTTGAAGTCAAGCTCTGGGATGACTGGTCTGATGTTACGGAGCAGCGGAAGTTGAAATTTGGCATGCTTTGCAATTTCTTGGAGATGGAGTTCACGACTAATGGTGCAATCCATCATGAATCCTAGAAATTTGGGCATTTTTACAATATTAATAAAAAGAGTTTTAAGAGATGTAATACAGCAATTGAGCTAGGAGGATTTTCATTTTTCAAATGGTAAAGAAGTTTCATCCGGGACATCCAAGACCATATATCGGATAGGCATTGGGCTAGAGAGGCAATGTTGTTGGTAGTATCAAACTTGTGGTACAGCTCCACATTGTCCATTCATTCGTGGAAGCCTGTGTATTTGTGGAAGTAGATACTTGCATTAGAGAAAATATTGGCCAGAGGTTCAACATACAGGTTAATTAACAGAGGGGCTAGGATATATCCTTGTAGTATTCAGAATGGAACATCTGTGGGAGCAGATAGACAGGTAAGCTTTGAACTAGTTTGGTTTTGTGTATTGTAGGAAGGTAGGATCCTTCTGCACTATGTTTTAACTAGTCTGACTGGGATCCTGCTAATCAGGACCCATCCTATCTGCTGTCTCCCTACATTGTTGTGTTCAGTACTTAGGTACATCCCAGATTGGATACTGGGGTACCCTCGTCAGCCCCCAGTATATGGTACCATGGGCTGCAGCATGTATTATGCCACCCATGAGAGGCCATTCAAAATGGAACTACAGGCCTTCCATTGCAGCCCGTGTAAGTTGGTGCATGCACCACTTACTAAAGATATATATGTTTACTATACCTAAGGGTCACTGCACTTAAAACCAATAAATCACCCCTATAGCAGGCCTTTACAATTCTGATGGCAGGGTGCTTGGTTCTAAGTGAGAGGGTGCCCCTGCAGCCTACAGAGTCCATTCTCCCGGTTGTAAGTGAAGCAGCCATATTCTATATAGAGGGGCACCGCGTAATCGCGTGATGACCATCTCGAAAATGGCTGCAATGAATCCTATCATGTTTGGTATCAAACATGTTGGAATCATACCCCCGCACCCCCCCACGGTAAACGGTGTGGGAGGTATGATTCCAAGCACTGGAAGAGGCCTCCGTTAGGCTCTCAGTGTTCCCGGTACCAGCCTTCTTGACACAGACAGCACAAAATGGTTGCTGCCGACCAGAGACACATTTCTGCTCTCCTGCTGCGGAGCCAAGCTCGAGCAGGGGAAGGTAGAACAATAGGCATCCTGTCACAGGGAGGTGTGACCACCTCCCAGACAGTATTTAGTGTATTAGCGTTGGGTGGGTGCGCTTACCAGAGCCTGAAAGTCTGCATGTGGGCGCATTTGGTGTCCCTCTGCATAGTCCAGTTCAAACCAGTCCTGGGAGTCGTTGGCTCCCGCTCTGGTGCGAAACTGGACAAACGACATGTGAGTAACCTCCCCCCACTCCAGACACTCCCCTGGGAGGGTCCCCTGAATATTCCCAACTCTTTCCCTAGGGTACTTAAGGGCTTACCTGGGTGTAGGTCCCTAGATTCGTTGTGGAATAAGATTCAGAACTGAAAGCACTGCACTTCTACCGTCTGGGCACTCTGGACTTCCCTGGACTTCGTTTGCGCCGGACTTCGTCTCCCTTCCAGTCTGCTGCATCGTCTGTGCCTGTGCATTATACAGGAACCTTCCAAGGCCTGTGAAGCATCAAGGACAACCGAAGTAATCTCCCTTGGAGTGAAGGAGTCACTCCCCTGCATTCGCAGGCACCGCAACGAAGAAGACAGTTCTGCAGATCCCGAGCTCCTTTGGACTCCGTGGGCTCTGCAACACAGGTGGTGGTTTTCCTCAGCTCCCGGGGCCTGCTCTACCCTCTTACTAAGTTTGAGGCCAGTAGTCCTTGTGGGGGTTGCAATAACCGAACCCCTGGGTACCGCGTCCACTTTGCAGTTGCAAAGGCTTGTTGACATCTTTGCAAGAAGATCCTCGGGCTCCAAGTAGCCCCAACCTCGAGCACCTCCAGTGACCAGAATCTTCGGCCACACCGCATCGTGTGGATCGTGGCCTGCATCTTTTGGTGAGCTGCTTGAGGTCCTCTCGTGACTCCTGTGCCTTTAGCCTGTGGGTCCATTTGAGGGTCACCTTTGTTTTCCTTGGGCTCTCCTGATTGCTCGGGGCCTGCCCGGACTCCCCTGCTTGTGGTGAGTCTCCTGGACCTTGCTGGTCCCAACCGTGCACCTTCTTGACGTCCTGCGTGGGTTGCATTTGCCAAGGCTTGTTGGTGCACCCACCGGACACTGACCCCTCAGTACTCAACATCCTTCGTGGGACAGCTCGTATCCGGGTCCTGGTCGTCCTCAGCATTGCCTGATCCTCGCAGCTGCAGAGTCAAGGTCATCGTCCTCTTTCCTGAAGCACCCGACATCAGAGGGCATCCGTCTTCCAAGTCTCCTGGTCACTCCCGAGTAATACAGAATCTGTTCCCTCTGCTTTCAGGTACTCTTCTACAAGAATCCACGTTTGGATTTCTCCAGACACTTTCTACTCTTCCAGCAGCTGCACTTTCCTGAAGTCCTCAATTGGGTTCGACTGCGGTTTCCGACGCCACTTCACACCTATGCACCCGGCTTCCCTGGGATAGGTAACTTGGGTACCACGGTATCCACGGGTGGAGTGGCTCTCCAACCTTCTGTCTTCCACGGGGTTTCTTCAGGGTCCATTGGGAAGGGGCGCTAATCTTTAAAAATCCAACCGCGACTTGCAAATAGACTTGTACGGAGCACGCTGTTGTGTTCTCACACTGCACACGCTCTCCGCGGGGTCCCTATCTACTTACCTTGGGTGGTTCTGTGGGTCCCCAGCAATTCTACGTCCTCTCGACATCGTCCTGACTCGAGTCGTGGTTCCTATACCACTTTCTTAGTATATGGTTTGGTCCCCCCCTGGGGCCCACTGTGTATTAGTGCTATTTACTGTAATTTCTTTGCTAAAGTATTGTGTGCTTTGTGTCTATCTCCGTGTGGGAGATACTGTAACGTACTAGGTAGTGTTATATAATAAATACATCTTTTTATAAATATTATGTGTGGTTCTCTTTTCATTTAATCTATACTATAAGATTGTAGTCTGGTAAAACAAGCTGCTTTACACTCCTTCAAGACTAAGCCTGAATGCTGCTCTCCACAGCTACCACTTGGAAAGCTTTTTAAGGTTGTGTGAGACCCCTTAAATCACCATAAGGTTTGTCTGGACTGGTGTAAGGTGCCCACTTACATTAGTGGACATCATATACCAGGCTAGCTTCTCAGAGGTATCCAATGCCTATCCTGCTGTAGGTAGGTCAAGGAGGACTGACATAGAGCCTTTCCCTTCATCAGATACTCCTTAAGGGGCCATCTCTTGAACAGGGAGGTTTCTGTCCTGCCATATATTTGTTCAATTGCCTGGCAACATATTTCTGTAAAACTTTAATGAGAAAGGATAGATGTGTAATGGGTCTCTAGTTTGTAAGACTGTCAGTCAGGGTCAGCACTAATAGAGAGTGAACATGGTTTAAGTTTAGAGCACCTGGAAATGCGTTTTATAGTAGACGGAAATTTATAATTTGGTGAAGGAAGTGGCAGTGGGTCAGCAGATTAGGATGAAGGTTTAGTGCTTGTGATAGCTTTTTTCAAGTTGATTGCAGAAATAGGACTAAAAGGGTAGCAAGACACTGAGGGTGCTTTACTAGTTAGAGGAATTTGCTCAAGCTCTGCTTTGAGTGTGAGGCAAGCAATATCATAGCTGACCTGAATTGTTTGGGAAAAGTGCTTGATATGGGCATTGCAGTAGGACTTTTGGGTGAGGGGGTTGTAGCTTTATGTGCCTGACTTTGTATGATTTAAAAAGCTCTCTGTGCTTGCTTTAAACATTAAAAGTGTTTCTTTACTTATGTAGGGATGCAAACTTGAGGAAAGAGAGGTTTCCTTCATCCCTCCTATGGGCACACTGGATCTTTCTCCAATTGTTAATCTCATTGGTGAACCAGGGAGATGTCTTTTTCAGATATTTCATTTAAGCAAGATTATCAAATATGGTTGATGTCTTATCATTCCATTTCAAAATGAGTTCAGCTGGGTTTATAGGAGTTTTACAGTGTGCACAGACAGACTATGGAGTCTAATTTATTATGACGGATGTCAGTGAAATTGCTCTCCCACCCTTGCAGCTCCACCATTAAGTGAGGCCTGCCCCTGCACTCTCAAGTGTTGGTGATCGAGGCCCTCCTCCACCCGCAGGTTTCCCTGCGCCTCATCCCTGGTGGTCCAGTGGACCTCTGTCTCCTTCCTCTAACTCTGCTCTTTCACTCGTTTTTCTACCTTTTATCTTTCACCTTTCTGCACTTTTCTGCATCTCTGCTCTTTTGTGCCTTATTTCTGCTCATTTTCCCTTCCTCTCGCTCTGCCCTTTCACTTGTTTTCACTCGTTTTTCTACCCTCTTATCTTTCACCTTTCTGCACTTTTCTGCATCTCTGCTCTTTTGTGCCTTATTTCTGCTCATTTTCCCTTCCTCTCGCTCTGCCCTTTCACTAGTTTTCACTCGTTTTTCTACCCTCTTTTATCTTTCACCTTTCTGCATCTCTGCTCTTTTGTGCCTTATTTCTGCCTATTTTCCCTTTTTTCTTTATCCCTTATTTCCTCCCTTTACCTTTCCCCGCCGCTGCTGCCCCCGCGGCCCCTCCCCCCCCAGCGCGACCGGCCCAATCCAGCTCCCCTCCCCGCCTCCCAGCTGTCCAGCCCTCCCCGACCCCTACTTAATGGCGGCCACTGGCGCGCCGAAGGCGCGTCAAAGGCAAGCCCGTCTGCGCCCGTCCGCGACCCAACCGCGACCAGCGCCAGGAACCCTGGACCTCCGCCCCGCCAACGCTACGACCCAGCAGCACTCCACGCACTCAACCCAGGCCGCAACATCAACTGCAAGCTAGCATCACCAGCCGACTCCCACGGACCCTTCAGCTGTCACCGCTGCCGGCACACCTGCAGCACCGCCAAGAACACGGATCCAGCACAACCCGCCCACAAGAACACAACCGAACCGAAGACCCTGCAATGCATCCTCCTCAACGTACGATCCCTCCACAAACACGCCACAGAAATCTGGGACCTCCTCGACAGCACCACCCCGGACGTAGCGTTCTTCACAGAAACCTGGACCAACACCACCTCGGGACCGGACATCGCCATCGCCATCCCCCAAGGATACAAGATCTCCAGGAAGGACCGCCCCACCCGCCCAGGAGGAGGAATCGCCGTCGTCCACAAATCCTGCCTCCGCATGAGCACACTCCCTGACGAGCCCACAGAACTGATGGAACACCTTCACTTCAAGATACTGGCCAGCCCCACCGCCACCCTCCGAGGAACCCTCATCTACCGACCCCCTGGACCCCGCGGACCCTTCGCCAACTCCATCACGGACATTATCTCCCCGCAGGCCATCGCATCCACCAACTACACCCTGCTGGGAGACCTCAACTTCCACCTCGACAACCAACTGGACCCAAACACCACATCCCTCCTGGACAACCTCCACAACATTGGACTGCGCCAGATCATGACCGAGCCCACACACTCAGCAGGACACACCCTCGACCCCCTCTTCACTACAGGAAACTCCATCACCTTCAGCCACACCACCGAACTCCCATGGACCGACCATCGTTGCGTCCACTTCACCTTCAGAACACCCACCATCCACAGACACCAGCACCTGCTTCCACGAAGAAACTGGACCAAAATCACCGACGACCAGCTCACCTCCTCACTCAACAACTCCACCCCAACCATCGCGGAAAACTACGACCCCAACACCACAGCCCGAACCCTGCATAGATGGATCTCGGACAGCACCAACACCATAGCCCCCTCAAGAAAAACAACAATACCCGCGCCAAGAAAGCCAGATGGTTTACCACCGAACTTCGAGAGTCCAGAAGCACATGCCGCCGCCTCGAAAAGGCCTGGAGGAACACCAAATCCACAGAAGCCCACGACAACTTCAGAGCCGCCACCAACGCCCACCATCAACTCATCAGAGAAACGAGGAAAAAGCGATTGAAGACAGAATCTCCACCCACGCGCACAACAGCAAGGAACTCTTCAGCATCATCAAGGAGTTCGCCCAACCCACTAGCGAGTCTACCGACATCCCTCCCTCACAAGACCTCTGCGACAAACTCAGCACCTTTTTCCACCACAAAATCAAGAGCATCTACGACAACTTTGACGAAGACAACCAACACACTGAACCCTCACCAACCACCCCCGACACCCGGAAACCAGCGATTGACAACTGGACAGCCCTCACCACCGAAGACACACTGAAGACAATGAAGTCAATCCACTCAGGGGCCCCCACGGACCCCTGCCCCCACCACATCTTCAACAGAGCCGCCGACACCATCGCACCCATGCTCCGCCACACCATCAACCGCTCCCTGGCGACCGCCTCATTCCCCGACGACTGGAAACACGCCGAGGTCAACCCCCTCCTAAAGAAACCCTCAGCGGACCCCACCGACCTCAAAAACTACAGACCCATCTCCCTGCTCCCAGCGAAAGTCATTGAGAAAGCCATCAACAGCCAACTCGCCACATTCATTGAAGAACACAACATCCTCGACTCCTCCCAATCCGGCTTCAGAAAAAACCACAGTACGGAAACCGCCCTCCTCGCCGCAACAGACGACATCCGCCCCCTACTGGACAAAGGAGAAACAGTAGCCCTCATCCTCCTCGACCTATCAGCGGCGTTCGACACAGTCTCCCACCGCACCCTAATACGCAGACTCTACGACGCAGGAATCCAGGACAAGGCCCTCGACTGGATCCGTTCCTTCCTCTCCGGCAGGACGCAGCGGGTCAGACTCCCCCTTTCCTCTCGGACCCCACACCTACCACCTGCGGAGTCCCCCAGGGCTCCTCCCTCAGCCCGACGCTCTTCAACGTCTACATGGCTCCACTCGCCCCCATCGTCAGAACCTACGGACTCAACATCGTGTCATACGCAGACGACACCCAGCTCATCCTCTCCCTATCCAACGAGCCCAACACCGCCAGACGCAACTTTCGAGAAGGCATGGAAGCCGTCGCCAAATGGATGAAAAACAGCTGCCTACAACTAAACACCAACAAAACAGAAGTACTCATCATGGGCCCAAACCCCGATGCCTGGAGCGACACCTGGTGGCCCCCCGCCCTCGGAAACCCGCCAACCCCCACGGACCACGCACGCAACCTGGGAATCATCCTGGACTCCGAGCTCAAAATGGACCACCAGATCAACTCTGTCTCGTCTTCCTGCTTCCACACCCTCCGCCTCCTTTGTAAGACCTTCAAATGGATCCCCTCGAACACCGAAAGACCGTCACTCACGCCCTGGTCACCAGCAGACTCGACTACGGCAACGCACTCTACGCCGGAATAAACAAAAACCTCACCCGCAAGCTACAGAACATCCAGAACGCCGCCGCAAGACTGGTCCTCAACCTGCCAAAACACTGCCACATCTCCCAGCACCTGCGCACACTCCACTGTCTCCCTGTCGAGGCGAGAATCACCTTCAAGATGCTCACCCACGCACACAAGGCCCTCCACAGCACCGGACCAGCATACCTGAACAGCCGACTCAAATTCCACGCACCCCAAAGGACCCTACGATCAGCCCAGCTCTCCTACGCCGTGGTCCCCCGCACCAGAAAGACCAGATCGGGAGGCCGCTCCTTCTCCTTCCTCGCGGCCAAAGCATGGAACGCCCTTCCGCTCCACCTCAGACAGACAACATCGCTCCCCATCTTCGCAAAAAACCTCAAAACCTGGCTCTTCGATAGACCCCCTCCTTGATGGATGGAACCTGCACCCCCGCCCCCCCCTAGCGCCTTGAGACCCTTACGGGTGAGTAGTCGCGCTTTAACAAACCCCTTATTGATTGATTGACGGATACCCTTTACATCTCTGACTGTTCTTAGTGCCTTCTTATTCTTTGCTCTTATGGGAAGTGATACGAATATCAAATAAGATGCATACTGAAGTAGCCAAGTTTGGAAATCACTACCATGATGAGACACTGTTCGCCTTTATAGGCATGATGGGTTTCATCTTAGACTATACCTACTCTATCAACTTGGGGTTTTTCCAAATACAAGTTAGCTATAAAACAGGACTTACAGAATCAAGCAACCATTTCTATTACCAATCTTCCTTGTTTTACTCATGTTAACCACCTTTAAATCTCTTCACTGGATCTCCATGTCTGAACACTTAAAATCTATATACATCGTTCAAAAGACTATAGTTGATCATCTCCTTTATCAAAAATAAACCAGTACAACCGAAGTTGCAATCTTCATTTAAAGGCTGCAAGTCTTCTAACTATAAAGAGTATGAGCGAGTGACTGACAATTTTCAGTCCTACCCACTTTATTTGGACCTCACTTTCTTAGTCCATAAGCACTATTCTTTCATTAACGGCCTTCTGCTACATACTCAAATCCAATTTTTGGGTAAAACAAAGATATGAAATATTGTGTGGTCTCCTACTAGTGACATGAAACTGCTCTGGTGAATGTGTACTTTAGAAGTGAACTACAGCATGCATTTATGCTTTTAAGATTTAATATTTCAAATGAAGGCTACAATCCAAGTTACAGAAATGCATTCTAATGAAATCGAGAGCCTTCGACATTTTGTATGTCTAATCAATTTCTGAAAACAAATCTAGGATTTAGATTTCTGATTTTAGATACTCTCCTTCTGTTCTGCTTCCGTTCTTCCCTACAACAATATTTATATATCTGGCTATTTTAGGAGAGATTTGTGATGACAAGTCAACTAAACAGGATAAATAAAATTTCAATGGTTGAAATGGATGTTCTAGGACAGATTTAACGCATTTCAAATACAAGAAAAGCATTGATTGTTCTCCCAATTTCAAGGCTTCATTAAAGTCATCTACCTCAGCCTACAACAAAATATGCTGTATTCTATATAAAATTCCACAATATAGATGCTATTCAAAATAAATTTTGAAGCTCAATCTCCTTCTCCTCGAGTTTCATGTTAGCTTCCAGGCCAAGAATGGTTTACTTTAAACCCACATATCTGGTCCATAAATTCATTTGGAGCTGCTCCTGCCTAAATTTGTGACAAAGCTTGCCCTATGGAGCTTGTACATGGATATTACCAGCCTTCTCCAGAGTCTAGATTTCCATAGCGTGCTTAACAACCAGGGATAGGAATGTCTATTTTCAGGACCCTCAAAATGTTTAATCCTCCTTCTTTTAAAATTCATGTTTTTTTACACGTTAATGGAGCATACATTTGTAACCCAGAGAGTCTATGTACTGCTTTGAAGAAGCCTTTTTCTGCATTTAGGTCATGCTTTGTTACCACTATGCGCCAGACTAGAATTGCAGTGGGTGCTGTTTTCTTCTTATAAATTAACTTTTTATGTAGGAAAAATGATAAATGTTGGCGTGGGCACAGTTCAGCAGGTAGGCATGTAGTATCTAAATATATGTGGCTACCCTCAGTGTGAAGTATTTGAGGGAGCAGGACTTTAAATACCTAATCATTTGGCTTCAGAAGTCACTGTGTGAGCCACATCAAATGTATAGAAGAAAACAGGCAAGTAAGTTAAGTTTGTTGAGTAAGCACTTCCAACACACTATTCACAGTGGAGCAAGTAAAACTAAACTAGTCTCTGGCCTTCAGTTCTCTGCAGACATGGCTGCATGCCAGTTCACTGGTCCAGTCCTTCACAGAGACGGTGAAGGATAAGAAAAAGGGGAACATCAGGTGTGTAATTGGGGTTTGCAGTTCTGTGCGAACTTCAATGCCAGAGGTACCAATCATAGTCAATCAACTGAGGAGGAAAGCACCTGTTGCTTGTTTCTACCTGCAGGCTACAAGGTCCAATAAAGAGGTAAATGAATGTGTCATGCATGCTAGACAGATTTGTGAAACACACATGCTAATGGTTCTAATTCCAGTAAGTCAAGTCATTGGAACAAGATGTTGCCTACTAGAGGCATCTGTAATTAACCCACCAGTCACCGGTTCCAATTCTTGAATCTATTCCTTAACTATCCTTATGAGGTCTATAAAATGAGTAAAACTGTAATAATTAAACTAGTGTTTTATCATGCTCAGAATACACAGGGAACAGTAAAAATGGGCCCATGTGATCATGAAAGATATATTTGCAGGAGTTTAGATTAAAATGAATACAGACATGTTCTTTGGATCGAAGAACACATTTTTCCATATGAATATATCTTTGTGGAGTATGCAAATGGAATTGTTGCAGAGTTTTAATAGTGGTTCCTTAAGCATTTGAAGACAGTCAAACTTTGAATTTCTAATGGGATGCACTTTAATAGAGAAATGTTGTCACAACATTATTAGTTTTGTCTCAAGTTTGAAAGCCAAATGATGACCATACCTTCCAAATAAGGATCTACTGACCTACAACTGATAATTATTATTTTTTCATAATGTGCTTGCAATCTCTTACATCACTCCATGTCATCAGGGGTAAATGTGACCAGTCCTGGGCTTCTATAAACAACCTGCTAAATTTTAGGAGTTGTAGTGTTAGTACACTTCTGTTGGGTCAACCTTCCAATGGTTTGTGCAATTAAGTTCTAACACTGGAAACAAGATGTAAGTGTAATACTGTGACACAACCAGTCTTATTGCATCAAGACTAAACAGGAATGGACTCCCATAATGGGCCACTGCCAGCCTAGGTATATCATGGCCAAGGTAGGAGTGCACTTGGAAATGTCAGTCTGTTCACATATCTGGTCACAAAAGAGGTAAATGAGATAATGTGTCCCTGTCCCATTTGCATTTCATATAGATTTGTAAAAGTGGTTCTGCGGGGCCTGAACCAGTTTCATGAAAATAATTTGAAGCCAACGTTACTTTATATGACAGCCCAGTTAAGGAAGTAAGGATAGGATAAAATAAAATAAAATTAAGAAATGCAACAGTATAGCAGTTTCATACAGCCATGCTGAGATATGTTTTTTTTACCTTACGCTCCTCACTTTGTGCGATGCGAATGCCCACTTCAGCCTGCGAGAGGCGCAAAACTTCCTGATCAAGTGCTCGCGCTCGCTCTCGCTCGGGTTCCCTAACTTTGTCCAGACGCTCTTTACACTTGTCCAGCTCCCGCAGAAGGCGATCCTTTTCCGACATCCACAATTTCTCGTTGGCTCGGCAATCAAACTTCAGCTGCAGGAAATCCTTAGTACTTTCGTACAACAGGTTCTGTGTTTTGTTGAGCCTAAAGAAAATTGCCAGAGTGTTAACATATTTTGGGGGCCTAATTATGTGGTTCTGTACTTCAGCCCACTGGTTTACTTCTTTCTGATGTGCATTTTGAGTGAAGCAGCATTTTTATTTAATAAATCTGCCTGTGTTAAGATTTTCACCCTTGCTCCTCTTCGCACTTGATATTGCTTCAGCAAGAATACTTTTTAAATTTGTGAATATAAAATTTCAGCCTCTTCATCTTTTGCGGCAACTGTCAAAAATCAACATATCAAACAAACAAGTTATTTACCTTCGGTAACGCTCTTTCTGGTGGATACTCTAACAGCAGATTCCTCACCTTGAGAATATCCTAGGCACCAGACTGGATCTTGAATTTTTTTTTAAGCAGTGCTACCGTACATCAGGAGGTGGAATTTAGGAGTGGGCAATAAATTCCGCTCCGCTGATGGAGTTTTGGAAACTACGCGTTACGCATGTAAAACGGAGTTCGGGCCAAATCCCGCCAACCGGCACGTGGAGTAGTATTTGGTCATGTGCGGCTCGCCAACTACAAGTTTGCAAGCGAGATTTGGCATCCCCATGCGTGTTTTTTGGTCGCTAGGAGGGCACCCGGCAAGACTTCTCCAACGCAGGCGGTTGCAACCGTTCGAGCGGTCAGAAAGCTGCCGCTCGAGCAGAAAATTTACTCAAGCATCAGCAACATCAACTCAAGAAGCAGCGCCCTCTGGCGTGCCGCATAGTGCCTCTTGCACTGATTTTTCCATGCAGAACGAGCTCTCAGCGCTAAAAATCAGCTAGAGCATAGCAAAGTGCCTAATGCCACCAGTTCGCGGAACTCAGCGGAATCTCGCTGAGTTTTCATGCAACTCCACGAGTTCTGCCCACCCCTAGTGGAATTGTGAGGATCTGTCGTGGCTCTGTACCACTGAAAAAGTAAAAGAATTCAAACACATATAAGCGCCACCCCTGCACCCACAGACCCTCCATGTTTAACAATGTGCTGCATTCTAACTTGGGATCATTTTATATGTAAAAGAGAACCCATCATAGAACATGGAGGTTGTGGGCAGTGAGAGATCTGCGGTTAAACACAGTATCCACCAGAAAGAGTGTTACCAAAGATAAATAACTTGTTCTTCGGATAGATACTTCTAGCTAAAGATTCCTCACTTTTAGAACAGACACCAAAGCAGTACCTCCAAAGGTGGCTGGTCTGGGGAGTGGACACAGACTAAAACATCCTGAAGAATTGAGGGAGCAAAATGCCCTTCCAGCAGGACCCGACTGTCGAAGTAGTAGTAGTGCTTTGTAGATGTAAGCACCAACTCTCATGTTGCAGCCTGTCAGATGTCCAATTTAAGCACACATCAGCCAATGCTGTTGTGGCAACCTTGGCCCTGGAGGAGTGGGATTGCAGGGCTTCAGGGGTTGTGTCTCGGCCAGTGCTTAGCAGATTTTTAATACAGAGGACTATCCACCTCGTTAAGGTCCTCTTTAGCACTACCTTTCTTTGTCCCAGAAAAACCCAGAAAGAGCTGATCATCCATGTGATGGCCTTTTGCACAGTAGATGTAAAAGTTCAGACCACTGTAAGGGTTGAGTCCATGGGGCGCTTGATCTTTTGAGGGTAAGGTGGAGCAAAAGACGTTGGCAGAGTAACTGACAGGCCAACATGGAAGGGAGTACCAACCTTTGTTATAAAGGCCACCCTGGTTCTCTCTCATAACAATCTGTTTGGATTCCAGTTGGAAGGCATCTCCAGAAACATGCCTTGGAGGAAACTCCAGCATGCAAAATTGTTAACACTATGCATTATCAGGGGTGGTGACTAGATCCAGCTAGAGCAAACCTGACTGGTCAAAGACGACCTGTGCCATTTCCAGACTCCTGGCAACGGATCCAGCACACCAACTCTGCCCTTTTTGTTTCAGTACCACACAGCAAATTTGTTGTCTGTAAAAACCTGCACCAGCCTCTCTTTGATGGATGGCAGGAAGGCTTACAGGGCTGGGGGGGATTGACCAAAGCTCACGTAGATTAATATGAAGCAGGCTCTTTGCCAAAGACTAGATGCCTTGGATCTCCACCAGGTGACATCTCCTCCCAGGAATGACGTGTCTGTCGCAACCGTGAAGTCTGGGTGGAACATAGGTCAAGTTGGTGTCCATCTTTCACAAAACAAGATGCTGAGCTGTCTCTTTTGAAATCTGGATAAATTCAGAGAGGCAGCCCTGACACCAGACCTATTTGAGGTTACACTGCAGGACCCAGATACGTCATCTGGCGGGACAAGGAGGATACATAAGGCCAGCATTCCAAGAAACCTCAGAGCCGTCTTCATCAACACCCAGGATTGAGCTGGAAACATTGGGATCAAATCCTAAATGTCCTGGACTCACTGCAGCGGTGAAAAGGTCACGAACAGTACTGTGTTTAGAACAGCCACAATGAAGGGAATCCTCTACATGGGGCCCAGGTGAGACTTCGGCTCATTGATGGAAAACCCCAAGGATGTTGGCCATCTTCTGGAGGTGGTCTATGACTGACTGCAACGAGTCTGTCTTCAGCAGCCATTTGTCAAGGTGCAGAAATACATATATCCACGACCACCATTATCACTTTTGTGGACACCCAAGGGGCAGAAGTAAGAGCAAAGTAAACTGAAAGTGTTCCTGGCCCAATATGGAGTGCTCATGCAAAATTCACTGTTAAATAGGAGGATTGCTGGGTAGGGGAAGAAATATAAGCAGGGCGTAGCCGTTTTGTAAAATTTGTAAGGACCACCTGTCTGACATGATGGACCTCCATCCAGGGAGGAAATTCCGTATTTTGCCTCCTACCAGCCAGGCCAAACTAAAGCAGAGTGCTAGCGACTACAGCAGAGGAGGATGAATTGGCAGGTTTCTGCCCCTGCTGGTGCAAACTGTTTCGGTTGTTGCCAGGCACGGTGCTTCAAAAGGTCTAGGTCGGTTGCTGAAACTGTTTGAGAAAGCTGGTGTTCTCTGTAAGACAGCATTTTGATGTAGCTCCTAGATGTCCTGTATAGGGGTAGAAACTGCTTGACTGGCAAGAACCGCTCCAATGACCTAGCTGTGGCACAACTGTCTTTAAATTGTTACAGCACCGAATTTTCGCGGAATACCCGGAAGCCATCAAGGGGTATGCCCATTAAGGTCGCATGCACATTCACTGAAAACATGGTTGGTTTCATCCAGGCGTGCTGTCTGAGACGACACTGGTGCCAATAGCTCTGCCTATGTGATTAGTAGTGTCCAGACCAGCTTGAACCACATTCTTTGTAGCATGCTATCATGTAATGTTTGCGCTAAATAGGCTCAGGGATCATTAGGGACAGCAGGCAAGATCTTGATGCCCATATCCTACAATGCATGGGTGAACCATGCCAAGAGACGGGCTGTGTTAATGGATCTGAGGGCTAAACTAGCGAGGAAAATATTATTTTTCCAAACCGTATTAATTTTTTATTCCCTGTCCAGAGGATTGTTGGGAAGGAAGTCACCTTACTTGCCGATGCCGGAACAATGAGGCTTTCCGGTAGAAATGTTTGGTTAGGAAGTCCGGGTCATGGGCATAACTTGGACAAAGCGGCTATAAAGGCATCTGTAAGGGCTTCTCGCTGAAAGGCAGTAATGACTCAGATGAAGACTAGGTAGAAAAACTCAGCGGGATCAGATCTTGAGCAAAAGACTGCAGATTTGGAGTCAGTGCCGGCACAGAAGGAAATGACAAGAACCCTTGTGCCAGTATTGATACCAGGACCAGAGTCTGTGAGGGCCTAGTAGCCATCCCGAAGGTGCAGAACCATCAGCAGATATCTTACTGGTGACCCCTTCAGCTCAATGCGATCCCAAGTCGCATTAAAGGGAGCTAGTATAGCACCGAAGATTTACAGCATGGCCTCTTTGAAGGCCGCTACCTGCCGTGGAGTCGAAAGCAGCCTAAGAATTTCAGGGTACGTCAGGACCAATTGTGGGACTGGGAGCTGTTGCTGTATAGAGTCGAATTTGGCTAACCTCGGAGAAGAACGATTTCTATCTTGACGCTTGAGTGCTTTCTCGCTAGACTGAGTAGTCAGATGTGCAAAAACACACAATAAGGTGCATCACTGAGTAGTCGGATGTGGTGGAGTTGACTTTACTGCGCTTACGTAAAGAGCACAATTTAACAGAAGACTCCGACTGGGAAGTGAACTTTTCTCACAGGAGCAGACTCGTGACTGGGATCAGGACCGGACTCCCGGCTTCCACTGGGAGCGGGGTCTCTACTTTGACCGCCACCTCTTATGTTAAGAAACATAGAGCCTTGTCTCACGCACATCCGTGACCAACATCAGATTCCTTCAGTCTCAGCACAACTTGAATCCTTTTTTTCCCCTTTCCGATGGAGACATCATTCCCTAGCTCACTGTTGTAGGAAATTGGAAATTGTTGGCAGAACAGCAACATTGGGAGTGGAGCTTCAGATCCACGTCAAAGAGCACAGAAGAACAAGTTACTGATCTTCGGTAATGTGAATATCAGTTGGTACGACACGTACAATTACCACAAACACCTTTGCCACCCATGTAATAAAATGTGCTGAATTACTATGTGGGTCTTTACCATGCATCTTTCGTAGTAACTCCTTGAGAGAGAGAGAGAGAGAGGGGAGAGGGAAAGAGAGAGAGAGAGAGAGAGAGAGGGGAGAGGGAAAGAGAGAGGGAAAGAGAGAGAGAGAGAGAGAGAGAGAGGGGGAGAGGGAAAGAGAGAGAGGGAAAGAGAGAGAGGGGAGAGGGAAAGAGAGAGAGAGGGGAGAGGGAAAGAGAGAGAGAGGGGAGAGGGAAAGAGAGAGAGAGAGAGAGGGGGGAGAGAGAGAGAGAGAAAGGGGAGAGAGAGAGGGGAGAGGGAAAGAGGGAAAGAGATAGAGAGGGGAGAGGGAAAGAGAGAGAGGGAGAGAGAGGGAGAGGGCGAGGGAGAGAGAGAGAGAGACTTTAAAACCCTAAAAACCCTTTACTACCCTGTACCCGTCCTTGAGCCCTAAAACCCCATTACTACCCCCACCCTTAACAATACCTTCACCCTAAAAAAACTGTTACTACCCTGTACCCTTCCCTATACCCTAAACAAAGTTAGCTACCTTCGGTAACGCTCTTTCTGGTAGAGACTCTCTAGTTGGAGGTTCTACACCTTTAGACTATTCCCCAAACGTCAGCCTGGATCCAGCAACTTTTTAGTAGTACCTCAGCATGCCGCTGATATCTGTTGTCATGGGTGAGCACGGATCATGCGTGTGCGCCATAACATAGGCATTTCTCACGGACTGCACTCTTTTTGGAGCTACTCTCATATTGATGAAAGGCTACTGTTTTGGCCAGGAGGTAAGCAGCTTTTTACTTGAGTCACTAGAGTGAGGCAAACAGACAAACTCATTTAAAGTTCTGCTGCTGCTGTGTGCTTAACCCACCCTTGGCCTAGATCTGTTTTGTTTGTAGTGCTGCGCAATGCATGTGGTGTACATGTGCTGGGTGTATGTGTGTCTGTGTAGGGCACAATACATGGAAGACTCTGGGTTCCATTTTGGGAGACCCACAGCTGACTGAAGAAACGCGAGAGAGGAGGTAGAGGAATCCTGTATACAGATTTGTCTATTGCTGCTTTCCAGTAAGCTAGGTGGGACACAGTGGAGGAAGGGAGAGCCAGACTCTCTAGTACACTTCAAAGGGTGTACTTTGATTTAGAGAGAGGTCATTGAGAAGGGGCCTGGGCACATCTCAGGAAGGAGATGGGGTTGATAAGAGAATCAAAGAGTAGGGCTGCGGCCCTCGGGTAACCTTTTAATACACATATCAATGTGGCTGACATCCAGGTGTGAACCTCTAGTAACTTCCAATACCGGTGTTGTGGGGCTATCACATTTGGAGTCGCTCCTGCTGTGGCAGACTGCTTTCTTGAGGTAGAGAGACGAGAGGAGAGGGCACTTCAAAAAGAAGCAGAACCCCAACATTAACTTCAAAAGACTCAGACTCTAAATCACATTTAGTTTCTGGAAATGGACTATAAAAAGGGAATCTTGAGGGCCCAAAAATTGTCAACTGTCAAGCAGCCAGTCAGGCTGTGTGAGGAGGAGAAGCTCTGCAAGACTTCTGCCTGTGAATCTGGAAAAAATGCGGGGCCCCTGTAAACACGATGAGTGCCTGGTACAGGGAAAATAACATTTGGCAAAACAAAGCCTAGACAAGGCGATAGTAACTTCGTGCTAGAAAGGCAAAAGGCAAGTTATAACAAAGGCTCTGTGTAAACACATGCACAAGTACTGTCAGATTTTTATGTAATTTATTATATAGAAAAATATATTTTATGCTTTTTGTTATCTTTTGTTAAAAAATACATATAGTTACTATAAAGTGACAATTGTTCAAATAGGGTTATAGATACTTTACAAATCAAGATTATTGTTGCTGATACTTTCAAGAGATACATTTTTTTTCCAATCAGTACATATTACATATTACAAGTTTATGTTTTGATTCAAATGTTTAAATTCTGGACATATAATCATATCAGAACAGCTTCTAATTAATCCTTTTATACATGGTGTAATACGGTATATATAAAAAGAACTGGCGGTGTGTTGGAACAACGCGCGTTTCGGCAAAGCCTTCTTCAAGGTTCCATCTCAGTAAATACTATATTTTTGATCAAGTGCCTTGTCGTTACGTTTAAGATGGTAATGAAGTAGTTCCCGTGAAATGAGAAATACAGTGTCCTTATGTGGTGTGGAATTACAACATGTATGAAATCTGCTCAAAAATTCTGCTTAAAAGGGAGTAATTTCTGGTGCGGGCCTGATAGTAGTCCTGGCGACGAAGGATGTGGCCGGAGAGGACTGTGGGGCACTGTGGCATCCGGTGCTGGCAATAGTATTTTGCTTAGTTGGATAAATGCTTGGACTGGGAAGGATTCTGCCACGCTGCCCGGATGCTGATCTAATTTCGGTTGCGATTAAGCGATCAGGACTTGGCCTCTGAATCCTTCCCAGTCCACCACGCTGAAGAAGACGTTTCTACGCTTCGCTACATACATGGATTAAGACGTATTAAATACGATCAGCTGAGTAATTTACCCAGTTTCGGCACTGTCAAGGATCTGTCTCGTAAAATAAGGCACCTCGGATGCGCCGGCAAAGATTTGCCGGTACACCTTTAAACAACAAGTGCTCTCGGTCCCGCTCTCTCTTGGAGCGTACGTGCCCAAATACATCCCTCCAACAACAGAGGAGTTTTTCCAATGGGACCTGCCCCTCCCCATTGATCCTGTCCTGATGAAGACCCCGCTGTAAGGGATTTAATAACCTACCAACCAGGGGTCGAAACGTCGACATCTTTTATATCTATAGCCAGTCTGATCAACAGCGATTCATCACTGTGTCATTGTATATAATCATGGCTACTTAATACCTTTGTATAACAAGAATTTGTTGGGTTTTAAACATAAGCCCGTTCTGTGTAAATAATATATGTGTGTGATTTGCACTCCCTACCCATCTTTTATCCTCACTTTATACACGTCACTTCCCCATCTCCCCTTCCTGCTCCAGGGGCACATTTGAAAAGAATTGAATAATACTATAAAAGTACATACGCCCAGTGTGATTAAATAACACTGTGTGTAAACTATAACAATGTGTGTTTGAATAATTGTTTTGATTGTTATTTTGTATATTCAGGTATTGTTTACTGGGACCATTGTTCCTATGTGCTGTGCTAATTGAGCTGGACCCTGCGAATAGAGCAACGGTGACCCCGTATACCAGAGGGGGCCACCGGGTCCAAGCAGGAAGCTTGGTCAGGTAGCGTCAGTCAACAGAGGAGCCCTAGTGGAAATGAGCCGTGACTGAGGACCAGTAGCATCTTTGCATCCCCCCCCCACCTGTGTGAGGATCGGGAGAACTTACCTAGCATCGGAGGAGCATCGAGAACCCACTGGCCGCTCACATCGCAGGACTACGTGTGAGGAACTTGAGGAGATCTCGGGCCACGCGTGAAAGACTTACAGGAGAAAGATGCTTCAGCTCATTCAAAGAGGGCATGCTCAGGGACTTCGTTCACGTCGATCCTGCTTCTGCAGGTGAGACTGATTTCAGGCCGGACAGCCAGGGGGGATATTGCTTGCCAGATAGCGCAGCAGCACTGGAAGACTTTTTTTGACTTTTATTAAGAGTCTGAGTAGGACCCCTGAGTCTTGGACTACTAGTGGGGGTTAACCTGCATGTAACCTGTAGTGAATGGGAGATAACCACTGCCACTAGCTTGAAGGTAGTCGCTTGAGTTGCGAATCTGTGTTCACCTTCCCGTTTCTAAGAGCAAACTTTTAAGGATAGCATCCCCGGGGATGGAGTACCCGGGCCTTTGAAGTCTCTGGGAGGCCCCGAGACTTCCTCCCCTGGCCCCCTCCCCTTGTATATTTTATTATTCTCCCCCGGACATGGGCTCCCCGCCCAGAGGGGGCAGTATAAATAGCTACTGCCTGCGGGTGGGAGAAATGCCAGCTCCTGTAGCATGCGGGGTCCCGGCTTGGGCAGCGGGGACCTTGGGGCTCCCCAGGGGCCCCCAACGAGGGTATGGTGGGTGCCCTGGGTTGGCAGCAGGGCATCCACCTTGTAGTGCCAGTTCTGGGGGATTGGGTCCTGAGGCCAAAAATGGCTCAGAAAGGGGGACCCTGGGGCCCCCTTCCACCTTAAAAAAAACCGAATGGCCCTAGGGGGATCGGGTACCCAGAGCCTTTTTAATGCTTGGGGAGGGGACCCGCATGGCCCTCTTCCACTTTTTTTTTGTAAGTTTCAGCCCCGGGGTCGGCTTCCCGGGGCCTAAAGAGGCTCAGGGAGCCTGGGGCCACGTCATGCAGTCCATCTTATATATTTCACTGAAAATACCAAAGGTTACAGGGACGTCATAGTTAGTTATTTGTACTGTCTATGTATTCTAACCAACAATTATTGGTAAATGACAATGGGTAATTTGAACGTGATATGAAATCCATTGGGAATCTCACACTTGTCAGCATCAACTATGAGTAGACAACACATGGAATACCCGTGAGACCAGTAGGTTCACCTTATAAAAAATGTCACCGATGACTAATCTGGAAGTTTACACAATATGCATGGTTTATTCACCTACCAATATAGACATTAATTAGAACGTGTTATATATACCATGTTCAACAAAGCGGGTTATATTATTACTTGGATAATACAAACTAGACTAATGCCACTATGATATGGCGACCGTTCACCGGTCAAACATGAAGAAACGACAGTCCGCTTTCTATACTTATTGTAGGCTGTCTTGATTGAGCCAACATAAGTGGAACACTCGTGAGACCAGTAGGTTTCCTGTTTAAACAGGGTTACCGATCAATAATCACCTACCAAAATGGGCTTCAACCAGAACGTTTATATATACACCATGTCCATTAAAGAGGGTTATTTTAAAATTTGTAAATATTAACTAGTAAATGTCATTTCAATATGGCGACCGCTCACCGGTCAGACACGAAGAAACAAGAGTCTGCTTTCTATGTATATTGTCGGCTGTCTTTGAGACACCACGCGGGCATCTCGTGGAAATTAACAGAGCGTACTCGCTCGGACCATATGAGGACACAAAACAAAACTTACTGGTAAGAAATGCAATGGTTTTTAAACCCATTTCGCAATTGAGTTGAAGTACAACTGACATTTGTAGGTTGCAGACTAGACATTGAAATTTTCAATTTTGGTTTCCAGAGTCACAAATACGGACCCAAATGAAAAGGAAACGACAGTGTTTCTAATTATCTGTATCAGGTGATCTACACCCGACATTAAATATCTTGGGAAACCGGAACGGAATTAGAACTGGCATAAAGGTAGGGTCTTTGGGCCTTCATTAGATGCAAATTATGAATAGTATAAAAATGACTTTGAAAAGTATAACGGACGTCACAACAGACTGAATTTTCGTATTCCTGTTGTAATTTCAGAAAAATTATACTCAAAGAATGAAGAAGGTACAATTACACTTTGAAAAATTATAAGAAGCTAATATATAGCATGGTTACACATTAAGGGTGTTATACACACAAGCAAAATACATGTAATGACACAATATTGTTATGCACGTTTGCCATATGAGGTCAATGAATATAGTAAGAACGTAGCTAATCGTTCTAATTTAAATTAAGAGTGTTGTTTATAACATATAGAATTGCGTTATATGAAAAACTAAATATAATCAAGGATGTTTAGGGAAAGATACAAACAAAGATATTGTTGAACACTTACCTTTTAATTCTGTTACTACAAACAAATTTGGTTACACTTCCCAGAAATTGTGCATAGGTTACCACTATGATGTCACTGGAACGCTTAAATACTGTTAACACAGGCACGAAAGTCACTTTATTTGGGTTTAAAGTGACATAACAATGTAAATATGTACTATAGCGATGTATGTTTCTATGTCTTTTAGCCCTGAGGAAGTCGCAGGTTCATACCTTTTGGCAACGAAACACGTGTTGGCTAAATACCAGAATCCTAAGAACAAATTAAAGAACACAAGAATAACAACGATTGTTGATATGGATAAGTTACTTACCTGTAATCCTAGTTCTCTTCCAGGGGTATACTCATCAAAGTCATAAGCACTGAATAATCCCCGCCCATGTGCGGGACCCCGGAGCATATACAAAAATACATATATATGTGTATGTTTAGAACCACAAGTACATAGTACTTCCAAAACATACATATATACATGTATACACATATAAATATGCAGCCTATAATAGGTCAAATAGACTGAAATGCCAAAATTACATGGATTTCTACTATAAGAAAATAATATTGCATGTAAATAATGTAACATAGAACATATACTGCAGTAGTGTTCAACAACAACCCTTTATTTTCATAAAGAAAAAACAGGTAATTGCAGGCAATTTGTTCTTAGGCTGCATAGATGAATAATCATCACCATATAACAAAAAACTGGCACCTTGCCTTTAAGGCTTTAGAAAACCTGGACACCGTGCCTTTAAGACCTCCAGGAGCCCCCTGCTCCCATCATGCACCACAGGTGACAGTTAGGTCAGTTCTTTTTGTACGGCGTACTAACATGTAGTAACCAGGATATCAGATGCAAATAACACATTACCATACTGTTAATGCTCATCCGGGGAGGCGGGAGGGTTGCTTATGACTTTGATGAGTATACCCCTGGAAGAGAACTAGGATTACAGGTAAGTAACTTATCCTTCTCTTCCAGGGGATACTCATCAATAGTCATAAGCACTGAATAGAGTAGCAAGCCCATACCCACTTCCTCGCGGATGAGCAAACAGTCACAATAATTTTTAACATAGCATCTAACAAGTAATTATCCAAACAGATTTCTGAGTGAGGCTTGCCCGAATTGGGCATCCGCCTGTGTATCAGAGTCCAAACAGTAATGGCGCATGAAAGTATGCACTGAGCGCCATGTGGCTGCTTTACAAATCTCTTCCATAGGAATGTTTCTAAGAAGAGCTGTGGTAGAAGCCTTTCTCCTGGTGGAATGGGCCTTAGGCTTGCCAGGAAGGACTCTGTTGGCCAATTGATAGGACAAGGATATACAAGACACTATCCACCTAGAGATAGACCTTTTCGAAGCGGCAGAACCAGTATTTATGGACCCATAGTGTATAAACAGTCGGTCCGTTTTCCTCAAGCTTTTTGTTTTGTCTAAGTAAAACTTCCGAACCCTCTTAAGATCCAAAGAGTGGAGGGACCTTTCCGGAGGATTCGGGAAGAAAGTGGGGAGAGTGATTGTCTGGTTAATATGGAAATCCGAGACTACTTTGGGTAAAAAACTCGGATGCGTTCTTAAAACCACTCTGTTTGCATGAAAAACAGTATAGGGCTCTTTACAGCATAGTGCTTGGATCTCACGAGCAGAGGTGATAGCCACGAGAAACGCAGCTTTCCATGTCAAATGTTGTAAAGAAGCTCTATGAATAGGTTCGAAAGGAGCACCCATCAATTTCGTTAATACAATGTTGAGCTCCCAAGGTGGCGAAGGAGCTCTAACTGGAGGGTAAACCTTTCTTAATCCCTCGAGAAAATTTTTGACCACAGGGATTTTGAAGAAGGAAATTTGATTAGGTGACTTTCTATACGCTGTAATAGCTGCAAGATGCACCTTAATAGAGGAAAATTTCAAACCAGATTTGGCCAAATGCAGTAAATATGGTAAAAGCACCTGTTCCTGACCCCGGACGGGATCATGTCCATTGTTCGTGCACTGTTAGATTTGGGGGTCTCTAGTTGGCATAGGTAGGTACCTGTGACAAATAGGGACCCTTGCGTCTAGTCAGGGTAAGGGGCTACACTCCTAAAATAACCCCTGCTCACCCCCTTGGTAGCTTGGCACGAGCAGGCAGGCTTATCTCAGAGGCAGTGTGTAAAGCATTTGTGAACACATACAGTAATACAGTGACAACACTACAGACGGACACCACACAGGTTGTATTATAAAAATAGTATTTTTATATAGACTTAACACAAGACCAAACGACAAGAATCCACAATACTGTACTAAAAAATAGACTTTAAAAGGTTATAAAATAGTTCAGTTCTCTCAAGTTGTAGATGCGACACTTTACTCTCAATGTACCTTGAATGCGTAACGCAAAGAAAACAAAAGTGTCGCAGGGAAGGTGATGCGTCGGTTCCTTACACTCAGGGGAGTGGATGCGTCGGTTCCTTACTGCTGCGCAGGGGAGTTGATGCTCGCTTCCTTACTGTGTGGGGAGGTGATGCGTCGGTTTCTTACTGCTCTCCGGTGCGATGCGACAAAATGGCGTCTTGGTTGCGATGCGACAACGTTGGTGCGATGCGTGCACGCCCGACGGTGACTCGATCTTTGGAGCCACGACAGGCCCTGCGACGCGCTTCTCTGGTGATGCGACGATGTCCTCTGTGGCTGCGTCCCGCTTCTCCGGCGATGCACCGCGCTTCGGCGATGCGATGATGACAGCGGCGTCTCGCTTCCTCTGCGATGCGATGACAGCGGCTGTGGCGGCGACACGCTTCTCGTCGTTGCGTCGCGCTTCCAGCTCCCAGCGACACGCAGTCTCTCAGAAGGCCCAGCACAACAGCAGGCACTTCAATTCCCAGCAAGGGAATTCAGGGGGGAGCTGGTTGGTGAAGTCTTGTGTCCCTGAGACTTCAGGCAGGAGGCAAGCTCTAGTTCAAGCCCTTGGAGATTCTTCTTCAAGTTGATAGAAAACACACTCAGTCCTTTTCTCCTTTCTTTGGCAATGAAGCAACCACTGCAGGCCAACCCCCAAACACACAGCACAGGGGTAGTTTCCTCCTTCAGCTTCCTGGTTCTTCTCCTCAGCAAAGGTTCGTCTTGATTCCCAGAAGTGATCTAATTTCCTAGGGGTCTGGGTCCCCTTTTTATACACCTTTTCTCTTTGTTCTCTGAAGGCAGAGAGGCCTTTGCCTAGTCCAAAACCAGTTCTGGTCAGTCCTGGAGCACTTGTCGTGTGGTTTGTGGACTCAAGGTCTGCATTGCTAAGTTAGCTTAGGCCTGGCTGCCATGATGCCTTTTTGCGCACGTTACTTTGTGCCTTTGTTTTCCCAGAATCTGCTTGTGCCCGGCTATTTTAGAACTGTCTGCATTTCTGCCTTTAACCTTTCTTCCTATCCCCTTTGGGTTTCGTCTGCACATCATGTACAAGGTCGAAAAACAATGTCCCTTGTTCTTGCTGATTTGGACAGCCCCTCGCACTTAGACATAACACTGAATGCTGCTGCACGGGGGAAATTCGGGTGCTTTTAATATTGTGATTTCAATGTTGGAGACACTTGGAGAACAACCTTTCCAGAGAGAAGAGCTGTTTGTATCTGATGATGTAAACTTTGCATCTAGATTCTGAGGTATGGGGGTTCGCTAGTCAAAGCCCAGAGGTCTTCTATTTTTATAATAAACTAGCTATTAGCAGTTATCCACTGCTTTATGAAATGCTTTCCCCGTTTGTATTCTATGGAGTTGTAACTATGCTGATGCATTATGCTGATAGTACTGGCAAGTGTACTGTATCTTAGAGCACGTTAGTTGAAATAAACATTTTAAACTATACAGTGTCTCTTCTTACGCGCGTTGTGGACAGGTATGAGTGAGTTATGAAAGGGTGTTCTTGCTACTGCGAGTCCTGAGAGAGAGATACCGTGTTCTGGGTTGTCTAATCATTGGTAGTATTGTTGCTAATGAGATGCTACAGCTAGTCGGGTTGGGGTTTTAGGTGCTAAGGTTTATGGTTGGCTCACCACTATATTCCGAGGTCCTATTATCCTGTGCATAGCTCTGTGTATGTGCAGAATCCCTACAACATGGCGCAACCAACGAGTGGGGCCGCTTATCTGCAAGACGCTTGAGTAATATTTGTGCTTGTCCACAACTTCCTTCACAGGCGCTTCCGGAAGCGGGTGTGACGGTGATACCGCCTATATTGACGTTTTTATAGGTTCTTTCAAGCTTGAAGTTGTTAAAAGGTTTCTTAAATAATACCCACTATTGTGCTGCCTAGTATTAGGTTGTCGAAACTTGTTAGCCTAACATGGCTATTCAAATTGCGGCACATAGCTCACTTGACAGTGTATGGAGTGCCTGACGCGGGTGTCGATCTGATCTTTGTGGTACAAGCAGATCCAGCTTACCACTTTGAGGTTTTTTACTCATGGATCACCTTTCCTGCGGTGGATGGGGCTGATAACTTGTTCCATGAATATGAAGCCACTGTTGTACCTATTCACTATAGACCATATAGGAACATTGAAGTACCGCTCACGGCTTGGCAACACCGTGTTTGGTTTGATGGCGCCCTCCCCCCAACCGGTTACCGCGGTTCGTTTAGGCCCCTTGTCAATTGACGGGGCCACTTGGCCTGTTTTGGCTGGGTATACCCCGCATCCGCGTTATATGACGCCGACGCTCGCTGACCTGCGTAATCTGCATTCGTCTTTAATACGAGTGCATCGAGCTTTAGTACAGTATGTTACTGGCAACATCCAGGGAGTCCCGCCTGGAGTTGCAGCACATCCAGCTGGTGCAGGCGGTGTAACCATAAGTCATGTCATGGTTAATTCGGTGATGGGCAAGCGCCCACAAAATAAGGATGATTTTCCTTATTGGCTTGCAGAAAAATTTGACCAGCTGGAGGCAGTTTTTCCAAATACATCTCCCGTGGAAAAACATAGGATTTTGACGATTAGTTTACCAAAAGACTTAGTACCCGAGTTGGCAGAATGCAACAACTGGGGTAGGGTATTCGCCGCAGTATATGCGAAGTGTTTCGGCACTCCTTCCATGACAGTTCTCCCCTCTGTGATTAAACGAGTACAGGATGAACATGGCCCTGAAGCGGCTGTGGAATTAGGGATGAGACTGGTGGGAGTGTTCGACGTAGTAGCTGATTTGATCCTTGCGAATGTCAAGGGCGATGCAGTGAACTTTCAAGTAGCTAATGCTTTGGCTTTGGTCCCAGATTTGGACAAGCCACGCGAATTACCGAAAATTATAGCCCAGGCTTACAAAACAATTGGCAGAAATAGCCTGGGAGTTAAGCCTTTTTCCAAATCGCAAATACAATCGCAACAACAACCAAAAACTCAGTCTGAGAAAGATGAGAAACCAGTTTTTACTAAAAAGAGCTGGAGGTTGAAAAAACAGGGTAAGCAACAGAAGAAGCCGGGGTCGCGAGGTGCATCCCCGGTTTCCGTCTCTTCTGAACGCACTTATGATTTGCGTGATAGGGCGAGAATTAAATCTCCAAAGAAATTTCAAGTCCCTGATTCGCGTTCTCCTCGTTCTTCACAGGCACCAACATCTTCGCAGGCTGGTGGAGGAGATCGCCAGGATAGAGGAAGGGGTCGAGAGGATCCACAGGGACGAGACCAACCTCGACAACAAGTCAGAGGGAAGCCAGACGACTTTCAACGTTCTCGCCCACAATTTCAGAAGAAAAAAGTTGCTGCTGTAACAGCGAGATATGCCACAGACGGTGAGAACGAGACTCCTGGATTGGACGTGGGCAGTGATCCTCCTAGACAGCGCCGCGGAAGTTACCATATTGCGGGGGGCGCTACGTCCTCATGTGGAGGCGACAGCAACTGAAACATTCATTACTGTCGAGACAGCAGATACCAGAGTGGCACCCCCTGACAAACTATAGAATATTGTCATCCAAATTGAAGGTGACATACAGCGTGTTATTAAAGGGATTTTTTTGGGAAAATCTGACCTCTTCATACGATATTTTGTTAGCGGAGGCGGATTGGCCGCCCCCATTCGTACTTGCTGCGCATAAAGGGGAGGAGGTAATCCTTCCGAGCTTTTCTGGTCATGTCTCCAAGGACAAAGCGGAGGCTCTAGCAGCTGAGTGTCCCTGGCTCCAGCGTTATACCGCAACCACGTGGGCTGGGATGAAGAATCACCACCCCATGAAATACCTTTGCGGTCGCTGCCACAGCCACAACCCCAATATCCCATAAAACGGGAAGCAAAAGGCCCCGTTTCTGAAATTCTGACCCAGTTGGAATATGTTATGTTAAGCAGTTTTGTAGAGCGCTCAGCTGCCCCAGCAAAGGGGCGTCCCGGCGCTAAGAGCAATAGTAGCAACTGACTGCAAGAGTCCCATCTAGCAGAGCAGAAAAAAACCAAAAAAACATGAGAATAACAGTCAGGGGAGCAGGTAACCTAGTGAGGAAATAAGTGGGTTTTTAGTGCCTTTCGAAAAGCAAAATAGTTGTCCATGCTCCGTATCTGGCTTGGAAGGCCATTCCACAGCTTGGCCGCCATCACGCGGAAAGATCGCCCACCTGCGCGGGCTCTCCTCACACGTGGGATGCAAGCAAGCTGTTGATCTGCAGAACGTAACTGACGCATGGGAATATAGGCAGAGAGTAGATCAGATAATACCCCAGGGGTCGGGTATTTCAGAATCTTGAACGCGAAGCAGAGAGACTTGAACTCCACCCGCCTCTCTACTGGCAGCCAGTGTAGCCGCCGGATAGTGCTGGAGGTGGAACAGCATCTGGGCATGGCAAGAAGGGTTCTAGCGGCGACATTTTGAACCCTCTGCAATCTAGCGATCTCGGCCTTATTGGTGCCCAGATAGAGCACACTGGCATAGTCCAATCTTGACAGCACAGATGCCTGTACGATCGTCTGGCGGATAGAGGAGTCAAAAAGCCCAAAATGGGCCTGAGGCTGCGCAGAATACCAAAACAGGTCGCAGCTACCCTCTTAGTTTGATCTCGGAAACTAAGCGCCGAGTCCACCCAGACGCCAAGATTTTTCACCACCTGTTTGGGAGTGGGAGCCGGACCCAGGGTGGTGGGCCACCAGTGCCCGTTCCAAAGCTCAGGATCTTTTCCTACCAGCAGGACCTCGGTCTTGCTGGCGTTGAGCTGAAGACAGTTGGTGGTCATCCACCCTGCGACATCCGCCAACCCACTTCGAAACCTAGCAGCATCGTTTAAACAATCATTGGAAAGGGCGACAACTAGTTGAGTGTCGTCAGCGTAGGACACTATAGTCAGTCCACTCCTCTTAGCTATTACAGCTAAGGGCTGGACATACAGGTTAAAAAGCGTAGGGCTTAAAGCAGAGCCCTGTGGGACGCCCTGTTTGACGAAGTGCACCTTAGAAGAAAAAGGGGGAATTGACACCTGAAAGGACCTGACCAAGAGGAAGGAGGTGAGCCATGCCAAGGCTGGGCCTACAATACCAGCATCCTTCAACCTCTGGATCAGTATCTGGTGGGAGACCGTATCGAATGCGGCACTGAGATCCAATAGGATCAGTGCCGAGGTACGTCCCTCATCCAGAGCCGCTCTCAGGTGTTCAGTCACAGCTAGCAGTGCGGTCTCTGTACTAAGACCGGGGCAGAAGCCACACTGGGAGGAGTCCAGTATACAATTCTCCTCCAAGTAGCCTGAGACAATGGTGTTAACGTAGGCTTCAGATATTTTGGAAATCCAGGGAAGCAGAGAAATGGGGCGATAGTTCTCAGGACTTGTCGGATCCAAAGTGGGCTTCTTCAATAGCGGCTTTACCGCAGCTTGCTTCCATGTCCTTGGGACTGTGGCCATGGCCAGGGATTGATTAATAACCTGGCCCAGAGGTGTAAGAAGCACAGGTAAGAGTCTTATTAGATGTTCCGGCTTCATAGGGTCGGTGGGAGAGCCCGATTTAATCTTCCTGCAAAGTATGCTAAGAGCTTCTCCAGAGATAGGTGGAAAAGTGGCCAATATATGGGCAGGGGGAGCAGGGTCCTCAAAGTCAGAGCTGACAGTCTGGGGAAAGGTTTTATAGATATTGTCCACCTTTGTTATAAAGAAGGTGGCAAGGTCCTCACATTGTTCATAAGATTTAACCGCAGATATCGCTAGGTGCCCCCGCATTTTTAAGATTTTTAATAATGGCAAAGATCTTCTTAGAGGGATTCTGGCTGTTTCTGATCTCCTCAGAGAAATAGGTAGCACGTGCCCTCTGAACAGCCCTATGATAATTCTTGATGGCTGAGTGATAATGACCTTTCCGAGTAGGGTCAAAGTCTCTCCTCCACTCCCGTTCCAGTCGTTTACACGATTTACGGATAATGGCTAGATTGTTATTATACCATGGATTGGCTTTGGTGCTACGACCCTTAGATTGTGTAACCGGGATCATATCATCAAGAGGCTGTCTAATCCAATCATCGAGAGCTTTGCTGGCAATGTCTATGTCCTCTGGCCAACTGGGCACACTCGCAGCAAGGATAGTACTAAATTGGCCAAAGTCAAGTTTGTGCCAAGGGCGGCGGAGCATACTTTTCTGATATGACTTTCGTGCAGGCACTACCCCAGAGAGCGTCATAGAGATCAGGTAGTGATCAGTCCAACAAAGCGGAGTGGGAGTCGAAACAGAGAGACCAGGGAGATTCGAAAAGACTGGATCAAGCAGGTGACCAGCAGAGTGAGTAGGGCCACATACCAATTGGAGCAGCTGGCAGGCTGCTAGGTCCGTAAAAAAATTAGCTGCTTCTGAGTCATGGGAATTGTCAAAATGTATGTTTAGATCCCCAATAACAGTAAAATTGGCATATCTCACAACCAGGGTACCCACTAGGTCAGTCAAGGCAGCCCTGCCTTCCTTAGAGGGGCCTGGGGGACGATAGACCAGTATGCCAGACATAGTAAAATTAGGATTAAAAGTAATTCTGAATCGGCCGCACTCACAGCCTGCTACAGTTTCCTTACTCAGTGTGCAGGTGTAGCATGATTTGAACACAACTGCAATACCACCACCTCTTGTCTCTCGGTTAAGGGTTACAATACTGTAGCCTGGGGGAGTGCAAGACCTGGTTCAGCCACCGTGTCTACTGACAACCATGTTTCTGTCAGAAAGAAAACGTCAGGTGAATCGCTTTGTAGTAGATCATACACGTCTAAATAATGTTTAGCCAGTGACCGGCAATTAAGACTAAGCAGTTTTATATCTTGCCCCGCTACCGAAGGGTGAGTAGGGGAAAGAGAGGCAATTGCCTCAAAGTTAAAACCGCAATTCCTGCAGCAAAATGGACCCATGGGAGGGTTAGAGGGGGGAAGACAACCCGTGTTCTTTATAGGTCTCATAGTCATAAGTTCATCTCGGGAATATATATATGTGTTTTCGTCTACAATGGCAGAGTGACTGGTGACTGGCGACGTCCATGCGCTGACGGGCGCAGACGGGCTTGCCTTTGGCACGCCTTCGGCGCGCCGCCGGCGCTCCCGCGCTGCGGCCGGCATAAAATAGCCGAGGTCCGCCTTAGCCCCACCTCCCTCACAGTGATTGGTCACAGCACTCTGTGACGAACAGGAAATAAAACCGGACCGGGATCAGGTGGCCGGTGAGGTTAAAAGAACTTAAAAACAGTAGGATATTGAGGCATGAGCAAATTCAACAATACGATTATAGCAGCACAAGCACAAGCATGCAAATACCAGAGTGACTCGGGCAGTAGCGCTATCTAAATGCGCCCGCTCCCGCGCTGCGGCCGGCATAAAATAGCCGAGGTCCGCCTTAGCCCCACCTCCCTCACAGTGATTGGTCACAGCACTCTGTGACGAACAGGAAATAAAACCGGACCGGGATCAGGTGGCCGGTGAGGTTAAAAGAACTTAAAAACAGTAGGATATTGAGGCATGAGCAAATTCAACAATACGATTATAGCAGCACAAGCATGCAAATACCAGAGTGACTCGGGCAGTAGCGCTATCTAAATGATTTTAATATCAGGGAGTGATTGAAACATGCGTGTCACCGATGAATAATCCCCTTTTCGCGGTTTCTAAACCCGATGGATCGTACCGCTTAGTTTTGGATTACCGACATTTGAATTCACATTGTCGGACCTTTGCGGTGCAAAACACACATAGTTCTGCGCTAGTAGACAGTCTTGTTCGTAAAAAATATAAAACTACACTTGACCTATCCAATGGATTCTACACGCACAACTTGGCCCCGGAGAGTAGCCAATGGAGCGCTTTTACCTCCGGTGGTAAATTATTCAAATTCAGACGTTTACCTATGGGCTACAAGAACAGTCCGGGCGTATTCGCTGCTCGTGTTGTCTCTTTGTTAGACGGCATAGACCCAGATGCATGTTCGTACGTCGATGATATCTATCTGACGGACGACAAATTATTCCCCGCATCTTTCCCGAGTGGACCGCATTATTCTAGAATTTGCGGTTCTAGGTTACAAGTTTAACTTTGCCAAATCTCACATTGCTGAATTTACCGTTTTGTTTTTGGGTTATGAGCTCAACAATGAAGGTAAGGGCTTAGCCCCCCATTTTCTGGAGAAATGTGCACTTTTGTGCCCTCCAACCACTCTGAAGAAACTTCAGTCTTTACTGAGTTTTCTGAACTTCGGGCGTACTTATATTCCCGAATATGCCCAGCGTATCAAGCCACTGTATGCCTTGATACAACCTAACTTTTCGAAGTCATGGTGGCTTCCGGAGCATTCCTCCATTCTGCAGTCTTTGCAGACGGACCTTCTTGAGTCTAAATACTTGTTGACTCGTGACAACCACACAAACCTGGTGATTAGAATCATTCCAGGGGCAGTGGGTTTCACGTACTTAACCTTTAACGAAGGTGACACAGTACCCATCGCATACAAGTCACATCTTTACACTTCCGCAGAAATGCGTTTTTCATCTGTGGAGAAAGTTTTGACTGCAGTGCAAATGGCGATTCTAAAGGAACGCGCACTGGCACAGGGAAAGCGCATTTTGGTGGTAACACCCTATCCTGCCCTAGAGGCAGTGACGAAAGCAAGTGTTCCGAACTCTAAAGCTTTGCACCCCCGTTGGATACAATGGGCAACATCTTTGACGTCTCCGGATGTCACTTTTATCTTTGATTCATCTCTTCAGACTCAGGAGTTTTTGCAGTATGAATTCGTTCATCCTCCTCCTCTGTCTTTACTACCGCTTGAGGAATACGAATGTATTATCTATACCGATGGTTCAGCACAGCCTGCCACTGGCTCCAAGCATGCTTATTCAGCAGCGTGTGCTATTGTTGCAGGTTTCTTTGTGAACGGAAAATTTTAATCTACTGTAGTGCATACTCAAGCACTGGGAAACAGTACTGCACAATTGGCCGAGCTGCGCGCATTGGTGCTAGCACTTGAGTTCGCTAATCCGGATGTGACCACTCTTATTGTATGCGATTCCTATTACTGTGTTCAGTCTTACAATGACAATCTCTTCTTTTGGTCACAAAATGACTATAGAGACGCAAAAGGCAGCACAATCAAGCATAAAATGCTTTGGGTTCGAGTGGCAGATTTACAACAACGTCTGCCTCTCACACAGGTGGTACACACTCTTGGCCATCAGCGTGTGGGCGCACATGCTGTCGGTAACGGTTTGGCAGACGAAGCTGCCAAATCAGCAGTAGCCACGTGCACAGTCGCAGCAGTTACCAGATCCATGTCTAAAATAGATACTGATATACTAGCAGCTATTGCTGCGACGAAGGAAGGTGCTAATTTCCCTAGGGGTTTCCCCTCCAAATACTCTTATCAATTAGGTCCCGAACAGGCTCCTTATGTAAGAATTCCAAACGTTGGTGATCGGCTGATTCCCAACGCGGACCGCAGACTTTCCTTGATAACAGTGGCACATGAAGGCATGGCGTCAGCTCATGCTGGAGTGTCAGCGACTGTTTCCATCTTGCAGCAGCGTTACTGGTGGCGAGGTTTATACAAACAAACCCGTACTTATGTGCTTTCTTGTGACGTTTGTCAGCAGATTAAGCCTTCCACAGTTACTCGGCCACCACAGACCCCGCTCTGCATTTCTAACAGACCTTTTGGGTGTGTTTACCTGGATCACTGCGGTCCATTCTCATCAGACACTGCATATAAATATATCTTAGTTGCAGTGGACTCGTGCACACGTTTCATCTGGGTTTGGCCACAACGAAGTGCTGACGCTCGAAATGTTATAAGGGATTTGCGTGTCTTTGTGGGAATTTTCGCCTGTGGCACCTTCCATTCTGACCAAGGTCCAGCGTTCGCCTCGAAGGCTTACAAGGATGCAATGGGTTCACTGGAGGTGCGGGTGAAATTTTCGTCTCCGTATCGGCCTGAGGGCAATTCAATTGTTGAACGAATGAACCGTGACTTAAAGCAATCCTTGACAGCTAGAGTCTTAGGTACTGGCAGGAACTGGCTGGCCCACTTGTATACTGTACAGCGTGCACTTAATAATCTCCCTAGAAGACCTCTGGGTGGGCGGACCTCTTACGAAATGCTCTTTGGCATAAGAATGTTTGTGCCTGACCTTGATGGTCTAGACATTACGGCGCAATCCGCCATCTTTGATGTAGATAATCATTCTACTATGTTACAGGACTTACAAGAAGCCCGAGACAAACTTGCAATCGCACATTTACCTTCAGCCACAGACGCTGCTCTGCAGATTCCGGTTGCCGGCTGGCTTCCGAAAATTGGAGATCTGGTCCGAGAGAAGGTGGAGAACAAGAAAGAATTTGGCCCCTCTTATCGTGCACCGGTTCCAGTCCTCGGCTTGAAGGGAACTCGTACAGTCATCTTACCACTGCTTCCTGGTCGCAAAGAGAACAGATACGTCTCAGTGGAAAATGTCAAGTTACAACATCTGGCCGATCCTGAATAGTGTTACACCAGCGGTCTCTTGTCCTGTCACTTACCGGACGAATGTTCGTGGCCCTCCTGCCCGAACGGTCACTGATGTTGCTATCGAGATGGTAGATTTGCCTGATAACCTGCACGACTACCCGGATTCCCCTTGCAATGAGGAGTCCGAGTATACCTACCCCGCAACCGAGTCCGTGGCTCATTTACCAACACCACTGAGCCCAACACGTTATTCCTTTGACTCGGATTCCACTTCATCACTTGTCCCATCCAAATTCAGTATGTTTGTATCCTGGTTCAGAGACAATTTTTTGATCCCCCCCATGGACATACATCTGGTTGGTACTTTTCCTGATTTTTTTGTTCATGTCCATTGGCTTTGTCACCGTGTTTTTTCTGCTCATCAATGGACACTATTTGCCAGAACGCTCTGCAGTGAACTCTGTTGCTGGAACTCTGGCTCCACATTCTTCATCTCACATCATGAAGCGTGACCACACATTTGTGAACATTTCAGCAGTTCCAGTCGCTGATGGCATCGTTTGGGATGCAGTAAACTTCCAAATTCATGGACCGACCGAAATTATTAATGTACCAAATGTCCTTCGTGTTTCAATGGGTGATGTCGTAAAAAGTAATATTCATTCTGACGATTGGGATGTGCATGCAGTTGAAGCATTATTTGCTGATTTGAAATATTATGCTGCTTTTCATGCTGAAGATCTGTACATGAATTCTGCAAATTATGCTGATTTGTATGGTTACCAGCATTGGGTCAACCATTTTCTCCATAAACCCAGTACCCTTCGGGGTCTTTTTAATTACACCCAATGGGAACATTGTCCGACCCCTTTGCCAGGTAGCTCCCAAACTCTTAAAAATAAGTTTACTTATTTTACAGATTTTAATAGATCGAACCCTGGGTCCTATTTCTTTAAATTAAACACTTCCTTTACTGAGAAAATCATGTTTACACATACCAAATTACTATATTCCGGCTCCTTTTTAAAAGCCTTAGCTGTGGGTGGGTATGAACATTGGCGTGACACCATTGATTTGAAGTCAATTTGGGGCTCCAAAGCATGGCAGGTTCAGGGCACAGAAGCCTTACACCGTGCTTGCCTCATCCCGGCCCAAATTCTATTTTTAAATCGGACCATATATCAGACGACATGTTGGGGTTTGGCTACGTCCAAACAATTGAATGCCCCTTCCTTTCCGGTCTTCTACTCACAACGTAGGCTTGTGCTTTAATATGTCCCTTAGCGAATTGCAGGTTTTGTTTCAGAACAATTCGTTTAATGTCTCTGGGTTTGTTCAGTCACCCTGGTTGGCTTGGCCCATTGCATCTAATGCCTGCCAACTGCGTTTTCATAACACGGATACTGGCTACAAACAGGATAGGCCAGATCCAAGGTTTTCTGACTCTCGTACTGTTACAACATATTGTGTTGGTAAATTATGTAAACAGTGGTTGCAGCACTCTTCCTTAGATTCTGTTAAACAACATTTATCCCTCCTATCAGGCAACATTGATCTGTCCGACTTTGTACTAGGGCCTCGTGGTCCTCGACCGAAGAGATTCATATATGAGACTTACAATGAACTCTGGAAGCTTTCGCAAATTGAAGCTGCTTCCGTCTTCGGGAAATCGATCAAGCTAATTTAGAAAAAGTGCTTGCTGTTGTTGACAATAGTATTAATACCCTGTCTTCCCGCATTTACACATTAGAGAATATTATTTCCTCTGTTGTTGATATTGTAAAAGATGATGTTTCTGTGTTCTATCATGGTCAAAATCAATTGCGTTCAATAATGCAGTTTGCATGGACTTTGCAAACACTTAAGATGGGGAAGGTTCCTTGGCAATTTTTAAACACCACTGCCTTATTCTTACCTTTTAATTTGACTGAGAAACAGCGGTTTATGTCCATGAAAGATGCAGCCTACACTCTGTTGCATATCGAAAAAATAGAGCCCATACCATTCTCTGTCGCAGAATTGGATTCTGCTGTGTGGCTAGTACACTGGGTTATCGCTTTGCCTTTTTCATTGTTTGAATTTAGTTTGTGTATGAAGCATTATCCTGTGGGCCGTTTCCAGCCTTTGGGCAGTGCCTTCCTGCATGAACTTTGGTCCTTGCCTTTCATGTTTAGATGCCTTAGAGACGGAAGGGAGGTTTTTCTCACGGGGGAGTCATGCGATTCAACTGTGGGTCATTCCCTTGTTTGCAAACACATTCAATTACACAGGGCTTGTAACGTTTTGGCTCTGAATCTTGCTTGTGTGTTAAAGGGCATTCCTGCTCCGGCTATTTCTCCTACTTTCACTGTGCTTGCAAATGGTAGCTATCTGCTTTTGAATAGCCAAGACTGCTGTGGCATGCTGTCCGGCATACCCTATATTGTTACAGTTTCACACAGGGTTGTCTGCTGCAAAAATGTGCTTTTTCCTCCCCCACACGACATCATAGATAGTTCCGTTTGGCCTTCCATTCCTACTCTGAGGGCGGATTTCAATAAATTGAGCAGAATAAAGGCACTATTATTGAATCAGGAGGTTATGCTCACATCCGCCCGGGAGACATTCATTCTCCAGGTGGCGAGTACCCACAGTGAAATACAGGCCCTGTTAAACACAAACCTCCCACAACATTTTGGTGAACTGATTCACCGTGTTTTCAATGCTTCACGAACCGAAGGTCTTGTGCACTTTTTTAAAGTTGTGGGCTCTGGCCTTGTTACCTCCTTTCAAACTATTTTTGGTGTAATACCAGCTTTTATTCATTCCATTTTTTCCAGCGTCTTTGGAGGCTTTCTGTTGATCCTCGCCTTAGCGGCTGGTGTTTTGCTTTTGGTCTGTGTGCTACGCAATGGCTGCACTTCCTGGGGTCCTGCTCGACCACAGTCGACTCCGGATGCTCCATGAACGCATCCTCTCCGCCTTTGGCGTCCTGCCGTTGGCGACCCTTGGTGTGTCATATAGACTTTCTTTTCGCTTTGCGTATTTCACTTGCGTGCAACCTGTGATGTCCTGCATCCGTTGTCCTTTCTCCTGGTCCTTGGATTACTGCCTTTCCAATACGTCTCTGTCTCGCCCGGATTTTGTCCAGTTGGTGGATCCCTTAGAGGCCCATGAACGGGACTGTTCCGGACCTGGCTACATGGCGCGTGCGGCTGCACTTGGAATTTTGGCTCAATGGGATATCTGGGCGGCTGCTCAGAATCTCCTACAACAAAGTTATATTGAGTATCACGCAAGTTGTCCCGCAATGCTGTTCACTGCTCCCTCTTGCGAGGAACATGAATGCAGTTTTGATTTATTGGACTGGATGGCATCTCTTTTTTCCGATGGCTCCAATGATGTCCTCTTGGAAGGTGTGGCTTTTTTCTGCACCTACACCTTTTTGGATTGGGTAGCCTCCGCTTTCGGCGTTTCTGCCGCCCTGGATGTTTTTATCTATCCTATTTTTTTTTCCGCGTCCATTGCCGTTCTGCTCCGTATATTTGAACTCTGTCATCGTCCTATGTCTTTGCCGTTGGACTGCCCAGGGGAGGGTGTCGTGTGGTTTGTGGACTCATGGTCTGCATTGCTAAGTTAGCTTAGGCCTGGCTGCCATGATGCCTTTTTGCGCACGTTACTTTGTGCCTTTGTTTTCCCAGAATCTGCTTGTGCCCGGCTATTTTAGAACTGTCTGCATTTCTGCCTTTAACCTTTCTTCCTATCCCCTTTGGGTTTCGTCTGCACATCATGTACATGGTCGAAAAACAATTTCCCTTGTTCTTGCTGATTTGGACAGCCCCTCGCACTTGGACATAACACTGAATGCTGCTGCACGGGGGAAATTCGGGTGCTTTTAATATTGTGATTTCAATGTTGGAGACACTTGGAGAACAACCTTTCCAGAGAGAAGAGCTGTTTGTATCTGATGATGTAAACTTTGCATCTAGATACTGAGGTATGGGGGTTCGCTAGTCAAAGCCCAGAGGTCTTCTATTTTTATAATAAACTAGCTATTAGCACGGGGAGGGTGGTAAGGTCAATTAGCCCTATATCCACTGCTTTATGAAATGCTTTCCCTGTTTGTATTCTATGGAGTTGTAACTATGCTGATTATATTATCCTTATGCATTATGCTGATAGTACTGGCACGTGTACTGTATCTTAGAGCATGTTAGTTGAAATAAACATTTTAAACTATACAGTGTCTCTTCTTACGCGCGTTGTGGACAGGTATGAGTGAGTTATTGCTACTGCGAGTCCTGAGAGAGAGATACTGTGTTCTGGGTTGTCTAATCATTGGTAGTATTGTTGCTAATGAGACGCTACAGCTAGTCGGGTTGGGGTTTTAGGTGCCAAGGTTTATGGTTGGCTCACCACTATATTCCGAGGTCCTATTATCCTGTGCATAGCTCTGTGTATGTGCAGAATCCCTACAACACACTTTGTTGACAAGACTCCTTCTTTCCTTTCACAGTGTAGGCCAGGGACATCAGACACACCACAGGAGGTGGAGCCAGCATTGTGGAGGAAAGGCACAGCCCTATTCAGGTCCCAGGTGCAACTCCTCCCTCCTATCTGCATGCAGATCTCTCTATTCAGCCCTGTGCTGACTCACCCTGTCTCCTGGAAGCCCCCAGCCCCTGTCACTCAAACTCCAGACAAGGAATACACAACCTAGCAGAGGCAGGCTTGGATAGTTAGGCAAGAAAATACCCACTTTCTAAAAGTGGTATTTTCAAACACAGAATGTTAAAACCAACTTCACTAAAAGATGTATTTTATCATTCTGAGTTCAGGCATACTAAACTCGAATTTCTACCTAGTTCCCTGAGTCAGTTAGGATTATAAGATGTTATAATCTAACTGCCCATTCTGGCCTATGGGGAACAGGTAGCCTTGCAATAGTGAAAAACGAGAATGGCTGTAATTCACTATTAGGACATGCCACACACACCAGGGCATGTCCTACCTTTTACCTACAATGCACCCTGCCCTTGGGCCTACCTTAGGGGTGACTAACATGTATAAAAGGGAAGGTTTAGGGACTGGCAAGTGGGTACACTTGCCCAGTCAACATGGCAGTACCAGACTGCACACAGGCTCTGCAATGGCAGGCCTGAGACCCTTTACAAGCTGCTCCGGTGGGTGGCACAACCAGTGCTGCAAGCCCACCAGCAGCATTTGATTTACAAGCCCTGGGCACACGCAGTGCACTGTACTAGGGTCTGACAGTAAGCCAAACAAGCCAATCATGGAGTCACTAATCCATACATCAATTTACCATAGGGAGCACTTGCACTGTGGCACTGAACAGCAGTGGCACAGTGCCCAAAAGCATCTAAAACCAGCAAAAACATAAGAGGCAACCGCAAAAAAATGGAAGGGAGACCCACGCCAATGGTGCCAGGTCTAACATGCACCATAAGTAAAACCTCTTTCACTTAAAAGCATAGGACTGTCTAGTGGAAGGCCTCTTAGCCTCTTTAAGAATGTTCATACATTCTGGAGGTAAGTCTAGATGTCCGTATTGAAGGACTTCAGGAGCCATGCCGTCAACCGTAGGGATGATAGATTGGGGTGGAATACCTTCCCTTCGTTCTTGGATAGTAGATCTGGACGGCATGGTAACCTCCTGTGCGGGACTTCTGATAGATGAAGGAGATCTGGATACCACCACTGACGCAGCCATTCTGGAGCTATCAAAATCATCCTGGAATTGGTCCTGTAAAACGTGTTGATCACTGTGGGAATCAACAGAATTGGCGGATAGGCGTACAGTAATGTCTGAGACCAATTTATCAAAAGGGCATTGCCCCGAGATCCTAGTTGGGGAAACCTGGATGTGAAGACGGGGGCATTTTGCGTTTACCGCGTCTGCAAACAGGTCGATGTCTGGTGTTCCCCAGTTTCGGAAGATGCTTTGAATGACTTCGTCGTTGACCGACCAGTCGTGAGCTTCGACGAATTCTCTGCTCAAGGCGTCCGCCTGGACGTTGAAAGTCCCCGGGAGATGCATTGGCAGAATGTTCAAGTTTCTTGCAAGAAGCCACTTCCAGATGCTTTGAGACTCTAGAGAAAGAGGCCTCGATCGGGTACCTCCCTGTTTGTCCGTTTGGATCAGAAGGTACTGAGATTGAAGTGACCGGTACAATGATTTGAGAGCTAAGTGCACTGCTCTCAACTCTAAGAGATTGATATGGTAAGTTTGTTCTGTCTCCGACCACAGGCCTTGAACCTGCAGAACCCCCATGTGAGCACCCCATCCCTGGAGTGAAGCATCCGTGACTATCGTTTGTGCAGGAGGGTCCAGGTGAAAGGGAACTCCTTTCATCAGATTGGATCTCTTCATCCACCATTTGATGGAATCCTTGGCCGATTGGGAGAGAAGCAGCTGATCCTCCCAGCGCCCTGACACTTGCATCCATTGGTCTTCCAGAGACTGCTGCAACGGATGCATGTTCAGCCTGGCATTTGGTACGATGAAGATGCATGATGCCATTGATCCCAGCAGTGATGACACCTGCCTGACTGTGGGATACTGCGTGAGAAGAAGGTTGCGGCATTTCTCTTGAATTGAGGATAACCTCTCCTCCGAAGGACACACGCTTGCTTCTGCGGTATCCAGTAAGGCACCCAGTTAGTGGATCTTCTGATATGGGTTGAAGATTGATTTCTTGTAGTTTACATGAAGGCCCAACCTGTTTAGTAGTTGCAGACAATACGAGAGATGACTCTGAAGCAGAGCAGGTGACGAGCTCTTCAGAAGCCAGTCGTCCAGATAGGGGTATATGAATATCCTTTGCTTGCGAAGAAAAGCTGCCACCACTGCCATGCACTTGGAAAACGTTCGGGGGCTGATTTGAGCCCGAACGGGAGAACTTTGAACTGAAAGTGTTGGACAGACACTTGGAATCGCAGAGATTTGCGATGTTTTATGGACACTGGAATATGAAAGTGTCGTGTGGTTTGTGGCCTCCTGGTCTGCCTTGCTACGTTGGCTTAGGCCTAGCTGCCATGAGGCCTTTTTTGCGCACGTTCCTTTGTGCCGTTGTTTTTCATGCCTCTGCTTCTGCCCGGCACTGTCTGCATTTCTATCTTTCACCTCTTCTCCTGTTCCCTTTTGGGCTACGTCTGCACATCATGTACAAGGTCGAAAAATAACGTCCCTTGTTCCTGCTGATTTGGCCAGTCCCTCGCACCTAGACATAACACTCTATTTACAGCTGCCTTGGAGAAATTCATGTGCCTTTAATATTGTGTTTTTTCACTGTTAGAGGCACTTGGAGAACAACCTTTCCAGAGAGAAGAGCTGTTTGTATCTGATGATATAAACTTTGCATCTAGATATTGAGGTATGGGGGTTCGCTAGTCAAAGCCCAGAGGTCTTCTATTTTTATAATAAACTAGCTACTAGCACGGGGAGGGTGGTAAGGTCATTTAGCCTTATATCCACTGCTTTATGAAATGCCTTCCCCGTTTGTATTCTATGGAGTTGTAACTATGCTGCTTATTTTATCATTATGCATTATGCTGATAGTACTGGCACGTGTACTGTATCTTAGAGCACGTTAGTTGAAATAAACATTTTAAACTATAAAGTGTCTCTTCTTACGCGCGTTGTGGACAGGTATGAGTGAAGTATGAAAGGGTCTTTCTTGCTACTGCGAGTCCTGAGAGAGAGAGATACCGTGTTCTGGGTTGTCTAATCATTGGTAGCATTGTTGTTAATGAGACGCTACAGCTAGTCGGGTTGGGGTTTTAGGTGCTAAGGTTTATTGTTGGCTCACCACTATATTCAGAGGTCCTATTATCCTGTGCATAGCTCTGTGTATGTGCAGAATCCCTACAACATGGCGCAACCAACGAGTGGGGCCGCTTATCTGCGAGACGCTTGAGTAATATTTGTGCTTGTCCACAACACCCTTCACAGGCGCTTCCGGAAGCGTGTGTGTCGGTGATACCTCCTATATTGACGTTTTTATAGGTTCTTTCAAGCTTGAAGTTGTTAAAAGGTTTCTTAAACACTACCCTCTATTGTGCTGCCACACATTAGGTTGTCCAAAACTTATAGCCTGAAATGGCTGTTCAAATTGCGGCACATAGCCGCGCAGCGCTCCGGTCTCACTTAACAGTGTATGGAGTGCCTGACGCGGGTGTCGATTTAATCTTTGTGGTACAAGCAGATCCAGCTTACCACTTTGAGGTGTTTTACTCTTGGGTCACCTTTCCGGCGGTGGATGGGACTGATAATTTGTTCCATGAATATGAAGCCACCGATGTTCCTAATCACTATAGACCGTATATGAATCTTGAAGTACCGCTCACGGCTTGGCAACACCGTGTTTGGTTTGATGGCGCCCTCCCCCAACCGGTTACCGCGGTTCGTTTAGGCCCATTATCAATTGATGGGGCCACTTGGCCAGTCTTGGCCGGGTATACACCACATCCGCGTTATATGACGGTGACAGTCGCTGAACTGCGTCATATGCATTCGTCTTTGATACGAGTACATAGAGCTTTAGTACAATATGTTACAGGCAACATCGAGGGAGTCCCGCCTGGAGTTGCGGCCCATCCAGCTGGTGCAGGCGGTGTAACCATAAGTCCTGTCATGGTGAATTCGGTGATGGGCAAGCGCCCACAGAACAAGGATGATTTTCCTTATTGGCTTGCAGAAAAATTTGACCAGCTGGAGGCAGTTTTTCCAAATACATCTCCCGTGGAAAAACATAGGATTTTGACGATTAGTTTGCCAAAAGACTTAGGGGTCGATTCCGATTCGGGCCGGAAATCTCTCCGACCGAGCCGGACCCGGAGAGATTTCCGACCGAATCGGACCCGTGCAGTCCGACCGAACGAGTCCGATGCATTCGTATGCCACCGGACACGAAGTCGGTCGGACTCCCATTGAACTCAATGGGAGCCGGTCGTACAACGCGTACGCGGGCTCCCATTGCCTCAATGGGTGCGAGGCGGACAAGGGCGCCCCCTACAGCGAGTACGCCGCGAGGCGCTCGCGGCGTACACGCACAGGTAGGGGGACCCATGGGTCCCCCTGTGTGCGCCTCGCACGGGTACGCGTACAGGGGGTCCGACACGGACCCCAAAGTACGGCTCCGACAGCGAGTTCGAGTCGGACGGCGCGAGTCGGTCGGAGCGGTCGAGGTGCGCATCGTACTTACCCGGCCGGAAAACGTCTCCATTGCGCGGTGCGAATCGTGTCCGACCGAGTCGGTCGGAGCGGTACGATCCGGGTACGAGTCGGTCGGAGCGGTCGGGTCGCCCGAACGAGTCGGTCGGCGAATCCGCATCGTACTCGCTCGGCCGGACCCGCGTACGGTTCGGTCGGGAAACAGGGCTCCGAATCGGATCCGGTAAAGCCGAATCCTATTCGGAGCCCTACCGGCCGAGATCGGAATCGGCCCCTTAGTACCCGAGTTGGCAGAATGCAACAACTGGGGTAGGGTATTCGCAGCAGTATATGCGAAGTGTTTCGGCACTCCTTCCATGACAGTTCTCCCCTCTGTGATTAAACGAGTACAGGATGAACATGGCCCTGAAGCGGCTGTGGAATTAGGGATGAGACTGGTGGGAGTGTTCGACGTAGTAGCTGATTTGATCCTTGCGAATGTCAAGGGCGATGCAGTGAACTTTCAAGTAGCTAATGCTTTGGTCCCAGAATTGGACAAGCCTCGCGAATTACCGAAAATTATTGCTCAGGCTTACAAAACCATTGGTCGCAATAGCCTGGGAGTTAAGCCTTTGCTAAAACGCAAACACAATCGCAACAACAACCAAAAACTCAGTCTGAGAAAGATGAGAAACCAGTTTTTACTAAAAAGAGCTGGAGGTTGAAAAAACAGGGTAAGCAACAGAAGAAGCCGGGGTCGCGAGGTGCATCCCCGGTTTCCGTCTCTTCTGAACGCACTTATGATTTGCGTGATAGGGCGAGAATTAAATCTCCAGAGAGATTTCAAGTCCCTGATTCGCGTTCTCCTCGTTCTTCACAGGCACCAACATCTTCGCAGGCTGGTGGAGGAGATCGCCAGGATAGAGGAAGGGGTCGAGAGGATCCACAGGGACGAGACCAACCTCGACAACAAGTCAGAGGGAAACCAGACGATTTTCGAAGTTCTCGCCCACAATTTCAGAAGAAAAAAGTTGCCGCTGTAACAGCGAGATATGCCACAGACGGTGAGAACGAGACTCCTGGATTGGACGTGGGCAGTGACCCTCCTAGACAGCGCCGCGGAAGTTACCATAGTGCGTGAGGCGCTACGTCCTCATGTGGAGGCGACAGCAACTGAAACATTCATTACTGTCGAGACAGCTGACACCAGAGTGGCTCCCCTGACAGACTATATAATATTGTAATTCAAATCGAAGGTGATATACAGCGTGTTATAAAAGGGATTTTTGGGAAAATCTGACCTCTTCGTATGACATTTTGTTAGCGGAGGCGGATTGGCCGCCCCATTCGTACTTGCTGCGAGTAAAGGGGAGGAGGTAATCCTTCCGAGCTTTTCTCGACACGTCCCAAAAGACAAAGCAGAGGCTCTTGCAGCTGAATGGGCTGTGTCCCTGGCTCCAGCGTTATACCGCAACCATGTGGGCTGGGATGAAGAATCACCACCCCATGAAATACCTCTGCGGTCCCTACCACAGCCACAACCCCAATATCCCATCAAACGGGAAGCTAAAGGTCCCGTTTCCGAAATTCTGACCCAGTTGGAATATCAGGGAGTGATTGAAACATGCGAGTCACCGATGAATAATCCCCTTTTCGCGGTTTCTAAACCCGATGGATCGTACCGCTTAGTTTTGGATTACAGGCATTTGAACTCTCATTGTCGGACCTTTGCGGTGCAAAACACACATAGTTCTGCGCTAGTAGACAGTCTTGTTCGTAAAAAATATAAAACTACACTTGACCTATCCAATGGATTCTACACGCACAACTTGGCCCCGGAGAGTAGCCAATGGAGCGCTTTTACCTCCGGTGGTAAATTATTCAAATTCAGGCGTTTACCTATGGGCTACAAGAACAGTCCGGGCGTATTCGCTGCTCGTGTTGTCTCTTTGTTAGACGGCATAGACCCAGATGCATGTTCGTACGTCGATGATATCTATCTGACTGACGACGAATTATTCCCGCATCTTTCCCGAGTGGACCGCATTATTCTAGAATTTGCGGTTGTAGGTTACAAGTTTAACTTTGCCAAATCTCACATTGCTGAATTTACCGTTTTGTTTTTGGGTTATGAGCTCAACAATGAAGGTAAGGGCTTAGCCCCCCAATTTCTGGAGAAATGTGCACTTCTGTGCCCTCCTACTACTCTGAAGAAACTTCAGTCTTTACTGGGTTTTCTGAACTTTGGGCGTACTTACATTCCCGAATATGCCCAGCGTATCAAGCCACTGTATTCCTTGATACAACCTAACTTTTCGAAGTCATGCTGGCTTCCGGAGCATTCCTCCATTCTGCAGTCTTTGCAGACAGACTTACTTGAGTCTAAATACTTGTTGACTCGTGAAAACCACACCAACCTGGTGATTAGAATCATTCCAGGGGCAGTGGGTTTCATGTACTTGACCTTTAACGAAGGTGACACAGTACCGATTGCATACAAGTCACATCTATACACTTCAGCAGAAATGCGCTTTTCCTCTGTGGAGAAAGTTTTAACTGCAGTGCAAATGGCGATTCTGAAGGAACGCGCACTGGCACAGGGAAAACGCATTTTGGTGGTAACACCCTATCCTGCCCTAGAGGCAGTGAAGAAAGCAAGTGTTCCGAACTCTAAAGCTTTGCACCCCCTTTGGATACAATGGGCAACATCTTTGACGTCTCCGGATGTCACTTTTATCTTTGATTCTTCTCTTCAGACTCAGGAGTTTTTACAGTATGAATTTGTTCATCCTCCTCCTCTGTCTTTGCTACCACTTGAGGAATACGAATGTATTATCTATACCGATGGCTCGGCGCAGCCTGCCACGGGCTCCAAGCATGCTTATTCAGCAGCATGTGCTATTGTTGCAGGTTCCTTTGTGAACGGAAAATTTAAATCTACTGTAGTGCATACTCAAGCACTGGGAGACAATACTGCACAATTGGCCGAACTGCGCGCATTGGTGCTAGCACTTGAGTTCGCTAATCCGGATGTGACCACTCTTATTGTATGCGATTCCTATTACTGTGTTCAGTCTTACAATGACAATCTCTTCTTTTGGTCACAAAATGACTATAGAGACGCAAAAGGCAGCACAATTAAGCATAAAATGCTTTGGGTTCGAGTGGCAGATTTACAACAAAGTCTGCCTCTCACACAGGTGGTACACACTCTTGGCCACCAGCGTGTGGGCGCACACGCTGTTGGTAATGGTTTGGCAGATGAGGCTGCCAAATCAGCAGTAGCCACGCGCTCAGTCGCAGCAGTTACCAGATCCATGTCTAAAATAGATTCTGATATTCTAGCAGCTATTGCTGCAACAAAGGAAGGTGCTAATTACCCACGGGGTTTCCCTTCCAAATACTGTTATCAATTAGGTCCCGAACAGGCTCCTTATGTAAGAATTCCAGACGTTGGTGATCGGCTGATTCCCAACGCGGACCGCAGGCTTTCCTTGATTACTGCAGCACACGAAGGCATGGCTTCGGCTCATGCTGGGGTGTCTGCGACAGTTTCCATCTTGCAGCAGCGTTACTGGTGGCGTGGTTTATACAAACAAACCCGTACTTATGTGCTTTCTTGTGACGTTTGTCAGCAGATTAAGCCTTCCACGGTTACACGGCCACCACAGACCCCGCTCTGCATTTCAAACAGACCTTTTGGGTGTGTTTACCTGGATCACTGCGGTCCCTTTTCTTCAGACACTGCATATAAATATATCTTAGTTGCAGTGGATTCGTGCACACGTTTCATCTGGGTCTGGCCACAACGGAGTGCTGACGCTCGAAATGTCATAAGGGATTTGCGTGTCTTTGTGGGAATTTTCGCCTGTGGCACCTTCCATTCTGACCAAGGTCCAGCGTTTGCCTCTAAGGCTTACAAGGACGCAATGGGTTCACTGGGGGTGCGGGTGAAATTTTTGTCACTGTATCGGCCTGAGGGCAATTCGATTGTTGAACGAATGAACCGTGACTTAAAGCAATCCTTGACAGCTAGAGTCTTAGGTACTGGCAGGAACTGACTGGCCCACTTGTATACCGTACAACGTGCACTTAATAATCTCCCGAGAAGACCTCTGGGTGGGCGGACCCCATACGAAATGCTCTTTGGCATAAGAATGTTTGTGCCTGACCTTGATGGTCTAGACATGGCGGCGCAATGCGCCATCTTTGATGTAGATAACCATTCTACTATGTTAGAGGACTTACAAGAAGCCCGAGACAAACTTGCGATTGCACATTTACCGTCAGCCACAGACGCTGCACTGCAGATTCCGGTTGCCGGCTGGCTTCCGAAGATTGGAGATCTGGTTCGAGAGAAGGTGGAGAACAAAAAAGAATTCGGCCCTCTTATCGTGCACCGGTTCCAGTCCTTGGCTTGAAGGGAACTCGTACAGTCATCTTACCTCCGCTTCCTGGTCGCAAAGAGAACAGATACATCTCAGTGGAAAATGTCAAGCTACAACATCTGGCTGATCCTGAATAGTGTTACACCAGCGGTCTCTTGTCCTGTCATTTCCCGGACGAATGTTTGTGGCTCTCCTGCCTGAACGGTCACTGATGTTGCCATCGAGATGGTAGATTTGCCTGATCGCCTACTCGACTACCCGGACTCCCCCTGCAACGACGAGTCTGAGTATACCTATCCCGCTAACGAGTCGGTGGCACACCTACCAACAACGCCACTGAGCCCAACACGTTATTCCTTTGACTCGGATTCCACTTCATCACTTGCCCATCCAAATTCAGTATTTTTGTATCCTGGTTTAGAGACAATTTTTTGATCCCCCCATGGACATACATTTGGTTGGTACTTTTCCTAATTTTTTTGTTCATGTCTATTGGCTTTGTCACCGTGTTTTTTCTGCTCATCAATGGACACTATTTGCCAGAACGCTCTGCGGTGAACTCTGTCGCTGGAACTTTGGCTCCGCATTCTTCATCGCACATCATGAAGCGAGACCACACATTTGTGAACATTTCAGCGTTTCCAGTTGCTGATGGCATCGTTTGGGATGCGGTGAACTTCCAAATTCATGGTCCAACCGAAATTATTAATGTACCAAATGTCCTTCGTGTTTCAATGGGTGATGTCGTAAAAAGTAATATTCATTCTGATGATTGGGATGTGCATGCAGTTGAAGCATTATTTACTGATTTGAAATATTATGCTGCTTTTCATGCTGAAGATCTGTACATGAATTCTGCAAATTATGCTGATTTGTATTGTTACCAGCATTGGGGCAACCACTTTCTCCATAAACCCAGTACCCTTCGGGGACTTTTTAATTATACCCAGTGGGAACATTGTCCAACCCCTTCGCCAGGTAGCTCCCAAACTCTTAGAAATAAGTTTACTTATTTTACAGATTTTAACAGATCGAACCCTGGGTCCTATTTCTTTAAATTAAACACTTCCTCTACACAGAAAATAATGTTGACCCATACAAAATTGCTATATTCCGGCTCCTTTTTAAGCGCCTTGGCTGTCGGTGGGTATGAATACTGGCGTGACACCATAGATTTAAAATCAATTTGGGGCACAAAAGCATGGCAGGTGCAGGGCACCGAAGCCTTGCATCGTGCTTGCCTCATCCCAGCCCAAATTCTATTTTTAAATCAGACCGTCTATCAAACGACTTGTTGGGGCTTGGCTACGTCCAAACAATTGAATGCCCCATCCTTTCCTGTCTTGTCCTCCACTCCCAACAAAAGCTTATACCTTAATATGTCCCTTACCGAATTGCAGGTTTTGTTTCTGAACAATTCGTTTAATGTCTCTACGTTGGTTCAGTCACCCTGGTTGGCTTGGCCCATTGCATCCAATGCCTGCCAATTGCGTTTTCATGACTCAGTTCCTGGTTACAAACAGGATAGGCCTGATCCACGGTTTTCTGACTCTCGTACTGTGACGACATATTCTGTTGGTAAATTATGTAAACAGTGGTTGCAGCACTCTTCCCTAGATTCTGTTAAACAACATTTATCGCTCCTATCAGGCAACATTGATCTGTCCGATTTTGTTCTGGTGCCTCGTGGTCCTAGACCTAAGAGATTCATTTATGAAACTTATAATGAACTCTGGAAGCTTTCGCAAATTGAAGCTGCTTCCCGTCTGCGGGAAATCGATCAAGCAAATTTGGAAAAGGTGCTTGCTGTTGTTGACAATAGTATTAATACCATGTCTTCCCGCATTTACACTTTAGAGAATATTATTTCCTCTGTTGTTGATATTGTACAAGATGATGTTTCTGTGTCGTATCATGGTCAGGATCAATTGCGTTCAGTAATGCAGTTTGCATGGACTTTGCAAACACTTAAAATGGGGAAAGTTCCTTGGCAATTTTTGAACACCTCTGCCTTATTTTCACCTTTTAATTTGACTGAGAAACAGCGATTCATGTCCATGAAGGATGCAGCATACACTCTGTTACATATTGAAAAGATAGAGCCCTTACCATTCTCTATTGCGGAATTGGATTCTGCTGTGTGGCTAGTACACGGGGTTATCGCTTTGCCTTTTTCATTGTTTGAATTTAGTTCGTGCATGAAGCATTATCCTGTAGGCCGTTTCCAGCCTTTGGGCAGTGCCTTCCTGCATGAACTTTGGTCCCTGCCTTTCATGTTTAAATGCCTTAGAGACGGGAGGGAGGTTTTTCTCACGGGGGAGTCATGCGATTCAACTGTGGGTCATTCCCTTATTTGCAAACACATTAAGTTACACGGAGCTTGTAACGTTTCGGCTCCGAATCTTGCTTGTGTGTTAAAGGGTATTCCAGCTCCTGCTATTTCTCCTACTTTCACTGTGCTTGCTAATGGTAGCTATTTGCTTTTAAATAACCAAGACTGCTGTGGCCTGCTGGCCGGCATACCATATATTGTTACTGTTTCCCACAGGGTTGTCTGCTGCAAAATTGTGCTTTTTCCTCCCCCGCACGGTATCATAGATAGTTCTGTGTGGCCTTCCATTCCTACTCTGAAGGCGGATTTCAATAAATTGAGCAGATTAAAGGCGCTATTATTGAACCAGGAGGTTATGCTCACATCTGCCCGGGAGACGTTCATTCTCCAGGTGGCAAGTACCCACAGTGAAATACAGGCCCTTTTGAACACTAACCTCCCACAACATTTCTGTGAACTGATTCACCGTGTTTTTAATGCGTCCCGCACTGAAGGTCTGGTGCACTTCTTTAAAGTTGTGGGATCTGGCCTTGTGACCTCTTTTCAAACTATTTTTGGTGTAATACCGGCTTTTATTCATTCCATCTTTTCCAGCGTCTTTGGTGGCTTTCCACTGATCCTCGCCCTGGCGAATGGTGTCCTGCTGTTGGTCTGTTTCCTACGCAATGGCTGCACCTCCATGGGCCCTTCTCGAGCCAGGTCGGCTCCAGATGCTCCGTGAACGCCTCCTCGCTGGCTTCGGCATCCTGACGTTGGCGACAATGAGCGTGTCCTATACACTTTCTTTTCGCTTTGCGTATTTCACTTGCGTGCAACCTGTGATGTCTTGCATCAGATGTCCATTCTCGTGGGCCATGGATTATTGCCTCTCCAATACGTCTTTGTCTGTTCCGGATTTTGTTCAGTTGGTGGGTCCCTTAGAGGCCCATGAACGGGACTGTTCCGCTGCAGGCTACATGGCGCGTGCGGCTGCACTGGGGATTTTGGCACAATGGGATATCTGGGCGGCTGCTCAGAATCTCCTACAACAGAGTTATATTGAGTATCACGCAAGTTGTCCCGCATTGCTGTTTGCTGCTCCCTCTTGCGAGGACCATGACTGCAGCTTTGACTTACTTGACTGGATGGCGTCGCTTTTTTCCGACGATTCCAATGATGTCCTCTTGGAAGGTGTGGCGTTTTTTTGCACTTACACTCTATTGGATTGAGAGGGTTTTCGCTTTCTGTGACCTGACCCACTGGATGTGTGTCCATCTTTTTGTTTTTGATTTTTTTATCCACGTCTCACTTTCGTTGTCCTTCCTGGGGTTCGCTTCACAACATCCGTTCTGTTCTGCTCAGTTTGTTTGGACTCTGTCATCTTCTTGAACGTTGGACTGCCCAGGTGAGGGTGTCGTGTGGTTTGTGGCCTCCTGGTCTGCCTTGCTACGTTGGCTTAGGCCTAGCTGCCATGAGGCCTTTTTTGCGCACGTTCCTTTGTGCCGTTGTTTTTCATGCCTCTGCCCGGCACTGTCTGCATTTCTATCTTTCTCCTCTTCTCCTGTTCCCTTTTGGGCTACGTCTGCACATCATGTACAAGGTCGAAAAACAACGTCCCTTGTTCCTGCTGATTTGGTCAGTCCCTCGCACCTAGACATAACACTCTATTTACAGCTGCCTTGGAGAAATTCATGTGCCTTTAATATTGTGTTTTTTCACTGTTAGAGGCACTTGGAGAACAACCTTTCCAGAGAGAAGAGCTGTTTGTATCTGATGATGTAAACTTTGCATCTAGATATTGAGGTATGGGGGTTCGCTAGTCAAAGCCCAGAGGTCTTCTATTTTTATAATAAACTAGCTACTAGCACGGGGAGGGTGGTGTTGTATTCCTCTTAGGGTATCCATAAACGGGCTTTCCAGTATCATGTCCTTATATAGGCACAATTCGCCCTGCCCTTATATAGGCATAAAATCCCAGCCCTTATTTAGGCATTAAACCATGCACTCCAAATACAGGCATGGTCTCTGACATCCGTCCACCCTAACGTCACAACGAGTTCATGAAGAACAGACCCTTAGGCTGCGGGAGTTTCCCTAGTCCAGGACTATTGATTTCTTCAAGAACTCCTATATTATGCATGAACCATTATTCCTTAGGGGGTTCATTCATGACGTCTTTCGCAGTCCAACTCACGTCAATGCTAACATTCTTAGGTGCTCTCAGGTATAAATATACCTTCCCTAGCCCCTGTAAACCAGAGGAGACCTCGACTTCAGAGGAGCCCGTTTCCCGGCCTGACGCACTGAGAGGACGCTGCCTTCCCTGCACGCAGAGAGCCCAGCTTCCAGCTTCCAGTGATCTGACTTCCCTTGCGGGGTGTTGGAGTTCGAGTCTGGCAAAGAGATTCCTACCTCTCTCATTCTTCAGGTATGGAGCTGACTAAACCTAGAGGGACTCTTGGCATACTAGGCATACTAGACTTAACATACTCTTAGTATACCATAGTAAGGAATACTTCACCTACTTCTTCCCTCTTCCTACACCTAGGTCAGGTTAGGTACATTGGGGTAGAACTAGCTTAGCAACGCATCGTATGAGTACTCGCATTTTTAGTCTGTGTTATTTATGTAAATGCATATGTACTAAAAGATAATGCTATCGCAGTATTATTTATTTCTACTGCTCACCCTGTACATTATTTATCTTGCATACTGTCTTGTGATCGTAACAGCACATTTTACTTACACCAGAAACAAGACTGTTCAATAAATCCTTTATTGAAACGCCCGTCTATTTCTTTCTGTGTAACTTGGAGAAAACTAAGCATGCACGACTGAGCTGAGTGAAATAGTTATCTATTGTTTCCACGACTCTGGGACACGTTCTGATTCTAAAGGGAAACACAGTGGTCATGTTTTGCGGCTGCCAGAAACTACTCCCTTCTTGTTGTCAAGGAGTTTCTAGTGGCCTCTGAGCTAGCTGGCACAAGTAATTAAGTTTAATATACTCGATAGGGACATACTGACCTTAGTCCTATGTCAAACCTATAGGATATATTATTCCAATGCGCAGAGCCTATTAGGGAAATAGGAGCTACACTACAGTGGTAAGGTCATTTAGCCTTATATCCACTGCTTTATGAAATGCCTTCCCCGTTTGTATTCTATGGAGTTGTAACTATGCTGCTTATTTTATCATTATGCATTATGCTGATAGTACTGGCACGTGTACTGTATCTTAGAGCACGTTAGTTGAAATAAACATTTTAAACTATACAGTGTCTCTTCTTACGCGCGTTGTGGACAGGTATGAGTGAAGTATGAAAGGGTGTTCTTGCTACTGCGAGTCCTGAGAGAGAGATACCGTGTTCTGGGTTGTCTAATCATTGGTAGCATTGTTGCTAATGAGACGCTACAGCTAGTCGGGTTGGGGTTTTAGGTGCTAAGGTTTATTGTTGGCTCACCACTATATTCAGAGGTCCTATTATCCTGTGCATTGCTCTGTGTATGTGCAGAATCCCTACAACAAAAGTATGCGCCCTGCAAGTCTATTGCACACATCCAATCTCCCTGATGAAGCTGAGGGAATATTTGATGTAAAGCCAACATTCGAAACTTCTCTTTGCGAATGTACTTGTTCAGCAGTCTTAAGTCGAGTATTGGTCTGTATTCTCTGGTAGGACCTCTTTTCTGAACCAGAAAATAGCGAGAATAAATCCCCTGCTTTCTTTGTGGAATAGGGACCTTTTCTATGGCATGTTTTTTGCAGGAGAACATTTACTTCTGCTTGTAACAAGTGGTGTCTTTGAAGAGGCCTTTGCTTTGGAGGAACTGATGGTGGTGGGGATTTGAACCTGAGCAGATAGCCATTCTGCACAATATTCAAAACCCACTTGTCCTTTGTTAACTTCTCCCACTCCTCCAGGTGTAACATAACACTTCCTCCCACCGGAGTGGTCAACGGGCATGGAGGAAGCCATCCCTCATTGTTTTGCTGATTGTTTAGGAGCGTTAGGTTGCTGTTTTGTACATCCTCTCCCTCGTCCAGGTCTTCTTTGTTGGTAATGGGACCTGGATTGACCTTGACCCTGATTTTGCGTGTTCCAATGAGGGGTTTGAACCCTCTGTTGAGAGGAGCATCGATGATAGGGCCGGAATCTACGCCTAAACTCTTTCCGCTTTTCTAAGCCAACAGCTTTCAGAGTGTCCAAGTCATTCTTCATCTTGGACATTTCATCGTCCGCATGGGAACCGAACAGAGAAGATCCGTGATTCTTCTTTGTGCATCAGGTTTTAGCCCCGTAAGACGAAGCCATGCCGATCTCCTTGAGCAGATGCCATGCGAGTATCCATGGGCCGCCAAGTCAGATGCATCTGCGGCTGCACTGATAATCTGATTAGCTACCAGTCCGCCTTCTTGTAATATCTCCTGGAAGTCCTGTTGATCTTCCTTCGGCAGCTTCTCTGTAACTCTCGCCAAAGAATCCCAGAGAGATCTACCGTACCGACCCAAAAGGGCGGAAGCACTAGCCACCTTCATCACCGAAGCCGATGTATTGCACATTCGTTTGCCCAGAGAGTCCATATTTTTGCTGTCCTTCTCTGGTGGGGCAGTAGAAGAAGATGTAGCCGAATGTGCTTTCCTGGCTGCAGCCACTATCACCGAGTCTGGAGGTGAGACTGCGCGAAGAAAAAACGGGTCCTGCTCAGGGGCCTTATATTTCTTGGATATCCGTGTGGGAACTGAACCCACTGTGGCCGGGGTAAGGAAGGTCTGCATTGCTGGTTGTAGCAGACCTGGCACCAAAGGTAGCAGAGGCTTTGCAGAAGACCTGTGATGTAGAGTTTCAAAGATGACGGATGTTGAAACTGGAGGTGTAAACATAGTGATATTTAGCTTATTGGCACCCCTGCAAAGGACTTTATTAAAAGTTCCGAGATAGTCTATCGGGGACACCCTGGACGGGGGTGTAGTGGATAGAGTAGGAGAGTAATCTCTAATGGAAGACCTTGTTGACGTAGTTGTTGTTGGAGATCTACGCCTTCTTTTAGGAGTAGGAGAGCGGCGAGATCTTGAACGCCCTCTTTATCTTGAACGCCTTTTCACAGGTGATCGAGACCTTCTTGGGGACCTGCGTGGAGGGGGTCCCCCAGAGACTCTGGGTGGTGATAGAGGCTTGGAGAATTCTGCGCCCGGAACTCTAGGTGGCACTTTCCAGTGTCGTATACTCTCTAGCCATCGTGGAGATAAGTTAGTAGGAGACTTTTCTCTTGGAGTCGGAGATCCCTCCGGTGTGACTTGTATAATGTTGATTCCAGGAGAAGATGACACTTCTCTCGATGTCGACCGTGTTCCCGACGTCGATCTTGGTTTTTCTGGTGCGTCTCCTGAAGTGGCAACAATCCTTTCCCTCAACGTCGAACGCTGACTCGACGTCGACCCAGATAAAGCCACCACCGACGTCGACCGCTGTGGAGACACACTTGAAGATTCGTGTCTCTGCGATGATGCTCTAGACGTCGGTCTCCTCGACGGCGACCGTGACCGTCTTCTCGACGTCGAACGTCGGCAGGTATGTGGTGCCTTTGACGTCGACTTCCTCGTCGACGATCGTGCCCTCGACGTCGACCGTCTGTGGGTCTGAGAGGGATTTTTCGTCGACGATCCTCTCGACGCCGACCTTCGAGAAGGAGGCGGAGATCTTGACGCCGACCGGTGTCTCGTCGTCGACGGATGTTTCGACGTCGACTTAGATCGGTCTTCACCCACATACTTCGAGCCCGAAGTATGCCTTGACGTCGACTTACTTTTTGTCGACGGCGGTTCTCGTCTCTTCGACGGCGATCTGTCCCTCGACGTCGTAGAATGACTTACTCGTTTTCCTGACGCCGATTTCGACGCTGACGGCGAGCACTCTGGAATCTGCTTACTTCTGGAAGCTGGGGAAGCAGATCGACACTTCTTGTGTTGTCCATGAGAGGAGGGCTTCTTGGAATGCGCCTCAAGGCCACTTTTGGGTTTTCCTCTCTCCATCGACGCATGAAGTCTGATCTTTTCTCTGTCACGCAGAGTTCTTTTAGAAAATTGTAGACAGCAGTAACACTTCTGTGGATTGTGTGAGGATGGCAAACATAATACACACAGAGGGTCGGATTTCGCCATTTTCTTCCCACAGGAAGGACATTTATTAAACAAAGCTGGCATTTCGGACATAAAAAGATAGTAAAAAAGTCAGAAAATAGTTAGAAACTAATACCAGCAAAGAAAAATGTCGAATTAAGTAGTAGAAAATCAATTTCTGACTGAAAAAATTCAAAAAAGACAGAGCTCAAGCTCCAGGATCCTCACAGAAGGAGCTGGAAAAAAGAACTGACCTAACTGTCACCTGTGGTGCATGATGGGAGCAGGGGGCTCCTGGAGGTCTTAAAGGCACGGTGTCCAGGTTTTCTAAAGCCCTAAAGGCAAGGTGCCAGTTTTTTGTTATATGGTGATGATTATTCATCTATGCAGCCTAAGAACAAATTGCCTGCAATTACCTGTTTTTTCTTTATGAAAATAAAGGGTTGTTGTTGAACACTACTGCAGTATATGTTCTATGTTACATTATTTACAATTGATATTATTTTCTTATAGTAGAAATCCATGTCATTTTGTCATTTCAGTCTATTGGACCTATTATAGGCTGCATATTTATATGTGTATACATGTATATATGTATGTTTTGGAAGTACTATGTACTTGTGGTTCTAAACATACACATATATATTTATTTTTGTATATGCTCCGGGGTCCCGCACATGGGCGGGGATTATTCAGTGCTTATGACTATTGATGAGTATCCCCTGGAAGAGAATGTTATTTATTTAAAATACATGAATACAATTCTGTATGATGATATTAGCTTGTGCTGGAGGACCAAATAATTGACATTATTGTTGACTTCGGTCACTGAATTGGAGAGTGGGTGATCTCCCTACCTCAGAGCACGGCACAGGAGCAGGGGAAAACAATATTTATGTGTATAGATCTTGGAGCTCCATACACCTTCAACAAATCTCACCCTCTTTTTTTTTTTTTTTAGCTTTTCTTAAGTTACTTAAAGGCACGTCGTCATCGCCCGCCTTCAAAATCAAATAAAAAAATACTAGGGTGGAGTCCTCAGGGCCTAAAGAGGCTCAGGGAGGGGGACCACACGCCTCCCTTTTAAAATAAATATGGCCCTGGGGAGGGGCCGTGCGACCATGCTCAACCCTGGGGGTATGGGGTCCTCCTGGCTATAATAGGCTCATGGAGAGGGGCCACGTGGCCCCCTCTCACCGTAAAAATATATATGGCCCTGGGGGATGGGGTCCCCAGGGCCTAATGATGCTCGGGGAGGTAGGCAGCACGGCCCTACCCTTTTTTATTGGTATTGGCCGGGGATGGGATCCCCGGGGTCTAATAAGGCTCGGGAAGGGGGGCTGTGCAGCCAGAAGAGCAATATTACGCTGTACACTGCAAAGGCAGTGCACAACGTGGGGTTGGCTGCCTGCTGGGGATTTGGCCGCAGCCCCTGCGTGCCTTTGGCAGGGGGGGGCTGGGTTTACGTATGGTAATAAAATATTACTAGACGTTAAACATTAACGTGAACTAAAAAAAAAAAAGCCGAAATTCACCAGTTATAGTTGGAAGAGTTAACTATAAATTGCGCCACTGCTATGTGTTGCTTATGAGCTCACATATTACATCACTCATGACATGTTTTATGACATCACTGATTACATCATCCACGCTTCTTTTGCACACATTGTTCTATAAACTAATATGGCATTATAGGCATGAAAGTAAGTACAAATTAGCTGAGAATAATATAAAGCATCATTAATGCCATCACAGATACAACTCCCTTGAGTGCAGCAAGCATGGGCTCTGTGCAACATTGATTCTATACCATACACTTCACGGATAGCCTAGTTCACACTAACAATCAACCACAGATATATGGGAAACCCTTATTGCACACAGTGTTCAATCTGTAAACAAGCGTGCAGAGAAAGTCAAGTCCCTCAAGATACTAATCGTCTCTTCCAAAATTAATAACCTACTACGGAGAGCCTTTATCTGTATCAAACATCTCAGTCACCGAACCTACACTGAGAAATGAAGCTGATATCAGTAGAAAAGTGGGTATTGTAAACAGTGTTTACTCTATGGAAAGAGTTTACTCTCTACAACACTGTTTGAAGACAGTAAAACTCTCCTGTGAAATACACCAAAGAGTATTAAAAAGTATCTACTAAGAACAATGTTCACTCTATTCAAAACTCGGAAAAAAGACACTATTCGCTTAAAACAATAAAGGTCTGAAAGTGCTAACGGTCATACTGTGCTCAAAACTTTACAGATACACCATCTTGTAAAGCTAAACAAGCACAAGTACATAGGTCAGTACCTGGTGCACACAGTCTTCTATGTTATGTAGAAACTGCCGAGACGATTTGGTCTAATAACTCAAAACTGCTTACACTACTTAGTATCTACTACCTAGAGTCTTTGCCCTGTTGGAAACTTATTCTGCAGAGCCAAAAAAACTTGTGTGGAACATACTGGACACAACTAGTCAATTGTCAGTCACACACAGAGTTACTCTTCGATACAAAGATGTATAACATGTTCAATACCTCTACACACCTATGATGCATTAGAAAAAGATCCGTTTTGTAAACACTTACATCAAGTACCTGGACAGAGGCGGTAGAAAAGTAAAATGGTAGCTACCCACCACTATGCAAACTATAAAACAAACTAGCACACTCATTGGACAATGTCCTCAGTGATGTCATAGAACATGTTGTGAGTAATGTAATATGTGAGATCATAAGCAGTGCATGGTGGGGGCACAAGTTATAGTTCGCTCTGCTAAATATAACTGGTGAATTTGTGTGTGTTTTTTTTTAGTTCAAAACGTTAATGTTGTCACTGTCATATTCACCTAACTATAACCTTTGTTTTTTCCCATGGATTGCACTTACCAACCCCTTTCGGTTCAGTAGGCTTCATCTAAAACTCTCAGCTCAATCCTCTGTAGCTATGGCACTGAGCAGCAAGGCTTACACAGAGGAACAAGTGTAAAGCATTTAACCAGCACCAAAACAACTGAGAAGGAAAGTGATTTGAGTACTGTAGAGGCCAAACGTTAATTTCGTCAAAAAAGTGTTCCAACATGTACTTTCACATTCCCCAGCAGTAAAAACCCTAAATTGTAATTTTTATTTGGAAAGGCTAGTGGCCCCATTGGCAAGTACAGAGTTACAGGCTGGCACCCCAGCCCTGCTACCTTCTAAATGGAACTATTAAGGTTGTTGCTTTTTTGTATCAAAAGAATCAGTGCATTAAATCCGTTTGGGCAGGGAAAAGGGTGTGGTCGCACACTACATCATATCCTAGTATTGTTTGCTCCTTTGCACTACAGTCAACACTGAGGGGAGCGCAAATTGTGGACTGCATGTACCATGATGCAAAGGAGCAAACTTTTCAGCGATATGATGTCTTGTCCTGCCACACCCTTTTCCCTGCCCAAACTGATTTTCATAACCTTCTCTACCATTTATCACACGTTCCTAATGTTCCTTTTTGTAAAAATTGAATTCCGGCCCATTGATGACACTTCATTCGGCCTGAGCCGGACAGTATGGCCCGGGTGCGAAGAGTACGGCCGTAGCCGGAGATTCTGGCCCGACTGCAGACGTAAAGTTAAGACTTGTAAATGACCTCTGTGAATACCAAAAGTCGTAAAGTTAGACTTTTGTCTCAGATTGCCTTTGTGAATCGGGCCCTAAAGGAGAAAGAAAGTTGCCTCAAACACTAAGGCTCATAGAGTCTGCTGTGCTTGGGACACAATCCTGGCTGACCTACGGAGGTGTGGAACCGGAGGATCAAGGCTGAAAGATCGGGATCTTAGCCTGAATGTTCTGGACCCTCTTTCCCAGGGGAAAGGCATGAGAACGAAACAATTCTAGGATGGCTCTGAATAAGGAAAGCATCTGAGAAAGCGTTAGGTGTGACTTTGACACATTGATAGTGAATGTCAAAGATGACTGGAGGTTGGCCGAAGTCTGGAGGTGGTTGATGACTGCCTGGGCTGAGCCAGCCTTTAACAGCCAGCCAACGAGTTTGGGGAAGACTGGCACCATCTGCCTCCATCTTAATAGCCCCTTTGGCCAAAAAGGCTTGCACTTCCTGCTGCAAAATGTAGATGGTCCTCCATCAGTTGCTGGCGGGATGGTGGAAAGTGCAGCGGGGAAGAAAGGAAGGGTAAGGCATAACCCTTGTGAACAATCTGTAGCACCCACCTGTCCAAAGTTATTGTCCTGCCAGTCCGGGTAAAATTGTTGGCTGTGCTCCTTTAAGGGCATGTTAAATAGGTTTGGTAGGTGGAGTTCCAAGGGGGGTGGCAGACTGAGCATCTTGTTGACCTAGACCATGAGGGTGGTATCAGCCTTCTCCCCAAACAGGTGAGTCCCATCGAAGGGCATGGCCATCAAGGCATCTGGACATCACTTGAGAACTCAGTCGATTGCAGCCACGCATGGCGGTGAATGGCAATGCTGGTGCCTATAGGTACTGCCTATAGCTCACCCAATGGAAATGGCGGTGTCCAAGCCACAACAAATCGTAAACTTGGTTGCATCCCGGCCATCTTGAATCGCCTGAGCAAGACCAGGTTGAAGGTCTTCGGGTATATCAGAGAGTACTTGTGCCACCGAATCTCAAAGGGCATGGGAATAACGACCCAACAAGCAGCTGGTGCTAATGGATCTGAGGGCCAGGGTGGCAGAAGAGAACACATTTACCAAACATTTTTACCAGTTTAAATTCCCTATCGGGGGAGTGGTAGAAATGGTGTTAGGATTTGAACAACTTGTGGAAGCTTGCACCACTAGGCTGTAGGGTGCTTAGAAAGAACAGCAGGGTCTCTTGGAGCAGGGCAATGGCGCCTGGCAATTTGTCTATAGACTGGGGGCCGAAGCAAAGTTCCCCAATAAGGTAGCTGTTAGTGCCTCGTTAAATGGGAGGCGGTGCTTAGATGATGTTAGCTGTTTGGAGGACTTCCATCAAGATGTTGGTCTTATGATGGTCCAGATGGAAAGCATCTCGACTCCTTGGAACCTGAAGGTGCGCTAGAGGGAGTCGGTAAGGGTCTCAAGAGCCAGAGCATGGCTGCGCGGAACTCTTTGATGGCCGCGGAAACTCGGGTTGCGCCAGAACCAGTTGAGATTGGTTCGGAAGTCAGACAATTTTGGGAGCGAGATTGAGAAGCGTGGCGCGACTATTGCGCCTGCTCAGGCAAATGTGAGTGACGCAAGGGAGCGAAATGCTGCTTTCATTACTTTTGCTGCTTCTTAGACTTGCCTGATGATTTCAATGCCAGGAATATCTACCTCTCAAACATTATCACTGACTCCAGGAGCAAGAACGAGACCAAGGTTTGGAATGCGGACCATGGCGTGGAGCAGCTGCGTCGAGGAGTCTTTTCGTGCTTGGCAACGTAGAGCTTCACCTCACGGTCCCTGGTGGCCTTTAGATTCATCAACGTGAGGTCGCTGCAGGCCTTGGCATCGCGGCCCGACTACAGACACCACAGGCATACCTGGTGGGGAATTGCCACAGATATTTGTTGTGACAGTCCTTACAGGGCTTGAAATGTATAATTTTTTGGGGGGTGACATCCCTGGCACACTGGAAAAACTTGATGAAATGTACCTTGAGAGACGCGAAAGAAGGAACGGACGTCAGCGCGCACGGGTGCCACCTATGTGGGCTTGCAAGTCATTTCCAGTGCGGAACGACATCAGTGCGGTACTAATGAAAAGTTTCCGGATCCAGTCAAACACCTGGGGAATAGTCAGAAGGTGAGGAATCTATAGCTAGAAATCTTGATCAGAAACCCCTATTACTATTTACTACTCCCACTCTTTCCCCAAACCCTGAACACCAAAAACCCTTACAAGCCCATATCCTTACCCATCCATGAAATCTACAAACCCTTCCCACCCCTTATGCATTCCTGAATGCCAAAAACCATTTAGTATCCTTGCCCATCCCTGAACCCTAAAAACCTTTAAGACCCTGTACCTTTACCCATCCCAGAACCCTTGTATCTCTTTACACCCTGTACTTTCTCTTAATTCTCTTAAAAGTACACTTCCAAGCAAGATGAAGTATTGCATTGTAAAGTACCAGAGAAATGGCACACATGGTACCTACCTGCGTAGTAACATCTGCGTTGTAAAGATTGTATTCCTGGTAACGCTCCTTCTGTTGGATACTCTATCAAACCGCTAATTCCTCACTTTTAGAATATTCACCAGGTGCCAGGCTGGAAACAGTAGCTTTTTCAGCAATATTCGCGGGTGGCGCTGTGCAGCTCCGCGTCTGCTCCCAATCGCCCCAGAAATGACAAAGAGGAGCACCCTTATAAGCGCCACCTCTGTATGCCAAAACCTGGAACCATTGTAGATGTTAAAAAGACGCCATTCCACATAACAGGGAGGTGGGAGGGCAGCAATGAATTTGCAGTTAAATGGAGTATCCATCAGAAAGGGTGTTACTGAATTAAGTAACTTCTTCTGATGGATACTTCTAACCACTGATTTCTCACCTTCAAAATAGATACCAAAGCAGTACCTCCTAAGGTGGAGGATATGTAGAGTGGGCTCGGACAAGAAAGTCATGCAGTACCGAGCGGGTGAAATGCCCCACCAATCGGACCAGGCTATCAAGGCAGTAGGGCTCAATAAACATATGCACCTATGCCCACATCGTGGCCTGACACAATGTTAAAGACAGACACTCCATGAGCCAATGCAGTGGTATCAGCCTTAGACCTGGTGGAATCGGCCCTCAGACCTTTCAGAGGATGCTTTATAGCATATGCGGGCAGATCTTAAGGCAGGCATTCAGAGGCTATTCACCTTGGCAGAGTCCTTTTCTGTACCATCTTACCTTTCTTTTCCCCTGAGAACCAGACAAAAAGGTGATTGTCCACCCAATGGCCATTGGTGCAATCAATGTAAAAGCTTAGACCTCTGTTTGGGACCAGCCGATGGAGTTTCTCCTTCTCCTCTTTCTCTGGGTGAGGTGGAGCAAAGAATGTTGGGTGATGCATTGCCCAACGTGAAAAGGAGTCATGATTTTATGCAAAAAGGCCATCCTAATCCTCAGCACCAGCTTGTCCAGAAAAAAAGTTGGTGTACGGAGGTTGCACTCAGATCATGGAGCTCCACTCATACAAGAAGCTAAAATAATCGCTACAAGGAAGACAGTCTTCATTGTCAGAAGACGCATCAGGCAGCTGTGCATCACTTAAAAGGGAGTTCACATGAGAAATGTAAGAACGAAGTGAAGTACAAAAAGTCAAAAGGGTTAATAAATAACCTTTAATATTTCCCACCGCAAGGCATTGCTGGGCCAAAGACAAAACAAATAACAAAATATCAGACAGCTTGGATTGTAAAAGGTCTTTCCTATGGACAAATTTGTCCCAAATAGACTTTGCGTAACAGTCCTGGGCAGCCAGGATGACATACAAGTTCTGAGTACCACACTCAACTGACCTAATTCAGGGCCACTAGGACGACTTGGCCTGGGTATTCCTGAATTTCTTCAGAACGTTGGACAGGAGAAGAAGCGGAAAGAAGCCATACAGGCGCCCCCCATGTTCTACCCTAGTCTAAATGCATCTCCTCGCTAGTACCACTGTGGGAACTCTAACGTGCAAATGACTGGACACTGCACGTTTTCAGCAGATGCAAAAAGATCTAGCCAGGGGTTTTCACGTTGTCGGAAGATGCCTTGTGCCACTTTGGGTTCAGCTGTCATTTGTGATCCGCCAGCTAACTTAGGCTGAGCTCGTCCGCCTTGGCATTTAGTGATCTCACCACATGGTTCACATTCAGGAAAATGTCCTGATGTTCCAACCACCTCCAAAAGTGCAATCTCCTGGCACAGAACTCAGGACCCCACTCCACCCTTCTTGTTGCAGTAGCACATGGCGGTGGTGTCCATGAGGACACCTGTACCAACACCCCTTGATGGATGGTAGGAACACCTTCATAGCTCTGCAAATGGCCCACAACTCCAGCTGACTGATAATAAGGTGGTTTTCCACCAGAGGCCAGAGGCCTCTGATTTCCACCTCTACCAGATGACCATCTCTAACCCAGCAGTGGCACCTCAGTCACCACCATCAGCTGTGAGTGCGGAAGGCAGAGGGGTCTCCCACTGGTCAGGTTGCTGTTGAGCAGCCACCAATGCAGATCTTGTGCAGTCGCCTCCAAAACCTGGATAACATCAGACTGGTCTTCTTGGTGTCGGGCTCATTGAGACTTCAGATTACACAGCAGAGCCCACATATGCCACCTGGTGAAATGGACAAGCAGGAGGCCAACAGGCCAAAAATCCTCAGAGCTGTTCTCACCGAGACCCAGGACCAAAGCTGAAACATGGGGATCATAGCCCAAATGGCCTGGACTCATGACGGAGGAAAGGCCTGGAACTGCATCATGTCCAAGTAAGCTCCTATAAAAGGAATTCTCTGCAAAGTCGGGTGTGACTTTGGCTCAGTGTTCGAGAAGCTCAACGATGTCCAGAGGTTAGCCATCATCTGGATGTGGTCTACAACGGATTGTGGCAAGCCTGCGTTCAACAGCAAGTTGTTGAGGAAGGGGAATACTGGTATCCCCACATCCAAAAATGGGTGGCGAACACTGCCATCACTTCCATTTATAACGGAGGGGAACTGTTAAGGTTAAAGGGCAGCATGGCAAACTGAAAATGCTCCTGTTCAACTTTGAACCGCAGGTGGTAATGTCTGTAGGACCTGTACATGAAAGTACCCGTCCTGCAGGTCCAAGGCTCCCATCTAGACGTCCTTATTCAGGGCAGACCTAACCTAGGCCAGTTTGAGCATTTTTAATTTATCCTATCACAGGAAATCACTGAGAAAGTGACGATCTAATATAGGCAGCCCGTCCTATGGCTCTTTTGGATAGTAGAGCTCGACCTCTTGCAGCAAGATGGATAGGTCCCCCCTGAAAACCGCTCTGATGTGGGCAGAGGCCGTGATGGGTCAGAAAGGAACAGAAGGGCATAATCCTGTTGGACAATCTGTCAGACATCTGTCGGACGTGATGGACTGCCACCCTGAAAGAAAATGTTGGATCCGTCTCCCACAGGGTGGGTGTGGGCCACTAATGGCAAACTAGAGCATATTGGAGGCTGATGCCTCAGGGTAGGGAGAACAGGGGAGCTTGGTGCCCCTGGTGACCTCAGCGGTTTTCTACCTTATCCCTATCCATGGCCACTAAAAGGACAGGGGGGACTTATACAGGGGCAGGTTGGCCTGGCGTTGCCTGTATGCCTAACATCTCCTCCAGGACTGCCAACAAGATCCGGTTTGGCCATGTCTCAGAGGGAGTGCATATAACAGCCTAGTAGGCAAACCACACTGACCAACCTCAAGGCTAGGTTTACCGACGAGAACATTTGTTTATCAAAAGTGCCAGTCCTTTTCAACTCAATGTCTTGGGGGGGGGGGGGTCATTGGGAATGCATTAGGATTCAACTTGCCGATGGTGGTATGGATCACCCTACTCTCAGGAGTAGGATGCTGCTTAAGACAATCAGAGAGGCCAGGTGGCAGACTATGGCGCCTTTCCACCTGCCTGTTCAGATTAACAAGGCTTAGAATGAGTGCCCATAACAAAGTCTTTGTTTATGTTAATTTCATTGTGAGGCCCCAGAAAACATGCACAAACAGCAATATACAGTATCTATAAACATATATATAAAATAGTCATCGTATGTTAAACTAAAACAGTCAATTAAACACTTGATTTGTGTACATTGCAATGGTCCCTTGGTTAAAGCAAGCTCTAATTATGTCAATAAAATCGCAAAGTACATAGTGCATCGATAACTTCTAACATCAGATTCTATATTACAAGTATAGAGGAATATACAAAATATTTAAAATCATGGTGCCTTACAAGACAACAGCCTGTGTGAATTCATACCCTTGCCGAGTCTGCAGGTCTGCCTTTGTGCATTACCCTAAGTTGCAAGTCGCTTGAAAAAAAGCTAGTTCAATATATCTTAAAAGCTATCTAGATCAGTTTTTCCAAAAGAAAATTTAAAAACATTGATAAAAAATCAAATAGGTGAACCAACGTAGGATGCAAGGTAGATCTAGAAATATTTTGAGTGATTTGATTAGAGAGACTACCCTAGCCCCTTCCTGGTCATCCAAATTGCATATAGGCATCTACTCACAGCATAAACAATAAGAGGGTCGGTATTTATCTGTAGTATCCTAGAAGTATCCTAGAAGCTACTTGGTATTGCCTTATTCCATGGTTAATGCAAAGTGGTTTGATCCAAATACTTCTTGCTCTTTTAAACAGAGGGCAAAACAATAGTAAATGATCTAAATCTTCTATTGTGTCCCCACAAGCGGGGCAGAGTGCTTGGATCGCAGGTGGCTGCTTCCATTTACTTAAGAACTGGCCTAGCTGAAGAGAACCCATCCTAAATTGAATATATAAAATTCTTTCTTGGTAAGGGGTGATGGCATCCATGTAAGGTTGAAAGGCGGGGGGGGCACTTATGAGAGATATAAATTGCTGAGAGACTACCAGATCTGCTATTTCTGTGGTATTGCTCATTCGTAAGGAGCCAAAAGGCCGCCTTAATGGTTGTTCTTACTACTCCATTAATAGTAGAAGGATCATTCCATAGTGAGACAATGCCTATCGCCTGAAAACTAGTTTTTATGTGGGAAAACCATTTGATGGAATGCAAGTTTGTCATACCTAGAACCTCAATTTGAGCACTTCTACAGGGTTCCAATTCAGGAGTTGTCCACAATCTGATCCAAAACTGGGGTGGTCTTAACGCGGATATGTTACTTAATCGTTTAAGCCCTAAGTAAAAAATTAACGGGACTATAGGTGTACTTTGGGGTAGGCGAAACAATGACCTGTAAAAGGTGTTTTCTTTAACAGCCAATACCGTCATTCTCAGGTCCCCAGATTTCAGCTCCGTACAGGGCTGCACTCTGGACTTTAGCTCGGTATATCTTCAATAGGCGACGAAACATGTCAAGGAGCGTTTTTTTAACTATTTTTTTAAGACGGCAGAGGCGGCATGTAACAATGTAGTGCTGGATTTATGGGACAGCGAGGACCAGGACATGGATCTATCAAGTCTGATGCCAAGATAATCACAGCTTTCCACCTTCTGCAATATGAATCCCTTCACACTAAAGCTACCTCTAAATGATTTAGGAGGATTAAAGATCATATACTTTGTTTTCAACTTATTCACCTCTAGTCTCCTTTCGTCACAAAATTCTGTGAATTTATCTAAAAGGTTATGCAGCCCCAGGCGGGTACGAGAGATCAGTAGGGTGTCGTCAGCAAACAAAAGAGTTGTTATGGGGATTCCATTAAGTCTATGGGAATCATGGGTACAATCTTTCGGAAAACTTATTACATCATTAATATAAAGAGAAAATAAGGTGGGGGCCAGGGCGCATCCCTGTCGTACTCCTCTCTCAATTTTTATACTGTTAGTTAACTCACCCCAAGTTCCCCACCACACTTGGGCATGAATTTGCCTCATGACATTACAAGCGTGCATGCCAAATTTCAGGGTTAGGGAATTAAGCTGTGCAGCAATTGTGGACCATTTTTGAGCGGCTCTGCATCCAGTCCCTGAATGCCACTAGACCCGTCTTCAGAGTATATAATAGAGTGATTAAATGGTATAGGCTCGAACATTACGTTAAAAATTCCCGGCAATGATTATCGGAGAACACAATAGCATATTTGACCATGGCAGTCTAGCTTAGCCAGTGTGATGGACTCCTTATTTAATCTCACAGAACAGTTGTATATGTTATATAAATTTACAACTGTACCACTGGAACCACTTAAAAGTCGTACAATTATATCACCACAGCCTATTGATACTTGTTTAACATCCAAATTTAACGAGGTCTGTATCCAAATTAAAATACCCCCAGCTGGCCGTCCAGCTCTCGATGGCAATGCTTCAATACTATAATTTGAGTAACCTATTATGCTCACAGGTGTAATGGGCCAGGCCTCTTGGGAAAGTATAATATTGAGTTAATTGATAAATTCGACCCAGTCAGGATCAGACAGCTTAGCACGCAACCCTGCTACGTTCCATGTCAATCAAATGAACAGTCTTACCCCTCCACTACAGAATTAAGTGTTTGTAACTAGGGGGTGGCAACGTTGACAACATCTAGATGGGTTGAATAACTAGGAGATAGGGCAACACCCTCATTCCATCTCGCAGGCAAGTCAGACTTAGGTCATTCTGCTTCAGTTCTACTAGGAGCAGAAGGGCCCAGGAGTAAGGTACGGTTATGAGATTCCAGTCCTGTCGTTCCTGATCGATGTGGATCGGAGACAATTGTGACATTCAGTCTCAAAGTTGTTTTAAATTGAATGTTTGGGCCCGTCAGTGGCAAGGACCTTGCTTACAAAGCTATTATCCAATCTACTAAGTCATGGCCATCTGACATGAGCTTGATAGAATCAAAATTGTTTGATTGCTCAGAAAGGCGATGGGCTGAAATTATGTCTTTGTGGATTAAAGAACAGCCCTGACAGTTGCATCGAAACCAATTAATTGTTTATTAATGAGTGCTTCCTTGCCCTCTCTTTGGTCTGTTTTCAACTTGGGCATTTTAGTCATAAAAATAACAGCTCCTCTATCGGAATTTGTCAGCAGTTTTGAATTGGAATATTTGTTGGGTGATTTCTCCGCAGTATACAGAGGTCCTCTGGGTGTTGGCCTCAAGGTTGATGTTGTGGGAGTCATTGTCACCACTTTTATATCTAGTAGGATAGTTGCAGTTTATGGTCCCAAAAACCGAGGTATTCATCAGCAAGTTATCATTACTACTCGGAGGGCCCAATTTGTTCTACAATTTCTATATGAGTTCGAACACCCCCTTAGGTCATTCTTGGGAGTGTATTTGAAACTCCCTGTATAGGAGGAAATGATTGGTCTTGCGCACGTGAATGGTTGGGTCCATCTGCCTTAGATACCAGCTGACCAAAAGAGGTGAACCTCCCGGGTGGAGGGACCCTGAGGGTCCTCTGGCGGGCTTGTGGAAATTATAACTTGGTTGATAACCTCATCAAGGTACCATAGCTTATTATTCAATAGGTAAACGGAGTCTTTTCTTTGGGAGAACTCAGCTTTCAAAAAGTCCATTATGGTTCTTACCCTAATAGTGTCCAAAGCCTGTATCCCCTTTTCGCGTTCATTCACAGGCACATGTGAGTTTGTAAGAGTTGGTGGAATCGAATTACAATTATTATGTCTTACCCCTGAAGGAGCTAATTGGGCAGGAGGATGTTTATAGGCAGAGGTTTCAGAAGTGCGATGAGGCTCACTGGCTAGTTGGATGGAGGGCTGAGCATCAGGCTGGGAAGAAATGACACATCCCAGTGTCAGAGGAGGGATGACTCATAAAAGGGCTATTACCTTTAGCAAGGGTAGACCCGTCTGGGGCTTGTTTCAATTTGGGGCTCCCGTTTAGAAATGTGTAATTTACTCGTAGTTGAAGGATTTGTTGTTCTTTATTTAATAGTCCCTCAACTTCCTACAATCAACTCATTGATCTCGTGAAGGGTGCAGTATCCGGCCGCATGTCTTGCTGCTTGTGGCCCCTTTTTATTAGCTACGGGGGTGTCTGCCACTTTTCTTTTCCCCTATGGTTCAATAGCTAATAAAATGCCAGTGTTTAAAAAAGAAATCAGTACAAACTATGACAACTAAGATCAAGCATGGAGAAAGCTTCCTACTACTTGAAAAAACGTTAGCCAGTGGACCCTTAAACTGATTGCCAATGAGTAGGCCTTACCTTGAGAGTGCTAGAGACGTGACCAAGGCCAGCGTGCAAATGGTGATGTTAAAACTAAGAGGGGCGGGCCCTGCCCTGCCACTTCCTGGTGCTGACGGGCGCAGGACAGACCCGCCCTTGGTCCGGCCCGTGCAGCAGGAGTTGAAGAGGTGCTAAATAGCGCTAAGGGGGTCAAGCTCCTCCTCGCTCTCCTCACGTAGCCATTGGCACCACTCAGGCGAAGTGTGTTGTGGGGCTTGGAGTCCCCCACGGACTTGATGGCGTCCCATGCAGCAGGTGTCGAAGTGGCGCTAAATTGCGCTAGAGGGGTCAAGCCGCCCCCCACACCCCCTCACGTAGGCGTTGCCGCAACTCAGGCGCAGTCTACTGCGGGGCTTAGAGCACCCCCACCCCAAGTCTATGGGGTCTATATTATGTATTTATGCACAAGATCTGCATTATCTGTGGCTGAGACGCTTCTCTTGCCATTTGGAACTGCTTCTCTCGTCCCTCGGGTCTAATTTTATGTCTGATCTCTCTGGGTTTCGTACATCATTGATGATGTTAACAAGTTACTGCTGGTAATATTTGATGGTTATCCTCATTAGGTTTTGATTTCAATGAGTAGATACTTTGGGAAAACCATGAGCGGCCTATATAAATGAGTTAAGAGATTACGAGATCTTCCTGGCACAGGAAATGGGGCAGCAGAAGGTAGTAAAAAGTAGTTTGAAAGTATAAGGCATCAGCATCTGGCTGAGATGAGCCACGCAGGGCCATCCTCACACACAAACATGGCTGATTTCCAGCTCTTTTTTTTTTTTTTGAGGGAACAATTATGGCTGTCCAATCCGGAAGACCAGCACTAAAATGATGAAGGTGGCATTCGGGATGGGTACTAAACAAACTCAGTTGCGACTTCTCTGAATGGCAGTAAGGGTTCAGAGCCAGCAGGCCCAAGGTTACAGAACATCTGTAAGGACGTTTGTCCTAACTTCAAATAAAGGTAGTTGAAAGTCCAGGACTTAAGTGGCATGTCTAATTAACACAGCATAGGAAGCACTCTTCTGTTAGCGGCCCAAGGGTGGGGGCATCCACCCTCTATCAGGGGACATATCAAGTCCACTGACCTCATGTAATTCATGTATAAACTGTCATCATTATATTGTGAGGGTAAATCATCACTATTGTCTTTTCAGAGTTGTGGTAAACTCAGGTCAGGATTGGAACCAAAAACCTGATGGAGCCTCCGAGCACAGCGCCGCGGTAGAGGGAGTATACTGTCTGAATCACATTGTACAGGAATTGGGTGCATTGAAGAGGAATTGGAGCATGATCTCATGGGTGTTGAGAGAGATTTGGCTTGGTGTCGGACGCTAGAGTCAGCAGCGCATCGCCCTCTGGCACCAGCAATGAAAGAGGAACCAGTTTTTGTCTTGGAACCAGAATGGAAGTCGACACAGGAGTTGTAGAGGAAGAAGACCTGTGACATGAACGCCTTCGAAAGCAGGTACGCGAGCAGGACTTGCACAAGGTCTGTGACTTTTTCCAATGTTCGGCGTAATGCAGCTACACTTTATGGTCCTGGGTCGCCTTCAAGTGCATGAGTTCAAACTCATCGCATGACTTGGAGTTGTGCTCTGAGCCCAAACAACAAAAGGCACACCTCATGCAGGTCCATTACAAACATCTGTTTGACAGTCAAAGCCTGATTTGAATCCTATAGTTTTAGGTGGGGACATTGTTCCCTTGCATATTGGAACGGACATTGGCATGCTGGAGTGGTGCCTATATGCATTTCTCCTATGTCCCTTTCAGGGCAGAACAAAGCCAATACGGAGCTGCACAGCACTACCTAGCGGCATGTGGAGAGCACTGCAACGGAAAACATTTGGATTCAGTCTGGCACCTGAGAAATATTCATCACAAAAATAACCTTTTACAGTGCCCCTGCAAGGCCTTGATGGCTTAAAGACAAAACAAAGGGAAGTCTCATAGCTTCTTGTATAAGGGTCAGTGTCTCAAGTACCAAACTTCTTCTCAGTGCCCAGACTACATGGATTTTGTAGAGGGACGTCTAGCAGTGAGGAGGACATCCACCGCATCAGGCAACATATCAAATCTAGTAAATTGCTGCTACTTAGTCTCCACATTTGGAGATGTAAGTTGTAGAGATTCAGGTGGAAGGCCCTGCCCTGTTGCGGGGGAAGGAGGTCCTCCCTAAATGGCAAACTGGTCCGACGCAAGACACTCATGCTCAGAAGTTTTGGGTGTCACACTCTCCTGACCCTATCCAGGGGCATTAGGATGACTTGGGCCTGGTTGTTCTTGATCTTCTGCAGAACGTAGGGCAAGAGAGACAATGGAAAGGCATACAGTAGTTCCTTGTTGCATTGCAGCCAGAATGAGTGAGTGTCTTAACAAGTGCTCGTGTTGGAACTGCAGCGCACAAAACTGTGGACACTGCATTTTCCTGAACAGTGGCAAAAAGATCTAGCAATGGCTCTTCACATTGGTCAAATATGCCCTGCGCCACCTTGAGACATAGACGCCACTTGTGAGCTGCCAGATGATGTCTTATCAGTTCTTCACTGACCATGAAGATGTTCTGGAGATCCAGCCGCCTATGGAGAAACAAAACCTTGTGGCAAAGATCCCAGGACTCCACTCTGACCTGCTTGCTGCACTACTGCATGGCAGTGGTGGTTTTGACCTGTACAAACCTCCCCCTGCTGGACAGCAGGAAAGCATTCAGGAGCATTCAGATGGCCTAGATCTCCAGTAGGTTGATGTGAAGCCAGCTCTACAGTGGAGACAAGAGGCCTCTGATCTCTTCCGCCCCCAAGGGCCACCTCACCCCAGTAGTGAGGCATCCATCAACACTGTCGGCTCTGGGTAAGGGAGGGAAAGCAGCCTGCCGCAGGACAGATTGAGACTGGTCAATCACCACTGCAAATCTTGGGCTGTCTCCTCCGAGACCTGGATAGTGTTGGAAAGGGTGCCTTGATGCTGTGCCTCTTTGGACCTTAGGTTCTAATGGAGGGCTTGCATGTGCCACCCAACAGTGACAAGGAAGATGCACCTGGCTGAAAAGCCAAGAAGGCTCACAGTCACCCTCCCAAGAACGAGCCTGAAATATCAAGATCATAGCAAGAAAGACTGGACTCATTGCAGTGAAGGAAAAGCCTTGAATTCCTTCTCCTTCAGGATCGTCTCAATCAATGGAAGCCTTGGTGATGGAATCAGGTCGGCTCCTTTACGGTAAACCCAACAATGTTAAGACTTCAGCAATCGTCCGGAGGTGGTGCATGAAGGACTGCTGAGAGCAGCAACCAGTCATCAAGGTACAGAAATATAGGAACTCCCAACCTCTGAAGATGGGCAGCAACCATCACTTTTGTGAACACTAGAGGGGCAGAGGCGAGGCTAAAGGGGATCACTACAAACTGAAAATGCTCCTGGCTCACCTTGAACCGGAGGTAACGCCTGTGGGACTGCAGAACGGATATAGGATTATAAGCATCCAACAAGTCCAAGGGCACTAACCAATCTCATGGGTCCAGGCCACAAAAAATCTAAGCCAATGTGGGCATTTTTAACTTGTTCTTCCACATGAAGGCATTCAGGGGTCGGAAATCCAACATAGGCCTGAGGCCCCTGTTCTTTTTCAGGACAAGGAAATAGTGGGAAATAACGAACCACCAGTGTTTTGCTGAACCGGTACCTGCTCTATGAAGATGAAGGACGTTACAACGCATGCAATTACCATGCATGCCTTTACCATGCATTTTTTTCAAAGCATTTCTTTACAATGCATGGATGTAGCGAAGCGGGGTAGGTCGTCCGTTTGACTCCAAATGGGAGTAGAGACACCACTTATTGTGTCTTTTCTTCGCTAAACTGATGAGGCAATATCTGATACCTAATTAGGTTATTCCATTTCCCATAGCAAATGTCCTAGAGGGACTACCAGTGGTAGGTAGCGTTGCACCTTGCCACCTATGTGTAGATAGTTTGTTTTAATTCACACGGTCCTGAAGAATCGCTAATGATCACTCCTTGACAACAAATAGCGAGAAACATGTCGACCATTTGGGAGTGGAGTATAATTTTTGTTGCATAATAACAAAAAGAGTCACCCCTCCTATTTTCTTTTAATCAGGTCGGGTCCCTCGCAGAATAAATTCATCACAGAGGAGTCCCGTACCTGTTTTATCATCACTTTACACATCTACACTCAGTCTGGCCCCACACACCCACGGCACCCATACGGCGTGGAACAGAAGATCTCCGAAAAAGAGCCCCTTTAAGGGTGCCCGTCGGGCATTGCAGCGCCAGCCCGACGAGGAGCAGGCTCAAATGATGAAGCATGACACCTAGCTTGCTGGGTGTGTGAGGGCCCTAGTTCCAACAGGAGGAATTCCCCCTAGCCTCCTCTTTACCTGTAGTATTTTTAATATTCTTACCATTTGAGTGATTAATACATCACACAGGAACTACGTACGTTCTTTTTTGGAAACTGTATGTAGGGCATGTACGTTGGACCTCCTCAAGCCCCTTTTTGTCCCTCTTATTTTGATAGATTTACAATGCATATGCCTTTACCATGCAGGCAAGCATAAATAAGGTTAGCAAAATATAGATTACCTACTGCCAGTCGCCATTAGGTTGTTAGTTAGGACCTGGTTTCCATACGAAAAGTGTTTTTTGTTTTGCTAATAACTTTTGCGCCGTTTGACGAATCTTCACAAAAATTTCAAAACTAGTTTACCACTCACTTCAGCTGCTGTAAAGTTTCAGGGTGATCTGTAAAGTGAGGGCCGAGAAAATGGGGCAGGGGTAACAAAACACGTTTTCCCCATGCAATTTTATAGGGATTTTAGGCACGACTACAGCTTGAACTACTGAACGGAATTACACCAAATTTGGATTTTAGTCCAGAAAGAGTGCTTTTTGTGATTTGGTGCAAATCCATTCAGTAGTTTGAGTTATAAAAGGAAAAACAAAATTGTATATCTAGGGATCGCGGATCCAACAGATCTCATGCCGTGATCTGATTGCCTGCCAACACTTTAACCAGTAAGTGTTGGCAGCCATTTTGGGACTCGGATTCAGACAAGTCCCAAACAAAAAGGTAAAAAAAAAGAGAAGGGGACAGGGTAGGAATCCCCTGACCCCTTAGGAATGGTGGTGGAGTCCACTAGGGGCCCTGCCAGGTCTAAAAAGCATTTTTTTTTAAAAAACAATTCCCACAATAATCTCCGCGGATCCGTGAATCTCGGAAATGTAAATAAATAAAACATTTAAAACAAGCATTTTGAATGCAATAGATCTCACATTTGCGGGAGTTTAAGCTATTGGCATTGTAAATGACAATGCCTTTTATTTATGTTTTAAAAACCAAAACATAAATAAAAGGCATTGTCATTTACAATGCCAATAGCTCAAACTCGAGTAAATGCGAGACCTATTGCATTGCAGATGCTTGTCTAGTTTACCAGAGACCTCGCAAACGAAAGCACATGCACGGTCTCAAGCAATACCTAAAAAACACAACGTAATGTTCAAAGTTCGTCAGTACCGACAACCACCTCCCAGTCATTTATGCTGAGGGATGAGATGTTGAAGCAAACCACAAGAACTCGTGCATAACCCTCTGAACGACACTTTTGCTTGGTATATACACTGATCGATGCAATTCATTTTTTACATTTAACCCACATCAGCAAAAGTTGACTCTGCCATGCAACCCAAGTGTGCAACCTTTAGCGGTCAACAGGCTTAAATTGCAAGATGGGCCCCTGTAATTTTTCACAAGCATTTAAGGTAAAACATAAGTTCAGTTACGCAGAGCTACAGGATAAGAAAGAAAAAAAAACACCCATTCTTAGAGAACGAAACTAATTGTCAATTTACGCTGAAGCATATTCATACTGTGCATTTTAATTATCTCTTGCTGCCGAAGTAATGGAGTGGAACAAAGGTGCTGCCAATCCAAACAGAAACTTGTTTGAAGTACAGTAATTAATGATTAAAAAAGAAAAAATGGAATAGCAACGTCGAAGAATGCAAGTTATACGGCTGACTTTGTTTAACTGCGCGTGATGTGCGCATTGACAAAAAGAGCTAGCAGTTTTAAAATGAACGAGCCGGTGGTCACAACTGTGCATGAGAGACCCTCCAGCAGTAAGAGAAGCTCATTAAAGAAAATAGTGCTTACAGACTAAAGACGACCTACCGTCTAACAACTGAAGCAAATGGGCCAGTCCTCATGGGAGGTTACAAACGAAGACAAGGCGGTACTAAGGAGGGACTAACAAGCCTAATAAGGAATCAGAAGCCAGCATTTACGAAGGACAATGACACAAGCCAATGACAAATATGGGCAGAGAGTGGGCAGGGCTTCAAGTACATACTCCAATACAGCATGGCTCGCAGAGCAGCGCATGCGCTGCCCAGGCTCGACCTAAAAAGCTTGGTCTCCTGCGCTTGTTTATAATTGAGCCCCCCGTGGATGGGCCAGGTCATGGGGCATATATGAATAAATATTTTGAGGAGGGGGCCGCACGCGGTCTTCCATCCCCATGTCCGATATCGGCCCGGGGATGCCACCTTCCCGGGGCCACCACCTCCATGGGGCCAAGCCAACGCTAAATAAAGAGGAGGTGGGCTGTTAACGGCCCCGGGGAATCACCACCTTCCAGGGGCAAGGCCAATAAAAAAAAAAAATTCAAGTCAAGGAAGTGAGGCTGCCCGGACTCCCCCAAACCCCCTGCAGGGCCTTTTATGGCCAAAATTGGCGGAGGGGGGTCCACATGGCTCCCCTCCTGGGCCGTGTTTGGCCCCGGGGACCACCTCCTCCCAGGGGCAAGCCCTGTAATATCAAAAGAGGGGTGAAGCCGGGACCCCCTCCTGGAGCCATTAATGGCCCACGGGACTGCCACCCCCCAGGGTCGGCTCCCTAGGTCACGGGGTGCCCACCCCTGGGACATAGCTGTTTGCTCTTGCTTGGCAGAAGCTTTGATAGCCAAGTGAGAGCAAACAGTAAGACCACTAGCAGTGTACGGGAGCAGGAAAACTGCTCCCACCTGCTGGGAGTGGACTTATCTGTTTTCCTGCCCCCTGTCAAGCGGGAAGGAAAGCAGATGAAAAAATAGCTCCTGCACATAGGGAGCAACATTTTTTGCTACTCCCTGCATGCCAGTGCAATGCCGGCTCCCGATGGAGGCGGGGAGCCGGCTGGAACCGCGGGGGCATTGAGTCTCCCCCGTAGTCCTCAACAGTGCACACTGGGTGCCCTGGGTGGGGCCAAAGCACCCAGCATCAAGTGAGCGGGTACCAGGGGATAGAGGCCCGGGGCCAAAATCAGTGCAAGGAGGGGGGCGGTGTGGCCCCACTTCCCTTCCAGTAATTGGCCGGGCCTCGGGGAAGGGGTCCCCAGGATGGGGTCCCATGGGCTTAAATCGGCCTGGGCTTGGCGAAGGCTATGCAATCGTTTTCTCAGCAATTCACACATTGAAGAACGATCTGAAATCCTTGCTGGAGGGGACTGCATCGTTGATGTATCGGAGCGTAATCTGTAGTTTCTGTGACAAGTGTTCGTTCTTGTCCTCTCCTGATGAGAGAAGAGTCCATGGTTCTCCCTTTAAATTATAAGTATGCAAATATGCAAAATCACCTGGAAGCTCCGCCCATTTGGCCCGGCCCGTCCACCTTAGTAATATGCAAAGGTCTTCCCGCATTTTGCCAGGATGATGGACAGCTTACCAAAAGGCACCCTAGCGCGTTTCCCACCAATTTTGGTGACGCGTTCTTGAAGCTGAAGAATATGAGGACATCTTCACCAAACAAAGAAGCACTTACTTTATATAGTTAAGAGGAAGTACCCTTGGTTGGTGGAGATTCACCTCTTTGTAGTCTCATCGTCTTCTCTATAGGAATATGGAAGACGCACGAGGAACTATCACACTGCTGAAATTAAATGCACAGAAGTTAACTGGAGACATTTCCTTCTGGTCCATTACGCAGCGGTGGTGTAGAATATGCACTACACATTTACCCAACAAGTTAGCACTTACTAATTAACCAGCAGAAAGTACTCCAGTTGAGCAGACATTTTGTGCAAACAGACACTCACTCACAGACCCATACAGCCACTCACACACCCAGTCACTGACCCATACAGCTGCTCACAGACCCATGCAGCCACTCAGACACCCACTTGCATACCCACAAAACCACTCACAGACCCATACAGCCACTCACACACCTATACAGCCACTCACACACCCGCTCTTTGCAGGTTACAGTTAGGAAATAACATTTAAAAAAAACTTTGAAATCGACTAAAAAACCCAAAGATTACAGGGACTTCATAGTTGGGAAATAACATTAAAAACCGTGGAAATTCCCTGACAAAACCAAAGGTTGCCGGGAAATTATAGTTAGGAAATAGAATTAAAAAAATATTAGAAATTTACTGAAAAAAACGAAAGGTTACAGGGACGTTATAGTAAGGCTCAGATTTCACACGCACAAAACCACAGAAATTCAGCAGTTATAGCAAACTATAACTTACGCCCCTGCAATGTACTGCTTATGACCAAACATATTACATCACACATGACATGGACAGTGACATCACTGAAGACATCTCAAATGTTATCACTGATGACATCATCCAGTGAGCGTTTCCCAAACCCCCTTATAAAAATAAATTACATTACATTTATTAATTTCCTTACCACCCTACTCACCCCTAAATCCTAAAGATATCCTTACCACCCTATACACCTACCCACCCCTAAACCCTAAAACATCCCTTATTACCCTATCCTTTTACCTACCCCTAAACCCTAAAATACCCTTACCACCCTATACCCCTAGCAACCCCTAAAAACTCCCTTGCAACCCAATACCCTTACCCACCCCTAAAATATATTTACCACCCTATAATCCTACCCACCCCTAAACCCTAAAACCTAATATCGTTACCCACCCCATAACCCTAAAAATACCATTACCATCCCATGCCCCTACCCTCCGCTAAAGCCTAAAAATAGCCTTACCACCCAATATCCCTACTCATCCCAAAATCCTAAAATATCCCATACTACCCTATGCCCTCACTTACCCTTAAACCCTGAAATACCCTTACCATGCTAAATCCCTACCAATATGAGAAAAATGTTGCTGGCAGCCATTACAGGACTTGGGGCCTTAGTTCCCTGCTCTGAAATAGAAAACAAATCGTATAAGGGGGCAGGGTAGGGATACACCCCCCTCCCCCCCCCCCCAGGCTCGATGGGGGCGGAGGGACCCCCGGGGCAGAAAAAGAAAACAAACGGCAAAACCTGCTGTGATCCCACGAGACTCTCACAGGATCCCCCCAAAAAAGGCAGCCAGGCCGCATTCAATAATTATAAGCCCCGGGGAGCCCACCATTGGGGCCATATTCTTGAAGGGCAGGGGCCCCCTTCCCCGAGCCTCCAGAGGCTCTGGGTCCGAAATGTATTTATACGGGGAGGGGGGCCATGCGGCATCTCATCTGCTGAAAGATTTGACAGTATGTTTGCAAGTTATCAAGTACTCATGTCTTGGGAATGGGTCACTGGGAAGTATGGAGTTAACAATAGGCTATTACAGTCCCAAGAATATTAAATTTGTGCTCAGGACAGTCTGTATAAGTCCCCGCATGGAGGCCAATGAGCCATTGGGTCTGAAAGTGCGTACAGGATCAAGCAGTAGGGCAAAGAAGAAATTGGCAAATTGATTATGAAGATGAACAACCAAATTTCTATGACTAAATAAGCCATGTGGTTACCACGATTAACCTAGGCCGCTATCAAGCCTTTAAAGTAAATGTGTAGTGTCCAGGATGTATGCTTCCCATTGGTGGATACTACAGTGGGTTGTAGTTCACTCTTTCCCCCACCTTAATTTTGGATTTTTTTATTTATTTGTAAATACCACAATTGCAGGCCAATATGCCCCTGTTCCATTATTTTGAACTTCTTTCTATATTTCAGTACATATTAGTTATGTTTTTATTTAAAAAAATATTTTCTTTTTAGATGTTTAAGTGTATTCCTTAACCCCATAAATCCTTAATCTGAAACAAACACATACAGAAACCCTAAAAGGAAACCTTAACCACTCAAACCCCCAAAAACCTATCACACCTAATCCAAACAAACCTATATGTGCTGTCTCAACAATCACTTTTTCAATTCTTTATCCTGTGCGATGATTTCCCTGTTGTCTTACACAGTTTTCTTAGAATATTTGTATAATTTAGATTTCAATCTTAACCTGTAACTTTTTCCCACTTTCCCTTAATAGTTTATCTAGCTTTCTGTTTCAATTGCCCAGACTTTCAATGATAGACGGAAAAATGGAGTTTAAGGAATGCTCAAATTTTCTCCATGTGTTATGTTCACTTCCAGTTAAAAAGAACACACCATAAGTCATCTCTAAATGACAAGAATCTACAGCCAGTTCCCCTGCCACATGCACTTACTTTTCTGTCAGAGAAATGACCTTATCCTGGTCCCTCTGGTGTTGCACCTGTGCTTCCTCGATACGGATACGCCGGTCCTCCAACAGACCCTCTACCTGCTCTTTGGACAGACGAGTTTGCTCTTCTAGCTGAGCCTGTAGCGCTTCCACCTGGACAGGAAACCAATAGTTCACAGAGTTGAATCAACAGTATTTTGCTCAAATCAAGATATTAAAAAAATGCAATTATCTTACTTTAGAGACGGTTAACAATGTTCTCTAAGGTAGAGGGGAAATGAGCTGACACAGACAGAGGCCTTGCTTAGTGATTTTATATGTTTATTAAACAATAGAATTAGGGTATGGGATATGTCAGACGTCTTCCAATGTCCGAAGCAGGATTGCAAATTTCAAGTAGATTCTCCCTAACAGGGATTGCTAGAGGAAAGGAGAATCCCGGTATTATTACCATCAGAGGATGACTTTGCTTTTTTAAATACTATAGTACATGTGTTTAGCATGCTCTTCTCTTTGTTTACTTCTTCAATAATTTTTCCCTGCAGTTAAGATGATTTGAACTCTTTGGAAGCTTGTTAGTTTAATGTTACTAGTGGACTTGCAGTTGAGGAACATTTTGGTATGATATAAAGCGGAGTTCATCCATAAAAAAAATTGTTAACTGGGGCAACAACAGATCTACAGAGCTCAGTGATCGTGTGTACCTGTAGTAATAGCGTTTGATTGTCTTTCTGGAATTGGTTAGGGCTTGATGGCTTCTCCCCTTTCGCAGATGGTTTGGATGTGGTCCTTTTTGTTCCTGCTACAAAATGATAGGTTCTATGAAATACACGCAACACCAAAACTGCAAGCAATCCAATTTGGTAGACAGATATGCTTAAAAAAGGTTATATGATCAGTCATTCTGCAGAATAACTATCCTAATGTAGTTGTATATTACTGAACACCACATAGCTGTGATTTGGCGTTACTGGAAAACAAGATCCTTGATGGAGCGGGATGAACTAAGGTTTACATTTGTGCAACTTGTTTGTGGGGTGCCTCTACAGCTGTCAAAAGAAACAAGTTACTTACCTGTAACTATAGTTCTCCAGTATTGGAATCTTCCATAGATTCACATGCTTGAATCATTCCCCGTCGTCGAGATGGGAGTCCCCGGTATTATAAAAAAAATAATTGTCTCAATAGACAGACACATAAGGCCTAAAAATCTTTTATAACATATCTCTGTCCTTTAATAAAAAAGGACCAAACTTAAAACTCAACCAATCAGAAGAGACCACCCTGTAAAACCTTCCTGAGAGGCTCCAGTCCCTCAGATTTTCCAAGCACAAGTGCGCATAATAGAAAAAAACTGAGATAAGTAGTGAGCCTTCTCAGGGGAGGCGGGCGGGTCGCATGTGAATCTATGAAAGATTCCAATACTGGAGAACTATAGTTACAGGTAAGTAACTTGTTTCTTACTCCAGTATTGGAACTTTCATAGATTCACATGCTTGAATCAGAATAGTTAGCAGTAAGCACCACATTTTCATGCCATAAAGCTACGACAGTAAATGCATTCCTGAAAACATTGATCGTGTACATCAATATATACATATAAATGCATAAACAAAAGGAAAATTTTAACCATTGAAAATGTGAGAGTTCAGGATGGTGGGAAGGAACCCAAGAAGAAGGCTCACCTTATTGAAAGAGATGTCTGAGAACCGCTTGTCCTACTGCCGCATCTCGCTTATTCCCAGCATCCAAGCAGTAGTGCCTGGTGAATGTGTGCGGCGTCTTCCATGTTGCTGCTCTACAAATGTCAGGCAGGGACACGCCTGCAAACAGCGCTGTAGATGTGGATATCGCTCTTGTAGAATGGGCACGAACTCTTGACGTCAGAGGATGGCCCGCTTGTTGATGACAGAATACAATTGCACTTGAAATCCATCTGGAGATGCTCTGTTTAGTGATGGAGAAACCTTTTCTAGGTGCACTGTATGCAATAAGGAGTTGATTTGACTTACAAAATGACTTAGTCCTGTTCAAGTAAAACTTTAGGCACCTTTTCACATCTAGAGAGTGCAGAGCACGCTCCACTGCAGTTTGCGGATTTGGGAAGAATGAGTTCAGAACAATAGGTTCGTTAAGATGGAAATCCGAAGGGACCTTGGGGATAAATTTAGGGTTTGTTCGTAGAATAACCTTGTCTTGTTTAAACTGTAAGAAGGGTTCTTCAGTAGTGAAAGCTTGAAGTTCTCCCACCCTTCTTGCCGAAGTAAAAGCTAGGAGAAGAGCCACCTTCCAAGATAGGAACTTAATATCCTTTTATGAATAGGTTCAAACGGGTGTTTCATTAGTTGACTGAGCACCGTATTTATTTGCCATGTAGGAGGAGGTGACCTTACCGGAGGAAACATTCTAAAAAGCCCCTTGAGAAACTGTTTTATTATTCTGCAGGACCATAGAGATGGAGCTTTAGCTGTTCTGTGGAAACTGGAAATGGCAGCTAAATGAACTTTAATTGACGCGTGGGCCAAACCTGAGCGAGCCAAGAGAAGTAGATAGGGTAAAACCTCCTCAGGAGGTGAATGGAGAGGATTGACTTTAGATGATGTACACCAAGTGCAGAATCTTTTCCACTTCAAGGAGTACGTCCTGTTAGTGCTGTCTGCTCTTGCTTTAGCCAGCACCTGTCTGCACTCCTGTGGGATCTTTAGGTGTTGAAATTCTCGGAACTCAGGCACCAGGCTGACAATTTCAGAGAGCTGGGGTTCGGATGACACACTTGTCCATGGTTCATTGTCAAGAGAGACGTAATTGGTCTGGAGTGAATCGGAGACTTGACTGACAGCAGGTGTAGTTCCGTGTACCAGTGCTGGCGAGGCCAGGCTGGAGCTATCAGAATGACTTTGCAGGTTTCTGTCTTTATTTTTCTCAATACTCGTGGCAGGAGAGGAATGGGGGGAAAGGCGTAAGCAAATATGCCGGACCAGGCTATTGAAAAGGCATTCCCCCATGAACCCCGATGGTGATGCCAACTTGCGAAGTACCAGCATTTCAAGTTCTCTGGAGATGCAAACAGATCTATGTTTGGCTTGCCCCATTGAAGAAAAAGTTGTCTAGAGTGTGCTGGTCCAGCTCCCACTCGTGACAAGTAGTCTTTAGTCTGCTCAATTTGTCCGCTATGACATTTTGTTTTCCTGGGACGTACTCCGCTGATAAATGCACTTTGTGATGAATTGCCCAATGCCATATGAGTTGGGCTTCCTGAGAGAGCAGGAGAGATCTTGTTCCTCCCTGTTTGTTGAGGTAGTGCATTGTAGTGGTGTTGTCCGTTCTGACAAGCACCAATGTGCCCTGTATTTTTGGCAGAAAAGCTTGGAGGGCTAGGTAAACTGCTGGCAGCTCGAGAAGATTGATGTGAAGACCTTTGTGGGAAGTTGGCCATTTTCCGCTGACCTGCAAGTCTTGCAGGAAAGCACCCCAGCCCTCTAGTGATGCATCCGTTGTAATCACGAGAGGAACAGCCTGTGATAAGAACGGTAGACCTCGCGATAGTTGGTGAGGTTGCGTCCACCAGTCTAAGGCCGTTATCATGGGAGGAGTAATTCGGATCAGATCGTCGAAAGAGCCCTCTATTTGTATCCATTGTTCGTTCAAAGCTTCCTGAAGAGGACGCATTTGAAGCCGACAATGAGGTATGAGAGGGATACAAGAAGACATCATCCCTAGGAGGGATTTGAATAGGCGTACTGAAATGGACTTTCTTTTTTGGACCCCGCTTGCCAAGGATCTTATCTTCTGTTGTCTCTCTAGAGTAGGATAGGCCTTGTTTTCCATGTGTCCAGAGTAGCCCCCAGAAACACCCGTCGGCGGGATGGTTGTAACATCGACTTTTCTACATTTAAAGTGAGGCCCAAGTTCTTGAAAAGGTGTAGGCAGGCTTTGGTGGATGCTTTTGCTGCTTCGTACGTGGGGGCTTTGAGAAGCCAATCGTCTAGGTAAGGGAAAATTTGCTGATGTTGCTGCCTTAGAAATGCTTGACTGGCGCCAAACATTTCGTGAAAATGAGTGGAGCCGATTTTAGTCCGAAGGGTAAGACGCGGAATTGAAAGTGACTGCCGGCCACTGTAAATCTTAGAAACTTTTTGTGTTTTCGGCGAAAGGGCATATGAAAATATGCGTCCTGGAGATCCAGCGACGCCATGTAATCGTTTCTGTTGAGGAGGCGACGCACATCCTGAATAGAAATCATACGGAACGATTGCTTTTTGAGGAATTTGTTCAAGTTCCGCAAATCTAAGATCGGCCTCCAGTTTTTTAGCTTTTTCCGTATCAAGAAAAACCGGGAATAAAATCCCTTTCCTCTCTGATTGAAAGGGACTTTTCCTATCGCTCCTTTTTGTAACATGTTGGTAACTTCCATCTTTAAGAGGTGTAGATGCTCTGGAAGCGAGGCTGAGGAGGGTTTGTTGGCGGGATCTTTACAAACTCCAAAGAGTGTCCGAATTGGATACGGTTAAGGACCCATCGATCCGAAGTGATATCCCGCCATTGCTGTAAATAACGGGATATTTTGCCTCCCACCTGGGATGGAGTTAGTAGGATAGAGGCCGACAGCTGGGACAGGTCATTGTCGCCGACCGGACTCCTTACCCTGGCGTCCTGATTTTCCTCTGAAAGAAGCCTTGTTGTATGCTGCCGCAGGTGGTTGGCGGCTAGTATACTGTGGTCTATATTGTTGAGCGGACGCTGGATATGCTGAATAACGGGATTGTTGGTATCCTGATCTGTAAGATTGATAACCTCTTCCTCGTGAGCCACGAAAAATAGTCTTTTTGTATTGTAATGTCCCCAGAGACTTAGCCGTATCAGTATCTTTCTTTATGGTCTGCAAGGCTTCATCAACGTGGCTACCAAATAACTCTTCCCCATTGTAGGGCGGTCAAGGATCTTTGTTTGTATTTCAGGCCTGAATGTGGTGGCTTTAAGTCAGCCTTGACGCCTCAAGACGGCCGCTCCTGCTAGCTGCCTGAACCCAGTGGAAGCTACATCCATAGCACAGTCTATCACTTCTGAGGCAGTCCGTTCGCCCTCAAGAAGAATTCTTTTAGCTTCCTCCTTGTCATCTGTTGGAAGTTTGTCCAAAAGTGGTGACAAGTCCGACCACATCTGCCTATTATAACGGCCCAGTAAAGCCAGAGAGTTCGCTGCTCGGACCGTTAAAGCAGACATCGTTGAAAAACGCTTGCCTATGTTGTCAAGCTTTCTTCCTTCTTTATCAGGAGGAGCAGTCAGGGGAGCTGAAGGATTTTTAGAGCGTCGCTGCGCTGCTTGTGAAATTACAGAACCTGCTTTTGGGTGACCTATTAAACAGGCTGGATCATCATCCGGAGCTTTATATTTTTTGTCCAGTCTCGGCAACACAGGTGGAACTGTTGCTGGATTTTGCATTATCCTTAGCCCCTCTTTCCATATGTAATCTATAATAGGCAAAGATCTTACTGTTTTTCTATAAGGCTCTTTGAAATCGTACAGAAAACAGTCTTGCTGATGCATAGGCATCGGTAAATCAAAGCGCTTAGCAGCTCTCGCCAGAAGGTTGTGGAAACCCCCAATATCTTCCGGAGGTGAATCCGCTAGTTGGGGAGATGGAGATGCCGGAGTGGGGATGATGTAGGAATCCCATTCATCCTGTTGAATCTCTCCTTCCTCTCTCTCAACTTCCTCATCAGAGGATGTTAACTGCTCGACAGGAGGAGCTTGAGTAGGAAGCTGGACTCTAGGAGACTGTTGAAGAACAGGAGAACAAACCAGTATCTGTGGAATAACAGGCGGAGATGGCGGAGGAGGCGGAGTCTGTTGGATATTCTGCTCTGGCGGAAATCTCCTCTTGTAATCCGCCAGCATGAATTGCAGGTCTGTCATCAGACTTGATGGGAGGCACATCATCTCCTGTTGGTGATATTGCTGTTGCGGATGGTAATATTGACGTCTATAACCATCATCCTCATCAGACTCTTCTTGATATTTGACATGAAGATCCGATGGGCTCAAGGCTGCCCCAAAAAGGCTATCTTCATCAAAATCTTGTCCTCCTCATCCTCTTCTTCCAAAAACTATGATGGCAAAAGAGCTTGCACCCGACTAGGAGAGGTTACAGCTGGTGTTAACTGCAATTTTGAAATTTTTTGCTTTTCTTTCTTCGTTGACGGTGTCGACGACGAGCCCGTCGACGATTGCATCACCGCCGGACTAATTTTCATTGGCGAAGGCTGTTTCTCTTGCTCCGTCGACAGAATTGTCTTCGTCGACGGCAAACTGCAGACGACAGGGATCTTCGTCGACGGTAACGCCGATGACACTTCTATTTTCGACGCTGCTTCTCTCGTGGACGCCGTCATCGACGAGGCGTCCGCCGAGGGGATCGTCGACGAGAGTGGTGTCGTCAACGGATGGGTCGTCGACGGAAGTTGACCCCTCGTCGTCGATGAAGATTTCGACGACACGATTTGCTTCGTCGACGGTAAAGGTACGCTACCCATCGACGAGGTCGTCGTCGACGATGACATCGATGCCGCAGAAACCGTCACAGTGTTGATTGAAGACACCGTCGTTGTTACTAGAATCACCTCAGGTGATGATCTTCTCGTCGACGGTGGTGTCGTTGACGGGCTGCTTAACTGCGGAGCTGAGGTAGGTTTTTTGAAGGTTTGCTTCAATTTCATAGGCTGTGTTCTAGGTTTTGAAACTGGCTTCTTGATCTTTAAAGCCTTCTTTTCCTCATGAGAGGCTTTGGTGGTAGTTTCAGTCTGTTTCTGAGAGGGTTCAACAGACTTTTTTGACGCTTTTTTAGGTGGCTGCGACGATGAGCCCGCAGGGTCATCTAAAGGTCGTTTCTGAGATGTTTTTGAGGAGGCTTTAGACGATGTATCACTCTCCTCATCAGATACCACATTATCTCTATTTTTTAGTCTCTGAAGCCACAAAAGAAGCCTTACTTCTCGGTCTTTAAGAGTCTTAGTAGAAAAGGTACGACATACCTTGCACTCCTTTGGCTTGTGGTCAGGGTATAAACAGTATAAGCAGTCCTTATGCTTATCGTCAATATGCAGCCTTTTCTTCCTGCAGGTTCCACAGGCTCTGAACAAACCTTTTTCAGGTGTCTCTGACATGGTGGACGTCAGTTTGAATCACCTTTAAATAACTCAAATGAGTTGGCAGAAAGTTGAAATGGTGAAAAACACTCCAAATCTTGAAAAGAGAAGAACTGAGCAGAGCTCAGTGGAGACTCCCTTTGCACGACGTGCGGTAGAACATCTGAGGGACTGGAGCCTCTCTCAGGAAGGTTCTACAGGGTGGTCTCTTCTGATTGGTTGAGTTTTAAGTTTGGTCCTTTTTTATTAAAGGACAGAGATATGTTATAAAAGATTTTAAGGCCTAGGCCTTATGTGTCTATGTCTATTGAGACAATTATTTTTTTTATAATACCGGGGACTCCCATCTCGACGACGGGGAATGATTCAAGCATGTGAATCTATGAAAGTTCCAATACTGGAGTAAAAATAACTACTCTTAAAACAGCACTAGTATATCTCTAAACAATTGTGGATACACACTTCTCGTGGCTGTGCACTTAAGTTTCAACCAAATGATAATGTAGAACTTTCTAAATTAATTGATCATCACTTCATAATATCTATCCGGTGAATGCAAGTACTGTAGAGTAGCCTAGGTAGCTTGCTTTAGAAAATCCGTATGACAAAACAACATATCTGTAACTTACATTAAATCTGATTGAGCTGTCCTTGGAAAACAATGCACTATTAAAGGATCTTGTAATGCCGTAGGATGCATAACATTGGGATGGATTATTGTTTCCACCTAAAATGGTACAAAGTCCAATCCTGTAATGGAGGGCTAAATATGAGGGATGCAAATTTAGGATAACATAGCGGTCAAGATGAGTGCTTGTTCCAGCATAGATAGGATTTTTGTACCCTGCTTTAATTAGGGGTCTGTGGTGTATTTGTGGGAGAATGGTCCCAAGGCAGCAACCAAGGTCCAACAGAAGCTTCTACTCCTCCTGTGGGAAACAAAAAGATCGACATCAACCACAGACCATCACTGGAGGAGATTATCTGTTCTGCCTTAATGCACCAACGCTGTCTTTCTTAGGTGCCGAGCATGTTAAAAGGGGTTATAGCTGTGTATCCCTCACTGTGACACTGCTGAGGGATAAGTAAATAAGTATCCAACAAGACAAGCAGTTGCTTTTGGATATTCCCTTTGATGGAAAGAGGATATTGGTGCCTATCAAAGGCAAGAGGCTCAAATTGCAAATGAGGCTAGGGGAGAAATTCCTTTTGTCCTAGGCCCAAGGAGAACACGTTTCATGTTTATTTTGTCAATTTATTCTTTCATTCATTTGAAGGCTTCACTAGATTAATTTGTAGGCTTCACTGGAAAGAAAGCCTTTCAAAGCACCTCCCTTTTGGTCCCCCTCTAACCCCTGCCCGCCCCCCGCCCCGCCCCCGATTAGATTCCATAGCTTCCTAGAGTGATGCAAGAATAAAACATTGAAGTCACTGGCAGTACTGCACAGTTTGCCAACGTACTTCAAAGCCAAAGTGAAATAGGGCAAGCCATCTGATCTTCTGTCAAAAGCTCCATTACGATACATTTGGAAACCGCAGTCAAGGACATTAAATTGAGATATCAACGTGCACAGTCAATTGCAGCTCAGCTTATCTTATCTCTACCAACAAGACCTCAAAAGGCAAATAGAAGAGAGGCAGGTCAAAAAATACCTGGAGGTGAACTGTGGAAACAAAAATGAAGACTGAACCATAGCTGGGGCGCCATACAGAAATTAGTCCAAGAAAGACAGACAGAAGTAAAGGTCCTTTGTTACTATCCTACATGCCAGTCTACATACCGGACAGTAAGTAAACAAGTATCCAACAAGAGAAGCAGTTGCTTTTGGATATGCTCTTTGAGGAAAAGAGGACTTGGTGCCTTTCAAAGACAAGTGGCTCAAAATGCAAACAAGGCCAGGGGAGAAATTCCTATTGTCCTAGGCCCAAAGCATATTATTTGGGGTCATGGACAACATGTTTCATGTTTATTTTGTGCTGTGGAAAAAAAGGCCTAGATCCGTAAAGGACAAGACCTTTGGCTGCCAGTCTGAAGTACCACAGTATGAATTAGTAATTAGAGGATTGTCCACAACTAAGGCAAGATTTTTATCCATAGGTATTAAGTTGTTCAAACGTGTATGTGTGGTTCACCAATACAAATCCTTTACAAACAGATTTATTTTATTTACTTATTTAATTGAAAGGTTTTATATAGCGCTGGCTAGACCCGGAGGTATCAGAGCGCTTTACATGAGCAGAAGCAATCAAGAAAAGCAGTTGTTCAGGGTAAACAAAACAAGCAAGTACGTATAAAATTAAGTTGAAAGGGGGCAAAAAGCACTTTACATGAGCAGAAGCAATCAAGAAAAGCAATTGTTCAGGGTAATCAAAAACAAGCAAGTACATCTCACATTAAGTTAAGGGGGGCAAATTCAGAGTGGATCACAGGTTATAAACATCTAAAAATAAGATGGGGGTAACAACTCAGGGCAGAGAGGAGAGAATCGACGGGGAAGAACAAATTGTCGGGGCAGGGGGGTAAAGGTAGGAGAAGGGGAGGTGATGAGCAAAAGGGGGTAAGGTCAGGGTAAACAGGATGATATGTAAAAAGGGAGAGCGAATAGAGGGCCAGGAAGAACAGAAAGATAACCAATGTAGGGGAAACAGAAAGCAAGGTCATAGGAGTGAATTATGGAACTCAAAATCTGTTGAAAAGGTGATGTTTTAGGTCTTTTTTAAAGCTGAGGTAGGATGGGTTACAGCGTAGGTCCCTCAGAAGGGCATTCCAGATGTTCGGGGCATTTCCGGAGAAGGAGCGAGATTGGGTGGTTTTCTTTTTTTAGTAGCGGGGGACGAGGAGGAGTGCATTGGTGCTTCTCATCAGTCTGGAGCGGCCCGCTTTATTGAGTTTGTTATTTAGGTACAGCGGGGATTGTTGGTGAAGAGCTTTGTGCGTGATGCAGGCAGTCTTATAAAAGCATCTACCTTCGATGGGCAGCCAATTTAGGGATTTGAGGGCCAGCGTGATGTGGTCGAATCGTTTACAGCCGGTGATAAGCCTGGCCGCCAAGTTGAGCACAGCTCTAAGGGGGGGCTAGGTGTACTTTAGGGGTTCCGGTGAGGATAGCGTTGCCGTAGTCCAGTTTAGAGAGGACTAGGGATTGGACAACCCATTTGAAGTCGTCTAGATGAATGAAGGGTTTGATTTTCTTGAGGCGTCGGAGAGTGAATAGTGCTCCTTTGGCCGAGTTTTTTATGTGGTCCTTAAGAGCCAGGTTTTTGTCAAGAGTGAAACCTAGGGATTTTGCAGAGTCAGACAAGGTGAGGGAACAATTGAGGGTATTGAGGTCCGTGATCCAGCCTTGGATGGGGAGACGGTTGTTTTTAGGAGCGAAAAGAATAATTTCATTTTTATTAGGGTTCAGTTTGAGATGGTTGGAGTAGAACCAGGATTGGATTTTACTCAGGGTATTGTTCAAATGAAGTACATCGGAATGGGATTTAATCTTATAGTAGAGTTGGGTGTCATCAGCATAGAGGTGGTAGTTAATTCCAGCTTGTTTCAAAATGAGGGTAAGGGGTTCCATAAAGAGGTTGAAGAGAGAGGGGGAGAGAATAGAGCCCTGCGGGACACCCAGGGAGACAGGGGTATGATTGGAGAGGCAGGCATTGATTTTTATTTGTTGTGTTCTGTGCTGGAGGAAAGAAGAGAACCATTTAGGACCAAACCATTAAGGCCAAAGTGAGCTTTAAGCGAATTAAGTAAGGAAGAATGGTTGACTGTATCGAAAGCTGCAGAGAGGTCGAGGAGTATTAGCAGTCAAGCTTCTCCATTGTCTAGGGAACTGTGGATGTCATCCACAATGTTCAGCATGGCGGTTTCTGTACTGCAGCCTTTCCTGAAACCGGATTGAAAGGAATCAAGTAAGTTGAAATTGTTTATGTGATTGTCCAGTTGAAGCAATGCACATTTTTCAAGGGCTTTAGCAAGGAGTGGGAGGTTAGAGATAGGGCGGAGGTTGTTAGGATCATTGGGGTCAGCAGTGAGGTTTTTAAGAATGGGAGTGATTTGTCCGAGTTGGAGGGAGTCGGGGCACATCCAGTGTAAGGGAGGTGTTGATGATTTTAGTCCAACAAGGGGCAATGATGTGGTTAAGATTGTGAACTAGGTTAGAAGGGAGTGGGTCTTTGGTGTGCGTGGTCGGCTTTAGTTTAGCAATGATGTTAAAGACTTCGAGCTCAGTCATAGGACGGAAATTATACCAGGACGCGTGATTTTTCAGTTGTAAGTTGGAAAGGATGACATCGGGCGAAGTTGGGAAGGGTAGGTGAGAGAGAGGATTAGGCGGTAGGGACGAAGACTAACAAATCCTCTATGGCAACGTCTAAGGCATATTGGGGGCTGGGTAGGGGCAGGCTTTGAGGGAAGGATTGGTCAATTTTAGCAATTTTATCGGAGAGGAAGTTGGCAATTCCCTCACATTTTTCAATTGAGGCCATCAGCTCTGGAGGGGCAGATGACGTTTGTTTTCTAATAATGTTAAACAGCTCTCTGGGCCTGTTTTTGGCACGATCAAGTTGAGCTCGAAAGAAAGATGCCTTTTCATTGAAAATGTGCTTCTTATAAGTTGATCTAGCAGCTCTGAGGAGGGCCAGATGGGAGGGTGAGGGGTGTTGTCTCCATGTTCTTTCTGAGAGTTTAAGTTGTCCTCTTTCGTTGTTGAGTTCAGGATTGAACCAAGATTTGGATTAGATTTTTCTTTGTTGTTTTAGTTTAAGAGGGGCGACTTGGTCAAGGACATCACTAATGGTCTTATTGAAATGTTCAGTAAGCTCATTAGCATTTTGGGGGAGAGGGGTGAGATGAAGTTGAGCTTGGAGTTTAGACTCAAGTTCGCCGGGGGGGACTTGTTTAAGGTTTCTGGTCCACTTCATGGGTTTGTTATTTGCTGCTGGAGGGAGTAGGGCACTGGTTGCGATCTTAAACAGAATAAGGTGATGGTCGGACCAGTCGATGGGGATGATGTTGGAAAAGGAGGCCAAGTCAATGTTGGCGATGATAGCGTCAAGTGTGGCCCCTTTGATATGGGCTAGATTGTGGCATAGTTGTTTAAGGTAATTCATCTCAAGAAGGTTAATGAGGCGCATGACAGTGGGATCCACTGAATTATTCCAGTGGATGTTGAAGTCTCCTAAAAAGAGATTTTTCGAGGCAGAAAGGGAGGCGTGAGTGAGAAGATCGGATAATTCATCGGTGAAAAGGAGAGGCTCACCCGGAGGGTGGTAGATGTTATGTAGTCTAATCGGAGAAGAGCCCTTGACAGTGAGTTCAACACCAAGGTATTCAAATGTCAAGTGATCAGTGTTCTTTAAAAGGGAGAGTTGAAATTCATTTTTATAGATTATAGCTAGTCCACCCCCTTTTCTGTCAGGTCTGTCCTGCCTACTGATGGAGTAGCCAGGGGGGGTGAGTAAGTCAAGCATAGCCGTCGAGTGGTCATTGAGCCAGGTTTCGGTGAGGAAGGCGATGTCAATAGCCTCGCTGAGGATTTTTATTTATTTTTTATTTTACAGTGTTTTATATAGCGCAAACTTGACCCGAATCGGGTATCAGAGCGCTTTACATAGGACCAGTTGCATTACATGAGGACACATTCATTTTTGTTAGGCACGGGGAGATTACGTGATTTGCCCAGAATCACAGGATGTTCAGCGTCATTGCCGAGACTCGAACCCAGTTCCCCAGATTCGAGGTCGGCCGCCCTAGCCGTTAGGCCAACTCCTCTCCCCAATGGATGGTTTCTGATATTTCAGTAGCATGTAGGACTGCCGATCTGCAGTTAACAAGCATGCAAGAAAGGGGATTTGGGTTATCCTTAACAGGATTAAGAGAGTGGATGGTGGTGAGTTGAGCTGGGGGTCTAGGTGAAATGGGTGTAGAGGGGACTCTGTTAACGCCCACAATAACTGGGATGCTGGAGTAAGGGAGGAGGATATCCGTTATCAGAGGCTTAGGTAGGTAGGAGTTACATAGGTTAATTATGTCAGAAGTGGAGAGGTAGCCAACAGCACGGTGAGGCCTGTGTGTTCGGCTACAAAGGGGTGTAGTCAGCCATCAGGTGTGTTGGGAAAAGTTATGGGAGCAAGAGTGACAGGTATCAGAGTGTTTAGGATAGGCCCTGGGGTTGAGGGTGTTGATATCCCCTCTGAGTCTTGTTAGTTCAATAGTCATAGCAGAAAGTTTGCGTTCTATGCTATTTAGTGTCTGTACTATAAGATTGAGGGGGAAACCCGCTGAGAAGGAGGAAGGGGATGAGGTGGGGTCAGTATTGACAGGGGAAAGCAGTCTAACGAGGGGCGGGGGAGTAAGGCCATGGGAGGGGGTCTGAACAGTGTTCAGACTGTTGTAGAAAGGATTCTGCGTAGAGTGGGACGGGTCAGTGATAGAATCAGGAGATGTGGTGGGAGAGAGCAAGAGAGAGTGAGGGTTGCGGGGATCAACCACTTCTGATTGATTGGTAAGGATGCTATTAGGAGAGGGAGGATTAGACGTAGAGGAGAGTATAGTAGGAGGAGGTTTAGTGCTCTGAATGCACTGCATTGTGTTAAACTTGCATTACTGACAGTGGTTTTTGTATAAACATGTTAGAAAAATGTTACACTGTGGGGCTACGCATAATGCTCCCCAAATGCTCCCTGCTTATATGAAAATAAAGGCAGGGGCCTAAAAACAAAATTGGCAATCGTTTCCTTTCAAAATGAAAGACACAAATAAAAACTGCAACTTGAACATAAATGTTTTGCTAAACTATTCTGCAACTTTAGAAATAATTTTTGAGGCATCATTTAGTAAATGAGTAGAATGCATACCAGTAGTTAAAATAAACGAATAATAATGGTGAATCAGTGTAAAACATTATGGGCAACTTTAAAATAAACTAGGCGTCCAATTATTAAAGAAAGTTACAGAAGTTCACCCAGCAACAGCTCCTTATCAGGGGCTTCAGGGTGCAGCCCCTTGCCTCTTGTGAGGCCCCTGAGAATTTTTCTATTTCGCAGTGTTCATAAAAACACCAGTTTTATGTTTTCATAAACACTGCCGGTGCACAGGTCTGCCCTCTTTACCTTGTCTCCAGACTCCTCATGACAGGAGGAGGAGGAGGAAGGGGGGGGGGGGACTGAGGCATGATAGAGCTACCTCAGCTGTTAAAACACAACACTTTGTACTTGAATGTCTGGACTGCGCATGTCTGAGAGGCATAGTTCACCTACGATCCATTTTATTTAGCAGACATAAGGCGCATGCCTCGGGCAGCACAGTCTCTCTGCTAAAATGTGGCTGTCAGGGCGCACATAAGTGCGACCCTGAAGCCAATGAAAAACCACACAGAGCAGCAGGGGCAGGATCCCTAGAACTATCCTAGCTTCCTATAGGGCTTTGCTTCCAGTCTTATCAAGAAGCTAGGAGAGGGATTGAGGTAGGTGTTCTTTTCAAATCTGCCTGTTGCTGCTCAGTCTGGCTCCTCGTTGGGAATCATGGCTTGCCGATTCTAATGCCCAGCCCCAGATTCCTGCTCTGCCTCTGCCATGGAGTAAGCAAGTTAAGTAAAAAAAAGTTATTTCTCTTTATAATGTGTTTGGGAGTGATTGAGAGTAAATACTATTGATTGACAGTGTGTGAGTGTATTTGAGAGTGTCAATGTGAGTGAAGGTGAGTGAGAATCTGCAATGCATTTGTTGGAGGAAACTTCCACATTAAGATCATTTACCCAAAAATGAGCTGGATGGCTCAAACACCAAACATTTGGTGTTCAAACAGGAACACAGATTCTAATGTTAAATACGGACATTCCCAATGCAATCAAACCACACAAAAAGCAATGGAGGTAAACCATAATACCTCCATACAGCTTCAATCAAACTCAAGCATGATGTATTTCCTGTCCTTACATGATGTGTTGGACTATAGGACTGGAGAAAGGATCGCTCTAAAGTAGGAAGGGCTGAATGAGGAGGTATAAAGAGGAAATCCGAAATCACTGCAATTCTGATTAGAGAGAGTACTGCACAGGAATACAGAGAGAAAAAGAGAGAAAAGGAGGGGTGCCAGCATGGAAAGCTAGGCAGTAGCAAGACTAGGAGAGCAAATCTGATTTGATTTTCTGTCCCAGTAATTCCTATGGGATATTGACTAGCTCAGGAGAAGAAATGAGTACTATTGCCTGGCATTTATTTAAAGCCACTGCTATTTCTCACACATGCTGTGCAGAGAGTAGACCTCTATGAACTCCTAATTCTCTGTTGAGAATAGGACTGGATTTTGGTGCACCAGTTTCCACCCTTTACTCCCAACCAAAGAGCAACAGAAGTGCTAAATTGTGGTGTAGGGGTGTCAGGCCTGATACCATGTAATCTGAACAGGAATAACCTTTGGCAGCTAATACTTATCTAACCACTGAAGTCGAAACATGATTATAAAACAACAACAAAATCCAACATTCACAAAAATATTAATATATGTACGTTTTGAGATACTTTATTGCTGTAGCTGGGACACTGTTTTAATTTGAAAAGTACTAACTGCTTTTTAAAATAAAAAAATGCATCAACATAGGTGTTCGGTCATATCACTAGTAATTCGCTAATAGCAAAGAAAAATACTTTCACTGTTAGACTAAGTGCAGGTCTTTCGTACCTATTTTGGAGGTTCGTTGGTCTTTCCTTTCATATGGATCACCTGCCTGTATAGTTCGCTGAGGTATGGTAACCTGTAGAAGGCAAACACAATGTATTGCATCCCAAACTTGTAAAGCCTATTGAGCCAATGACATTTGATGAATGTTCCATCACCAATAAGAGAAATGAGCACAAATTTAGAAAACAGACTTACTCACTGTGTCCAAATTGCACTTTAGAATGCTTTAAATGCTGCAGAAATGATTATGTTAGAAAATGACTCTTAGGCAAAAAGTGTACACACTTAATATTTAGAATCCTAGAAACAAACTGTGAAAATATATTAGTTAAATCACATGTAGGATTGAGAATGCTCTTAGAATGTTTGCAAATTAATGCGAGTTAAAAAAGGTTTTGCACAAGGCAACCATTTCTTAACGCGTATATTAATGAGGCCCAAAACTCTTTTCCAATCTATTTCTGCTCACAGTTACATGAATATGACATTTAGTAAAAGTGCTTAGCATTAGTGACATCTTTTATAAATATGATGACTATAACATCGTGTTCATCTAGCTGCTCACCCCATGTTAGATCGTATGCTAGAATACAAAGAGCTTTTTAAAACTGCTTACATTAAATGAGGACTTAGAGACTTTTATGAATGCTGCTTCTGAATAACATTGATAGTGGTTTTCATATTACTGACTGGCCATTGTTCGCACATCAAGCTCATTGTACATCCTTTAGGTTAGGTAAGAGGGTTACTATTCCACGTAAGGTACCCCACAGGCTCGTGAACTCTGTTCACGAGTGTCTGAACAAAATTAGATTAATTAAGTTTGGGAAGGTTACTCTGAAGCAATTCACTTATTACTCACCAGGTAGAGGGGAAGGAAACCATTCCTTTTGTTTATAGTACCCTCACACACTCTAGTAGTGTCATGCTTCATCATCGGGTCACCCTGACTCCTAAAGGTCAGGGTGGGCTCGACCGTATTCCAGGGAGCTCTTCAAAAGATATGGCCAGGGGGTGTTAAAGATTAAAAATCCACAGATAGGTCCCAGTATCCCTTTATTCGTGGAGCTGTCAGGGATATTAAAATATTAAACAAGGGGGGGGGGGGTCACTTGGAATTTTATGGTCCTATGACCCTAGTGCCAACATATTTCAGACCTTTATTGGCCAGTATAGTCCAGGACTTTCTTCAGGGCAAAAAAGGGGGTATCCTCCCTGGTTATGCGAACAGGTAAGTCCCTATCCGAAGAAAAGGGCAGATAGCTGCTCCTTTAAAAGTAGAAACAGGAAAATTATATTGCTTCTATAGTTCTTGACACCATCTGAAAATGAAAAGAAGAAAGGAGAGAAAGGAAATCATAGTGCAACATTGTTGTCAAGAAATCAACACTTCCCATTAGTGATGTGCTATAGGTTACACCCATGCTTGTCAAACAGGTCGGGTGTGTAGGAGCCATCATTCCTCATACCGACTTGGTATGCTTATCCAGTACTAAATATCAATGCCTCGTTTGGCTTTGTGGTATATATAGTGGTGTGGCGATAACTATTGCATACTGCTACTTTTCAAACTGCTGTGTATGTGTAGTCTCATGATAAACCGTTCCATTGTCACTCTCTTCTAACCAAACAGTACTACGATCGTTCACCCACAGTGTCGCATTCACACTCATGTCAATCATAGCATACTCCCTTACCCCATTTCAGGAGAGTATGTGCATCACTGGAGACATCAGGATATGTAGGGTAGCCCTTTAGTCAGACACTATTCATGTCCCAACGCCAAATGGGAGAATCGTAGACCGGAAGGGAAACAAAAAAGAAGAAAATGGCACCGCTTTTGCCATCAGTAACCGGTGTCGAAAAATCCAAGTTTGAGAACATACCTGCTAAAGCGGTATTAAGATGTCTGCCCAATCGCTTACTTACACCGCCAAGGGTCCTGCCCCGTAACCGCACCTATTTGGTCCGTGTCCCCGGGCTTGCGCTCAGAAGTTTCTGAGGACCAGACTTAAAAAGACGGTGTAGCTGCCATGACCGCTGGTGGTCACGCCTCAAGGGGCGTGTCAACGCTGTCGGAAAAGCGGAGACCGGACGTGCGTCTTCCGCAACGTACCGGAATGCTGGGAAATGTAGTCCCGTCGGAACTACAAGTACTCAAAGGGGCCCATGATGTTCAAAGTCTCGATATAATCTTACCTCTCATAAAGCGTGTTGTTAACTCGCATAGAGGCAATGGCTACTACCAGGAATAGTTATGTTTTGTAATAAAATTTTAAAAGGCATCTCTTTCGAATGCTCGTGTTTCTCATAGTGCCCAAAGTAAATTCAATTCGATGCAGCTTTATTAAACATTGCGTAATGAATGAACAAACCTCTTAATTAATCGAGTGTTGTGTATTGCCTTGTATAAATCATAGTTGTAGGGGCCACAACCTGCACTGCCGTATTGTCCACCCTAATAGTCAGATAGTCGTAAGAAAACGCTATGTGATGCTAATCGGGAGTGTCCATATTTTTCATAGCACCCAATGGACAACAATGGAAATTCAATACAATCCCATTTTAAAATGTCTCTTAGTTGCTCGAGTGTTGTGTTAAACCTTGCATGAATCATAGTTGCATGGGCCCCAGCCCAATGCTGCAATGTTTGACCACCATGATGGGATGGGCATAAGAATACACTTATGTAATGCTATTCAGTAATGTTTTTAAGTAAGGCATACCTAGTGTCCAAAAGAGGGGGAAGATGCCTTAATACAGATATTACACTTCTGTCTACAAGTCCATATTCTCTGTTGGTTCATTTACGATTGAGTTGATTCCATGGAATGGAATCGTTCAACCCGTTCTCGTGGGTCTTGAGCCGATAGACCCAACGTTGTTCACATTCTAAAAGTCTCTTGGTCAGATTCCCAGTGCCCTTTACTTTCTCAATGATAGTCCACTTTATGTCTCTATCATTGTGGCCTTTCTCCACGTAGTGGGCAGTAAGTCGGTTGCTGTAATGGCTCGCCTGATTGTACTGCGGTGTTCTCTCATCCGTACTTTTATTTTTCTGCTGGTCATTTCAACGTACAGTAGTTGACACGGACACCTAATCAGATACACAACGTTGTCTGTGTTACCGTTTGTGTGTTCCCGTTGTTCCCATGGTTATTCTAAACCTAGGTTGATTTGTTTTGTATGCTCAGTGAGAGGACACACTACACATGACCCACAGGGGTAATGACCCATGACTGGAGGTTGATTCCATAGTGTAAGTTGGTTGGTACCTTTGGGTTTGTGTGTATCTGTATGTACCAGTGTGTCTCTAAGGCTTTTGTTTCTTTTAAAAGAAAACATAGGTCTTTCAAACGTAAGTTTATTTGAGGTTAGAATTGGCCATTTCTTGTTTATGATTTCTTTGACTTCGTTAGAAGAGGAATTGTACGTGGTGACGCATGTCAGTGAGTTTGTTTCTGATCTCTGGTGTGTTTCTAGGAGGGCTGCCCTCGGAGTGTTCCGTGACCTTTTCTGTGCCTTATCTATGATCCTTTTTGGATAGCCCTTATGCTGTAATTTATTGGTCAGTTTCTTGGCTTCTTTTTTATAGTCCTCTAGGTCGGTACAGTTCCTACGAATCCTGAGGAACTGTCCGACAGGTAGATTTTCCCTCAAGGCCCGTGGATGTGCACTATCAAAGTGCAACAGGCTGTTTTTATCTGTGGGTTTCGTATACAGTGAGCTTATCAGTGTACCTCCCTTTGCTGTAAGGTTTATATCCAGGAAGGATACTGTTTCGCTGTTGGTGGTTACGGTGAAACGTAAGTGTGGATTGAGCTGATTGATCCACCCCGAGAAGTCCGTCATACTGAACCTGTCTCCCTTCCAGACAACAAGGATGTCGTCTATGTATCTGTACCACTTGCGAATTCTGTCAGAAAACGGGTTGGCTGGCCAGATATGTTGTTCCTCAAATTGACCCATGTACAGACACGCTATGCTTGGCGCAAATGTACTGCCCATGGAAGTCCCATGGACTTGGAGGAATAGTTGGTCCTCAAATTTGAAGAAATTTTCTGTTCGGGCTAGGCTAATAAGAGTGATGACCCATTCTACTGGGGCCTCCCACTGCCACTCCTCCTGTTTAGAATGTGAACAACGTTGGGTCTATCGGCTCAAGACCCACGAGAACGGGTTGAACGATTACATTCCATGGAATCAACTCAATCGTAAATGAACCAACAGAGAATATGGACTCGTAGACAGGAGTGTAATATCTGTATTAAGGCATTTTCCCCCTCTTTTGGACACTAGGTATGCCTTACTTAAAAACATTACTGAATAGCATTACATAAGCGTATTCTTATGCCCATCCCATCATGGTGGTCAAACATTGCAGCATTGGGCTGGGGCCCATGCAACTATGATCCATGCAAGGTTTAACACAACACTCGAGCAACTAAGAGACATTTTAAAATGGGATTGTATTGAATTTCCATTGTTGTCCATTGGGTGCTATGAAAAATATGGACACTCTCGATTAGCATAACATAGCGTTTTCTTACGACTATCGGACTATTAGGGTGGACAATACGGCAGTGCAGGTTGTGGCCCCTACAACTATGATTTATACAAGGCAATACACAACACTCTATTAATTAAGAGGTGTGTTCATTCATTACGCAATGTTTAATAAAGCTGAATCGAATTGAATTTACTTTGGGCACTATGAGAAACACGAGCATTCGAAAGAGATATCTTTTTAAATTTTATTACAAAACATAACTATTCCTGGTAGTAGCCATTGCCTATATGCGAGTTAACAACACGCTTTATGAGAGGTAAGATTATATCGAGACTTTGAACATCATAGGCCCCTTTGAGTACTTGTAGTTCCGACGGGACTACATTTCCCAGCATTCCGGTACGTTGCGGAAGACGCACGTCCGGTCTCCGCTTTTCCGACCGCGTTGACACGTCCCTTGAGGCGTGACCACCAGCGGTCATGGCAGCTACACCGTCTTTTTAAGTCGGGTCCTCAGAAACATCTGAGCGCAAGCCCGGGGACACGGACCAAATAGGTGCGGTTACGGGGCAGGACCCATGGCGGTGTAAGTAAGCGACTGGGCAGACATCTTGATACCGCTTTAGCAGGTATGTTCTCAAACTTTGATTTTTCTACACCGGTTACTGATGGCAAAAGCGGTGCCATTTTCTTCGTTTTTGTTTCTTTTCCGGTCTACGATTCTCCCATTTGGCGTTGGGACATGAATAGTGTCTGACTAAAGGGCTACCCTACATATCCGGATGTCTCCAGTGATGCACATACTCTCCTGAAATGGGGTAAGGGAGTATGCTATGATTGACATGAGAGTGTGAATGCGACACTGTGGTGAACGATCGTAGTACTGTGTGGTTAGAAGAGAGTGACACTGGAACGGTTTATCATGAGACTACACATACACAGCAGTTTGAATAGTAGCAGTATGCGATGGTTATCGCCACACCATTATTTATACCACAAAGCCAAACGAGGCATTGATATTTAGTACTGGATAAGCATACCAAGTCGGTATGAGGAATGATTGCTCCTACACACCCGACCTGTTTGACAAGCATGGGTGTAACCTATAGCACATCACTAATGGGAAGTGTTGATTTCATGACAACAATGTTGCACTATGATTTCCTTTCTCTCCTTTCTTCTTTTCATTTTCAGATGGAGTCAAGAACTATAGAAGCAATATCATTTTTCTGTTTCTACTTTTAAAGGAGCAGCTATCTGCCCTTTTCTTCGGATAGGGACTTACCTGTTCGCATAACCAGGGTGGATACCCCCTTTTTTGCCCTGAAGAAAGTCCTGGACCATACTGGCCAATAAAGGACTGAAACAGGTTGGCACTAGGGTCATAGGACCATACAATTCCAAGTGACCCCCCCTTGTTTAATATTTAATATCCCTGACAGCTCCACGAATAAAGGGATACTGGGACCTGTCTGTGGATTTTTAATCTTTAACACCCCCTGGCCATATCTTTTGAAGAGCTCCCTGGAATACGGTCGAGCCCACCCTGACCTTTAGGAGTCAGGGTGACCCGATGATGAAGCATGACACTACTAGAGTGTGTGAAGGTACTATAAACAAAAGGAATGATTTCCTTCCCCTCTACCTGGTGAGTAATAAGTGGATTGCTTCAGAGTTACCTTCCCAAACTTAATTAATCTAATTTTGTTCAGACACTCGTGAACGGAGTTCACGACCCTGTGGGGTACCTTACGTGGAATAGTGTTAAACAAGGGAGGAAGTACTCCCACTAGAGACTGCCTCTCGGCCCTTACGGCATATGAGAAGCTTTCTCTGTATGCCATAATTTTCTTTAGGTAAGAGGGTTCTCATGAGAACCTTCCCTCTTGTAACAAGTGCTCCTGTAATTGCATCAATCATGGCAAGGAGAGTATAGACTGTGGGAATCAGAAGAACGAGCATCATGTGACTGATGACAACCCCTTGGAAACTATTCTCATTGGATATCGACAGAATACGCCTACAAAATTGTTCCGAAAATATGAACCTTTAGTAATGAGTGTTCCTAGCTAATTAGCATCTAATTTCTCATCGCTCATCCTTATCCTCTTTCTCTTACACTTACTCCCCTTACCCATCATTTTTCATTCCTTTAACTTTACCCGCGGTCCTGCTGCTGGATCTTTCCTTGCCACGACACTCTTCTTTATGTAGAGTTGATTTCCTTAGCTATTTCCCTGAGGTGATGACTTTTGGATAATTAGTGATCAATGCTACTGCAAGGATCGCACTTTTATTTGCAGTTGGTACTGCAGCTGTAGGGATCTCAGCTGAGTTTCCCGAACTACTCTTTATGAGAAGTTCATCTCTAACTTGCTCTTCTCCAGAGAAACTCTTTATGGGTTCAATTTAGATTAGGTCTTTTAGTTAGCTTACGGGGTTTCTTTATGGAACACTGTGTATTTTTCTAATGCCGACTTCTAACCAAATTTATTTTTATTCAGATTAGTAAATTTACAGAAATATAAAATAGGAGATTCTAACTATACAATAAATAAAGGTTTTTGAAACCTTCACCAACCTCTCATCATTGACTAATCGCCAAAATCTAAATGTCATTGATGTTTTGATTATTTTGAAAGAGCACTAATTTGCCTACGGTGGAAAAAGTCAGTCGACCTCTCCGGAGCTGCAAGGATTCTCCATAGCGAGATTTGTACGTGGGTGTATATACAGACTGAAACATCTTGGAGAGCCCCTAGGATCCCGCACCAATGTGTTAATTGTTACTGTCTGCTCCTTGAGCTGCAGCTATTAGGTGGGTGGAAGCGGTGTGAAATAGTCTGATCCAACACCAGGCACAGGGTGAAGAAGCGATGCCATGACTTTTTCTATAGAACCACAAGTGGCATTCATGGATATAATAAATTCCAGGTACCTTTGAAAACTCAAACATACATTTTTGTATGTTCACAAATGGCCTGATTTCGAATTTGTGGATTCTTGAAAATACTCACATTTCTGGAGGAAACTTGAAACATGGAGAAGATTACAATATCTCAATTTCCCCAAATGTACTTTTATTTTGATACATGAAATTGGTCTGACTGATTTCTCTCTGTACTCTCCTCCCCATTCAGCATTTCCTCCAGGAACTGGATTTTCAGTTACCACCAAACTCAAAATTAATCTTTTATTCACTGCAATTCAGAGGAAATGATCTCTACTTGCTAATGTAATTTACAAGCTCAGACAAAAACCTCTTTTCTCCCTGCTTCCAACAAGCTTTCTTTTAGTGACAGGCCTACTGAAAAACCAACTGATGCTTGTTGAAACAACACACTAATGAATGACTGAGAGAAAGATTCTGAGGCAGCAGTATAGATGACAAAACTGTTGTGTGTGAACTAATGACTTACTACCAATGGTCACTCTTAGAATTAGAGTGGTTAAAATAGATTGATTTAGTGGAGTTCTCTCAACTTCCATGTCTCTTTGCTGTTGGTGCGATCAAAACATTGTCCAGTAATAGACAGCCACTGGATGTGGTTCAGGTCTTGCAAAGGCGGCTTCCGTGGGTGAGCTCTTATGTTCCTAACCTCACATTATGAAGAATATTCTGACACTTAAGGAAGTGAACTTCTCTCAAAAGTACAGACGGAGAACCCACACCAATGGCACCCGCTGGGTTTAGCTCCACTTTCCAAATGCTAATATTCCGAATGTTCAATTGATAGCAGCTGGGCTGATACTCTAGGCCTTAGTTGGTCTTGAAAGTGTGTTGCTCAAAGGTGTTTCACCTTAGAAGAGAAGGCACAGTGTGGGACAAAAATGGCCACACATTTTGAACTGCTTCATTAGGGGAAGACAGCCATCCCCAAAAAATGAGCAGTTCACAAAGGCAGGAACAAGATATGAAAATCAATGGGATGTACAGTTTACCCCCTTCATCCAGTTACACATATATACCATATGGTACAGCAATACAAATGAGTCCAAAGACGGATATGTGGCAGCTGTCTATGGTCGGACTGTGCACTTTGAATCTGAGAAATTCACATCACTGCTCGTAAGGGATCAAGTTACAGGATATCATTACAAGAAGCTTGCAATTAGGTGAGAAGATACCTAGGATCAGGAATTTATGAGTCAGGCCTGGATCCCCATACCTAAACCGGACTATTCCAAGCTATTTTGCAATGAATTGGAAATAACATGCGGACCCGGTTTCACTGGGTACAAATGTGCACAGGTCCCTGTTCCAGTCCAAATAACATTTCTTTGCATGATCCCAGTTACCACTTGTTCACAGCAGGTGATAAATGAGACTTGTGGATCCAGTGGGGGGGGTCACAGGGCTATAGGAGAGGTAAGAGGGGCATACAGGGCCTAGGAAGGTCTTGGCCTGTGGGCGGGGAGCATTCCATGATCTCCTGTGAAGTTGCAGCGATCAGGTTGAGGTTGGCCTGTGCAGATGCTAGCAGGCCCCACCAGTGATTTTATACTAGGTGCAGATCGGCATCTAGTTGGTCCCAGATGAGAGTTGAAACAAGTTTCAGCTTTAATTAGTGGCAAAGATAAGTCCACATATTTCACACACCTTCATTAGGGAAAGGCAGTTGCCCTGAAAACGACTACTGGCATTATGTGTCCCAACTAAAATTCAAAAAAGCTTGCTGCAGTGAAAAAACAACACAAACATTATTGCTTTCAATCCACAATGCATCTATGAGATAAATAATTTAATTCATGATTCAGTGTACATCTGAAGTGTAAAACAGTCCCTCATGCATTGACATTCAAGCAGTTCAAAGGCGGTGGAAAGATTCACCAAACAACCAAAAGCATGGTGTGAGATAGAAATACTGTTCTAGGAAAAGCCAGAATTGGTAATAGGAAAACAGACAGCTGCATTGTCAAGTCAGACCTAAAAATGAAAAGTTCAGGAAGGTATTAAAAAAAAAAAATTACATGACGTGAAGAATGCCTGCAAGAACAGCGCACACTTTCACATAAGATATCTCTTCTGATGCATTGACAGGACTGTCTGTAAGAAACATAACAGAAGTCTTGGATCCTCAGTTGTTCAAGCAGTAGAGGTATTGCCAGTGAAAAATGCACTTCTATTGGACTTCTTGAGTAGGGAGTGATATATTTTATATAACTGAATCGAGTGGCTAGGCGCCGAAGAAAGTCTATGGGGGTAAGATCGTGTCGCATTAGACAATGAAACGATGAAAAAAGCCCATCAACCTCCGGAATCAGTACTACAGAAAAAAGGAGCTCATTGAAATGGTGTTGATATAGTATCAACTTGAGAATTAGAAAACGTTTCATTTGCAAATTTGTTAAACAATCTTAGGAGGCTACCAGGCGTCTGGTAGAAATGAAAATCAGATACCAGTCTTTTGACTCATGATTGTCCTTCATTAGAAAGAAAACGGAAGAAAGGAACATTTCTCCCAATCTGCCAGGTCAGCAGTTCTTAACCGGAGATCTGTAATCCTTACTAAGGGAGTCTATGACTGTTCCAAAAAATAAAGAATTTTTGCAGATTAATAAAGTAAACATTCATAAAAAAAGCAAAATTAGAAACCGAACATTTTAAAACACTTTGTAAATGTGAAGGACTTTGAACTGGAGGCTCAACTGAAGTACTGATATGCACCAACAAAAAAGCATGCATTAGGAGGAAAAAAAGACAAAGGTGCATACTAGAGTCTAGCATATTGCCAAGTCTTTTAGAATTGTTTAGCCGGGATCCCAGATTTCCAGCAGTGATTCAGTGAGGATCCAGAAAACTCATAAGGTTAAGAACCAATCTGTCAGGCCATAGTCGCTTTCAGTTAAGGTGCCACATGTTGACTAGCTTCCCCGGTCATTGGGACAAAGACCAGTGCCAAGGTAATCATATTTCTATAACCACAGGAGGACTCCACATCAAGTCCATAGACGTAAGGGATGTGATTCTCTGAAAATCTCCAGCAACTGCAGAATCTAGTCCTAGAGAAAGTACATTAAAATCTACCACCAGAAGGAACGTGTCAGCAGGACCCAGCAGTACATCATGGAAGGAAGGCCCAGCCTACTGTCACAACTCCTGCAGCTTTGCCTCAGTCTGCGACATGGTTAGAGTAGGCTGATGTTTCGGCAGAGCGTCAAAAGGAGACTATGCAGAACTCAATTTCCTATGATGTTTGCCATGATTTATTTTGGCTTCTCATGAGCTTTTCATGTTCTCTCTAACCTAGGACAGTATGATTTCAGAACTGAAGGTTTACCACCAAGGTATGACTAGATAGCACAGGGACCTGGGTTGGGGAACCAAAGGTCAATAAACCCTGCAAGTAGGTCACAGCATTAGCAGATATCTTAGTATAACAGTTTTCTTTCAGTCTGCTGGGATTAGGTTTTTTTTTGTGAGCCACAACTACATGTGATGCCAAAGACCCATTCAAGTCTCTTATGAAAGGGTACCGGTAAGCTGAAAGGGTCCCCAGGTAGAGCCAGAGAAACATAGGCTGGAGTTCTTCACTAACCAGCAGATCAGTCCATGCCAATAAGGAGGCCCCAGTTGGTATGTTACTATGAATTTATCATACACTGGCTCATATGCTGGTTGAAATACTGGTGCTTAATAGATCTGGGTAGATTTGCCTGTCTTTATGTCTGAAGTCTTATCACCATTATAAGGGGTTTATATGGATGGTGATTAAACTTACCTTAGAATACTTTAAGCGAAAGCCAAACCCTGGGCAAGCAGCGTTGAGGCTTGTCAGCATCCCTTAGGTCCCTTTGGCAAAATTTACAGATAGCCACAGTTTCAACCGTAGAAAAACTGAGAATACATTTTCATGGAGAAACAAAAAACTGTCAAAGGTAGGCTACATTTATTTCAACTGTATTTGAAAGTGTGAACAAGGTCCAGGGATCCTGGAACTGGATGAAATCGCCTTCTTCAGTTGAACAGTGTTGGAGGAGCTTTGCTTGAGGCACTGGACCTTTCCAGCCTCGTATCCGTAACTGTGCAAAGGGGGTTTGAACATATGCTCCTCTTTAAATAATAAAGGTAGTTTCAAACATGCAGCAGGTTTGCTTTATTTTAAATCTGATGTTTTTTTGAGAGAAACCAATGCCGTGTGTTGTCTTTTAAGGAATCTTTATTTGTCACATCCTTTTCATTCCAGAAAAGATTTTTTAAATTTGTGCTCTGGAGGTGCAACAGCCAACACGTGTTTCGCCCTAAGTGGTCAGTGAGACCAGGGCTTTCTCAAGGCTGTAAAAGATATAATGTGAGAGTATAAATAAAATAAAATTCAAGACCCCATTCAAAAGACACCTATTAGGTGCATGGTCTGTGATCTTGAAGTAAGTGTCTATATTAAAGTGAATGAAAGGGGAATTAAAAAAGTGAGTAGGTCCTAAGACCATTATATGTTATGCAGATAATAATATGCTCATTACAATGGTGATCCATGCAGTAGTGAACTAGGACAGATAAGAATATGGTTGATTGGTTAGGTGCTGGCAATAAGAGATTAGAGGTGATGGTAATTGTAGTATCTGCAACAACTTAATGTACAATGCAGGTGTGTACTAGGAGTCATGCAGGGTCGTGGGTGGTTTACATCCAATTATATAGACAAGAATTCGAATAGTCCTTAGTAGCCCACAGGAGAAGATCATGCATTTGAATATTATTGAAAGTGCTTGATCTAGTGATAACACAGTATGTCATTGTCATATTATACATTTCAATTGTACCTTAGTGATTATTCTGAAAATCAGGGAACAATTCTCTTATAGTACAGAGTATAGGTCTTCAAAGCAGAATACAATAAACGTTGATTTCTGTAAATAGGGAGGGAAGGAAAAACAGAAACACCGGACTGTAAACAGAAGGAAAAAAGACTTATTTCTGCACATATACCATTGTTTACAACGAGGCAGAACCATAAGTAATTTAGAAAAAGAAATAATCATTCTATTCGAGTAGTCTATTGTCCATGCAGCGAAGAGGTGGTATTTTTTTTTTTAATATTATTGTGGAGCAAGGCTATGGCAAGTGTCCTATTTTTGACACACGGGTTTATTTATTTCAGTGATTTATACGTTTCGTTACAATACAGGTGATTAGACGCCTACATCGTAAGGGATTCGTAGTTGCCTCAAAGTGGGAACTGATGACAAAGTAGAAAAAAGACATGAGAATACAGCAGGTCTTTTATGTACATAAACAGCCAATATGCATATCTACAGGAAATAGGAGAGTCCGATTATGAGTCCTAGTAAATCTTGGACCGTATTGCAAAGGCAAAAGACGGTCACTCGCAATAACTCCTATAACTTTCCTAAGGTTGGCGCATGCCAGTCAGTGACATTATTGTAAGATTGCGGGCTAATGTTGCTCCGTGTTGGTTCTCACTGAAATATTTGCTACTGCATTAAGGGGTCAAAGTAGAGGTGTCTTAATAGGAGCAAGTAGGTATTATTCTTAACAGCGCACTGTCCATTTACGGACATGTCACTTACTTAACAGCGGGGTGGTCATCCCGGGTCAATCCCTCGTAACGGTCTCCATGGCGAGCTATCAGCGTCCTCGATAGCTGCCATCTTTAAATAGGTATAACTTATGGTGGTGCCTGGGAGCACGTTAACTCAACGACGGGCGCCATTACTGAGTGGTAAAAAAAAAAGGGGAAGTAGGTTCCACGTAAAGTGAGTGACGGTGTTTAAGGATACTGATTTATCCCGACATATGCATGTTATTTAAAGCATGCCCCAACAGAAGGCTGGCATATATTTTGCTGTAACAATTTGATGTATGATTCAGACAGGCTCGCGTAACATTCCCTAAGGCGGACTATCAGCATACTCTATAGCCGCCATCTTAGAATGGATATAGTCATCTAAGAAGGCCTCGGAGTATCGATGCTTAACGTGGGTTACCATAACTAAGTGGTCAGATCAAAGAGGTGTGTCATATATCGAGTGTGCCTCCATTGTGTTTGTGCCGCAGGAGTATAGGGTATTTTAACAGGTTCAAAAAGGCAATTGCGCAGACAAAGATTAAGCTAAGGTGGATTGATATTTCAGGTTTGTATAAGATGCAGATTAGCTTCTGACCAGGTCAATGTCTTGGCCAGAGCTCTATTATTAAGGGATCAAAATGTATTATGATACAAAAGGGTCAGGGGATTGAGAAACATATCGACCATTGATTGGGGATATATGATGATATGTTAGTAACCAGCAGGGTTGTTTCTGATGCGCTAGTATTTTGCGTAAGCACAACAGTGGACAGTTATTCAGTATATTTGTATATGCGAGGTAATGGGAGCTCCCTCTTGGTTGTTTAGCCCCATCTGCAATTTTACGCTGGTTATTCAAGGAAATCCTAGTGATTACCTATTTATATAGATAGAACAGAGATTTAGGTCTTGTTGTATGAGACATTACAGTAAATATTTTGTTAACTGAGCTGGTAAGAGTGGGATGATAGAAAGCACTTGTCCATGGCAATTAGAGTCTTAAAGCCAATGATGCCACTCATTTTCTTTGTTCAATCTCTTCTCCACCGTTTCCAGACGGATAATAAGGGCACTCTCTTCCTTGCGTAATCTATGTTCAAGGTTTCCTCCTCTTTTGTGTTGTTTCAATGTTACGAGGCCAATAAAGGAGAAAGTACGGTGATGCGGATGATGGGTTTTCAACTGTCATGTCTTACAGAGCGCTTGTGTGACAATAATGCATCTTACAAGGAAGACAGGCCTGACAGTATCTAAACGTGACTGCATTTAATTTTAGAGAATGTGTGATATAGGTGTAAGGCTTACAAAACAGGTCTGTTTGAATGGTAAAGCTAACAAATGTGTGCTCGCTCACCAAATACCAGCTATTCTGACAATGTTCAAATTACCAGGGCAGAGAAGAGAATCTTTCCACTTCCCCAGAGTGCACGTGTTGTAACTGCGGCTGAAAGGGACGATGACATAGCAGAGATCCGTTTTGTAAGGAAAGGTAGCTTCCATGTGCTTATGCAAAGGGGTACTGTTTGGGAATTTTTGTAGCACAACAGGAGCCGCGTGCCAGTGACCCTTCCTCGGTCTGTAAGACACCATTAGCAATAAAGGCATATAGAGGTACAGGTGCAGGGGTGGGTTTAGACACTTGCACCCGTTGCTGAGAGGAGATGTTGAGGGTCCGTATTTCAACTGCTGACAGAATAAGGTACGTGAGGAAACTATACCTAGCTAGGCATAGCTAAGGCTTGGCAAGCTAATACAGCCATGTAAGTTAGAAGGCTGACAATATTTAGTTAATTTAGGGAGGAAATAGACTAATAGGTTAGGTGTGGTCAAGTCAAGTAAAAGATGGATAACAATATGAAGGATATTAACAGCTCTTCTCACCTTAAGATGAGACTGCCTCTCAGCTGGAGCACTCTTAGAAACACAATTCCATCACAGAGTTTCCCCTCCACTCTGCCTGTAGTCTACCCGAATTAGTTAATCTCTTGGATAGATCCAGGTGTAGGCTTGATAAGTTTGAAACCATCTCAGATGAATGTTACCGCTCCCTAGCCAATTCCATATCCTCTGGCTCTCCAATTGATCCTTTTCCACATAGGGTTTGGAAAGGTCTGGCAGAAGAATCTTTTCTGCTGCTATGATAGATTTGTAATCAATCTCTGGACTCTGGCATTATACCACAGACCTGGAAAAAAAGCCATTGTTTCGCCTATTTTGAAAAAACCTTCCTTGGACCCCACACCTAGCAACTACAGGCCAGTTTCACTGCTGCCATTCCCGATGAAATTACTGGAAAGCTATGTCAGTAAAAAATGATCATTATCTGGAACACCACACTTTGCTTGAAAAGGAGCAGTTTGGTTTTAGACCAGGGCATGAAACTGATTCAGCCTTACTCACGGCCATGGATGAGCTTCGGCTGCTGTTCAATAACAGTCAGTCAGTGATTGTAATTTTATTGGACCAGTCTGCCGCTTTCGACACTGTAAATCACAATATCCTAGAAAGACTTCCCATGGTCAGAATAAGTGGCACAGCACTGAACTGGATGCACTCCTATTTGTTGGAGCACTGTCAGCCCGTTGATCTCCCTTCCTCGGGTGTCGGATCTTAGCCCAATTCTATCCAACTTATATATGTTAGTTAATTATGCTAACAACAGCCAGCTAATTCTGTCACTGGACAGTGGCCATCAGACAGCGATTAAGATCTTCCACAAATGTATGAAGGGGATTGTTACTTGGCTGAACGCTAATTCTCTGAAATTCAATGGAGGCAAAACTGAGCTTTTGTGCTACTCAGCCAATAAAGTTCTATTAAGTCTCCCGGCTAAAGTTTGGCTCTGCCAACAATAGAAGAACCACCTCCTTTGGACTCCATCCGCAATTTGGGGGTTATCTTTGACAATAAACTGTCTGTTGAAGGTCAAGTCACCAAAGTAGATGGGACTTGTTTTTCGCTCTTGCGTGCTCTGTGAAAACTTCTTCCCATGCAACCAACAAGTGCCAAAATCCTGATAGTGCATAGTGTGATCATGAGCAGGTTAGATTACTTTCTAGGAGCTCCATATTTTCTGATACACAGGTTATATAGAGTTCAAGTTGCAGCAACCAAACTGGCTCTGGATAGGCCTAGAATATCATCCACAAAAGATGCACTGAGGGAGCTTCACTGGCTCCCAGTCAAGCAAAGAACAGTTTTCAAAGCATTGTGTATTGTTTTCAAAGCTCTTCAGTGTCTAGGCCCAATTCCTCTTCAAAACTGTTTCCAAAGATATTCCCCGGGGAGACGCCTCCGCTCCTAGTCTCCCAATCTCATCTGCATTGCCAAATTCAAGAAGAGAAGGCATGGAGGGCGTGCTTTCACAGTGAGAGCCACCCAGCTCTGGAACCAGTTTCTTGCCTTTCTCAGGTTTTCCACTGATCTTCGGCACTTCAGGAAAGCACTGAAAACTTGGCTCTTCTCTGATTAACTCTGCTGCTCTTCCTTATCTTTTGAGCAATTTGTTCAAGCCGGTTGGTTGCTCTAGTGCAAGGATATCTTTTTGGTGACATTACGCTCTATAAATATTTTAAATAAATAAATAATATTAGGCTGAACACGACAATAAAAGATAATTAGGTGGCCATAACGACAGTAACTCAATGTGCTGCACTTAATGGGTGATTTCAATAAAATATAAACAATACGTATTTTTCAATCACGCAAAGGACTGATTTAAAAAAATTAAAAATTAATTCAACGGAATTTAGCACAAAATATAACAGTCTCTTCATCAAATAAACCACCAAACAAAAGTTTCAACGAATTCCTTTTCAAGGTGGAGAGGTAAAGGAATAGAGAGAGCTGAAGTAGGGATAATTCGAACCACTACTTTAATAATTTTATACCACGCTCCTGTAAAAACAAGCATTTGCAATGCAATAGGTCTCGCATTTGCGAGAGTTTAAGCTATTGGCATTGTAAATGACAAAGGCTTTTATTTATCTGTTTTGATAATTAACACCTAAATCAAAGGCATTGTCATTTACAATGCCAATAGCTCAAACTGTTGTAAATGCAAGACCTATTTTATTTTAAAAAAGGGGCCGCCATTGTACCGGGCTGCTTGGAAAGTGAAATTGCGCCTGGTGTGCTGAATGTTGCAGGAAAACATGCCGTGCCTGCAGTAGGAGAAACTCATTAAAGAAAATAGCGCTTACAGACTAAATAAGACATATCGTGTAACAACAGAAGTAAAAGGGCCAGTCCACGTGGGAGGTTGCAAATGAAGACAAGGCGGTACTAAGGAGGGACTAACAAGCCTATTAACGAATCAGAAGCCAGCACTGACGAAGGGCAATGACACAAGCCAATGACAAATATGGGCGGAGAGTGGGCGGAGCTTCAAATCCATACTCTAATACAGCATGCCTCGCAGAGCAGCGCATGCGCTGCCCAGGCTCGAGCTAAAAAGGAACACCTGAAGTTGCGAACGGGAGCAGGTATATAATCTGAATCTGGAGTACATTCCTTAATTCTTGCCATGCAGAACCCCAATCTTTGAAAGGCTGGTTTGTGAACGGACGCAATTCGTGTCAGGAAGTATTTATGGAGAACTAAGGAAACTTCCCTCATATCCCCAGCCCCCACTCGTCCTCGCCTTACCCACTTTATTTCTTCTAGCAGAACATGTATTGCCCACTGAAAAATAATTGAGAATTATGGACAAGCATAAATTCTGAACAAAACTAATAAATTAGCCCTATCTTGAATTCTGCCAATGATAAAATATTTCCTACTGCATTCTCTAATCAATATAAACTAGATAACAGCTTTGGCTTCAGAAAAGCTCTTAAAAACTTGATTATTCAATTCTGCGTACGTTTTTCAATTCTCTAGGTTTCTTCATGTTACACAGTAGCCAGCGCCAAGACACCCCATGGGTATTCGAGTGCTCAATAAATTCATTTAACATAAAATAGAACTGAAACATGCCTTTTTTACTAAAGCTGAAGACCATTTCTGATTACTTATTCTAGCAACCAACTGCTTAATGGCTTCTAAAACACCTTGTGCGGTGGCTAGAAAATCCTCAATCTGATATTTAGGGCATAGGATTGCTACAAATACAACACACTTTCTCGCTCAAAGAGCTGGCACAAATTCAATGCCTATGTGTCCACTTGAGTACCCAGACTCCTTTTGGCGAAAACCTGTACACTTACTCCAACACAATTATTTACATATTATTATTCAGGATCCCCAAAAGACAGAATAATCTGGCGTTTCCAAGTGATCCAGATTTATATGCATACATATAAATATATATCTAGGTGTGTGTGTGTACTTTCTTGATCAAGTCTCGACGTCGCCCCGCTAGCACTGCCACTGTGGCACTGCAGAAGAACCCCCCACTCACTAATTAAGTGGGTAGCTGTAACATCCTGCTCACATCAAGCCTTACCTTATTTGGGGGCTCCTTGTGAAAGTAAGTTATTTCTCCTGTGTCTGTGCCGACAAGTGCCAATAAATGCTGAATCTTCTTCCTGTCATCCAGCTCCCTGTAATTTAATCAGAAAATAATTGCAGCTCCCAGTAATTTAATCAGAAAAGGATTGCTTGAATAAACGGAGGAATAAAAGAGAAGAGTTTGTGCACCATTGCACGTAGCACAGCGAACAAAATCCCTCACAGAAGTTACAAGATACAGCCTTACTGAAAATCTAGGAGAAAGTGCAAATGCACTATTGAAAAAATGTACTTAAACTCTAGATGGGAAGATAAAATTCAGTAAATCAGAATTATTTTTGGGGGTTGGGTTAAACCTTTATTTTAACCAATAACACCCTGCCTCTCTTTTTCTCCCTTCTTCTCTTTCAATTTTATTGGTAACTGCTTCCCTACCAGCTACAGACTTGCTTTTTGGACCTGTAGTGTTCTTTTTGCACTGTGCCCTCTGATCCTACTTCTAAGGCCAAGAGTAAAAACGTTTCTTTTGAGTTTCTCTCAGTGCTGAGATGCTAAAATACTTAAGTTTAACTTTCTTTTTTTTTTTTAGTTAAACTATGCTTTCTTATTTTGAGTTTTTACAGTATACCATTACTTCATTCGCATGAAAAAGGCCATACCACTTGCTGAAGATTTTCACTAACCCTCTTCTATATAATCTACGCACGGGTCTGGAGAGAATCAGTGGTAACTTGTAGTCAAAATACTGGGGCACCAAATGATTTTGGTTCCATTATCAGGTACCTTCTGCATTACTGTTTAATCTGGTCACATCCTGGTGCCAGGCCTCTGTTTGAGGTTAACCAGCCACCACGTGTGCCCATCCAACATAGTCAGTAGAAGGATATTTGCCACCATACATATTATGTCACAGCTTTGCTGCTTGCGGGACAGTTATCCCTTGCTGGTGGCATTCTAGGTGCACTGTTGGGTCATTTAGTTTGGTCTTGCATTTCCAAAGAACCAGGGCCCTCAACTATATCCAATAAGACACAAACATCCAAATTTACTCATACTTCCATTGAAAAATATCTTCTAATGTTACTCATAGCTTCACAGTCTCACATCATGACCTCTTGTTGAAAGAGTACTCTTTCATTAAAGAGACTTTCCTTTATACGGGTGTTTATTTCCATTGATTACGTTGCAGGTTATTTCGGACTCCTCATCATTGCTACATGTTGTGAATACTGAACTTAGATAGCGTCCATTTCTTGTTGTTTTCCTACTTTATTCCGATACTACCTAGAACTCCAATTCTCTAGCTTGAATTTCATCTCTTCACTAACAAACCTAGCTCTTCAGGTCGAGGAGAGCGGCTCAACGGCTCATGGAAGCGGGACAATATTTCTTTGGAGATAAAGATCTCCAAGAAGTGGAAGAGGGTGAAATAGTGCCTTAATTAGACCCAGACTTTGTAGGGTTGAGGAATGCAAGTGTCTTAGGTACGTCTCCAGAATGGGAGTTATTGTCTCCAAAGGGTATTCTACCATCAGAAGTTACTTCTTACCATTCGGTTATAAGGAGAGCAGCGGAAATGTTGGATTTACCTCTTCCCATTACAGAGCTAAAATCAAATATACTGAGGTACTCTATTATTCTTCATTCTCAACTGAACCTTTATTGCCCTTCAATGAGGCTTAAACAGAGCTGATTTCGGACATTTGGCAGAAGCCAATGACGGCCTTTGCTGTTTCAAGGCCAATAGCCAGAAGGTTGACCCCTGGATCATTTCCTTTTTAACCTGCAGATAGGGAATCTAAAAAGATGGAACAGTTGCAAAAAAGGTTTTCTCATCAGGCAGCATGGCACGGACGTCCACAAATGCAATCTGTCTGCTAGGTTGCTACATCTGGCCACCCTCCATCTTGTGGATTCCTCTCCCCTTCCACACACGAGGACACCGTGGTAAAATGTGGTCTCCCTTACTGCAATTGAAACTGTGGTATGACTACTCCTCTGTCATCCAGATTGCTATGGATAATGGGGGGGCCATCTTGTAAGGGCTAAGGAATGCACCTTGTACTGGTTCATGGACTGATCGGATGGGAATCTTCACCAGGTGAACTGGTGCTGTTGATTGGGGCAGTTCGGGGCTGCTCTCTTGATGTGGAACCCGGGCAGCGAGAGCGGAGTCTGACTTCATGGTAGGGAACTGTGGATATACCTTCCCTGTGCTGCTTCTCCCCTTCCACACATGAGGGCAAAATGGGGTCTCCCTTCCTGCAATAGAAACTAAAGTAGGACTGCTTCGCTGGCATCCAGATCTTTATGGATTATGGGGTGGCCATCTTTTAATGTCTAAGTAGTGCACCTCAACCATTTCTTCTCTATTCTGGCGGACTCCTGACTCACTTTGGTCTGTAATAGAACTTCGGTGTGGCCATATTAGCAGGAGCCCGGTTGTCGCATCTGCTCTTGGTGGTCTTCATTCTCTACAATGACCATACTTCTGTCCCTCCCTCTCTGGCCACAAGAGGTCTCTACCCGGACACTTTTTCACCACTGATAGTGTCTATATATTGTAGCGTTTTTTCTATGTTGCTGCATTGAGATACTATCCAAAAGTAGTTGTTCGCACTCCCATCTGTTTAATCTGGGCGCGAGGTCAACTACGCTTGCCTACTCAGAACGCCTCGGCCTCTCTTAATCATGGATACCACCCCACTGAGGTCACTTGATGCCAAGCTGGAACCACTGGGCCTCAATGCTTTTACAATTAAATACCCGACTAACCTAACAAAAAATGCATCTAGACGCCTCAAACACAGAATTCTTAAAGCTTATCCAGAACCTTAATCTCTGATCCCTACTTCTGCCTTAAAAGGGGTTCCACAATTAATGACCTCGTCGTCTACTCGAAGAGAAGAGTTAAATGGAGGAAAGCATTCCACTCGCTACTCATGATCACTTCCTCCAAAAAAGTTGCACACGGACTAAGACTTTTGGTAATTCCCTCTGCCATTTTCAATGCTGACGCTACCATCACCATATATAACAATGGGATAATCCTCATCCAAGCTGCTGACCGTCATTTAGGTACTTTTGAAGAAACGTTTCACAACATCAGGAAGTCTATGACTAACAGCAATCTCGATACTGCAAATAGATGGCTTAGCCCCTCATCTCCTAGACAGCTCCCCCAAGTGATCCCGTTACATAGCCCCTCCCACCTTTTCACCCCTCCAGCACCTTCACTCCGAGCAGTTCCCACTTTCCTATCTCCCCTTTTTTACCAGCTGGATCTGACTCTCACATGATTAGCAGTGATCTTACCCAGCTCACTGTCCACCCCCCTAATTTTGGCAGCCATAGCAATTGCTCTCCCTCTGCCACTACACTTACACACACATCCCGCGCTAGGCCCTGTCTACTCGCTACTAATATGTCCCTCACACGTCCCATGGCTCACAAGGTGACCTCTCTGAATCCTGAACCCATTCTCCCTAGTTACATCAGTACTGATACGACCCTAGTATCACTTAATAATCAGCTCAGGAGTCTCCCATCGCTCCCTGGCAAGCCTAATTATCTTTCCAACTCAACCTCCCCTTCCTGGATCGCACAGTCTAGCATCACCTGAACTCCGCTATCAGCTCTCCCTCCCCACAAACGGGCTCCCAGATACACGCCTTGTCTTCCGAGCATCACCTTGTCCTCGCTCCATGCCTAGCTGATATCTGGCGGGATCTTCAACTACTTAGGGCTGACCTACAAAAGCTTATTGTCATCACCTCGGAATTGGCTAAGGACTTTTTGGCCCACAGGTCGTTAGGGAAGAACAGAGATAATAAAGCACCAGCTACTAACTACTGCACTACTACACTGTCATCTCCCCTTTCATTGAAGAGATTATCTCCCTATGCGGTTTCTACCCCCCCCCCCCAGGTGGAGATCCATTTCCTGCCTGAATGCTGCCTCCAGACCTTGTAGATTTAAGATCTCCTTAACAGATTATGACATTCACTCCCTCCTTCTTACATACAACTCCACTCATACAGTCAATATGGGTAAACAACTCCATATTCAGCCTATTCCCCCTAACCCTTCCAGAAGACCCAGACACAACCCTAATACTATAAACACCTCCAACCTCAAACAAGTTCTCATCACGCAATCTACCTCATCCGACTCAACTAGCCACTTGAAATGCATACTTATCAATTGTAGATCTGCTGTGAAACACGCCGTGGATATCGCTGATCTTATCTTGGCGCAGGACCTTGACCTTCTAATACTTACGGAAACCTGGCTAAAGGAGTCTTCAGGTCTAGTCCTTGACATCCTAGTCCCTCCTAGCCATAACATCATCAGACTTGATAGATCGGTCAAACCTGGTGAAGGGATCGCCTGTGTATTTCTGAACAGTCTTACTGTGAAACAGTCACTCACTGCTACTCTCCCATCTTGCGAATACATGTGCATAGACATCTCAAGCAACCTCAGGCCTCTATGCACCTTGCACACATTCTACCATACGCCGGGTGATAATTTCCCTTTTGTGGATCAAGTTATGGAAACCATCTCCTCCAATGTGGATCATCACTGTCCACAAATCTTCCTCGGTGACTTCAATCTTCACTGGAATGATGTTAATGACCCTGCAGTGAATAGCCTCAAAACTTTCCTAGTTGACCTTAACATGATTCAAATATGTGACAGCCCCACTCACAATTTGGGCTCGATCCTGGACCTTATTATCGCTAAACCCGATTTCATTCAACTTGACTCGATTGTCCTGTGTGACTGGACTGATCATCACTACATCTCCTTCCACATCATGGAACCATGGACTAAGTTAAAATCTCAGCCTAAGAAACCTAGGCATTGGAAACAATCCATCCGAAATGCAAACTTGAATGAAATGATATCCCTTAGCAACATGACCTTGCCTCCTCCTACTCACGTCTGGGGTTCATGACCTCACTGAGCACTACAACTCCATGTCGAGCATTCTGGAAGCTATTGCCCCCTTGCAACTAAAAAGAAGGTCCACCAAAGACTCCAAACCTTGGTTCAACGAGGGGTTAAATACAGATAGACGCAGTCTGAGACTAGCCGAACGATCCTGGAGGGGCTCGCCGTCTCTTGAACACCTTATGCTCCTGAGACCTAGGAGGAGCACTTACAATAAACACATTAGGAGTGCTAAAGCGATCTTCTTCAGAAGCCAACTAGATAAAGCCAGAAACAGGCCGAAAAAGCATTTTGAATTAATTAAACTCCAATCCAACAATCTTCCCATTCTTTCGCCAACGGCCTCTGTTATACAGCCAAATTGTGATGATTTTGCTGACTTCTTCCTTGGAAAGATGGATAAGATTTAAACTGATCTCCAGACATCGATGAACCAGCTGACAGACCCTTCCCCTCCCACTCCCCAGTCACCCCCTGCTCCAGGGTACACTCCCAAAAATAGCGCCTCCTGGAGCCTTTTCACACCCTTTGATGAAATCTCTATACTTAACATACTTACTACACTAAAACCCTCCAACCACTTCAATGACCCGTTACCCCCCAGTTTCTTCAATGAAATGAAGAGGTCCCTAGTTCCAATCTGGACCAAGATTGTAAATGCCACCCTACAGCAAGGTGTGATTCCTGATTATCTAAAGGCGGGCCAGGTTACACCCATTCTTAATAAACCCTCTGCTGAGCAAGACGACCTTAACAACTTCCGCCCAATCACTACCATTCCTGTGCTATCGAAGCTGCTAGAGAAATGTGTACATGTCCAACTTTGTAGCCACATTGATCAATTCCAGCTTCTTGATCAATTCCAATCAGGCTTTCGCCAGGGTCATGGCACTGAAATGGCCATTACCAACATAATGGATGACGCTTTAAAAATACTGGATCAGAACGAACCTTGCCTTCTAATCCTCCTTGACCTCTCGTCGGCTTTTGATATGGTCAAACATGACAACCTCCTGGATATACTGGAACGCAGGATGGGTCGCTCAGGATCAGTGCTAAACTGGTTTGCCTCATTTCTTCACAACAGATCACAAAGAATTAAAGTCAATCACTCCCTCTCCGACTCTACTCCGATCACTCTGGGGGTCCCACAAGGGTCCTCGCTCTCACTCACACTCTTCAACCTGTTCATGGAGCCCTTAACGCAAATGCTCAAATCATCCAATATACTCTATCACATGTACGCGGACGATACCCAATTGTACTTGAAAATCTCCTCCCCCGAAGACATCAATTCACTCAATTCGACCCTACTCAAAACCCAACACTGGTTGACTTCCAACCATCTCAAGCTGAACTTCATTAAAACGGAATTCCTCCTTATCTCTCCTCCCAAACAGGCCCCTATTATCATTGAATATATGAAACAACTTAGGGCTCTCAACTGTGTTCCACACATCATTGACTTTACCAAATCTCTCGGAATAATACTTGATAAGGCCCTGAGCATGCAGGAGCACATCAGTGCTGCCACCAAAGGAGCAAGCTTCCAAATAAGCATACTAAGAAAGTAAAAACCCTTCCTTCCTCCGGAAGACCTCAAGTCTGCTGTTCAAGCACTAGTCATCTCCAGATTGGAGTATGGGAGCTCAACTCTCTGTGGTCTTCCGAGCTACAAGTTGGCACCGCTTAGGGCCTCTCTGAACTCGGCGGCTAGGCTCATCACAGGATCCAAAAGAAATAACCACATCATGTCGGATTTGAAATCTCTAAACTGGCTTCCTTTTGAGGCTAGGATTCATCTTAAAATTACTTGGATGACCCACAAAGCCCTTCACCTTAACACTCCTCTGTACCTCCCCCGGAAACTGGAGCTCTCGGGTGGTTGCAGATCTTTGAGGAGTTCAACACTTTACTGCTGAAACCACAAAAATTTCAAAGAAAGAAAACCTATAACCGAGCCTTCTCCGGTATTGCCCGTAGAATCTGGAACGCCCTGCCTCCAGAAACCAGACTGAATCCCTCAACGTCCTCTTTCAAAAAAGAAGTCAAAGCACTTCTTATGCATACATTCTGAACTTGTAATGTACCTACTCCCCCCGGAAACAATGCGCTGAGGCCCCCTCCTCACACGTATCCTAATTTACTGTATTTATATAGTGTTCTGATACCCCGGTACTCTTGTTTACTCGTTTATCCTGCACTGTCAGATTGTTGTTTTACCCACTTTTCTCCCTCTCTGTTATCTTCGTTATTATGTGAAGCGCTCTGATACCCGCTTGGGTCATGTTCGCGCTATATAAAACTTTATAAATAAATAAAAATAAATACATTCATGCTCTGTTAGAATTTGCAAAGTCTGTTGTTCCAATATTGCATAATGATGTTCAGGGACATTTGTCTGAACTTCTGAGTGATGGCCAAGCTGCAGCCTGCCAGGTTATAGTCGGGGTTGGATACTGCCGATTCTATGGCTAGAGCAATGGCCACTTCGATTTCTACCAGAAGGCATGCATGGTTGAGAGGCTCTGGGTTTTCTTGGGATGTGCAGAATGCTCCGATTGATTTGCCCTTTGATGACACTGATTTGTTGGGTGCTAAAGCAGATTCTGCCCTGAAATGCTTTAAAGAGTGCAAGGCAACAGCTCTTTAGGCCTTCAATCTCAGTCCAAGGACTACAGGCAATTAAAGAAATTCTGAGGTTTTCTCAGAAGCTTTCTTTTCATGGGTGACAGAAGAAACAGCAGCAGCCATTCAACCCCCTCTACATAAGTTACAGGGTGTGTGGGAGGGGTAGGCAACAAGCAGTTCTCCTTCCCTCATCTTCCTCCTCATCCTCCTCTGCCAATATCGCAGGAAAGCAGCTTTAGTTCTCCCATCTTAGAGCATGCTTTACCGGTGGGAGGACGGGTGTCCCAGTTTCTACATCAGTGGCGATCCCTAACATCGGGCTTATGGGTGTTAAATATGGTGGAAAAGGGGTATGCCCTACTTTTCAATTAATTTCTCCCACCATTTCCACGCCAACAGAATTTGCTTTACACAGACCATCTTCAGCTCCCCCATCAGGAGGTCCAAACCTTACTTCAAAGGGGTGCAGTGTAGTTGGTTCCAGAGCAGGAACGAGTTCAGGGATGCTACTCATGTTATTTCCTGATTCCCAAGTAAGACGGTTGTTTGCGTCCGATCCTAGACCTCCGGATTTTGAACTGGTTTCTCAAACAGGAAAAGTTCAAGATGCTAACCCTGGCTCAGGTGTTCTTGCGCTGGAGAAAGAAGACTGTATGGTTTCAATCGATTTGCAGGATGCTTACTTTAACATCCCAATTCTGCAGTTGCACAGAAAGTATTTCCGTTTCACGGTGGGGTCTGCACATTATCAGGTTGCGGTCCTCACATTTGGTCTTACTTTCTCTCCTCGAGCCTTCACAAAGGTGATAGCAGTAGTTGCAGCTCCTCTCAGAAGATTGGGAATACCAGTATTCCCTTACCTAGACAATTGTCTCACCAAAGCAAAGTCTCAGGAGTTGGTGTTGCTTCCTTTGCCGGTGACGACTGGGTGGTTGTTCAACTTGGTCTTTTCCCATCAACAAGCCCAAGTCTCCAAGAGCCCTCTCAGTGCACCCTGTTTATAGGGGCAGTTCTGGACACGAGGGTGGGTCGAGCCATTCCTCCTCCTTAGAGGATTCTGTACACCAGGCTATGATTCCGATGTTTCAGAATGGAGCAATGGTTCCAGTCCTGAAGGTCGTGCGTCTGTTAGCCTTCCACATTCTGTTGGTCACCCATGAACGCTGGCATATGAGGGCCCTCCAGTGGTGTCTCAGCAGGCAGTGGTTTCAGCACAACAGGGATCTCTACACATCTGGCAAGATCTCCAGAGATACTACAGTGGATCTTGAATGGTGGGGTGGGTACGGCAATCTATCTCAAGGGAATCTGTTTCACCCTCCTCCTCCAGTGCCCGCAGTCATAACGGATGCCTTCATCCTAGGGTGGGGAGCTCATCTGGCGGATCTGGAGATCAGAGGACTTTGGTCTCCAGAGGAACAGTTGTTTCATATCAATCTGTTCGAATTGCTGGTGGGCTCTTAAGGCCTTTCTCCCTTCCATTTGCAGTCAGTCTATACAAGTCTTAACAGAAAATATTATTACAATAGGGTACATCAACAAGAAAAGGGGGAGTAGAATTGTATCTTCTTTGCAGAGAAGCTCTAAGACTCTGATCCGGGGCTCAGGATCATCAGATTTGTGCGACTGCAAATTACTTGGCCAGAGTTCTCAATGAGTGTTTGGACAGTCTCAGCTGGCGTTTCCCAGCGGACGAGTGGCATCTCTATCCAGAAGTGGTTCTACACACTTTTCAGTTAAAGGGGGGATCCTCAAGTAGACATCTTTGCCACTCGAGAGAATGTGCACTGCCTGTCATTCTGCAGCCTCCAGTATCTGGTGCAGGGGGCATTGAGGGAAGTGTTTTATTTGAACTAGAGCTCACAGCTGTTTTCCATGTCTTCTCCCATACTCTTGATTCCTCAAGTTCTGAGGAACATATGTCTCGAACGGGCCCAAGTAATCTTAATTGCCCCAGAGTGGCTGAAAAGGGTGTCGTATACAGAACTTATTCACCTCTGCCTGTGCCCTTCGCTCCATCTCCCTCTCAAATAACAAGAATGGGACCTTGGTGGTGCGTTGAAGGAAATGAGCTTGGGTCAAAAGAGTTGCCAGAATACAATATTGTGAATGGTTTGTTAAGTAAGAGATGAACCAAGTAAGAACCTTTTCCTCTAATTCCAGACAATCTTTTATGGCCGGAAGTAAACTTTTGTAGCGGATAGTGTCAAACGCCACTAACTAGTCAATAAGGATTAGCAATCAGGACTCGCCATTACAAGGGACTTGCAAAGCATCATCAATAACTTGCAACATACCTGATTCAGTACTGCATCTTGATATGTATACTTAAGAAGGAGATTATCGTCACTGATGAACTGTTTAAATTGAGAGTCAATACAGCTCTCAAGAACATTCGCTAGAAAAGATAGCCCGAGACGGGATAGAATGTGTCTTCAACATCTTGTGAAGATTTACTTAGATGCGGACAAACTTGTCCAGATTTGAAACAAGACAGAAATTCCCTCCGAGTTACTAAGATGTGAACTAGTTTTATGCTTCAAAAAGCAAAACTGGTCATTAAATTATTTGCCAGTGTACCAGGATTAGTGTCAAAGAAACGAGTCAAGGTTTCAGATTAGCAATAGCATTGATTAAACTAGTCTGAGATACCCACTTCAAATCGGTCCAGATATTTAGTGATTTTCTGCAGAGGGGAACAGGGAGTGGAGTGTAAGGAAAACTGAGGAAAGGTTTTGGACTTTGTAGTATCCTCTGGTCATGTTGATGTGTTCCCTTTCATCCTGTACCTAGCTGCTCAGCCTGTGTGAGTGTTCTGAGTGGAATGTTTGGTGTGTGGGCTATGTGTGGAATGCTTGGGTGACTGGAGCAGAAGGACAGTTGGATGGATGGGGCTGAGCAGCTAGCAGGCTGCTCCCGGTGGGACTGTTGATGGATACTTAGGACTACTGTTAAATACCTGTTGATGAAGATTTATACGTGTTTATCTGCTACTTGAATAAACCTACATTGGCTTCATCACACCAGCGTTGTCCTGATTACTACATTATTATTGGCGACGAGTTGGAGACGTCCCTACGCTCAGCAGTGGGTACAAGTGGCCTGAGAAACCTCATCATGCTTTCTACAATATGCTGGAGAAAAGATACTACAAGTAACGGACGATTGGTCAAAGCAACAGGAACAATTTGTTACAGAAAATACACTCAAGAGGCCGCACAGGTATCTCTCTTTAAAGACATTCAGCTTCAAATGAAACAAAGGAAACAAACACAAAGACAGCGCGCTGTGCAGTCCCACCGGTGTCCATCACACCGGCCAGCCCCCACACAAGCGTGCTGTACCCCGCCTCTAGAGTCAATTTCAACAAGAGGCTTCATGGACGCTGCGCAGAGTGAGCTTTCACACACAGCAAGCCTTTCCTTTTACTTCAAGGTTGCTGCGCAGAGTGTGACTAGCATGTACATTTTTACAAGGGAAAGTTTGTCTGACTTTGCTTGTGTGTGCCTGAGGCCTGAAGGCACTGGACCAGCCGTCCATACATACTGGGACTTCCACAGAGTCACGCATGGAATGCACAAACAGTTTTACACAGACTTTCCCATTGGAATCAGGTGAGAGGATGTCGCAGAGCAGCGTTGGTTTGCTGGCTTTCACTCTGGGGGAAGAAGACTGCTTACGCTATGGCAGATGTTGTGTACAGACATACGCATGCATTTTCACCAACATGATCCTTATGTACTTTTGGATCGGAACTGTGAGCTCCAAGCTGTGTTTTCACTGGTACGGGCAAACATTTTTATGCCCATTCTGGAGTATTACATTCTATTTCAAGACTTATGTTTTCTGGTTTGGGAAGGTGCCCGTAATATGGTGTCTATTTATCTGAGAGCACCATTTTATGAGACTGTTCCTTTTCGCTGCAGCAGAGGTCTCAAGAGAGGGCCGTCGTGATGGGAAATTTTGCGGTTTAAAAATGCTTTTAACATGGCTTTTCATTTCTCTAAGTTGAGGCAAAACAGTTGCGCTGTATTTTAAAATTTTCCATGGTGTCGCGCAGAGCCGCTCCAGAGGCTTTCATGACGTCTGGATCCTTGCTGGTCATCAGTTCTGCTTATGGACGTTTTGCAGCAGGAGCGTGCCGTGAGCCACTCGGCAAGCGTCTCCTGTGCGTGCCGCCATCTTGTGGCTGGAGCCTCCAGCCACTCTATGTGTGAAGTTATGCACTGCAGTGTGCATTTCCTGCTACAATTTGCCAACCACGTATTTCTCTCTTGCACGTCGTGTTCAATAAAGATAGTCTTGAATTATAGTGCTGACAGGAACTCACACGGATGTCATGTCGGGAAGCAGTTTATTTTCAAGGTATTTTTCCCTTTTAATTCCTTGTGCATGTACATGGAAGTACTCAGTGCACAGCTTTGAACTTCGACATGGTTACGCAAGAGATGCGATGTTGGAGGTTGCCAGTTTTTTTGGGAATATTGTTTTTTTAAGCAATGTTATTAACACGAAGCACATGTGACAATAACATCCAATGAGGTGTGTCTGTTATCGTATGGATTGAACCAATTGTCTATTTTATTCCTGGGACTTTTAGTGCACTTTGTGTGGTGTTTCATTACAGTATTTTTAGAGTTACCTCAAATTGCCTTTTGAGAGTGAAGACATTTGAACTTTGCTTTTTCATCTTACATGTTTTATGACACGTTCACTCAACATTTCGGGTGAGAGATTCGCTCACCGGCGAGTTAAATTGTTTTTGTTGTTTCCCTCGTCCACAGAGGAAATTTATTTATGCTGATATCTGTTTGGGTCATAGTCCCATTTTTCCTTGTTTCTTATATTTTATCCCTGTCTAGGGATGGGAGTGGGTTTTAAGTCCCATGACCCCACGTTCACAGTTACTTACATTTGGGATGGGTTTCAGCCCCATTTCCTTGTTATTAGTCTCCACACCTTCGTGGTCAACCTGCTTGTTGTGAGGTTATGGGGTGTTTTCCCATTTACGCAGTTTATAGGGGGTTATTGTCCCACCTACGTCAGTAGTAATGGGTGTCAGTCCTATTTACTTAGTTTAAAGGGGGTGTTAGTCCCACCTTTATTATTTTGGTGTTGGGTGTCAGTCCCTTCACTTCCTTGTACGTTGTCATGTGTGTGGGTAAGTCCTCTTGTGATGCCACACTGTGCTGCATCCGTATTCCCATGCTGCACAAGTCCTTGGGGGTTAGTCCCATGTGATGTAATCTGTACATTTGGGTGTCAGTCCCTTCACTTCCTTGTACGTTGTCATGTGTGTGGGTAAGTCCTCTTGTGATGCCACACTGTGCTGCATCTGTATTCCCATGCTGCACAAGTCCTTGGGGGTTAGTCCCATGTGATGTAATCTGTACATTTGGGTGTCAGTCCCAATCATCGTTTTTTTTTCACTGGGGTTTTAGTCCCACAGTGTCCCTCATCTGAGGGGTGGCGTATGGTGTTTTTGCCACAGTCTCCTCACGTGAGGTGTACTTCCTTGGGTGTTGTTCCACCCATTGTATTCTAGTCTGGGTTAAGTTTACCCTTTTCTTCTGTCATGTGTGTTTTGCTCACTTGTTGTATGTGAGCTCTTCTTGGTCTTCTTACATTTTTCTTTGTTCACTATTAAAGGAGGCGGATGTTGTTAGTGTGTTTTTCTATCCTATCATCCTTCTTTCCTCCTTAGTGTGTCTGTTTTCCCTCTCGTGATGTATTTCACCATGCATCCCTAGGTTTATGGACTGTTTTCATCTTTTGTACATTTCTGTGTATAGTTGTTTTCATTTTAGTTTGGGTCCTATTAATTTTCAGTGTAAAAGGGAGAGGATGTGTAGTATCCTCTGGTCATGTTGATGTGTTCCCTTTCATCCTGTACCTAGCTACTCAGCCTGTGTGAGTGTTCTGAGTGGAATGTTTGGTGTGTGGGCTATGTGTGGAATGCTTGGGTGACTGGAGCAGAAGAACAGTTGGGTGGATGGGGCTGAGCAGCTAGCAGGCTGCTCCCGGTGGGACTGTTGATGGATACTTAGGACTACTGTTAAATACCTGTTGATTAAGATTTATACGGGTTTATCTGCTACTGGAATAAACCTACATTGGCTTCATCACACCAGCGTTGTCCTGATTACTACAGACTTCCATGTTGACAAATTGAGTGAATTCCTCACATTTACTACAGAATCAGAGTCCATAAAGGAAGAAGCATTAAACTGTTTTCTTGAACGTTTGGGAAGTGTCTATTTGCCCTTAAAAACTGTGACATTAGCTTCAAAAATATCTTTCCTGAACAAAGTTTTTCTAGGGTTCATTTTTGTGGGATACCAATGCCTTTTATTTCAGCTTGCATGAACTGCTTTCCTCTTTTAATTGATTTCTTCAGTATACCAGAAACTCATTATTATTTGACCTTATTTCTTCAAAGGGTCAAGGTAATTTATGATGTTGAACACAATATTGTTGTAAAGAAAGGAAAGGTGGTTTACCTCCTGATTAGCAGAAATGGCTAGTTGAAATACACAATGCTATGTTATTACGGGTAATGTTTTTGGGTTTGTGAACCCAAGTTGTCACTTTATTAGTTTGATCAGTAATAATAGTTTTGTTAACTAAAACGGTGAAAGGGATTAGGTAGTAGTCCGACCAATCAATTGAGATCAGACTGTCCATCCAAAGAAAGTCTTCTTTTGAGGCGATGAGATAAAGTATGGTGTACTTTTCACGGGTGGGTTTTGTATGTTGTTGAATGAGATTATTATATTTTCAATGGAGGCAAAGAGCAGGGAGATGGCGGAGTTGTTAGGATTTCCTAATGTGCTTTCATCATGAAAAACAACTATTGCCAAGGTTAAAACATCCTCACCTAACTCAAAAGGAAGTGTTCACACTTACTAGACTTTGGTTGTATAATCTGTATGAATGTCTGTCTTTCTCATCATTTTCCAGGCTTAATTTCTATATACATTTGTTAATTTGAAATGCAACTTCATAATTTATTTATTCCTAGGTAGCCTGTCTCCCCTATAGGTTTTCGCTTCTCATGTTATACACTTTTGTACTTATCCAAAACCCTAAACTTAAAATAAATAAAAAAATAAAAAATAAAGAAAGAAAATCACTCAATGGACACTGAAATGACCCACAAATAAGTCAAGAGGATTTTAACTGTGGGCTAGTGATGTGCAACATAGATTGTTCAACAAAGGTGGAAGGTGGAAATGTCTCCAGGTGGGCAAGAGATGTTTTTAGCCTGGTTGGAAAAGGAGATATTGATTTGAAAAGATTTGAATTCCAATATAGGACACTGGAAGGAAGCGCAATATTCCAAGTTTAAAGTTTTGAATAGGATGGCATTTTCATGTCTTACAGCTTAAACCACCACACCACCAATCCTGATTTCGAGGCTGGGATGGATTCTGAAATATCCAGGGGGTATAAGCAAATCCAAGATGGTCTGTGATGATTTGTTCAACACAATTTCTGTTAAAAATATGAAGTCATGGTTAAAGGGGGTGATATTGGATCAGCAACTCTAGATGGTGTAGTTATACAACTACCATATGCGTGAAGATTTAGACACATTAATCATTCATCTTGGGATATAGATGGTGAAGAGGAAAGAGGCAAGTAGGCATTGCTCTCATATTTTGGAGCGGTCGACTTTAACACCTCCAAAAGAAACAGCAGGGACGGTCTGTAAGGGCAGATTTCCTTGATGCTTCTTGGTTTAATGTGTAGGACAATGGAGCTGTTCTAAGTGGACTGAGGAGGATTAGGTTTTCTTTTCAAGGCAGATCTGGTGTGACAGAGATCCACTGGCAGTTGTCAGAGTTTGATGAAGAGATACTACCATTACTAGCAATGAAACAAATGACTCATGAAAGAGGGGATTTGCGAGGAGAGAGCAGAGGAACACATGTTAGGTGAGATAGAATTAGGAGAGGGCAGAGCACGAGGAGGTTATCAGGGGGATATTTGTGCTGGAGTTCATATGGTTAGTAGGAAATGGAAATAAGCGACGAGTGTAGAGTAAATGAGTGTTGGCTAGAATGTTGACCTGAGGAGAGAGTGGATTGTTAGGTGTGCAGAAAGGGTAAATATAGTAAAAGGATAATTATATTATAGCAGGCATCTGAATCTGCCGTACACGATGGAGTTGTGGGGTGAAGCAGGTAAACTTTGAAGAGAAATTTAAACTGGGAAGACCGAGAATGGGTGGAAATGGAAGAGATGGAGTTAAGAGGGAAGACAGAGGCCCTAAAGATGGAGTAGCAGCTAGAATGCTGAGGTGAAGTGCTGTTATAATGTGGATTGGGACAGATCCTTGTAAGTGTCTAAAAGTGTGAGGAAGTCCAAGTAGTCAAACCATTTTAGATTCTAGTCTGTGCCTTGTATCATGGTTTTGCCACTTTTAACAATGCAAATCAACAAATTTGTTTTGCAGAAGGGAAGGCAGTCATAATTAACTTGTGTCCATATGTTATTTTAGAATTAAAAGATACCTGCAAGTGATTTAGAGAAAGCCTCAGAGCACAAGGCTGAATTATTAAGAAATAAGCCAGACCTATGGCTTCCTTTAGAAAGACAGTAATAATGGGAGCAAAGACGTTTTCACAAAGCTGTTGCAGCAGTCTGTGTTTAAAGGTTTGTAATGCAATTTAGCTAGATTTGGCAGTTTATTCTGAAACTATGTGGGCTAGACATTAGAAGGTGATTAATAACTGAAGAAGAAAGCAGATAGTGACACAGTAAACACTGGGCAGAAAGGGGAGGTATAAACTATTTTAAAGACTAGCCAGTATATTCTTTATCAGTATTAGAAAATGAATGCTGAAATTCAAGAAATTATGATGTGTTAACAGTTGTCCAACTGAACGGCAACAAGTCAGCAACAGAAAGTAACAGTTAATAATAGTATTTTCATGTAAAGTACAATACAATTTCGATTCTTTAGAAAATCACAATAACTAAGTAACAGGTTGTGATTGAGTAAAATACAGCAAGCCTTACAACACCTGATGTTTATGACTGAATGTTGGAATTTAGCTAAGAATAAGACAGTATTTCAGTACCACTTGTCAATCGCACAAATGGCAACGAATGAGAACAGGCCTGATATGAGATATAGGACAGAATTACTAACACTAGCTTCGATATGATAAATGGAGAAAAATCAATCAGGGTGTCCAGGAGGGCTGGGTCAATATGAGATAATTAGGATAAACACTGGCTAAACAAATGAGTTTGATTCACTGTATGCACATGTAGCTTATGCTGAGTCACTGAAACTCTAGTATGAATCTGGTACATAGAGTCTCCTAACCTCTCCATTACAGTCGTACCTTGCTTCGAAGATAGGGTTGAGTTACCAAAATACCACTAATTGCATACAAGAATGAACAGAACTTCTAGCTACATAAACACTGAAAAACTATTACTTTACCTAATTTTTAGCCTATCATTTTCAGAGTAGAGACGGAGGACATGTTCCCTCTCCTGGAACAAGAAAACTTGCATGTCACTCAAGGCTGACTGTAGCTCAGCTATCTCCTCTTCTCGCTGCCGCATTTCCCATTGCAACTTATGCTGTGAAGTAAGAAAATAGGAAAGATTAAGTCGCTTTCGGAGGATTTTCCCATTACAAATACCAAGTCTCAAGTTGCATTCAGCATCTAATAGGACATTTACCAAGTTAATTAATTTTGAAATGTAGAAAGTTATCCCCTAAGGAGCAGTTGGAGCTACACTCATGGAATACATATAAACAACTAAGCTTTTGATTAAAGTTAATATAAAAGTGTGATGTGTCATGCAAAGAAATTAGGTCACATCAAGTATTTTAGATTTTGGTAAACCAAAGCATCTTCTCTACCACATGCAGTCCTTCAAACCCATAATATTAACAATCTTAGACAATAGTATTATTGAAATCCTATTGGAGTATGGATTGGAAATCAGAATACTGTGATAATTGCCGCACCACTGTAATGTGCCAGGGATAAAAGGTCATACAAAGACCGGAATTTACCAGGTAAAAACATGCTCTGTATTCTGATAAATACAGAATTTGGTGAAGAAAACACCAAATTCCACACATAGGGCCAGATGTACGAAGCCATTTAGAATCGCAATTTTGGCCCATTAAGAAATGCTAAATGGCCTTTTCATATGTACAAAGGCCCGAAATCGGTTGCAATTTGCGATTTCTACCTCGTAGAAATCGCAAATTGACTCACGATTTAGGAATCACAAATCGGGATTAACTATTTGCGATTCCTAAAGTATCAGTACAAAGCATTTTCTAAATGCGACTTGGACATTTAGGAAATGCTATTACAATGTCGATGATAATCATATGCAAAATAATAATGTGACATGAAGCACACATATGCCTCTAGGGCACAAGTGCACTTACATGTGCACTACGAATTTCGGGGTGCCTCCAGGGAGGCCTTAAAGGGGTCGAATATTTGACTGCAAAGGAGCCTGCCATCAATTCCAGGCAGTTGATGTGCAGGGACTGTTCGGAGGTCGACCATCCTATGCCGGTGGTGAATTGCCCACAACGAGCCCCGGAACCGCCGGCTCAATCACCAGAACCGCCAGCTCGTTCACGAGATTCGGTTGCCTCCATTTTGAAGTGGCGGTATACCAGCCACTCGCTGAATTCCCAGAGATTAATCACCGCCGTCCTGCTTCTGGACCAAAAACAGATTGCTTATAAAGCGCGAGGAGTGAGGATCGTAAGGACAAATTGCCCCTTTGCCAAAAAGGTTCCTGAACCTCCCGCTGAATAAGAGAGGCCTCCTGCCCGGAGAAAGGAATGTAAAGGGGGGAAACAGGTTGGAAGGGGGACCCGTAGAACACTATGTGGAACCCCTGTACTGTTTGGCGCAGCCAGGCATCAGACATGAGTCTGCCAAGCGACCCCAAGCGAGTACAGGAGATAAATGAAAAACTCACTGTGTGAACTGGAGTTGGCTCCACCGCTCCGGGGTCCGTTAGTGACCTCTGGGGCGCGACCGCCCTCTGGTGGGGTAGAATCCCTTAAAGAGCGAGGAGTCTTGCTATTGACCTATCTGGGAAGGTTGGCCGCTGCCGGAGGTGGAGTACTGGGAACGGCCTGCTGAGCACCCCCTACCATGACCGGCCCCAGAGAAAACATGTGCATTAAAAATGCGCTTGACAGTGTATTGGGCCTAGTCAAATGAGTTGAATGTTGAGACAAACTTGCAGAGCTCTTTGACAAACGAGTCGACAAACTTGCCAAGCTCTTTGACAAACGAGTCGCCAAAGAGCCCGCCTTGCACCACCAGGCCCGCTTCTGAGGTAGCCAATTCCCCTAGCTTTGGGTCGATCTTAATCAGCAAAGACCTGCACTTCTCGCAAGAGATAGCGCAGTTGGCAGTTGCGAGAAATATAATGGCCCTTGGGCCCAACTGGATAGTACATCAGGGGGAAATCAAAGCACCGGACGCCTTGGCGTCCTCCGCCATATCAAAGATCTTTACGAGTGGTCCAGTGATGTCCAGGAGCTTGTCCTGGCATGACCGCCAGGTTGGTCGATACCCTTCTAAGGGTCCTTAATGTACTTGCCAGGAAAGTGGCCATACGGGCATCTATGTCAGGCATGAGGGACACTTTCACGTCCAAAGACTGGCGAGGACATTCCGCCTGAAGGCGGTTTCTAAACTCCTGATCAAGAGGCTTCCGGAACCTGCTGGCCACACACTTGACCACCTTGTCACAGGGTGTCCACTCAGAGGAGCGGGCATACATGAGCTCCTAGTAGTCCAAGAGGTCTGACTGGGTGTCAGCGGGAACCTCAATAGTGGGCTGTGACCCAGTAGGGGGATTGGACGGTCTCCAGGACAGATCATGATCGGACTTGCCCTCCGAACCAGTAAGGGAACCATCTGAAGGCAGAGGGGGGGGGGGAACTGGGCACTGCCTTGCTGGGTTGAATTGAAACCGGTGAGGTTGGGCAAGTCTGGCGGCCGAGGTGGGGTTTGCGCCTAAATTGCCTTCTTCAGCCTGGCAAAAGCATCCAGGTCCACCCCAGAGTTGTGCAGGCGTTTGCACAGGTTCTCAGAGTGTGAGGTAGAGGCCAGCTCAGGAGGTTCAGGGGCCGAAGGCCCAAGAAGGTCTTCCCTTGGTGCAAGGGGTTGTAGGCACCTTTGTGCCATTTCCATGAGTCTCTTCTCCAAAGAGGCCATTGCATCTGAGACCGCTATAATTATGGAGCATCGCAGAAGTCATCTGTGACCGGAAAGTCTACGCCCTCCTCCTTTTCGTAATACTACCCATACTCCTTCATGGGGGTTGCAAGGCAGGTATAGGCAGTCTGGAAATATATATGAACTGGACGGTGGCCACCCACCAGGTAAGAGGGAGTTAGGTTGTGTGCGGGTGGAACCCCGGGAACGTTCAATAGCCTGCAGCAGCCCTTGTGGGGCCCCTAGGAAAGGAGGCTGACTGCCAAATAGTAATGGGTGCGAGTATTGGCAGGCTACAGGATAGATAGATATATATATATTCACTGAAAAAAACCATAGGTTTCAGGGACGTTATAGTTAGCTGGACATTTCACTCTTACAAAACCATAGAAATTCCACTGTTATAGTTAGTTCAGCTAACTATAACTCGCGCACCCGCAATGCACTGCTCATGACGTCACATATTACATCATTCATGACATGGTCAGTGACATCACTGATGACATCTCAAATGACATCACTGATGACATCATCCAGCGACTGTGTTTCTATAAAATTTAAATATGTTTTATATATATGCCAAGGTGTATTGAAGAATGAGGTGGTGTATAAGTGTCTGCATGGAGGATTTAGTAGGTGCGTAACTGACTGTATAAGTGAGTGATTAAATATGTCTTACTGAATGCATGGGTTAGTGACTAAACTGTGTGAATGTCTGTATCAGTCTGTCTGTTGTTGTGTAAGCTGCTGCATGGGCTGGTCAGTAGCTACATGAGTGTCTATATAGGTTATTGATTGGTTGTCGGAGTATTTTTTTGGGAGATTGAGTGTATGTGTGGGTGGGTGGGAGGTGTGTGACTGTGCATAGATGTGTGAGTGGTTGATTCACTGGGTGTATGGGTTCAAGAGTGCATGTGGAAACAGCTGTATGTGTGCATGAGTGTGTGTATGGGTGTGTTGCTGAGTGAATGGATGTCTCAGTGGTACATGTCCAAGTAACTACATATGTAAAAGGCAGTGTATGTGAGAGTTGAAGTATATAAATGACTATACATGAGTCAGTGATTGTGAGACTGGCTGTATGGATGAGTGTGTACTTGTATCACTGATTATATAAGAGTAAATATGCGTTAGTATCTGCATGAATAAGTGAGGTGGCGTGTGTATAATTGTATAGGTGAGTAAATGGGAGTGTGATTGATTCTTTGCATGACTGACTAGGTGTGTGAGTAACTGCATGGATGAGTGGCGGTGTGTGAGTGTCTGTATAGGTGTATGAGTGCATACGATAGTATTGTCTTGATGAGTGACTGCATGTATGAGTGATTCTATGGGTGAATGAGTGGATGTGTGTGTGTAGACATAGGAATCAGTGAGTGCGTATGTAGTAACTGGTATTGGTGTGTCAATGATTTAGGAAATGGTAGTCTGTATTTTACAGTGGGTGTATCAAAGGTTATATTAGAGTGTGAGGAGGTGCATCAGATTTTCACGTGGATGATGTCATCAGTGATGTCATCAGTGATGTAATTTGAGATGTCATCAGTGATGTCACTGACCATGTCATGAATGATGTAATATGTGACGTCATGAGCAATGCATTGCGGGTGCGCGAGTTATAGTTAGCTGAACTAACTATAACGGTTGAATTTCTATGGTTTTGTAAGAGTGAAATGTCCAGCTAACTATAACGTCCCTGAAACCTATGGTTTTTTCAGTGAATTTCTAAGTTTTTTTAAATGCTAATTTCTAACTATGACATCCCTATTAAGTCCCCTTGAATCCTGAAGGTCCCTGGTGGCCAAGTAGCCCACCAGGTACATCCAGTAAGCGCCACAAAGCTGCTTTTCAGAGAGGTGTTCTGAGGCCACGCCCCTTTTTACACCACGCTGCAAACGCGGCTTCTGGCGCACTGCTGCTCAGAGGATGAAGTCCACTTGTGTCTTGAGGTCCTCAGGACACAAGAGGACCTCATCGCCCCACCAGCAGTGCACCAGAAGCCGCGTTTGCAGAGTGGTGTAAAAAGGGGCGTGGCCTCGGAGCACCTCTCTGCAGCGCAGCCCTGTGGCGTTTACAAGAGGTACCTGGTAGACTAGTTGGCCCGCAGGGACCCTCAGGATTGAAGGGGAATTAATCCCCAACTTAAAACGCGCCACAGGGCGCGTTTGCACTGTGGTGCAGGGAGGGGGCGGGGCCTGATGTGACAAGTGTGCAAACGTGCCCTGTGGCGCGTTTTAAGTTGGGGATTAAGTCCCCTTGAATCCTGAGGGCCCCTGAGGGCCAACTAGCCCACCAGCTACCTCCAGTAAGCGCCACAGAGCTGCGTTGCAGAGTGGTGTAAAAAGGGGGCGTGGCCTTGGACCACCACTCTGCAACGCTGCTCCCTGGCGCTTACTGGAGGTACCTGATGGGCTAGTTGGCCCCCAGGGACCCTTAGGATTGAAAGGGGACTTAATCCTCCAACTTAAAACGCGCCACAGGGCACGTTTGCACACTTGTCAAATCAGGCCACGCCCCCTCCCTGCACCACTGTGCAAACGCGCCCCCTGGTGCGTTGTAAATTGGGGGATTAAATCCCCTTGAGTCCTGAGGGTCCCTGGGGTCCAACCAGCCCACCAGGTACATCCAGTAAGCGCCACAGAGCTGTGTTGCAGAGAGGTGTAAAACGGGGCGTGGCCTCGGACCACCTCTCTGCAAGGCAGCCCTGTGGTGCATACTGGAGGTACCTGGTGGGCTAGTTGGCCCCCAGGGACCCCCAGTATTGAAGGGGAATTAATTCCCCAACTTAAAACGCGCCACAGGGCACGTTTGCAGAGTGTTGCTGGGAGGGGGCGGGGCCTCAGGCACGATGCCGGTCTTTTTTTTATTTTTTAGAAGGGGGGGCTGTGTGGCCCCCCTTCTTTTTCAGTTTTTGGGCCCTGGGGACCCCATCCCCCAGGGCCTGACCCTTTTTAAAAAAAAAAAAAAAAAAGTAAAACGGGAAGGGGGCCGCGTGGGCCCCCCTCCCGTGGTCAATTTCGGCCCCGGGGACCCCATCCCCCGGGGCATGGCCACATATATTTATTTTTTTAAGGAGGGGGGCTGCATGGCCCCCCTCCTGAGGCATCTATTGGCCCCGGGGACCCCATCCCCCGGGGCATGGCCAGTATTTAATTTTATTTTTTTAAATATATTTGGAGGGGGGCCGTGTGGCCCCCCTCCTCAGGCCATTTATGGCCCCGGGGACCCCATCCCCCAGGGCTGGCCTTTCCTTTTTTATTTTTATAGGGGAGGGGGGCCACGTGGCCCCCCTCCCGGGCCACTTGTAGGCCCGGGGACCCCATCCCCCGGGGCCTGGCCACTCCGTTGGGGACCGTGGGGGGAGCCCCAATGCCCCCACGGTCCTGCAGGCTCCCCGCCTCCTGCGGGAGCCGGCATTGCTTTTCCACATGGGGAGCTGCTGACATGCAGCTCCCCTTGTGGAAAAGCTATCTGGTTTGGATTTTGGAAGCGAGAGCAGGAAACCTGCTCTCGCTTCCAAAATCCAAACCAGTGTTTGCCGGCCCTGGGGGGTGGCGGTCGCCAGGGCCATCGAGGGCTCCAGGAGGGGGGCCATGCGGCCCCCCTCCCAACGTGTTTGAAGCCCCGGGGAGGTGGTGGTCCCCAGGGCATGGGGGTCCGTAACGGACCCCCGATTTTAAATTTAGAGTGCCCCGGGGAGGTGGTGGTCCCCGGGACATGTGGGGGGGCCACGTGGCCCCCCGCAGTTATTATCAAAGCCCCAGGGAGGTGGCGGTCCCCGGGGCTGCGGGGGGCCGTAGTGCCCCCCACATACATTTGTAATAAGCCCCGGGGAGGTGGCGGGCCTCCACTATTTTTTTTGGGCAATGCCCCCGGGACCTGGCCTACCCGGGGGCCTCATTTAAATTAAGCGCGGGAGCCCACGCTTCATTTTTTTTTTAAATTTCAGCGGGATTCGCGACCCCAACGCGAATTCCGCCAAAATTATTTTTTTTTAAATGCTTTTTTTGGCCCGGGGTGTCCTTGTGGGACCCCCTGAGCAGGCCTGGGGGGTTAAGGTGTTTCTACCCTGCCCCCTTTTCTTGTTTTTCACCTTTGTTTTTACTGTTTTCTTGTGACTCGGTTCTACCGAGTCACAAGATGGCTGCCAACACTTCCTTGTTTGGAGTGTTAGAAGCCAATCACAGTGAAGCTCGTGGTCGGGAGGGTTCGCGAATCCACCGCCTCCCTAGATATCGAAATTTATTTTTTAATTTCTCAGCAACTACTGAACGGATTTACACCATTAAAAAAAAAAGGTCGCTTTCTGAACCAAGCACTACCTTTTTGCCAAATTTGGTGTAATTCCGTTCAGCAGTTCGGGCTGTAGCCTTGGCTAAAGTTTCCTATGGGAAATTTATTTTCCGACCTCTATTTTTTGAATTTCTTAGGAACTACTGAACGGATTTACACCATTTAACAAAAGGCACTCTTTCTGAACCAAGGGCTACCTTTTTGCCAAATTTGGTGTAATTCCGTTCAGCAGTTCGGGCTGTAGCCGTGTCTAAAGTTTCCTATGCAAATTAACATGGAGAAAACACGTTTTGGGACCCCCCTTTTTTCTCGGCCCCTGCTTGGCGAATCACCCCGAAACTTTCAAGACAGAAGCTGACCGGAGCGGCCCACTAGTTTTGAAATTTCCGCGAAGATTCGTCAAACGGTGCTAAAGTTATTGGGAAAACAAAAAATGCTTTTCCTATGGAAAATAGGTCCTAACTATAACTACCTACTGGCGACTGCCAGTAGGAGATAGATATATATATATATATATATATATATATCCAAAACACCTCCAATTCACCAGAAAAGAAGTGCGCCTGACTAGACTCCAGGGATTAACTGGCACTCTTTATTCAACAAAATAGCAGCCTCGTTCAAAGTCCTAACGCGTTTCAACTACGTGAGTAGTCTTGTTCACAGGTGAGCTGCATACAGGGATTCTGTGGCGTGGTTTCCTGCTTGATACGCCTTCTGACCACGCCCTCTTTGCGTGGTCCTTCAATACTACAGTTCCCAAAAGGCACTTCAAATGTAAATCACCAGTTCATTTTGCATACTTCTGTTAATCATTTCCCCATTGTGTTGCCATTCACGGGTGTTTTCACAGTGCAAGTAATAAATAATGGTTCATTTGAAGTTGTTTATTTGCTCGTATTAGTGGCTGTTATTGAAAATTATGTCAGTGTTCGTTAGTACCTGCATGCCTGAAGTCTGTGCGTGAAGGACACATGTGCTTCACCTTCCCACGTCCGCGGTGTTTACCAAAGATACTTGCTGGAATACTCCGTGCCTTTCATTTTGGAACACTGCGGGCGGGTCCCGCTCCTTTTAAAAAAACCTCCAAGTCCAATTTGTTCGCAAGGAGCATGGACAACTTCAGGGCGGTCAGGACGCTGGGGGCGAACAACCTCCATTCAAATCCAAAACACCTCCAATTCACCAGAAAAGAAGTGCGCCTGACCAGACTCCAGGGATTAACTGGCACTCTTTATTCAACAAAATAGCAGCCTCGTTCAAAGTCCTAACGCGTTTCAACTACGCGAGTAGTCTTGTTCACAGGTGAGCTGCATACAGGGATTCTGTGGCGTGGTTTCCTGCTTTATACGCCTTCTGACCACGCCCTCTTTGCCCGCCCGCAGTGTTCCAAAATGAAAGGCACGGAGTATTCCAGCATGTATCTGTGGTAAACACCGCGGACGTGGGAAGGTGAAGCACATGTGTCCTTCACGCACGGACTTCAGGCATGCAGGTACTAACGAACACTGAAATAATTTTCAATAACAGCCACTAATACGAGCAAATAAACAACTTCAAATGAACCATTATTTATTACTTGCACTGTGAAAACACCCGTGAATGGCAACACAATGGGGAAATGATTAACAGAAGTATGCAAAATGAACTGGTGATATACATTTGAAGTGCCTTTTGGGAACTGTAGTATTGAAGGACCACGCAAAGAGGGTGTGGTCAGAAGGCGTATAAAGCAGGAAACCACGCCACAGAATCCCTGTATGCAGCTCACCTGTGAACAAGACTACTCACGTAGTTGAAACGCGTTAGGACTTTGAACGAGGCTGCTATTTTGTTGAATAAAGAGTGCCAGTTAATCCCTGGAGTCTGGTCAGGCGCACTTCTTTTCTGGTGAATTGGAGGTGTTTTGGATTTGAATGGAGGTTGTTCGCCCCCAGCGTCCTGACCGCCCGGAAGTTGTCCATGCTCCTTGCGAACAAATTGGACTTGGAGAGATATATATATATATATATATATATATACACACATATATATATATATATATATATACACATACATACATACATACATACACACACACATTAAACCATAAATCTTTATTATGAATCATAAATTATAAAAAAAAAAAAAAGAGCTTAAAAGATACTTTATTTAAAAAATGTTTGATACACATCTTAAATGTGTGTCCAGCTTGACAGACCCTAATCAACTCTGACACACAGAAAACCTGTATCTTTCAGGCTCTTTTTCATAATTTATGATTCATAATAAAGATTCATGTTTTAATGTTTTTTCTATATATCACTTCAGTCAGCCTTGAGAGAGTCCCAAAGGGACGAAACAGTTGTCGGCTGACCATCCATGAAAAAAAAATAGCAATATATCCATATTGTCGCTAAACATATGTACCTGTAATCAGGAGATTGATGAACAACTGTGTTTGGATTGAAGATATGATGTAGTAGTTCAGTAACACTAATTTGAAGTAAAAAGATACTATTACTTACCAGAATGTCTGAAGTTTTAAATGATTTCAGGGGTACCATTTCTACACTATGAGTAACATGAGTGTTGTATATATCATACTGCATTAATGGATATACAAATTAACTTCAACAGATATAGTTGAAGTTGTTCATACATAAGGAGTGTTCCGCTATTCTGTATTTTTGTTATTCCCGGAACCGCAGTACCATCACCTGTTACCGCAGTAACGAGCAATGCCGCGAAAAACCTTTTTTTTAAACTAAGTTTAAAGTGACGTTATAGTTAGGTGCTGAATTGAGGTATGAACTACAAAGTAGAAAACAAAACAAAAAAAGAAACTGAAACTCGCCAGTATCAGTTTAGTGAATTAACTATAATTTGCACCACCGTCATTCAGCACCCGACTATAATGTCGCTTTAACCTATTTTTTTTTTCAGTGTATTTAACATAAGCTAAGATCTTATCACTATACACAACAATAACTTAACTTTCACCTTTGTTTTTTTCAGTGGATAAACATATAGTTGATGACTTTCTACAGGGCATAAGTTTTAAATGCCAAAGATTTAAGCCACGATTGCCAGCCCATAGACAGACCTGAGTTGTTGGCAGGTATGAATATTTGTTTGTCCAAATCAAGCTTGAGCTTGTATTCTTCTTGATTATGACCTGAGAGCAAGTTAATGAATGTGTAAACCCATCCCAGTGATGAGGCCTGTGATCCTTTAGACGCCATCCTCTGAACAGACCACTGTCCCTTGGTAGATGCGCCTCGGTCAGAGTCTCATGGGGGCCTCTGACCAAGTGTCTATCCACCCTTTTCCCCAGTCTCGCACAAAAAGAGGAACAATTTTTAGGACACTTATTAGGCTAGCAGTAGCATCTTCCCGGTTTCCTAGAAAAATCTGCCATCAGAGAACGCAAGCGTGTGCCGTGCTACCATGTACCCAATATTGCTGACTCCTTCACCACATCAAAAGGACTTAAATTACTGTAGATCACACAAGATGCTGATCGTTTGTCCCTCTTCCCCAAAGCTAGACACAACCAAACTAAAACACAACCATCACAGACTCCTGGACTGTAGGAGGCTGGCTTAGTATGTGGTGCACACTTATACGAGTGAAGCACCTTCCACTAATCCAGACAACCCTTATAAGTGATTTTAGTCCTCTTAGACAACCATAGCAAGCTCTAAGTGGTAGCTGTGGACAGCAGCCTTTAGGCTTAGTCCAGAGGAGTGTTAAGCCGCTTGTTTTACCAGAACTAGTCATATAGTGAAAAAGAACCACACAGTGTGGTTATAAAAATAGGTCTATTTATTATACACACTCACTAACACATTGGTATATCTCCTACCCAGAGATATCAGCACAAATACACACAATACTTCAATTGTAAACAGGTAAGTAAGCACAAATATACAGAAGTCTCCAGGGGGAGAACAAACCATGTGCTAAATAAGTGGAATGGGAACTGGGACCAGGAGACTCAGAAGAGCTGGGGACCCCAGGAACCACCCAAGGTAAGTACCCAGGAACCCCACGGAGGCTGTGTGCAGAGTGGAAACACAGCCGCGTGCACAATGCAAGTCAATAGGAAAGTCACGGTTGCAGTTTTCAAGAGGAAGGACCCCTCCCAGTGGGCCCTGTAGAAATCCAGTGGAAGACAGAAGGTTGGAGAGTCACCCCACCCGTGGATACCTCAGGAACCAGGATACCTACACCCGGAAGCAGAGGGGACAGAGTCTATGTCACTCGGACCGGACCAGAAGGCACGGAAGAGCAATGACCACCAATGACAGAAGATGCAGGAGTGATGACGGTGACCTTGTCACTGCAGCAGTGAGGACCAAGCAACGCTGTGGAAGACAAGGAGCCGTTCACGAGCTGTCCCACATCGGAAGTCGAGAACGAGGGGGCGGTGTACGGCGGGAGCACCAACAAGCCTTGGGAGCAGCAACAGACCTGGTAAACGATAAAGGAACAGCCTTGGGACCATCAAGATCCAGGGGACTCACCAATTGCAGGCGAGTCACAGCAGACCCCGAGCAAGCAGGGGAGCCCACTGAAGCCAAAGAAGACCCTCAAGAGGACCCACAGGCCGACGGCACAGGAGTCACAAGAGCACCTCGAGCAGCTCACCAAAGATGCAGGCCCTCGTGCAGAGGATGCGCTGAGGACGAGGATCTTGGCAGAAAGAGATGCTGGAGGATGGAGCTTCTTGTAGCCTGAAGATCTCTGGAGTACAGAGCCAACAAGTCTTGGCAATGGCAAGTCGACACAATGCACAGGGTTTCTGTTTCAGTGGTTCCAACGAGGGATACTGGCCTCAAACTTGCTGAGAGGGCAGGTTGGGCCTCGAGGGAGTTGCAGAACCACCACCTGTGTTGCTGAGCTTTCGAAATCCGTGAGACGTCAGGAGCAGCAGACCGGTCAGCTTTGTTGCGGTGCCTGCAGATGCCTTCAGGTGTCTTTGATGCCCACAGGCCTGGAGAGGAACCTGGAAGCACAGGCACAGAAGACTTGCAGAACAGAGAGACCAGGAGCAGCAGGAGTCTTCCTTGGTGCAGTCTAGGTTCCAGGCAAAGTCCAGCGAAGTCCAGGTGCCTACACGAAGTTGAAGTGGTTTCAGGTTTGAATCTTGTCCCATGACGAATCTGAAAAGCCACCCACAGGTAAGCCCTTAAGTACCAGAGGGACAGAGGGGAGGATACTCCCATGTCCTTTGTCCAGGTTCGCGCCAGAGCGGGAGCCAAGGGCTCCCTGAACTGGCTCAAACTGGATGATGCAAGGAGGGCGCCAAATGTGCCCTTCAAAGCAGCCTGGTGACGCTTCGGCGCCACCACCCCAGCCCAATTGACTAAGTCCTGTCTGGGAGGTGGTCACACCTCCCTGTGACAGGAAACCTATTGTTCTACCTTCCCCTGCTCGAGCTCAGCTCAGCTCAGCTCAGCAGCAGGAGGACAGAATCGCGTCTGGGGTCGGCAGCAGCACTAGCTTGCTGGCAGACCCTGGAAGGCTGTTACCGGGAGTACTGGGGGCTTCCCGGAGGAGCCCCACAGTGCATGGAATCATACCTCCAACACCAGTAACGGTGTTGGGGTATGATTCCAACATGTTTGATACCAAACATGCCCAAGTTCGGCACAGCCAATATATAGTTAGCTATCGCGTAATGATGCATGGCCACTATTTTTTTTAAAACATACTTTATTGATTTTCCATTTATATCGGTTATATTCAAACATGCTTAGGTATCTATACATTGTTTCCAATCCATTTAACACTGCATGTAACATAGCCATAAACATTGTCGTGTCCAGCTGCTTATCATTGCCATAGATATTCGTCTTATATATGAAGTTATGCTGTGACATAATTATACAGATACCAATAATAGATAAACTTTAACCAGTAACAACTATCCTTCCCCCCACCCCCTCCCGCCATGCTCTGGCATTCTTAATCACATCAGAATATTCGTTACATCCTATTACTGGTTGCATATTTCTTTAAACAGTCTTGGGCGTCTTCCCTACCTCTGTCCACTGTGCTAAAAGTGTGTGTATCACCACTGCGTCACAATCTACTGCGTGTTCGGGGTATCGGGTATATTTTCAGGGTTAGCGCTTTTAAAGGCTTCTAACATTACATCCCATTCCATGGATATCCGATTTTTCCGTAGCCCATGGGCCTCTTCTCGGCGTATGGCGGCACAATGATGCATGGCCACTATATGTATCAAAATGGCTGACCACACTTAGAAAGCCTGGAGAATCGACTCCAGAGTTTGAAGGGGGCACCGTCACACTTATAACCTAGTACCCTAGGGGTGACTTATAGGTGTTAAATGCAGTGACCTCAGATATAAGGAAACTTATATCTGTCGTAAGTGGTGCTAGCACTAACTTACACAGGCTCCAATGGCAGGCCTGTAGTCTTAGTAGGAGTGGTCTCTCATAGGTGGCAAATTACATGCTGCAGCCCATGGGTGACCCCTGGTGTACCTATGGCCTGGGTACCTTAGTACCATATACTAGGGACTTACAAGGGTAGACCAGTAGCCAATTGGGAAGGTACTAAAGTACTTACTGCTGTCAAATTTAGGGAGAAAGTACAGTGGCTGGGGTCCTGATTAGCAGGATCCCAGTCAGACTAGTCAAAAAACAGAAAAACACCAGCAAAAAGTGGGGGTAACCATAAACGCAGATCCTACTTTCCTATATGGACCAAAATGGGGAAAGAGGCAGCCTTGAAGGGAGGTGCTCATCATCCAATCACTGGAGGGAAAAGGAAAGGGAGGCCTATTCTTTCTCTATGTCCAGTAAGAAAAAGTGGTGGGATTTGGAGGCAGAACCACTGGTATATATATATATCCTTGCATTGTAGGCATGATTGGTCAGTTCATGAAGTGCCTTCCTAACAGTTTTGTTGGAGTCAACTGTATATATATATATATATATATATATATATATATATATATATATATATATATACACACATACATACATACATACACACACACATATATATATATATCCCCGGACTTCGCCACACAACATTCACTCCTGGACAGAAGAAAGCAGACCCATTAAGGTGCAATGTGTATTTATTTTCCAAGAACGCCCTGCACCACCGCCATTACGCGTTTCGGCATCACCGATGCCTTGATCACATGACGCGCTGATGTGGTGCTTACACCGGCATTGGATTACCACGTATTTAACCCTTTCAGGCTACCGGGACTACTGCTCCCGGCATGCTGTTCACTGGAGGACACATGCCTGAAAGGGTTAAATACGTGGTAATCCAATGCCGGTGTTCCAACTTGTCTAACCCTATGATTAAGGTGCAGGTGGCACTGAAACGCGTAAGGGATATTAATTGTTTAGACTGTTCAAACCACTTCCTGAAATAAAGGTTCAGATGAACATTTTCTTGTGGAGTGCACTTATATATATATATTCACTGAAAAAAACCATAGGTTTTAGGGACGTTATAGTTAGTTGGACATTTCACTCATATAAAACCAGAGAAATTCCACCGTTATAGTTAGTTCAGCTAACTATAACTCGCGCACCCGCAATGCACTGCTCATGACGTCACATATTACATCATTCATGACGTGGTCAGTGGCATCACTGATGACATCTCAAATGACATCACTGATGACAACACTGATGACATCATCCCGTGACTGTGTGTTTCTGTAATTTTTAAATATGTTTTATATATATTCCTAGGGTTATTGAAGAATGAGTGGGTGGATGGAGGATTTAGTAGGAGGGTGACTGACTGTATAAGTGAGTGATTAAATGTGTCTTACTGAATGCATGGGTTAGTGACTAAACTGTGTGAATGTCTGTATCAGTCTGTCTGTTGTTGTGCAAGCTGCTGCATGGGTTGGTCAGTAGCTATATGAGTGTCTATATAGGTTATTGATTGGTTGTCTCAGGATTTTTGGGGGGAGATTGAGTGTGTGTGTGTGGGTGGGTCTGAGGTGTGCGACTCTGCATAGATGTGTGAGTGGTTGATTCACTGGATGTATGGGTTCAACAGTGCATGTGGAAACACGTGTATGGGTGCGTGAGTGTGTGTATCGGTGTGTTGGTGAGTGAATGTATGTCTCAGTGGTACATGTCCAAGTAACTACATATGTAAAAGGCAGTGTATGTGAGAGTTGAAGTATATAAAGGACTCTACATGATAGTCGGTGATTTTGAGACTGGCTGTATAGATGAGTCTGTACTTATCACGGATTATATAATAGAGTAAGTATGCGTTAGTATCTGTATGAATAAGTGAGGTGGTGTGTGTATAATTGTATAGGTGAGTAAATGGGACTGTGATAGATTCTTTGCATGACTAAGTAGGTGTGTGAGTAACTGCATGGATGAGTGGCGGTGTGTGATTGTCTGTATAGGTGTATGAGTGCATATGATAGTGTTGTATTTATGAGTGACTGCATGTATGAGTGATTGTATGGATGAATGAGTAGATGTGTGTGTAGACCTAGCAATCAGTGAGTGCGTATGTAGTAACTGGTATTGGTGTGTTAACGATTTTGAAAATGGTTGTCTGTATTTTACAGTGGGTGTATTAAAGGTTATATTAGAGTGTGAGGAGATGCATCAGTTTTTCACGTGGATGATGTCATCAGGGATGTCATCAGTGATGTCATCAGTGATGTCACTGACCATGTCATGAATGATGTAATATGTGACGTCATGAGCAGTGCATTGCGGGTGCGCGAGTTATAGTTAGCTGAACTAACTATAACGGTGGAATTTCTCTGGTTTTATATTGTAATGTATTGTAATTGTAATTGCATTTATATAGCGCTTACTACCCCTGACGAGGCGTCGAAGCGCTTTTTCGGCAAGTAGCACGCTACTCCGGGACCCATAGAGGATTAGTGTTGAATTAGTATAGTGAAACATGCAAGTACATTTTAAGTGGTGGATAGGTTAGTCAGTTATTTGGATTTGGAATGATAGCAGAAGGATAGAGGAGGAAAAAAGGTTTGTATTTATATAGCGCTTGTTACCCCTGATGGGGTGTTGAAGCCCGCTACTCCGGAAGCCCATAAAGGATTAGTGGTGAATTAATATGGTGAAATATGAAAGTAGTTTCAGTGGTGGATATTAGTCAGTTATTTGGAGTGAGAAGGATAGCGGAGGGATAAAAGGGAAGAAAGGTTTGCATTCATATAGCACTTGTTACCCCTGATGGGTGTTGAAGCGCTTTTCTGGCGAGTAGCACGCCACTCCGGAACCCATTAAGGATTAGTGTTGAAAATTAGTATAGTAAAAAATGAAGTAATTTGAGTAGTGGATATGTTATTCAGTTATTTGGGTAGAGAAGGGTAGGTGGCGGGATAGAAGAGGGAAAGCGGTTTGTATTTATATTTATATAGCGCTTGCTACCCCTTGATGGGGTTTTGAAGCGCAAGTAGCACGCTACTCTGGAACCCATAAGTATTAGTGTTGAATTAGTATGGTGAAACATATGAGTGAAATGTCCAACTAACTATAACGTCCCTAAAACCTATGGTTTTTTTCTGTGAATTTCAAAGGTTTTATCAATGCTAATTTCTAACTACAATGTCCCTAAAACCTATATTGTTTTTAAGTAAATTTTAAAAAGACGTGCATACTTTTTGTAGTGAAAAACTAACTGTAACAGTAGTCTGTTATAAGTTATAATTTAACAATGTTTAAAACTTAATTAGCACTAATTAACATTCAAGTGTGGAAAATGTGTGACGCAGCAGCTATGATACCCGACTTCGAACAACAGCGTTCACAGTTCGATTCCCGGCTCCAGCGGCACGTTAGCCCACCACTATGTCACTGTGGGCAACACCTTGCTTAATCTTCCCGACGCCCCCGAGCGCCGGCTCACCTTTCCGGAAGAAGCTGTACGCTTTACAAATGCTGGCATTTTTTAAATTTAAAACCATAGTGATGAGAAATATTAGCACGTATTTTTTTTTTCTATTCTGAACGATATTTTTTTAATGTTTTCTATTTAGAATTACGGCAATTAATAGATGTTTGTAGTCAGGAGAATGGAAATGACACGGTTTGCTGGGTAACAGTTTTTAAGCTCTCCAACGAATGTACATATTATGGACCTTATACGTGTTAGGATCGAAATCGAAACCTTTACCGCTTCACATTTTGTAACTTTTCTCAACACGTGCACAAGTTAAACAGTGAAAACGTGAGCACGTGTCAACTGTAAAACGTGACATCTAAATGGGCGGAGCCGCATCTTCCTTCCATAGACTACTCAATAACCAAAAAGTATATAAACCACACCCGTTGTTTGATTAGTTTCGTTTATGCGAGTTATTTACGCGTGTCCATTCTGTGATGCACGTTCCCTTTTCTAGCGTCGGATTCTTGTTTTGCGGCAACAAAACATATTCCAGAGTTGTAAGTTGTTTGATTATGGCATAGTAGATATTTATAATACGTAGCTATTTGTCAATATTTAAACATTTGTATTTAGAAAAAAGTGTTATTGGTTGTTTTTGCCATTTATATGTAACATCAGCAGCTTGTTTTCAGAAACAGACAGAATAGAGCAAACATTGTTCCTTTTCTGGCTCCTTTGAGATCATATAGTGTGACTTTGTATATTATAATATTGACACTGTACTTGACCTCAGAGATGTTGGTGACCCGTCGGCGCGAAGACTAAAGATTTATATGTAACGTCAGCAGCTTCTGGTTCTTACTCGGTTTCCCCCTTGAGATCATATAGTGTGATTATGTATATTATAATAACCACCCATTATGATCTCAGAGAAGTTTATGACCCGTTGGCGCGAAGACTAAAGATTTATATGCAACGTCAGCAGCTTCTGGTTCTTACTCTGTTTCCCCCTTGGGATCATATACTGTGTATATGTATATTAAAATATTAACAGTCATTGTGATCTCAGAGGAGTTTATGACCCGTCGGCGCGAAGACTAAAGATTTATATGTAACGTCAGCAGCTTCTGGTTCTTACTCTGTTTCCCCCTTGGGATCATATAGTGTGAGTATGTATATTGTAATATTCACAGTCATTATGATCTCAGAGGAGTTTATGACCCGTCGGCGCAAAGATGAAAGATTTCGAAGTCCCGGATAAAAGAAGCTCTGAACATATTTACCGCTGGAAAGTATTTCGTTATTGATCTGGTTTTGTGTTCATGACTTTATTTTCCTTTTCCTTTTTGTGTGGCATCAGTGTCACTCTCTATATTGTAGTAGAGTGTCATATTTTCACACAACAGGAATTGGAGATTTGTCGCCGCCAGGAGTAAACCATCTGAAATACAGCTTACTGACCTTTAAAACTTACTTGATCAGATATTTTTACAGTGAGAATATTTTTCGAAATTGCAGTTTAAAAAAGATTGTTTGCATAGACACTTTCTTACTGAATGCCTTTGATAAACCCTACATTTTTGAATGATTTTTGGTATTTCTCTTTTTCTCTGTTGTGGTTCCTATTCTTGTTCTCCCTATAGAATTGATAGGAATAGTAGTGTATATATTACTACTATCCTATATGTTCTTAAAGGAGTCCGTGATCTGTTAGCGAAGCAGTGAGCGACCTCTAAGCACTACGACTGAACTTTCCAGAATAGAAATAGTAAAAAATGATGAAGCGTACATTTCTATGTAATATAAAGTCATTTGTGTTTAACAGTTTTTTACTTGTTATTGTTCTTGTGACCTGAGATGATGTAGTGCGGGAGTGTTTCTTGTAGCACTTCTTTTCTACTTTATCTAACAGTAACTCATGCCCTCTTATATTATCAAGAATATGGGGCAACACTTTTACAAACTATAGCACAAAAAAAGGGAGGGTGTGGCCACGCTTAAGGGATATTTTATGAATTGCGTTTTTATTTGTCACCTCTTTGATATATACAGCTTCAGTTTTCGATGAAAGTTTATTTGTAATTGCTTAATAAAAACTGTTTCAAACCTAGACTGAAATTTTTGCTGCGCAACCACACCTCCCAGTCAGAAAAGTAAACACCACATTCTAAGTAAATAGTGCTACTGGGAAGTATCCCACCCGCAAACTTAATAAAAAGAAGACCGCAACACACTCTGTTATTTTCCCGCCGTGATTTGTACACCCCACGCCAATTATATAAATGAGGGTTTGGTGGGTGTTACCAAGATTCACACTCAATTAGTCAAAACCCCTAATCTGTTGAAGCACAAACCACATCGGTGGTTTCACCCAGATACCACCCAAAACAGGATTCTAGTGCTTGGTGAGTGATTCTGTGCTTTATTTTATTGTGTTTGTTTTTCAGAGGGTAAATACATTCCTCAATAGTTTTCTTGCATCATAAAAACAGCAGAATGTCTAATTTTGATTTTTCAAAAGATCTTTTTTATTTTTAGATCAATGTGAAAGACAGGGGAACAGCCGACACGTGTTTCGCCCAAAGGCCAGCAGGCCAGGGCTTTCTCAAGTCAGATCAATGTTTTCAATTATGGCTTGTTTGTTGCAGGGAAATCCCAAAGAAGTCGGGCGAAAAAACGTCTGTAAAGTGCTGCGTTCGTTGCGGTCTGTTGGCTCACGTGTTTTTATGATGCAAGAAAACTATTGAGGAATGTATTTACCCTCTGAAAAACAAACACAATAAAATAAAGCACAGAATCACTCACCAAGCACTACAATTATATAAATGGCCCTTAAAATATATAAAAAAACAATTTTTACCTTCACAATCCCTGTTCACCACCTTGTGACCACTTTACAGAGTTAATAGTGTTCCTACCCTCCCCGCTACTACTTTGTTTTCCCGTACTCCATTGAAGTGCGTCACAAAACGCTTCACAACAGTGAAACGTTCCCAGCCAATAATGAGCAAACTTGTACTCGGAACACTTTAGCCAATAAAATGTCCATGGTTTTCCGCGGAGGGAGGGAATCGCTGCCAACACTTCTACTTTTAATGCTTCACAGCCAATGAACATTAAGCTTGGGAAGGTCCTGCTTGGAACAAGTCAACCAATCAGATGTCCCTGCTACTCCGGGGATGGGGAGGAAATGGCTGGCAACACTTCTACTTTCAATGGTTCGCAGCCAATGAACATTAACCTCTGGAAGGTCCTGCTTGGAACATGTGAGCCAATCCGATGTCCTTGCTACTCCGCGCAGGGGGAGGGAATGGCTGGCAACACTTTTACTTTTAATGGTTCGCAGCCAATGAACATTGAGCTCGTTGTTGGAACACCTCAGCCAATTAAACGTTAATTTTGTTCACTGTCCGTGATAAAAGTGAACACCGCATTATAAGTAAACATTACTGCGCATTATATTAAAGGAAGGTAAAGGAAGGCTGCAATACGGCGCATTGTTATTTTCCCCATATGATTTCCACAGCCTACTGAAAATTGCAGCAATACCGCGCATCGTTGTTTTGCGGACGTGATTTCCACAGCCTACGCAACATTCACACTACCTGTGTGTGCACCCTACACACTGCTTGCCGCAATACGGCGCATTGTTTTCCCGACGGGATTTCCAGAGCCTACGCAACCTTGCCGCAATACCGCACACCGTTGTTCTGCGGACGTGATTTCCACGGCCTACGCAACATTCAAACTCCCTGCCTCTGCACCGTACAGACTGCTTAAACTAAGACCACAGTGTTCCTACTATACCCTCTTATACAATTATTCTCTTATTTTTCCCCCTACGCCTTTCAACTCAGTCACAAAATGGCTGCCAACACTTCCTAGTTTCAACAGTTCGCAGCCAATGAGCCGCACGCTCGTGCTCGTAACGCCTCAGCCAATCAGATGTCAGAATTCTCAAATATCGATATCTTTAAATGTTGATATTTCTCTAAAACTACTGAACGGACTTACCCCATTTAAACAAAAGCGTGCTTTCTGGACCAAGACCTTTCTCCCTGCCAAATTTGACGTAATTCCGTTCAGCAGTTTGACCTGTAACCTTGTCTAAAGTTTCCTATGGAAATTGCATGGAGTAAACACGTTTTGGGACCCTCCTTTTTTCTAAGCCCCCCCTTGACGAATCACCCCCAAACTTTCAACATAGGAGCTGATCTGAAAAGAGAAGTTTTGGGGAAAATTTCATAAACATTCGTCAAACGACGCCAAAGTTATAAGCAAATCAAAAAACGCTTTTCCTATAGAAACGTGGTCCTAACTATAACTATCTACTGGCGACCGCCATTAGATAATATATATATATATATATATATATATATATATGCAGTTGACTCCAACAAAACTGTTAGGAAGGCACTTCATGAACTGACTAATCATGCTTACAATCCAAGGATTCAGTCTGTTTCTGTCCACCCAGCCATTCGCGTTGCAGAGGCAGTCCCTTAGAATATCATAGTTTGCTTAAGTATTCATAACACGGAAGTTGAGGTGGGTGGGAAAGAACGATACAGGACTGAGAGACTGAAACCCGAACATAAAAAGAATGCAGATTTACATCCGTTTATTATTTTGTTAAAGCCCTTGTGCTAATCCACTTGCAGTATCTGGTGAGCTTATGCACCAGGCGGGTACACACCCCTTCAGTGGCCATATGGGCATTGGCTTGTCTCAAGTAGAAACTGCCAGACTGGTACATTTTCTCGCGAAACATCTACAGACACAAAGCTTGCTTGTCTACTTGGGCAGCTGAGGTTATCTTTTGGGAAAGCAGTCTCCACCACAACCGATTGTCCTAGGGGTTTTACAGAGATAAAGGCAGGAATGCCTTTGGGGTCTAGTACAATGAAAAAGGTTGTCTAACGATCTTGTGAACCGGTTTGAGGACTTGAGCTAAACAGTCAGAGAGAATTTCTGTGAGAGCCATTGCTACCATCTGCCCCCATTCCCTAGCGGGTGCCCTGGGATCCCAATTAAAGGTGCTTTCAAAGCCTTTTCTAGTGACACCACTGTAGCACTTGTTGGTGCGTATTCTTCTTGGCCATTAGTATTTGCTTCCATATTGGTGACCGTTTCAGTCATGTTGCGTGAAGGAGGCCTAGGCTATGGGTTTACAAGGAAATTAGCCAGCACTTGAGGCTCAGCTGCAGCACTGACAGCTCAGCTAGGACAGACCGTGCTAGATGCAATTGTGACTGTTGCTACACATAGTCCGAGAGCCCCAGGAACTGCACTACAGTTGTTAGAAGCTACACTGAAACACGAGGGTTGGGGGTAGAGGGATTGAGGCAGACTGTCAGTCTGCCCTCAGAACATCCAAGAAGGGGTCAGAGCTGAGAAGCGAGCTCAACATTGAGGTATAAAGCCTGCACAAAGACCAAAGGGAGCTAAGAGGAATGTTTTTTTCTAAAGCCTTTTTTATTTATTTTGTCAAAAAGTACATTACAAACAGTGTACTCATAACTAATCCGGGTAAGTGGTTCAGCATCCCAGTCATGTCACAAAGCAGGAGTACTTGCATATAAAAAGACCATCATTAACACAAAAATAAAAGAAATACAGTAGAAGTAGTGGTCAATTACTCTTATACTCCTGGATGTCTACCCTTTCTTTGTGGTTGCGTATTACTACTGGGCCTCAGAATCCTGCTCGTTCATCCCAGAACTTCCCTCCTCCTCACCGAACCTGGCCAGAAACCCATTCCATGTTTGCAGGTCCTCCTGCGCCTTCTCATCTCTCCTACATTGATGGAGTCTGACCTCTTCAGCATTCGCCCATTCTAGAACATCTTTAACCCATCCCTTATCCCCCAGGTCCTAAAGGACTCATCCATGAGATGGCCACATATCTTTTTGCCAATAGCAACGCCAACTGTATAAATTTCCATTCCATTTTCCATCCCTTCGGTTTTCTAATGTACCCCAGAAGGCAAGTGCTCGGATTCAGATCTACAGATATACCCTCAATACACTTCAACAGTTGTGCCACTAATACCCAAAAATCACACAGCAGGGGGCAATGCCAGGCCAGATGGAGAAAGTGAGCAGGGCTACTCGGACATCGGTGGCAGCCATCAGATCTAGTGTCATATCTTCTGTGAAGAAATATCAGGTGACATAAGTGAAATGGATGTAATTAAAATGCACTAATTTTAACTGTGCATTACACGTCCCCTATTTAACCAGTGCACAAATAGGTTTCCATTTTGCATCTTCCAGCGGGGTGCCCAGGTCACTCTCCCAAGCTGCCCTTGCCCGAAGGATTGTCTTGGGCTGATCTGCAGTCATTGCCCTGTATAAGTGTGAAACCAAGTGCCTGCCCCCACCAAATTCCAGGAGGGTCCTAAACAATTCGGAGGAGGATGGGGCCTCCAGATGTGGGCCAGATTTCTCGTGCCTTATTCACAATGCTTGCATATAACAAGAACTGTCCCTCACCAACCCCAAACGTCTCCTTGGCTGCTTCATAAGTAATAAAAGTATAATTGGAATAGATATCGCCTAGAGTCAATCAGCCTCCAGTTCTCAAGACAGTTGCGACTGAGGCACGTCTAAGCACAATTTCCACTGCACGCTCCCATAACGCTGATGTGTGTCGAATTAGATACAGCTGTATATCAATGCCTCTGAAACCCTCCCCACCCCTCCGTGGAGCACCCGTGGAAGCGTTCCCTCCCTGGTGTCATTCATAAGTAGGTTCTTTTCCCAGTTGTTCTCTCTTCAGACAACCAGAGCGCTGCGTGTTGCAGCTGGGATGCCAAATAATATATTTCCATATTAGGCAAGGTGAGTTCCCCCATCCTCTAGAGGTAAACGTAAAATCTTATGGGTGACCCTGCTTCGACCACCCGCCCATACCAGCATCATTAAAAGGGAATGTAGTTGCTTAAAGACTGCCCTAGGCAATATGTCTAGCGAATGTTGTAGAGTGTAAAGGCAACGCGGCAAGAACACCATCTGAGCCACTGCCACCCATCCCTTAAGGGATAAGGGAAGTGTTGTCCAAAAACTGACCGACTTAGTTAAGCCCTCTATCACACGACTAAAATTATATTGATTTCGCTGCTGTGGCGCGTGTGCCACCATTATCCTCAGGTAGCGGAAATTATCAGTTTCCCAGCATAAAGAAAGTTTGGGTAGCTCACAGGGATCCTGTCCCGCTAACCGGCCCAATGGGAATATCAAAGATTTCTCCATATTAATTCGTAAGCCAGAGATGTCCCCGAAAAGGTCTAAGTGATGTATGAGCACGGGAAGTGACTCAGCCTGCGCCATCAGATAAAAGTGCGTCATCTGGGTAAAGTGAAATTATGTGGTTAGTTCCACCCACTCTGATTCCCCACCTCCCCATATCTTTCCGAAGTCTAAGAGTCAGTGATTCCAATACCAATCGCAAATAACATTGGGGACAAAGGGCAACCCTGTTGTGTGCCCCTCTCAATTTCCAGAGGGTCAGAACACTGTCTACCCAACCGAACTCTAGCCGCAGGTTCAGAATATAACACTCTTGCCCAGTGTAAGAATCACGGGCCAATTCCCATCGCCTCAAGAGCCTCCATCATGTGCCGCCAATTCACTGTATCAAATGCCTTGGCGATATCTATAGAGACCAAGGATAAGTCCTCCTGTCTACCGTCTGCTTTATGCAGAACATGCATTAATCTTCTGATATTCATAGTCTTATTCCGTCCAGGTATAAATTTATACTGGTCAGGATGTAGTAGCCCGCCAACCTTCAGGCTCAATCGGGTGGCCAGAACTTTACACAATATTTTCATGCCAATATTTATCATGGTGATTGGACGGTAGGAGGACGGATCAGATGGGTCTGCACCAGGATTTAAAATCATTGCAATAGAATCTTCTCGCATTGAGGGAGGGGGCATTTTCTTAATGTGAGCTTCCATATAAACCTCAAGTAAGCGGGAAGCAACCACAGAAGTGTAAGTCTATAAAATTCAGGAGTAAAGCCATCATTCTCTGGGGCTTTTCCCTATGGAAGAGCTCCAATGGCTGCTCGGACTTCATCTAAGGTAAGTTTGGTGACCAGTCTCACCAACTCCCCTAGCTGTGGGAGCTGTATTTCTGCCAAATAGCCTTCAAGGCGAAAGCAAACCGGGTCACCTGGATTGTCGTAGACTCGCTCCAAATGCCTCCTAAACACCTCCAAAAGGTCACATTGGTGCGTGCTTCACCACCAAGGGGGTCCCGTAAGGTGAAGGACAATATAACGGGGAGTCTCCCACTGGAGAATCCAGGCCAATAGTCTGCCCGCACTATTCCCCTCCCGATGAAGTAATTTTCTGTATGACTTCAATGTGTAGCCAAATTATCAGTCTCTGGTCTCAGTCAAAAGCTGGGATGAATTTAGCAACCCCTGGTCAAATAGACAACTTCCCTGCCCATCATGGAGTCCACTACCTCCAAGGTGGGATAGCATTTAGCATTCGGAAGGGGACCACATCAATAGAAGATGGGCACCAGTGCTATGAGCTATTCACAAAAAGCCTTCTGGTTATGCTGGGAAGATTGGCAATCAATCCTGTTCTTCCAAGAGCTAGACTTGAAGCCAATGTGGCACTGTTGCATGCTATTGGGTATGGTATACCTCTAGTGTTGGACAGCTGCCCTTCAAGACAGCTGCTATCGGGTGTACTGAGAGACTAACTCAAAGAGGGACCAGTGCCTCCACTTCTTGCCTCCTCTGTTTCATGGAGGCCTGATTGTGTGCACCAACACAGAGTTGGCAGACCTCTTCCACTTTTTTCTTGGAGCAAAGTTGTCCAATCATTGACTGGGCGGCGTGCTCCCTTTCAACTGCCATCATTATAGTGCAGTAGCTGGTCTCAACCTTGGAAACAAAGGAGGATTAAAGAAATGGACTTGCTAGTCAGACTTGGACCCCAATAGAGACCACTCACGACTGGAACCTTGCTTCAGTCTCCAATGCAAGTTTCCAGGGTCACCGTAGCAAACTGAGACCTAGTTCCCTGACCCATACCGAAGTAAGAAAGTTACCTCAACCTCTCAGCGCAACAGGCCTGCACCACTGTGCTCCAAAAGGGAGAAATGCTCGATCCTATGGTACAACAGCAGCTGGAACCTCTGCACTAAGACAATGAGCAAGGTGGACAGTCCAACTGAGTGTCTGGATGAACAGGTGTGGTTCATGCAGTGCTCTCGACTACTGCATGCTAGATACCCTTGCCTGGGACTATCCTAGCTGGATTAAACATTTTGTGGTACAGGGGAAACCTGCCTTGTGACCAAGCACTTTCACATTCTGGAGTTACTCAAACCACTTGCGTACGACAAGTAAGTGTGACCGGGGGTGGACAGGGGCGGGGATCCTGATTGCACTAGCAGAAAGGATAATCAGGATCTGATCTGGAGGCTGACACCATGGATTTACCTACTGACTCTTCTACCTAAAGATTGAATTAAATGTCTCCTGTATGCCCTTACTCTGCATGAAAGCCAGGCAATTTTAGAGGGACCTTGTTCCGAAGGTAGAATCGAGAGCACGGATAGGCACTGAATGACAGTTCTCAAAGCTATCCAATCTAATCAAATCCAAGCCTGCTAGTGGAGGTACGAGACACAGTTGGCTCTAGGCTCCTGTCTGCTGGAGCAGTCATAGGATTTCAAAGCTGGACTAGTTCAATGATTCAAGCATAGGACGTGATTGTAAACTAAATGATGATCCAATAGAGATTTTACAAATGAAGCTGTAAATACTAGGAAATGTGCCTGATCTGTAGCAAGTATGGCTAAGCACTTTTACATACCCAAGAAGCACACTAAAAACTTTAAGGTAATCCAACCTGAAAGGAACAAAACACAGAAACTCTGCTCCCTAACAGAAGAAAACATTCCATGTTTTCCTGGTTCAAAACAAACTCCAAAACTATATATAAATAGAGACATTTCCAATTCTGTTACTCAATAGAATGCATTAGTGGAAATATAACTTGAAGGTAGTAGAATGGAGTCCGTCTTACCTGCTCCTCATAAGTAGATTTGTATTTTTCAAGCCTTTTCACCAAGTCTTCGTGCTCCTCATCAAATTCTGCAATCTTCTTGCGGTAATATTCTAGCAGTTCCCGAGACGGGCGAAGGTATGCCAAACGTTCGTTTATCGAAGGTAGGGGAGTGGATGGTCCAGCCTTGGGAGTCTTAATCTCACAGTACCGGTCTGAATCACGTGAAGCCCTTGACCTGTTAAATACAAATGGTGACTGACATTTCCTGGGAGTGTTAGGTCTTTAAATGCGCATACTCATCTTTGGTTAATTTCTGAAATGATTTAATCGATTCCTAGCATACTGTCCTCCCAATCGCAACAGTAGAGCTGAATAGCCCAGTCAGAAGCTGGAGAAACTTAATCTTCATTTCAAACACTAATGTTAATTTTCTTGGGACTACATTAGTATTTCCTGCAGATCACAAATAACATCCATCCTTGAACAGTCACTACCACATCTTCTGCTAAAATACATTCGGTAGAAGAAATTGCTTGGAGCAGAGTTTACTCATTAGGACAAAAAAGAATACCTCATGCTTACTAAAAATAAAGCTCAGCTATTTTGGACTGGGGCATGCTCAGACCGTGTGTGTATTCCCGGACAGGACTGTCCATAATGGACTGTATCCTTCAAATATACTTATTTCCATATCACTCTGAACATTTTCCCCAACCAATAACTCTTCCAGATAATTCAAGAACTAATGAATCTACGAGACCCCAAAGTCCAATTCACAGCGTTCACAGAAAAATGCCCCAAACACTTACATTCTTCTGATTCAATATTGATCGTCTGCTTGATCATATTATTTTAGATTATACTAATCAAACGTGCTGTTCATTGATATGCCTGGCATGCTCAAGGACAGAGCCCCTGGTTACCACCATAGAGAATGGCTTCTCATTAGCTTCCAACAAAATAAATAGGTGGGCGACACAACCATTTAGGAAAAAAGAAGATAAAGTGCTTACAAACTCAATATTCAGAGGCAACATGTTTATAATGCCACATAAATTGGCATCCTATAAAAAATAAAAACAGTCTTCAAATCTGTAGGAACCAGTTAAAATTGAACTACTGGTCCAGAGTCTGTGAAGTCCTAAAACCATACAGGTAGCTTATTGACTATAACTTCAACAGATGAACACCAGCACTAGAATGTGGGCCAACCGGGGTTAGATGCAGCTCAGTATCAAACCCTGGCTCATGGATGAAAGGAGTTCAGCAGCGTGCAACTGTCCACAACCACAGTCTACTGTCTCACCACCCACTAGTTTCCTGCAAGAGGTTCCTCAGGTACAAACTCACCGGCACACGCATTCGCCTTTCTTCAAGCTCCTGGACCCCCGTGGTTTGGCCGCAATTAGATGCTCCCTTCTGGTGCATCATACGCGGAAGCCGGGTCTGCAATTACAGGACACTTTTTCCTGTCTCTACTTCAGCCTGAGTATCCCTTCAACGAACAGGCTTGCCGTAAGTGTCCTCTTCTCACCTACCCACCACGGTTTTTGAAACACTTAACGCCGCAGTATATTAACGACTGGGTCCTCTTTCAGATTGAACTTTACCCTCTGTGACATCAGTTCCATGAGCTTCATGGATCCAACACCTACTTAGGATTATTGGCATACAGGCACTCTCAGGCATCTAAATAACCTCTTGTCCTGATGATGATCCCCCCCACTTTTCAGCAGGGATCGAAACGTCGTCGACACCCACACCGTGACTCCGAATATATGACAAATTATGTGGAGCACGAGTTGTCCTTTCGCATTGTGACTGCTTTGGAAATGTATTGCTAATGTCACTTTTATAAGTGAATGCCTGAGGTCTGGAAATCTGCTGATTTCCATACCCTGCTACGCTACCCACTAAATTGTTAATGTATTGTTCCTTTTTATGTATGTTGAATAAACACAATCTTTTCCATTTGGATAAATCAACAAAGCACTGATTCGTGGTTCTGTGTTTATGCTCTCTATACTCCTTGGTAGGGACCTATGTCTCAAGTAAATTCTTAAGGGCACAAATATTGCTAGCTTTATGTCTGTAAATGGTCAGCAAGTGTATGAAGACATGATGAAAAGGAATAAAGGGAAAGCATTGAGAAGGAAGACACATGAAGAAAAGATTAGTCATACCCAATAGCCACTGCTCATATAGGGAACCTCAGCCAAAGAATATAGGCGCCTTTAGGCAGGTTCTACATACCTGAACACAAACTATTTTACTCATGGTCACTTTACTTTTTGCCAGGCGTATCAAATAATTCATATGCCCCAGCTTAAAAAAAAAAAAGTGTAAAAAAAAAAAATCTAGAAAAGCTCAATCATCCATCTCCTTTTATCCATTGGTAAGTTTCAAGAAGCAAACTTAACCTCTGCAGTACAATGCTACCCATCCTAACTGTTTACTGTAGTGGCGGATATTCTGTCTCCACATACTATTACTTATTGAGGCCTTGATAAAAAAAAATCAGTACTTGTAGAATATTTGCCTGCATATGTTCTACAATGGGCTAGGTGTGGAACAAAAAGTGAGAGATAGTTTTAGCAAAACAATAAGTTGATAGCACTATTTGGAAGAGTAGCTGAAAGTAAGGGTATAGAGTAGTAACTATATACATCAGCTTCTGCATCTCCTAATTATCTAATCACACTGAGGTCTTTAGGATGTGAGATAGCAAAATGCTTTGATAATGAAGTGCTTAGTTACTGGTCATCAAGTGCCACAAGAAGAAAGTAATATAAAGCGAGCAGCATTTCTAGAACTATTAAAAACAAAGACAAGTACATTTAAGCAACAATGAGAGGTAATGGTCGAGGCAATACAGAAAGGAGGTATTAAGACATCCTAAAAGATGGAAAGCAAAAGAAAAGGAAAAGGTTAGGGGTTACCTATGGATGTCAGAAATGTACTAGCTAACCCCGCTCAAAGTTTGTGGTGGCCCTTGACGTAGTTATTGTCAATGAACTTCAGTTTTAAATCTGATTCAAGTAACAAAGCCTTCAATGGCCAGCTGAACAGAAGCCTTATGTATTTATTTATACTTTCTTCTATTGTGTGCAAACCTGAACGTGCAGCACACTGTCCACCAACAACAGCATGAGTGCAGGGTATCTAATGAAGGTTATCTATTGAAATAATGGTACAACTTAATCGTTTGTCTCTTTTTGTCTGATCGCGGAAGTAACTAAAGCCCAAATGCTTCTGATGAGAAGTTGTTAGACATCTTAAGAAAAACCATGCAAAAAAACCAGATATTTATTTCTGATCTTTTACTGTGGTGCAAGTGGTCAACACTAGACAACTGGGAGACGTATGGTAGGCTGGGAAAGCCACAAAAATACAGATTAGAGATAACTGGACATGCAAATCAAACAGAATATATGAGACTCAGGTTAAACTAGTTAACACCCGTTCCCATCTTAGAGTATCCCCAGAAGAAAAACATGAAATATCCATCTGTAAATGATTCTCAAATGAATTGGATAACCCTTGACAATGCTTCATGGCCTTGGAGAATGATGGAAGAGATCAGAGTTTATTGCCTTGAAGATGTAATACTGTCTGCTAAACTTCTGTTATGGAAACTATTATTGTGACACTAATGAAGTCAGTAAAGATCATGATTTATTACAACCTGTTTTTTTTAATATATCTAAGGGATATTTGAATATTTATATCCATCTATTTTATTAATGATGTTCCATCTATAGATGTATTTATAAGTATGTTTTAAAACTAGAATAAACTTTTTGTATTTTTGATTATAATAGTTTTAACAGTTTTTTTTGTTGAATCAGGTAGACTCAGCATCAGATTCCGAGTGCAACAATCAGTTGTACCTCACAAGAATATCCATGAGGCATTCGGCCAGTTACAGAATCCAGTCAAACTGCTGCCCCAGAGTGGCCTGGCTGCCTAAATTGATGCATGGGGTATGCAGGTGGCAGTCAGATCAAAGATATTACTGCAAGAGTGTTTGTGTGCTATTCAACAAGGCATTATCATTCTTCAAATCAAAATGATCCATGAGTAATATGTCAGCTATTTTATTTTTAAAAGACGGCTGTGAATTAATACAATAGCACTATATCCATTAACTGCACAAGCAAACATCTATCATAGTATACCCAGGCAGAACAGCAGTCTTCTGAATAATCTTCCTCCTTTTAGTTACACAATTTACCAATGCCTAATCTGGTAAAACTTCTAGGATTTTTGCCTGTTTTTACTAATGGCCTTTGATTTTGTATCTAGAACCGATTTGTGGTTTAATTTTACTCTTCTCTGTTGGGGTTTGCTTTTACTAACAGTGCAATACAAACCTACACTCCGTGCTTTTATTCCTGCAATGTAGGATCATTTTTTCTTTCATAACTCATGCTTTCTAATTTCCACAATTCAGTTTTCAACAGAAATCATTAATCGCAGTCTTGTCCTAAGCAACGACTACAAACTCATGATATGAAAAGATGGACACCATTTCATTTTATAGGTTGCACCTAAACAGCGCTGGCCCTGTGCTTGAGAAATATATTGATGTTAATATAAACTTAAAAGGGACTTACATCACGCCTCCTCTTTCCTGGCTTCTCATTGGTTCCTGTGCGTGCCACTTACCTTTTGTCCATTTCTATTGACTGTAGCCTATTTTCCTGCATTTACCAATGCTTGTTCCTCGTCTGCTTCTCTTATCAGTTTCCTGTAGCCGAAATACTGTTAAACTCCGCTTCAGTGGAACTATATTTTCATAAAGTTTTACCTTTCACTATTGCAGCATATTTATATAACTATTTATCACCAAGAGAGATTAAGTGATTTGCATAGAATCACAGAATGATGCTGTGGCGCCGCCGAGACTCAAACCGGGATCCCCAGCTCTCGAGTCAGCAGCTCTGGCCACTACAACACATCCTCTCCACTCCAGTGTTATCCGTCAGGGAGCTCTTTCCTTATCCCGGACGATGATTGATGAAAACAGCTCTTTATTCATTACACAGGCGAAACCGATGCATTACCAATGCTTGTTTCTTTTCCAGTGTCATCCTCCCCTATGTTCTCGACATTTTAAGACCTATAGTTGGTATTGGATGCCTCAGCACACATGCAAGAGACTAGCCACATAAGCATGGGCAGACAGAATAAAGTGCAGTACTGCGCTTTCACCTTGGACGTTCATTTTCATGGTAGGTGTATGAAATCACTGCCCATGTGCTGTCAGTGTCCAAAGAGGGCATTAAAGTTGAATCTTCGGACCTAGTCCTTTGGCAATCATGCAGACTAGCTCCATGACAGCGAAGAAAAGTATAAAAGGTCTATCAAAAGGTACAATTTCTCAGGGAATCACAGAGATACAAACATAGGCACATTTGTCCTCAACATCTGTCAGCAGGCCTATTACTAGCAGTGAGAGAACCTTTTGTGAACTTATTATAAGCTTGCTAAAAGGTCACAAAGCTGGAAAAAGTGAAAAAATGCTATATTAAGTTTGTTTACCCCCCAAGAAGAAATACTAAGCACAGTCTACTCATTGCAGGTGAAACCTGTTGCAAAAATGTGCAGAGGAAACGTGTGAAATGCAAAAACCTCTAAACTACACTAACTTCCCACTACTTCGCTTGCACAAATTAAATTTCATGCAGCCCTGCGAATTATCCACATGCTTGCTGGTGGTTCTTAGTTAATTTTCTGTCCTATACAAAATGGTCTGCATAACTGGGCAAAGTGTCACCAGCGGTTGTATGTACTTTTTCTAAAGACTGACTTCTTGTAACTGAGACAAAGTCCACATGTTTTTGCTTATGATCCATCGTAGAGTCAATCTCCAGACACTTGTATAGCTACCTTCTCTAGTATACAGTCAAGACGTACATGCTTTCCTTTTGCTTTGTGGTAAAATATCCCTGTGAACAAAGCTCTGAGAAATGGCCTAAACCATAGCTGCGGACATTTGGAGATATCATGAAAAACTGAATCTTTCGAGTTGAATACTAAAAAGGTTTGCAATTGCTGTTCCTTGTTTTACTGCCTTCTTTGGCATTTCGTTAAAATAATTACTACTCCTCCTGTGTTCTAGAGGTTTTCAATAACTCCAATGTTTAGCCTTGCATGACCTCAGTCCACTGCCAACACCTCCAAGTAGTATATTCTGCCAAACACCTCAATAAACTCACAGGGATATAAGCTTGCTGTAGTATCTCAACAAAATCATCAACAGATGTTCCAATCACGGACACTTCACATGTTGCATTATTGTAGCATCCATGATAGCAAAAATGAGTAGTTTCATTACCTTCTTGGAAAGGAAGTATTGAATGGTGGGGAATCCATGATTTAGTCGGATCAGAAAAAGTGCTCTCCTGGTGCCTGTAAAAGGGAAACAAATGTAATCGGATATAAGGTGGCAAATACGAAAATGTTAACATTAACTTTTTCCATGATGCCTATATCGCAATCATGGCACCACGACTAGTAATTAACATACTGCCGGGAGGACATCTAAGGCACCTTCAGTACATAATTTAAATGATGTTGGAATGCTTCACTGACTAACACAATCAAAAAGTACAGATTTTTTAAAAACCCTTTTAAATGATGCCAGGTAATCATAGTTGTAGAGGACAAACGTGCACTGAGGACTACTTCAATAACCAACAATTAACCAACTACATCTGTGTTAAACCATAGTCATACAGACATGCTTCACAATAATCTCTTCTGTAACTGCTAATACAACCACAAGCTTGACAAGGATCTGGGTCTAAACTGCTCACCTTCTCTCCCAATAACATAATCTATGAAATATACCCAGCTGTTAAAGTACATATTGTATATCAGGACCGGAGACTCAGATTATTAATTTCTCTTCCATTTATTTTAGCTCAGCAGCCAACACAACAGTAACCCAAAAGACTACATCTCCTATAAGTATTTTCAACTTGAACATCAATGTTCACCAACAGCATTGCTCTCCCTTGTATATAGTAATCATCAAGGAAAGGCACTTCCACCTTCTTCGCTGCACAGCAGCCAGATATGTGCCTTTCCTTTCTGACTATAAATAAGTGTTTAATAGAAGGCGTTTTACCAATGTAGATTGATCTAGAAGCTTTGTAGCGTGTGCAATTATTGCTCATACCTCGCTTGTGGTGCTCCAACTCGGAGTCATTGGTTTGGAGAGAGGCCACGCTCCTCTTCATGCATGGCCTCCTCACACGCGCCACCCCCTCACAAGCCGCTCCGCCACACAGGAGGCATATTGGTCTTTGTCGGTCAGTGTCCAGACAGGACGCTTGCTGTCCCTCCCAAAGGGCAGAGAAATTCCCATTCCTATGTAGTTGCAATGGTGGAGTAAGTCACCACGTCTCGCTCAGACAGACTACACAACGCCACTAGAAGAGCTCCATGTGTCTCGCTAGTCTTCCCTTCCGCTGCAGGAAGGAAGCCTCTGCCCGATTACTGAACCGAGCGCCCGGCAGCAGACTTTTTCCCAGAGCACTCAAACTCCAGATTAGCGGTGTAGAGACCACAGGCTTTCCTCTTTTGTTTCTGGTGTCCGTATGTGATATAGAGGGCACTAACCTCTTTTATCAAACACGGTAAGCTTAATAGCCCAGGTAGGCCCTTACATCAGCCAGTATAATTCAAAAGCCTATCAATACAATGGCAGATTCTCAGGCACACACTATGGTGATGATGGAGAAGGAGCAGATAATCCTTCCTATTAATGAGGATGTCATAGATGCATCTTTAGAACCAGCCATCTACTCAGTCTTAGAACCCCCGAGTACACAGATCATGTGACTGCCAAGAGCAGCATTCAGCCCCATGGTTGGAAGGCAGGATAGGGGGCCTCCACCCCATGGGGGCTCCGAGATGCCCACCTGGGATAAAGCAGACGTTAAAGCCTTATTTAAGGCACAACCTTCTTCTCCACCTTCAGACGCTTTTGAAAGGCTGCGTAGAGCCTTCTTTAAACGACTGGCGGACGCCCAAGGTAGTTGGGAGGACAAACATCCTGGGAATACACCTGAGGAGGATACATGCGTCCCTCTGGGAGATGATCCAGATGCCGGGACGATTCTGATAATCAAGATTCTGGGGATGAACTAGTCCCCAGTAACCGTGGAGGCCAGAAGGCAGCCCCAAACATCCCAGGATGGAGGATAATAGCGATGCCAACCCATCTGGGCTGGCGGGACCATCCGATATGTTCAGCCCAAACGACAAATTTGACCCCCGTTCCACCGATTGGGACCCAGCGGCACAGGAGGCTCAATATGCAGCCGCATCAGAAAATCAATGGACAAGGAGGCCTGGAGAAGGCTAAAGGCAGAATGCCCATGATCACCTCAGCCGGAAAGAGGACTTGCACCCTGAAATTGACCCTAAAATGGCCACCTCTTTTAGCAAAGAAGGCAATAGCACCTTTTTCTATCCATCGAAGGGTTTTTCTCAGCAGTTTGTTCCTGGTGGAGAAAAAAGACAAAGGTCATCATCCAATAATCAACCTAAAAGATTTCAACAAATGGGTGGTATATCAACATTTCAAATTGGAAGGAATGCAACTTCTCAGAGATCTACTCTGTCAAAACGACTGGTTGGTGCGCCTTGATCTGGGGGATGCCTATCTCACGATCTCAATCTTTCCTCCTCATTGGTGTTTTTTACAGTTCAAGTGGAAAAGTCAAATATACAAGTTCACATGCCATCCGTTCGGCCAATTTTCTGCTCAGTGGTGCTACACCACACACGGTACTACGGTCGGCCATAGAATGGCTTCAAGTGATAGTGATCAGACTCATTGCGTATCTCAACGACATTCTCCTGATGCAGAAGGACCCAACTCGGCTGCAGGAAGGCTTCAACTTGCAACCTCCCTACTACGGGGCTTTGAATTTATCAAAAACGATAAAAAATCCAAAGTCACTCATACTCAATAGATAATCTTTTTGGATTACCAGCTGCTAGCATCATCAAGAGAGTGTACGATCAACAGATAGAGGTCAACATGGAACAGGTGGTCATACTGGTGTGCGCGAAGGGATTTGAATCCGTGGGGTCAGATATAGTATGCATAGCCAACTTCTTATCGGAATTAGCTGAGGCAGGTTTGGACTACAGGATAATTAACGCATGCCGGTCGGCCATCTTGGCAGGTCATTTTCCTTTTCAGGATATTCCAGCAGGGGAACATCCCTCAGTGTGCAGATTATTGCAGGGGCATCAGAATATCGCACCCCCAGGACCTAAATATTACACTCGTTGGGATGTAAATGTATTCCTTAAACTATTAGACTCATGTAAGATAGTGACTTACTAGCTCAGAAAGAACTAACATGTAAGTTGGCAATATTACTATGAATCATGTAAGCGAGTCATGTATGTAAGAGCCCTGGATGTCACTGCGAGAATGTCTACCCTGGAAGGTGTGTCTTTTGCTATTACCAGAAGAACTAAATCTAATACAAGGATAGTCAGTGCCCGGCTTTTCCCTAACACCCTAATCTGTGTATGGTAAGGTGCCTCAGGATGTACAAATCCATGATGGAAGACTTACGCCCTCCAGGCACAACTCAGCTTCTTATCACTTATTCTTTTAAGGCAGTTTCCCCTCTGACCATTGCACGATAGGTGAAGTGGGTCAGGCAGGAAGTGTGTATTGAAAGGTCAGTGTTTGGTGCACTGGCTTCAAATCAAAAGCCTTTAAGCTAGGAGGTTGCCTAAAAGATATTCTGAATGAATGCTGACTGGTCCTCGAATTCTACTTTAAAGACATTTTAATTTGCACCTGAGGTAGGAGCTGCCTTAGTAGTGGCCAGCCAGCTTTGAACCTGCATAATCTGAGCCTCAGGTCCCAACATAGAATGTAACATTTCCTAGCCAACATGAAGGAAAGTTTCATTTCTATTAAGGAGGGGAGGATACCCCTCCCATTGACATTTTTAATATAACCTCCCAGGATACACTAATGGACTACTACTAACGGGATATGTATCTTCAACATTATTACACGATTTAACTTTGAAGTGTTAAAATGGATTTGATCACTGGTTTGAAACATGTCTTGCGTTTTGTAGAGGTCACACTTGAGGAAGGTGTAGGATTTATTGCTTCGCTTTTTCTCCCTTGGATTGAAACAGAAACAAGAATTTTGACCAGCGGATGGCATCATAGCAGTCTGCACAAAGAAAGAGGAAGTGCATTTCCTTGACGATGACTATATACAAGGGAGAGCAATGATACTGTTGTACATTGGCGTTCAAGTTGAAAAGACTCACAGAAGATGTAATCTTTTGGGTTGTTGGCTACAGTTGTGTTGGCTGCTGAGATGAATAAATGAAAGAGAAATGCAGAATTATCGCCTCCGTGTCCTAAATAGAAATGAAACTTTCACCTTAGCTAGGAAATTTTACAATCCACTCATTTCTTATTGACAAAAACATTTTTCTCCATCACCAGGGAGGACATCACATTCCCCCCAATCATATGTCTATTCCTGGGCATTCTTGTGCTCTCAAGCCTGCGACCAAAAGGCGAGTAATCAGTTTGGATTTTTTTGGACCTTGTGTTGCTATATTCAACCCACTCATTAGGCTTGTCAAAAGATAATGAAATAACAGTATGTAGAAGTTCCCTAAGCTTAATTCAGGTGAAATACTTGATCAAGGAAAGACTCTCCTCCAAGAGCAGTAGTGTACCTATTTCCTCAGATCATACCCATCACTCATTCAAGGAGTTCAGAAAGGCCACCTCAAGAGATTTAGGTGTCATGAACTACTTTGATTTGTAATAATGGTATATGGATTCCCGCACCTGCAGGTATAAAGTGGTAACCTATCCCACGCAAATATTCAATTCCTTGGTGCATCTCAGCTTTTTACTTCAGTCTACTCTAGCTGGAGGTTTACACAGGACAGAATCCAGTTTTTGGAGTTCTCCATATTCGCAAATAGTGAATTTATTTCTGTGAGGTGTGTTATCCCTGCAGTTATGATCAAGTTCTGGTTTAATTAATGCTTCAATTGCCAAAACCAGAACCTAATGGACTCTTTCTTGTCTGTTATCTCAAAGACGTATCCATGTTTTTTAGAAGGCCATCCCCCCAAAAGCACTGTACAAGAAGGACTGAGGTGTCTACTCTAGGAGGAATTGATGGTTTTCCCGTAAGATGGGAGTCAGTGAACAGAGGAACAATGTTACTAGGCCAATTTGTGTTTTATACCAAATCCACATTGTCATTTTTAGGTTTAGTACATTGGATTGGGTCCTGCTCTTCCAATGAAACACTGCTCTATAGACAGTTATCAAGTTTCCACATAGCACTCCTCCCTCTTAGCTGGGCTCTAGATACAACCTTAAGAGCTCTGAGACAGACAACCATTACTGCAGTCTGGATTTAAGAAGTATCTAAAGTTACTATTTTGAGTTAAAAGACATACATCTGCATTTGCATTCATTACATTTAAGAAAGCCACAACAATATACTTTACTTTTCATTTCAGAGTTGCTAGAAAAAGATAGATTCAGTACTCTCTCACTCCTGCTCGCAATACTAGAGTTTCATGTGGCAAAACTCAAAGTTACAGTAACACACGCAGAAACAGGAATCCCCACCAGTCACAAGCAGCCTGTTTCTGAACTCATCACCACAGCATTTTGGGAGGAGGGGCGGGGGGGTATTACATTTAAATTCAATGGAAGAGACTGTGCTTATACTATGCTTAAAAACGTTGCTAGAAAACCAGACATTTGAGGTAAGCAGATTTTAGAGGGTCGGTGCTGTTTTAGGGTGCTCTAGATAGGATCTGCTCTCCATCTAAACCTGGGAACTACCCAGAGTTCTCTGCTTCGTTTCTGCATATATCTCTAGAATTAGTTCTTCAGCAACCATTATCGGGCCAATATTTGTCCTATTTTTAAGTCTGTGGCTGTCCAAGTTTTTGATTCTGAAAATCTGGTCACCCTATGTCTAAGGCACATGTGGCACCAGTGGAGCATTGGGAGAGATAAGAGGTGAAGAGTAAAAGTCAGGTAACTTTTCAATTTAATTAAACAGATTTAGATTAAATATTCAGGGTAGACATATATCGTCAATATGCATTATGTTCGTACAAACACGCACCAGTCACTATGGCCTGAGATACGCAGGACATGTTTTGACGCCAAGCCAGTGCTTTAAAATGGTAGGTACTGCCTGGTAGAGGTGGGTGAGTCATTGAAAGCTAGAGTCCAGCTCAAGCCTGGCTCTGGCTCAGCTCAAGATCCTACTGGAACCTCGAGCCAATAACGAGTCAAGCTTTCATGTGACTTCTGTCTGCCTCACTCCCTCCCTCTATTCCAGAAATAGGCTTTAAGGTCACTGTTGCAGACTTTGGATCTGAGGAACAAGTTTCAACATCGGCTCAAATTCCTGTGATTCTGGACAAATCTCTTAATCTCCCCAAGCCTCCAAGTAATGAATGTGACCTTTTGTAATGTAACTGGTAAAGCACTCCAATTGGGCCTTCGGGTCGAGTTCACGGTATATAAAAACTGCAAAATAAAATTAACAGAGGTAAAAACAATGCCGTAACATAAGGAAATACAAATAGAAATCCATTTCCTGGCTGATTTGTATAAAGTGATACCAGAAAGCCTGTATAAATCGCAGTTTCACTACTTAAATTGTGTGATCTTAAGGAAATATTTTATTTCACTAAAACTTTTTCTTCACTATTGTGTATGAAAGCACTATCAAATATATGAGCTCGGAATACCAGTAGCACAAAAACATAGTGTGCTTGATTTAATCTACAATAATGTATGCCTATAATAATCTGGACCACATACTGGGATCACCTGACAATTGTCTTGCTTTTTAGTGCACTAATGGGTTATGTTTAAAAACTAATAATTTTAATAAGTACTTCTCAGTGCTGTGCTGTGCTATGTGAGGTATTATTGTCAAAGCTTCACGTTAAAGAAATGAAGTTATTTTTAGTTTTGAAGCAACTTTATAACAGGTTATCTGATGTTTGTAGTGTGATTTGCATAGCAAACATTTTCAGGGCTCGGCTCGTGCACGAGGTCTAAGATCCGAGCCAGATCCTGGGCTCGGCTCTTCCTTGACTCTTCGTTATGTTTTTTAGTTCACCCACCTCTAAGGGAGTCAGGGGCACAACTAGATCCGAACTTCGGGGGGAGGGGGTGGGGGGGAAGGAGGCGGGGCTAACACTCCTAGCCAGGGCTGGCCCTAGCACTGGTCGCACACGATGCAGCAGTATTTTTTGGCGTCCCCTCCCCCATTTCCTCCTTCTCCATGAATTCCCTCACTACCACTCACCAACAATGCACCTCATCTCTCTATAGCACCTCTCTGACAAACATTTAATTTTTTATAGAGCTACTCATAGTTTACTCACACGCAGTTCTGCGATCTGCATGGTAAATGTTCTTTGTAGCAGGCACATTAACCCTCTGCGCTGCGTGTGTGGCAGGAGTGCCCATGTGAGTGCACAGTGAGCAATGCAACAGTGTGAGATGAGAGTAGGGTAAGAGGAGGGACTGCAGGGTGAGTGAGGAGACCATATGAATTTGGGTGTGGATTTAATTGCGGAGTGGGACGAATGAATGCATGGTTAGTGATGGGCTTGTTTGAGTGAGATTGCAGATTGAGCAGTGAGGGGGACAGGTGAGTGAAGTGTCACATGAGTGCAGGGTGAGTAGTGTGCTCGTCTGACTGCAGGATGAGGTACAGGGTGAACAGCGCAAGCGCATTGTGAGTGCAGAATGAGCGGGTGAATGGTGTGAGTGCATGGTGATCAATGTGAGTGCATTGTGATCGCTGTGAGTGCAGGGTGAGCGTGAAAGTGGAGGTCGAGAATGAGGAGTGAGTTGTCTGACTGCAGGGTGCATTCCAGACACTTGAATTAACTCAGCTTGTTATTGACAGCGGCGTAGGGTTTCAGATACAAGTTAAACTATTGCTATTATGGCATTAATCAGGGATCGAGGGTGGAGGAAATAAATAATGTGCTCATCCTGCAACAAACTTCCAGACTTATGATTAGGGTTGCCAGCAGGGACGGATTGGCACTGCGGGCAGTCGGGCATCGGCCGAAGGGCCGGTGTGTCAGTACCCTTTGTGGGCCGTTTTTTTTTCTTTCCCAGCCCACAGAAGGCACTGGACAGGGAGAGTAAAGCAGCTTCGCTGGGGGGCCGTGCGATATGATCCCCCTTGAGCGACGATCATCTGTAGCCTCTCCCTGACCCCCTGCCTTGCCAAGCTATCGCTCTGATGGTGGGCTGGGGAGCAGGTGGTGGGAGAATCGGCCTCCCTGGGAGCTAGGTATTGCTCAGGCCCTTGAGCCATTCTCACTTCGGCCCCCCTGGGGCCCACGCAGCCCAGAAACAGTGTTTGTGTTTGACACCTCATCCACAGTACTTCTTTTTCAGGGCATGGTGGGCGGAGGATGGTGGGTTTATGATGTGGCCTAGGTGTGGGGGCAAGGTGATGTTGTGACTTGGGCCATCTTCACCTCAGCCCCCTCCCCTATGGATGGCCAAGCAGCTGTGTTTTATGCTTTATCCCTCCCCTGCCAGGCAATTGTCCTGAGGCAGTGGAGGGCTGGGGGAGGGTTTGAGAAATTAAGTAATTCAAGGGGGCCTGGCACTTGTTCTGTTGCTCAGCTAATGGAGATCTGGGGAGGGGTTGAGTAATAAGTAAACTAGGGTCCTCACTGTTCTACTGCTCATGGTGTAGGCCATTGTCACCTTGGCACCAGAGCCCTTCCCAAGAACAATATCTTCACATTTTCATGCCTTGCGTGTGCATAGGCATATGTGGCCTGAAGGTCAGAGTTGCAGAGATGGGGGGGATCAGGTTCGAGTCCCTGCATCTGCTCTCAACATCCTGTGATTCTGGACAAATCACTTCATTTCCCAGGCCCTTAAATAAAAAAAACCTTATCTTGTGCACTGTAATTGGTGCTCATGAATAGCACTCAAATAGCCTTCGACTGAGTTCACAGGTTATAAAACTGTCAAAAGGAAGAACAATAAAAAACAAGCATTGACAACGCCAATAGGTCTCGCATTTGCGAGAGTTAGAGCTATTGGCGTTGTAAATGACAATGTGTTTTACTCATGTGTTATGGAGTGGAGGTATATGGTGTGGAATTATGTGGTTTGGATTGGAATTGTTAGTTGTGGAATCATGTGGTGTACAATTATGTGGCATGGTGTGAAGTGGAATTATATGGATAGTAATTATGTGATTTTGAGTGTACTGAAATTATGTAGAGTGGGATTGTGTGTCAGAGTGTAATTATGTGGAATGATATATTGTGTTGTGTAGTGATATGTTGCGCCATTTAATTGTGTGGTGTGGTGTTGAATTTTGTAGCATGATGTGGTATTGTGTGGTGTGGATTGGATGTATGTGGTGTGTTGTGTAAATGTGTCGTTGAGTTGAATTATGTGGTGTGTTGCTGAATTGTGTGGAATGATAATGTGTGGAGTGGAATTGTGTTGCGTGGAACTGTGTGGCATTGAGTGAAATTATGCTGATTAGAATTATGTGGTATGATGTGGAGTGTATTTATGTGTATTGTTGCTATGTGGCATCAAATGAACTTAAAAGCCACGATGCCTTTCTGATACCAGCAAAGCAGTTGTAAAAATGCGAAAACATAAAAAGACTGAGGGCGGCCTTTCATCCCACAGAAACGCATGCTTAATTACATATTGTAAATTGTATTTATATTGCCCTTACTACCCCTGACGATGAGTTGAAGCGCTTTATTATGAGTAGCAAGCTACTCCGGAACCCAAGATTAGAGGTTAATAGTAGATTAGTAATCTTTTTTTCTTTGTACATTAGTTGCACATCTTTGCAGTTGTACTGTACAGCGCTGATGTCTTCTCGTCTGGACCTATACCTGTGACATCAAAGATGTGCACATCATGACCGGAGACATTGCTGTACTGTCCTGCAAAATCTGCATCTACAAAGGGGGCTTCTGGGAGCTATAATACACTCCAATTATTGCGGGGTGCAGAGACGCCATCCAGGTGCACCCCACGAGAGCACTATTCTGGGCTGCAGTGCCGTCTGTACGGATACCATGAAGGGATATGTACTAGGAAAGCAGTAGTGTTTTATACCGGTGCCATTTCATCCACATGGGAAGGATGAAAATTTTAGCTGACTCCAGGTTTCAACCTCCACAAAGTGCGTTTAACCCACTGAGCAATCGTCCGAAGTGAGAAGGCGGAAGAGGTGAACGGGCGCAATAAAAAAGTAAATAAATCTGTAAATAAAAAGAAATAAAATTACATGTAGTGCGAAGCACTTTTTATTAGGTTGAGCAGCTGTTGGCAATTGTGGCCCACAGAACGTGCTTCAGATTTGGTGCTACAGCATGTGTCTTACACATGGAGGGCATGTGAAGAATTGTGAGGGATTGTTACTCAGATGGAATATTTAAACCAAAATCACTAGTTGTCTGCGGGTCACTTGAACCATGATTCTGAGAACAGAGGGTGTTTATTGCTTCTTTTGAAATCTGTGTGGCATTTGATACATATTCTCTTTGGAAAAGTGAAGAAGGTTCCCTTTGCAGGTTTACATGCGTTTGTCTATGACCATAAAGTATGACCTATATCTCTTACACTCATTATCTACTTACCTCTTCCTCATTCTATAGCTATGTACCTTTTCTTCTGGCTACCCGATCTTTCCCTCTTTACCTTATGTCTCTCCTCATCACACCTATCACTACCTGAGTTCTGGTTATACTTCACCTCTCTCATTACACTGCCTCTTTACCGCCCTGTTCACCTCCTCTTTCCCCCAAGCCCCCAGTTGGTACTGCCCAGCAGCACTGGGGATCACTGTCTAACTAGACTAGTGCACACAAAGAAAGAGGGGGTGGGGGACAAGGCCGCCAAAGGTACTTGCGTTCAGGGAAAAGTGCAAAATTTGTGAGGGAGCTAGATTTCATTTCTCTTTAGTGTTTTGGAAAATGTTTTTATGGCTGATATGCAAAATCTATTTCTTTACTGTTTGTCATTAGAGGTTCTATTCTCCAAGGCAGAGGTTCAGAGCTGCTCTTCCTTTTACTGTTCTGTCCAGAGATTCCAGTCTTACCCTGTCTCCTTGACTTTGTACTAGATTTCTGATTAATTTGATGATCAGAGTCAAGGACATAGCTGGCTGGGAAAGAGCATCTAACTACATTGTTAAGACTGCAAGTACTCAGTTTTCAGAACTGCAGTGCTCCTAGTCTTTACCAATGTTACTGGCTCTATAAGCTTTAAAATGCTTAATTTACCAAATATTTCTCTATAAATGAGAGTAACCAAATGGAGTTTCATGAAAGGGCACACCCCGCGAAAGTGGGCCACTTTTTTTGGCAGTGCCCGGGCCAAATTGTGATCCCAATCCGACCCTGGTTGCCAGCTCATTATTTTGATGTCCCAGACAGTACAAAAATAAACAGTCACCTAAAGCCGTATTTTCAGCACTTATCTGTGCATACTTCAAACAGCAAATATAAATAGAAAGCACTTTTAATTGTGTTCTAGGGCTGCCTGAATGATCCATGACTGATAATTAAAGTGCGCGCCTGAAAGGAGAGTACCAAGACTTCTTAGCACTCCGGCAAGACATTTAATGGAAGAGTATCAGCACTTCACAGAAGTAAACCGATATTCTAAATAGTCTGTACTTGTATTTCTTTATATCCATTCAAAGCAGTGCACTAAGCAGTAATAAACACGTAATGTGTTCGTTGTAAAGGAAAATACTGCAGCAAGTGTGGGCATAACGTAGTGATTTGGAAAGCGATCCGGTACCCACCTCAACCGCAGAACGGTTTCCTCGCTATAAACAGGGCTGTTTCTGCCCCAGAAGTAGTACGTCTGCCCCACCATACACGTCAATTTCTTCTCCTATCAGCGGGACTAGACTCTTCGGCGGACGGCAGCACTTCACTTTCCAACTGACAAACCGAAATTCCCGCATCAACCCCGCCTGCTTCTGGTACTAGCCAATCGCAGAGAAGTGCCAGTGAAAATTAACCCATCGCTTCCGCTTTTGCCAGATTAACGCAGGGTTTCCATGGTGCACATAGTTGGTGTTTATAACCACAGCGATTACAATATCAATCAGGAGGAAATAGGGAGGCTATTTTTACATATAACTACGTATTTCGACAAACATAAATAGCGCTGTTGGGTGAACTGGCATTTTTTTTATCCTACCAATATAAAATTAAGAATCATTGGATTATCTAAGTTATTAGGATAGGTTTTTAATATAGGTTACTGTTATATTGAATAAATGTATTTCTCTTATACAATTTATGCAATATCGGGCTACACAGATCCTTCACCTTTATTTCACTCAGTACCCTAAGTCGAGCAAGAACAGTAGCCAGCTCCATTTAAAGATGGCCGCCGCGTTATTCTTCTTAACGTATTGAGTGACTGTATTACACTATGTGTTATGTTTCAGTGCACACAATGTATTTGGTTTTATTATAGATATGAAATAAACAAGCACTGGTAAAGCCAGTAGACCTAGTTATTTTTTATAGGTCTAGCGTTAGCCAAAACCTATTGTTTTTCACATAAAATTAGGTCTGGCATTAGCCAAGACAGTTTTTTTCCCCCCCCCAAAAAAATGTTAATTAAAAAAAATATATATATGTACGTACACAGGCACGCACACACACCGTCACAGCCAGCCCTCTCCATCAATTGGTCTGTTGTAGCATTATTCACATTTAGTTCCACCTGCCACAGCCTGCAGCATGGCACAATATGTCAACCCTCTTCAGAAACTGGCTTCAGTTTGTGAGTGATGCCCTGATTACTTACCGGTAATCCTCATTTCTCTTAGTCCTACTCCTTACTCGGTAGATGGAGCCCCTGGTCCTAATGGGATTCCAGTAAGTTGCCCTTTACAAAGAGAATCTTCCAGTCTCGGCAGGTTATTTAACAAGAGTCTTTAATCAAGTATTGCAATCATTGATTATACCGGATTCCTGGAAAGGCTTGGTTATATCACCTATCTATAAAAGTGGAGACTGGGCACAACCAATAAATTATCGCCTAATTACGTTGCAAGACACAGAGGCTAAACTCTTAGCAGGAATCCTCCTGACTGAACTAACAGAATGGGCAACAAAGATGCAGATATTCCGCCAAGTCAATCGGGTTTTATGCACGGACAAGGTACGGCAACCAACATTTTAACACTTGCAATATTAATTGAAAAATATAAACTGAGGAGACAACCGCTGTACTTATGTTTTGTGGATATCAAATCAGCCTTTGACTGTGTAAATCGGCAAATTCTCAGGGGAAAACTAGAGAAGCAAGGTATCGGCCCTAGCCTTTTAAAAGCTATTCAATTATTATATTCTGAGACCTGGATCAGGGTTCGACTAGTCGAAGGCTCGCAGTTATCAAGAAAAATTGAAACATCCCAGGGACTAAAACAAGGGTGCGTTCTTGCACCTTACTTATTTCATTTATTTTTATCTGATCTAATAGATGCTTTGGACAAAGAGAACGCTCATCCACCTAAATTAGCAGATAGACATATTTCAAATCTATTATACGCCGATGACGTTATTTTAGTAAGCCAAACAAAAATAGGACTACAACGTCTTATAAACAGAATACCAAAATATTCAATGGAGAATAGGATGGTAATAAATGAAGCTAAAATGAAAGTAATTGAAGTTAATAACAAGGCACAGAAACGCAGTAAATATAAATGGTATTTGCAAAGTTGACAATTAGAACAAGTGAAAACTTACAAATACCTGGGAGTTTTGTTTTATGAGAAGGGCTCATTTTGTCAACATAAAACAGAGCTGTTAAAGAGAAGTAACTCCCTACTTTTGGCATTTCGTACATTGCAGAGGTCCTTGGGAGGGCCTACTTATCTCCCTCTGCTAAAAGTTATAAATGCAAAATTGCTGCCCAGCATCACCTATGGTAGCGAAGTACTTTGTGGCAAGGACCCTGGAACCCTAAATAATGTTATTACCAAAGCCTTTAAGCTTTTGTTTCAGCTCCCTTGTAATGCATCACCTGCACAAATCAGATTGGAATTTGGTATATCCAATCAGCACATTGCAAGGATAGGTCAATATATAAAGGTATGGAAACGAATGAGAACAAATACTTCCAATCTAATGTGTCACTTACTCTGGCAAGAGATACAATCGAATCAAAGTTCACAATTTTGGAAATATTTACAAACAGCATTGGAGGAGTTATCAACTCATGCGGTTTGGGATATGCCTATAACATCAATGTCCTTCAAAAAGATTATTAACCGAATAACAAAACAAATGTCATTGCTAAAAGACAGAGAGAAAAAGAGCACATGCATGGATGATTCTGAATGAGTATAAGATCTCCAAATCGCAGCGTTACCTTGAAACACCGTGGTCTGCAAAAATAAAAAACACATTTATTAAAGCGAGATTTGGCCATCTCCCAGGATCAACTCATGCAATGCCATGGTTGCGACCTTCAAATCTGATCCCCTGCAGACTATGCAACCAGGGGGAAGAAAACATTATCCACTTAGTTTGCATATGCCCATCATTGATCGAAGAAAGAAGAAGATATCTAAAAAGACATTTTAATAACCGAGGAGTACAAACCTATAGGCAAGCTCTGGTAGTTTGTTTTAAACCAACGGATATAATAATGAATGCAAACTTTACAAAATTTCTGACTTTAGCAAAAAGAAACTAGAATCTTGTGACTTGAGTATAGCAAACTGGATTGTTTAAATTTGTAGTAATACTGTTAAAAAGGCTTTTTAACCAACTAAGTATAGAAATCTAATTTGCACTGGACTTTTTTGCATTTAAAAAAAGACATGCATTTGTGATCATTGGTGAAGGGGAGAAGGAAAGACGTTTCGTAACTAGTTTTAGAATAAAATATATAGCCGATAATTTAAAGGTATTAAGGAGGAATCGTATATATGTAAGAAGGACATAATATGGGTTTTTAAAATTAATGGTTTTACCGTGTATAACTGTCTTTTCAGATATAATGACATGAAACATAGATCTGTAATAGTGAGGAATCAAATTGGCACACATTACTTTTTTTTACCGCATGTTACTTTCCTGCTCATGGTTTCCTTGGTCCTCGAAACTGAAGGCTGCTTTTATTATGGCTATGAAATTGATGATTTTACATTGTACGATTTTAATTAATCAATCAATAAATTTAATTTAATTTACTCCTTCTCCATACAGTCCTAAACAACATGAGGTAGTATCCAATCACAGACAGAGAACCAAACAGGAAACGCTTGCTAACCCCACCCACCCTCTGGCTAAGGGCTATAATTACACTAGCCTTACCTTAGCACATCCTGAAATGCCAAGCAACACAAAGGTCTGATATCGGGAGGGTGGGTGGGAAGTATGACTGGGTCGAGAGTGAGTGGGGCTAAGAGTAATGAGGATTACCGATAAGTAATCAGGGCATTACCTGTACAACCCTCATCCTCCTCCCTGTAACAAACAACATGAGGTATACCAAAGTATACACCCAAAATGAAGGCTTTTGCAATACCGGTACCTAAAATAAAGTACGACACAGGATATAAAGCACATCCAAGTGAAATTAATGCCATATCCTAACCATCAAACAGGGGGAGTCTCAACCGCCTGTAATACCCCACTCCCAAAATTCAAAAAAATGGTTTGCGCACAATTCAGGAAATAATGTCTAATGAACATGTAGTATTTTGTTGATGTTCTTTAGGGCATGCGCTGGCACAAACTGTCTCGTGCCAGCCTGTGCCATCATAATGTGTAGGAATGTTCTATTTGACAGTTTGTTTTATGCTGTTAGTTCATTACCGTTTCTCCACTGCTGGGGACTGCTGCGATAATAAATCTCTCTCTTCTTTACTCCACGGAGAGTGCCATTACTTCATTTTGTTTTTTGCAGATTCTGTAGAGTTGCACAATGCTCGTTTGACAGAGGTATTATTTATTTTGCAAAATAGGGGTATGACGCTCCAGATGGAGGAATGCACATTTTTGACCACAGAAGTGGAGTATCTGGGTCACGTAATTTCTGGAAGAGGGATATCTCTGAAAACTAGTCTGGTACAAGCAATTTCTAATTTAGCTATTCCTAAGGACAAGGCTCAGTTACGGTCAGAAAATATGGGCATATCACTCTACTCCAAAATTGGCTACTGGCTCTTCTTCGCCTTTTGCTATGCTCAAGGGACGTATTCTCAGACCATCTTTAAATCCGTCCTGGGTAAAAAAGGAGTTGCCCATCTTAGATTTAGCACAAATGTATCAATCAGCTGTGGAAAATGTACAAAGTAAGAGAAAAGTGGATGTAAGTTGTGGTCAAGGTAAATTCCATTCTGAGAAAAAGGTTGCATTCAGACGGGTGATGGCGTAAAAATCCACCTACCTTTCCATGTCAAGAAGGGTAGTTCAAAGTTTTCTAAGGTTTTCAAAGTGATCAGATTGGGAAAGGCTTCAGCCAAACTTAATAATGGATCGTGGTGGAGCCTAAATATATTGGCAAACGTTTCTCATAAGTTGTGTTGTGATGAGGATGATAACTGTGTTAAGGAATCTGTTGATACTACTGATGATAGTAGTATGGGTGGATAAGTATCTTTGGACATGACTTCACAATGTTTTTCTTTTACAGGTCCTAACAATGTGCTTCCTTGTGGAAATGTGTCTGACACCTCGTGTGAGTTACCTCTTTCATCATATGATCAAGAGGGAATGGAGAGAGATAGTTCTAATGCCTTATCTCCAAGTTCCAGTGATTTGGAAGGGTTTATCACTCCCACTGTAAGTGATGATTCTTGTCCTACGGTGGAAGAGGCAATTGACTCAAAGGTTCAGTGCTGTGATAATGTTGGTGAGTTGCAAGGGGGTTTTATTTGTTCGAATTCTGTGTTAAAACTTGAACATGTAAATGAGTCGACTGGGATTTCTGTTCAGGGTTCAGAATTGTCAAATAGACTAAAAAGGTCTTCTGTGCATCCTAAGAATCTTGAAGATTTTGTTTTATTTTAATCAGTTATTACTGTTAATGAGTTTATTTTCTTGTTCTTCTTCTTTCCTAAGATCTTCATCCATGTTTCATACACTTACTTTTTGCAATTATTTTAAACTGACCACAATAGTTTATAATTGATATACCTTACTTTCTTTCTGTTTTTTTTGTAAAGGAATAAGATGTGTTTTATTTTGTTGATGTTGTTTAGGGCACGCGCTGGCACGAACTGTCTCCTGCCAGCCTGTGCCATCATAATGTGTAGGAATGTTCTATTTGACAGTTTGTTTTATGCCGTTTGTTCATTACCGTTTCTCCACTGCTGGGGACTGCTGCGATAATAAACCTCTCTCTTCTTTACTCCTCAGAGAGTGCCATTACTTCAGAACATTTGCTCAGAAGCCCAAGTTCCAGCCCGACAGATCTCATCCAAGGACAATCCTTTAAAGGAGGCCCATGACGCCAACACACAGTGGATCTCACTTGAACATTAGAAATACAAGGCAACTCAGAGCCCAAATATGCCAATGGGATGGTGTCTTTAATCCAATGACGCAGAGTCATCTTAGATGCAGCCTTCCCACAACCTGCAAGACCAAAAGTCACAAAGAGACTGTCAGAAGTCCAAAAAGTAGCAGACCTGTCAACATACACAGACAATGTATGCTTCACATCCAAAGTGTGCAAAACTTGCTCCTCAGGAGAAGAAGGAGAAGGACAGGGTAACACCATCTCCTGAGAGGAATGAAACTTAGAATGCACTTTTGGAATAAATCCAGAATCCAGTCTCAACACCACTACATCCTCCATAAACCTTAAAAATGGAGGGAAGCACCTTAAAGCACAAAGTTCCCCCAAGTGCCTGGCTAACATGATAGCCACCAGAAAGGCCACTTTAAAGGAAAGCAATTTCAAATCCACAGAAGATAAAGGTTCAAAAGTAGGGGATTGAAGAGTGTGAAGAACTAGAGAAAGATCCCATGAAGGAGCAGAAGCTCTGACAGTCAGAGAAAACAGAGAAAAACTATGAAATAGCCTGGAAACCAAAGGTCCAACATTTAAGGAAAAGGACCTAGAATCCCTGAATGCTCTGATAACTGCCCATTCACTCTTCAAAATAGACAGCGCATAACATTTATAAAACCCATCCAGGAAAAATTGTAGAATAGAAGAAATCGAATAAGATGTAGGAGAAAGATCACGAAGAGAACACTAAGGGCCCGATTCTGATGCGGGTTGGAAAAGCTTCCCGACCGAGGGCCTGATTCTGATGCGGTTAGGAAGGCCTCCTAACGGCATTTGCTCCTTCCAAATCGGATCGGGAACGTGTCTTCCCGACCGAGGACCCAATTCTGATGCGGTTAGGAACAAATGTTCCCATTGAAGTCAATGGGAGTTCAACCAAATCGTATCTGGAAGCATCCGGATGCATCCTACTCCGCCGGTCGGACTTTCCCGATCCGAGTGGGTCGGAAACCATTTCCCAACCGATTCGGTCGGGAAGCTTTTCCAACCCGCATCAGAATTGGGCCCCAAGTGTCAAAATTTTCCCAGAGCTTAGAGTAAGAAGACAGTGTGGAATTCCTACGAGAGCCCTGAGCCACCAAAACAATGTGAGCAGGTAAACCTTGCCTCTCTAGAGTCTGCCATTCAATCTCAAGCTGCTAGAGTTAGAGGGACCAGCAGTTGCAGGCTGAGAGACTGCAGAGGAGACGGGACTCGAGGCAAGATCCAAGGAGGAACCACAGCCATGCCCTTCAACAATGGGAACCCTGATCTCCTCAGCCAGTAAGAAAGCATCGCCACCACCTGTGCCCTCTCCCTTGGATCTTCAGCAGAAAATCCTGAATGAGGGGAAAGCAAGGAAAGGCATACATCAACATTGGAGGCCACTGAATTGAGAAGGCATTCACTCCCCAAGTCCCCACCTCTGGAGTCCTGGAGCAAAAGGTTGGCAGGAGTACATGGGCTCTGGATGCAAATAAATCCACTGCTGGACATCCAAACTTCCAGCAGATCAACCGGCACACTGTGGTGGAAAGACGCAGATCTTGAGAGGATGGAAACCTGCGGCTCAAGGCATCCACCACCAAATTGTCAACACCCCTGATGTGTTGAGCAGATATGGATTGAAGATGTAGTATTGCCCAACTCGCCACAGCACATGCCACTTGATTGAATGACTGGCTGTGAGTGCTGCCTTGATGGTTGACATAAGCCACTGCATTGAATGCCACTGCATTGAATGATTGTCTGATTGAATCAACACTTTGCAATCAGATAGATGGGGCTTGAAATATCAGAGTACCCTCTCCCCTGCTGACAGTTCCTTCCAATTGGATGACCGCATGGTCTTCGATCTGTTCCATCAAGCTTGAATAGACCACTGCCCCATTGTTGCCCCCCAACCCAGGGCACTGGCGTCTATAGTCACCACCGTTGGAGATGAAGAATGCATCCTCATCCCCTTGGTGAGGTTTGCAGAGTCCAACCACCATTCCAGACTGAGAATGTCTACAAATACAGAAATCTCCATGGTTATATCCTGAATGGGAAATGTCACAAATTTGTGCAGATGCCACAGTAACGGGCAAAAGTGTACCCTGGCCCATGGCACTGTGAAGACAGAGGCTGCCATGTGACCCTACATCCCCACCCACTGAAACAAGGGAGGGCGTTTTCTGTGATAAAAGAGATCTCAGCAGAGTCTGTAGATGCAGGATTCTGGACAGAGGAAGAAACACCTTGCACAGGGTTGAGTCAAAATCTGCACCTATGAATGTTCTCTGTGTCGAGGGTTGGATATTGAACTTTGGAACATTCAACAGAAAGCCATGGCTCTTTAGCGTAACTATGGCCAAGGCTAGATGTTGCTGCATCACCTGAACAGATGGGGCTTGGAGCAGCCAGTCTTCCAGTTAAGGAAATACTGAAATTCCCTGAAGTTGAAGGTGAGCCACCAGCAGTGCTACCACTTTTGTAAATACCCTGGGTGATGACCTCAGGCCGAAGGGTAGAACACAATACTGCCAATGTTGCCCCATCAGAGAGAATCTCAGATTCCGTTGAAATACCGATGCCATGGGAACATATAGATAGGCATCCATGAGATCTAAAGTAGTCATCACCGATCCTGCTTGAATCAAGGGAATGATTAATTGCAATGTTTCCATCTTGAACGGGATTTTGTTCACATATTTGTTCAGTGCCTTGAGGTTGATTACAATCCTGAATCATCCCATCACCATCGGGACCAGAAACACAATTGAATAAACTCCTTGTCCCCACTGTCCTCTTGGGACTAGATTAGTGGCTTTCTTCAGGGGAAGGGAATGAATCCCGTACATCAAGGCTTTCCTTGTCAGCTGATCCCTCGGAAGCGGCGTCTGAACAGTTGCTGATGATGGGGGAAGGACACAAACTCTATCAGGTCACCCCTTTACAGAATGCTCAATACCCACTTGTCCGAAGTCGTGCGGCCCCAATTCTCTAGGAAATGATGGATTCTCCCACCAACCTCTGGTACTTTGCCAATCAGAACCAACTCAGCAGCATAGTCAGGAATGCTGGCTAGGATTTCCTGGATCTTGTTGGGATTTCTTCTGGAACTTCCCTTGGAAACCTTTTCCATGAAATTTCAGACCTCCCCCAGAACGCCATTGCCTCTGAGAAGGTTGCCAAAATGATTGATGAGAAGAGTGCCCTTTTATTCTGCTGTTGCTTCCAAAATAAAAAGGAATGCTTCCTTTCCTTGACGACTTTATGAAGTTTGTCTTCCAGGTCCTTCCCAAACAGGTGTGGTCCCATAAATGGTAACCTCAAAGCCAGAGACCTTTGAGCAGAATCAATATTTCAACCCTTCAGCAATAGGTCGCGCATGGCTGCAATGGATGCTCCACAGGACAAAGCAGATGCCCTGACTGAGTCAAATGCAATATGGGAAAGAAACTCAGTTTGCCTTTCCATCACTTCCAACACCTCCGGACATTGTCCACCGTCCTGCATCATTGTGAACAAATTCTTAAAACTCAGACAACAAATATTGTGCCACATATGCTCCATAGATTCCAGAATGAATGGCCAAATGTGAGCCACCATAAGCCTTTTTCAAAGAGGTGTCAATCTTTTTGTCTGTACCATCTTTAAGGATATTCTCCTCTGCCATTGATGGGCGCCCCACCACACTGGCCACAATTGAGTCCACATGGACTTTCTTGGGGAGTTTAGACTCCATGTCTTTCAGTGGGTACAACTTTGACATGAAGCGGGGCACATTAATGCATTCTGGATGCTTCCACTCATTCAACAGAATGTCCATATCAAAAGGATGAATGGGCAAGTCTATATTTGCCTGCTTCCTAAATTGTGGCAATACAGTGTCTTTAGACATGCTGGCCTCTTCCTCTTCTGGAAATCCCATGTTTTCACTCACATAGGCAAGAATGTCAGGTAACATGTCCATTGACACATATTTTCCCTTATGCTCCATTGTGCCCAGGGAAGACTCATCTGATGACTCAGAACTAGAAATGTCAGAATATAGTTCCTGGTCACCTCCAGACTGAGATCCTGATTTATTTTTCTTCAAGGCTGACAAAGGGCCTGATTTAGATCTTGTGGATTCGGTCCCACCATCGCTTTTCTGTCCGATTCTCCGTCAGCCTAGTAGGTGATCCGCCCGCTCTATTTAGTTGCGGGTATATGGATGAAAGACCATCAGAGTGCTTCCGTCTCTGCCAGATTTTTTCACCCACGTGGATGGCGCCATAGGAAAAAGCAGCTGTCGGAGGAAGTGCAGCCAGTTTGTCCTCTGGGCGATCACTATATGCCTTTCCGCCAACATAACTGTGGCGGGGAAACGTCCATACCTCAGTTGGCGGATTGAAACGTATATAAGGCCTAAACATACTTTCTTTCAGTTTCACACTTCTTTTTCCATCATGGAGCTGATCATCCAAGTCTTGTCTTTGCTGCTGCTACTTGACCACGAAGCAAATCAACCCCGTCGTCGCCGGAATCGAAGGTAAGCTTCCATTCTTACTTGTTCTGTTTTGACCTGTCTGTTTACATTTGATCTGGACTCTTGCATGTTGAAATCTCTCTTACAAGCAATAACATACCAATGTGCAATGCATATGGGTGTGAAATGTTGTTGTTTAAGAAATTTAAAGAAACACACCTGTATAATTTTATTGTATTTTTAATTTGGTGCAAGCTGCCTTCAAGATAATGCACACTTACACAAAAATGGACATCAATCAAAAAATCAAAAACTGACCATAGAGGTGTGGTAATTTAATTTTGGTAAATTATAAAATCATAAACATTTGCATTACACATTATTGGGATAATTGAAAACTAATATAATGTAGAAATTGCACTAGACATGGCGAAATGTTTGTTTTAAAATATCTGTTAAATCAATGTTAGTTCCAAACTTTAATACATTAATATATTTATCAATGTAACATTTACCCTTGTCTAGTGCATTTCCTGTATTTCATTAAATGTTGTCATTATTATTTTAAGGTGCAATGCAAATGTGTTTATTTGCATCACTTTTCAAGTACAAGTAAACACATCTGTATTAACACTTTAAAAAGAAAATCCATTTGTTGGTTTAAGTGTCCATCATCATGATGAATGCTGGCACCAAATTTTAAGTGTCCATCACGTACTTTTTTTTTACTATTGTGTGGACTTAACAAATTAGACATTTTTAAAAACGGTTGCATTTTCTATCATAATTGCAAGTTAAAATATGTAAATCACATGTTCATCATTAACAGTTTTAGGAATAAAAGAATTGTAAATGAAAAATGTCAGGACAAACTTGGTGAAATTAAAATATTTTTTAATTAAAAAATTAGATACTTTCCTCAAATCAATATATTTTATTGTGAAACATAAAACAGTAAAAAAAAAAAAGTGATTGTCACTAATACATGATGTTGGAGTGTTTCCCCAAACTTGCTTCCTAAACATACTGCCAAAGGCGAATTTGGTTAGGAAGGGGCAACTAGTGGGCACAGAGCAGGTACCTCAAGGATCTTTTTTGGGAGGGGTGGGGTTGGGTTTGACAGGGGTCATGACCAGGTAAGACATAAATTCAGGGGAAAACGTCCTTTAGGACGAAGCCACAATCATGCTGTGTCTTCACAGCGCCAGCAACAGAAAGAACGCGTCTTAAGCACACATTCCTTCTACACGCAAGTCGTTACAACGACTTGCTTTAGGGGGGCACATTGGTGGAATGGTGTTTGAATTAAACTCCAACACATTCCCTCCTGTTGCGCAGACTGGATTTGGAATAGTAAATTAAATTATTCCAAAATCCAGCACCCCCTAAGGCAAATCGTTATAATGACTTACGTGCAGAACGAAGGCGTGCTAAAGACGCATTCGTTCTAATGACGGCGTTCCCAAGGCATGCGTGATAAACGCATGTGGAATACCGTCATACATTAATATTCAGGAGGATTGCGGGTAGGTGGTCGGAGACGATTGGGAGGTAGAGGGAGCTGCAGTGTGTGATGTGCTGTGTCAGTTGCTTTTGCAGTTGCATGTAGGTCTGGTGTATGTAGTATATGTTTGGGTGTTTGTTTCCTGGCTGGCATACGTTATTTGGGTGAGTGTGCACGTTTGTGTTTGGTGGGTGTTGTTTTGCATGTAGGTATGCTGGTGTGTGAGGGTGTTGGTTTGGATGAGTGTGCTGTTGAGGTAGTTGATGTGGTTGTGGTGCCTGTGGGTGTGTATTTTGCAGTTGTAAGTGGGTCTGGTGTGTTATAAGCCACTCACCTGAATCCCAGGTGGTTCCAATGGGGTGACGCTGGATCCCCAGTTTCCTGCTAGGGTCTGTGCCCGATGTCAGGATGTAACACTGTATCGGCTACAGGCCCCACGGGGAAGGGGGTTGGGATTTGGAAAGTCACAAGATGCTGTGGTTCTCCTCCGTGGCGACTACAGTGGAACCTCAAAAGGGACCTCTCTCAGATCCTGCAGTACGCCCGGTCATAAGAGTTATCTGTAAGGCACAAGGACAATAGGTAAGTATACAATTTTAAGATCAATTTTCCTTCATTCATTTTGTCTTTTTAGTTATGACTCATACCCTAAACAGACATCTGAAAAGCACTGTCTTTCCAGTGAATGAGTTTCAGGCACTCCGTGCTGGAAACTGGAAACCCGCTGAGTTCCGTGGAGGAAGTTGTAGCAGAAAAATGTATAGTTCCTAACACAGAGTTACACAATAGTTCGTTGATTAGCTGTGCCATCATATACTGGACAAATTAGGCGATTCAAGAGTTCTTGAAAACAGACTGCTTAACACTAGTTAAGCACTCAAGGAATGCAGAGCTATAATTGGTATCTTGGCAAAGCCCTGTTAGATGCTGTAAAATGATAATCTTAGAATTGTCTTTAGAAGGCTACTGAGCTCAGAGACAAAAAATATCAATTGTAAATGAAAATACCTTGAAGCTGGATTTGTTTTCTCTTTAATCTTGTCTCTTCCTTGTCTTTTAGGATTCTTGGTTCAAACCTGAAGCTACTGTCTGGAGTGAGTCACTGGAGGGGCTTGAGCGGCATCAGGAGGCGTGCTGAAGCGGATGGGGAGCCGGGCGAAGGAAACAGGTGAGTGTCCAACAAAGAGACAAAGCGAGGAAATCAAGCTAAGAGTAATCTATATAGAGGAGCAAGCCATGTGGGGAGAAAGTGCTAGAAGGGTAATTAAGTCCAACAAGTGCTCCCACAAGCTTGATTGATTGGTGCACAGTCAGGGTTATGGGAAGTTCAGTCCAGTTCCAAGTGAGGTTAATTGACAACACCTGCTTTGCACTTTCGGGTTATGGAAAGTTCAGCACAAGCTCGAACATTAGCTCTTGCAATTATCCACGTGACGTTAATTGGCAACACCTTCTGCTGCTGATAGGTTTTTGGGAGTGTTCGTAAAGGTCAAAACAATTATTTCTCAATATTACCAGGTGCACCTGTTGCTGTTGTTAGGCTTTGGGAATGTTCTGGATGATTTTAAACAAGCAGTGATCACGTAGACAGTTCTAACTAACTGAATGACAAGGCCAATGATTCTCACTATGTTACCAGGAGAAAGACGCACTGCAAATCCAAACCAAGAAATGAAAGTGTCAATCTGGGGAATCAGCCTGGACTGAATCATAAACTCATAGATGGCAGGGCAGTGGCTGGGGCCGTGTCAGTCGCCCTTACCAAACGCAGCCTTACAGGGCGAGGATTGGTGGGGTTAAGGGCATGAAAACACCGCACCAGACAAGGAGCATGAACAAAAGAAGTGGGTTTCCATGAACGTTCTGAGGGGTCATATCCTTTCCAGTCAATTAAGTAATATAATTTGCCTCAAGAGCGTTTAGAATCCAGAATACGCCAAACTTCATATTCTTGTTGCCCTTTTACTAGGACTGGTGGAGGTGGAGTGTCTTTGCGAGTAGTTTGGTGATAGGGTTTGATGAGGAAAACATTGAACACTGGATAAGTGGTGTATTCCGGCAGGAGTCTCAATTTCAGAGCAACAGGATTGATTATCATAATGATATCATAAGGGCCAATGAATCGTGGTTGCAATTTTCGGGGATTTTCTAATTGTAGATGACGTGTAGATCGCCAAACCCACTCTCCCGACTTGTACATGGGTGCTGGGGTCCTATGTTTCTCTGCATACATTTTCATAGTTAACTTAGCTTTTGTCAAAGTGTTCCTGGCATGTTACTGAATTTTGTCTAATTGCTCTAAATGTTCAGTTATAGAGGGTACTGGACTTAAAGGGCTCAGGATCCCTAAAGGTAGAGTTCTAGGGTGATACCCCATGGTAAAGAAAAAGGGTGTGAGTCCAGTGGCAGAATTCATACTGTTATTGTAGGCAAATTCTACCAATGGTAAAGCTTGATCCAACTGCCCAGTGAAGGTGGATAGAAGGCATCAAAGTGTGGTATCTAAGGTCTGATTGACGCATTCTGTCTGGTCATCAGTTTTGAGGTGGAAAGCGGAGGACAGGGCTACTTCTATGCCTAGCTTGGTGCAAGTACTTTCCAGAATTTCTAGGTGAATTGTGAGTCACGGTCAGAGATGATTTTGGATGGTAGACCTTGCAATTTTATTATAATATTTATAAATACCTGACTTAACTAGGGTGCTGTTGGTAATTTCTTCAGAGGTATAAAGTGTGCCTTCTTAGATAACATGTCCACCACTACCAGGATTGTGGTAAGAGTATTGCTGACTGGGAGATTTGTAATAAAATCCATACTTATGGTATACCAGGGTGCAGGTGGTATGAGTAACAGTAGTAGAAAATCTGCAGGGGTTGTATGGGTGGGCTTGTTGTGGGCCCAGACTGGGTAGGTATTAACTTATGCATGTATGTCTCAATGCATATTTTCCCACCAGAAGTCTTTTTTACAGAGCTCTAAAGTCTTGTCAATGCCCTGGTGTCCAGCTAATGTGGAGTCATGATTCCATTGGATGATTTTGTGTTGTAATTTGTCTATGGAAACTAAGAGCTTTTTATCATGAAAGAGAAAATTATCTTTTATGGTATGTTTTGGAGTTTGTACCTAGACTTGAGGAGATAATTTTTGATGTTTGTTTTGCATGTCTTTCTTGAATGCCTCAACCTCTGTGACAGCGACTAGTTTTTCTGTAGGAGTAATACTAGGGGGATCGGATGGAGGATCCAAAGTGTTAGCATGACCTAATCTAGAAATAGTGTCTGACTGAATCTGTTTGACTACAGTGCAATATGTGATAGTAAAATCAAAATTACAAAAGAAATGGAGCCATCACATTTGGCATGGGATCAGTGCCTTGACAGAACTGAAGAATTGCAAATTGTTATGATCAGAAAAAATTGTGACCGTGTGCTTTGCTCCTTCGAGATAATGTTGCCATTCAGTAAAAACTAGTTTGATTGCTAGGAGACACAGTATAATTTTGCTCTGCCGGAAGGAGCTTCTTAGAATAGTAAGCTACAGGATGCAAATGACCGGTGTACGGATCCTTTTGCGATAATACTTCACCTACCGCTACCTGTGAGGCATCGGCCTCCACAAAGAAGGGTTGGTCTGGGTTTGCATGCCAGAGAATAGGTGCTGTAGTGAATTTGGCTTTCAGGATGGCCAACGCCTTGTCAGCTGCTGTAGACCAATTAAAGGGTTGGCCTTTTCATAATAAGCATGTGATGGGTGTCACAATCTCTGAGAAATGCAAAATGAATTGGTGATAAAAATTGGCAAACCCAAGTATTTGCTGGACTTCTTTTACTGAAGTGGGGGTTGGCCAAGCCATGATCGTCTCTACCTTCTTGGGATCCATAGTGATTCCAAGGGCGATAGATGATAACCTAAGAATTCTAATGATGATACATGAAAGGAAGATCTCTCTAATTTAAAACAGGGCATTTTCTCTGAGGTGTTGTAGGATAGTGCACACATGTTGCACATGGTCTTGTTTGAAGTTGGAATAAATCAGTATATCTTCAATATAGACAATAGCGCACACATCCAAAAATTCTTCGGGGACCTCATTGATGAAATATTGAAATGCCGCCGGGGCATTACATAGCCCGAAGGGCATCACTGAATACTGGAATAATCTAAATTTAGTTCTAAAGGCGGTTTTCCATTCATTGCCTTCCTTCATTTGGATTAGATGGTTGGCTCAGAGCAAGTCTGACTTTGTGTAGATAGTGGAGTTCCTCACCTGGTCAAGCAAAACTGGAATTAGAGAAAGAGGGTATCGATTTTTAATAGTGACCTTGTTCATGGCTCTATATTCTACACACACCTGCAAAACCCCATTCTTTTTGGGCTTGAAGAACAATGGTGAGGAAACGGGAGAGGTAGAATGGCGAATAAACCCTATTTCCAGGAACTCATCCAAATATTTCTTTAAATATTAGATCTCAGGCTCAGTCAAGGCATAAACTCGACTACAGGGAAGGATGGCCCCCAGGGAGAAGATCTAGGCAACAATCATACAGCCTATGTGGAGACAATTGGGTATCTTTTATAGGATCAAAACGTCTCAAAGGTCATGATATTCTTTGGGTAGTTCTGGGGCCCCTTCTCACTGAGAAAGGGTGCAGTGTAAAGGTGTTCTAATCTCCTGAGCCTCTTGATAACAAGTGGTGGTGCTAAAGAGGGAGTCTAAGGTAACTGTGCAATATACGCAATCTATTTTAAGGTTGTGATGCTCCAATCATATGTGTCGATTAAATCGAAAACTAGTTTCTTGTGTGCCCATTTTCGCAGACTAGGGTTAGAGCCTCAGTCTGGAAGCAAATTAAACCTGAGGAAAATTCGGAACCATCTACTGATCGAACTGGTGCTGGTTTTGGGATTTTAGCTAGGCCTAGTTTAGTGGCTAAGTGTAGGTTGAAGAAGTTCGCCGGTTGCCCTGGAGTCTATGAGCATGGATAATACAAGTCTTGCGGAGCTGTTAATATCACTGTCACCCTAATGGTTAGATGATGAGGAACTCTCGTCCCTATGTTGGTTAGGTATTGCGAGATCTGTGTAGCATCTCTCGGCGAGATAATCTCATTTCCAGACGAAAGCTCTAGTATGCCTGCTCTTGCTTAGGACTCTCCATACTGGCCGCAGTTTTGTTCTTTTTGGGTTTGGCTGTTGTGAGAAAGTGCCCTCTTTCTGCATGGTTGCCCCCACTTTTTGCTGAATTGCTGATGTGCTTTGACTGAGTGTGCCCTGGGCTCCTGCTAATCAGGTACCCAGGGCCTATGTTCTTTCCCTAAAACTGCATTGAAGCCTAAACCCAATTGGCATCTCTGGCCACAGGTCAGCCCCTGGTAAATGGTACCACAGGTACCCAGGGCACTGTGACCAGAGAAGGCCTCTAAGGGCTGCAGCACTTATTGTGCCACCCTTAGAGGTCCTGTACCCTTACACACACACACTGCCTTTGCAGGCTGCGTGTTTTGGTGCAGAACAAAGTGAAGAGTCGACATGGCACACATCACTGTGTGCCATGCCTACAACCCACTGCCCTGGCATAGATCAGTCACCCCTCTAGCTGGGTGCACTATACCAGTGGTGAGGGTACAGGTGCATGAGCCCTGTACCCCTGCAGTGTCTAAGTCCATTCTTAGACATTGTTAGTGCAGTGCTGCCATTAAGAGTATATGGTGCTGGGAGCTTGTCATTACGAACTCCACAGCACCATAATGGCTACACTGAAAACTGAGAAGTTTGGTATCAAACTTCTCAGCACATTAAACCCAAACTGATGCCAGTGTGGGATTTAATGAAAAATGCACACAGAGGGCATCTTAGAGATGCCCCCTGAAAACTAACCCACCTCTAGTGTCCGGGCTGAGTGGCTGCTTTCAGCTGCCACCACCAGACATGTTTCTGGACCCCTGGGTTGAGAGCCTGCTGCTCTCTGGGGCCTGAAACAATGCACATCCTGGGACGAGGTGCCAAGCCTCCTCCCCCAGGATGGGCAGGGTTCACGAAGGGGAAGCTTCAAAGGCTTGCCGCCTTTGTGAGCTTCCCCAGGCCACTTGCTGCTCTCAGCAACTGGTCCCCACTGGTTCTGACCCCCACTTTGGGGGGGAGAACCGGCAGGAAAAACAAGTGAGGAAGAGTGGTGTGCCCACCTCTGCCAACTCCACCCCTCAGGTGGGGGAGGCGGGGTGAAGCACAACTCTCAGTCCACGCCATCTTGAAGATGGGGGGCTCAGCCAACCAGGGACAGGCTCATGCCCCCCTCCCACTGGAGGGTGACATAATAGGGGGTGTACCCACCCCAGGGAAGGGACCCATTGGTCCCTGCCTTTTACCTACCTGTAACGCCCCTAAATCTAGTGTTTAGGGGCACCCCTAAACCTTGCTTTTTCAGACAAGAACCTGCAAGAAGAAGAAGAAGAAGGACCGAACAGCCATGCAGCAGCTAACAAGAGGAAGACGCCCACTGACTTGGCCCCAGCCCTACTGGCCTGTCTCCCCCTCGAACCTGCTCCTCGAGTGTCCTGCAGCCAGCAACCTCGAAAACCCCAGAGGACCTGCTTGCCTTCAACTACAAAGACTCTGTCTCCCGTGAACACCGGATTTGTTCATCTGCAACCTCTGGCTCCGGCCGGACACCGCGGATCCGCCCACTCTGCACCCGTCGTCCACGACCAGAGCTTGAGTGGGCAAACACAACGAGGAGGTCACCCCGGCGATCCTGACCCGAGATCCGGCGACCCCTGACTTGCCTCAAGCCTCCAGCCGACGCCTGCAGCCTAAATCCAGAAGGTCCCCCCAACCGTGACCAGGAGCTGGTAAGAGGATCCGACCCCAAAAGGCACCCCTGCACCCGACGCCCCACGGCCTTGTGTGCCCAAACCGACGGTGCCTAACCAACCTCTAACTTCCCAACTTACCTCTCGAAGGGGTGGTCGCACCCAGAAGACCTTCGTCCCCGAGCCTGCAGTGCCTTTGCAAACCGGAGGTTCCCCATTGAAACCAACAGGGCGCCCTACGTCGAAACAGCACCCTGCACCCGGAAGCCCTAGTGCCGCTGAGGGTGCACCTTTGGTGCTACTTTGTTTCCCCATTTGCCCTGAGCTAAAGTCCAGGAGCTTTGCTCCTACGCCCAAGTGGCCTGCTTGCCAGCAGCCACCAACCGGAGGCCCCCTATCCCACATTGGGCCTCAGCACTCTGCACCCGGCCGCACTAGTGCCTCTGAGGGTGTAACAAGAGTGCATCCTTGACCCTGGGGGAACCCTTGTTCTAACCCCAGAAGCTCAACTCCAAAGACCGATTACTTACCTGGTAACCGATAACTTCATTTCTCTCCATAGGAATCCATTAACTGTTTTTCTCTGAAAAAATGTTTTGTGTGGAGTTGATTTGTATGGAAACCTGAAAAATAACAATTATGCAAAACTGATTTTACTTACCTTTTCTCTAGGAAATGTCCCAGTGTGATATCTAGGCATATCACACTGAGTAGAAAAAGTAATCTAAAAAGTAATCTCAAAAGTAACGTAAAAGTAACTTACCTGTAATTTTCATTGCAAAATCGATACAAAGTATATGTGCAGCATTTCACAGTATTGCATTACCAGTAATTCAAACTGTAACCATTTCAAAGTACATTTACAACTGCATTTCAAACTGTATATTTACTGCAAAGTATTTATCAACTTACCTGTGCCAGGCTTGCATTCCCGAGCGAAGTTTCCGCCCTAACCACAATAAAGGCACAGATTTAGTTTACGGTGGCGTTCTTTTTCAACAATAGACAGGGGACTTTTATGCCTCTAATTTGCATTGGTTCTGCTTTGGCATCTTATTATCTGGTACTTTCTTTTCTGTTTTTAGAACAACTATTCCAGTATCGTGACGGGTTTTGTCTCTTTTTCGTTCACCTAATTGAAAGTCTAATTTGACCACCAGATCAATAAATTCAGAGCAGTCATCCGGGAGGTCCACGATGTGTAGAGGGAATCTTTGAGATTGTCTCTTAACCCTCGGTGGCACAGGGATGTTCTTTTTTCTTCTGGCCAGCATGTTTCAGCTACTAATCAATTGAATGTGGTTATGTAGGTTAATAGGTCTTAAGATCCCTGTCGGAGGTTCAATAGCTCATTGTCGCTTGACTGGATAAATATGTGTTTTGCGATCAACCTAGTCATAGATGTCTTTAAAGCAGGCTGATTATATAAAATAGGATTGTTGTTTTCAACCAGGGGAATAGACCAATTAGCTGCCACCGCTCCCAAATAGGAATTAACAAAGGCTACCTTGGTGGCGCCATTAGAAAAGAACTGGGATTTACATAAGAAATATAATTGACATTGAAGGCCGCAAATTCATTGCTATCACCATGGAAGCATTCTGGAGGGGCTATGGGCACCGTACTAGGTGCAGTGATAGTTACATGTAAATTCTGATCTGTGGGTGGTGAGACAGTTTTGTGGAAAGGCTCTCCGATTGTCAGTACCACGAACCTGAAAACTATTTTCCACAAGAGCAGAAGAACAATTACTCAAATCCCCAACTCCACTGCCAGCAAACTAGTAATGATTCGCTAACAGTAAAGAGGGGGAAAGGGGATTGGGATGACAAGAGAGACTGCCACTGATGTGCCTCTTCCTCACTGGTTCCTAACGAATGTCTTCTAGGGCACCTGCAACATAAAGCACAACTTTACTACTCCGTCATAACTATATATTACATTTCTCAATACTTTCTAGTTAACTACCTAATTACCTGTTATACTCAGTGGTCTAGCTGCTTTCCTTTATAATTAAATGAGATGTAATAGATATTTGAATGTAAGTCCTCAGAAATATAAAGTTCACAGATCTTTCTCTTTTATCTTTTCAGATGCTGGACAGTGTAGACGTTTGGTGGTAAGTACAAATATTTATATCTTCAGAGAATAGTCAATATATTTCGAGGATGATAATTCTTGGTAGCAGTCTGTTACTGGAAGAGATAGTAGTAATGTTCTTATCTCCAGTATTTACGTAGAACACACATTTAAGGCAGTTCAGAAAGTCTCTTATCCAGAAGAACAAACTTGAAATTCCTCTCAAATCAAGTCAGCATGAAGGAAGGAGTCAGAATTACTCACAGTCTCTGTTGAATAATTAAACGTAGTGACTTACTTGAGAACCCTTCTCACACTCGGAAACTTCCACACGAGTACTTCAAATGTACTTACGAGAATATCTGAGACAGCTGAGCTCACTTCATACAAAATACAGGCAAGCTCAAGGAATTTCACCAAAGGCACAAGTGAAAGAAAAAAGCAGAAGTGACTGACTGGAATTCTCCAGGGAAAATGCTAATCCCAGAAGGATTTCAGTCACCAAGCATGTGTGCAACGAGAAACGCTGCTTCTCCTCAGGAAAGTCAGTTGAAGTGCGCTTAGCGCGTAAAGGACGAGCGCGATGGCAGCAACACTCCTCTTGGTGGCAAGACACTAGACCGGCAACTGTCAAGACTATTTGCGGCTGCCGCCATCTTGGAGTTCTGAGGCTGAGGGCTGTGAATCAATTTGAAAGGCACCAACAGGAGTTTCAGTGAGATAGAACGATAGCGCTTACCGTGCGGGTAATTAGGCAATCTCTTTAATCTAAGCCTAGTAAGGAGATGAGTTGGAGTAGATTGCGCCACAATTTGACCAGCCCTGACACCGATTGTGTGGGGTGCTAGAACTGGGCGAGTTTCTTTTCGCCTGACATCTCACCATTGTATAAACTGGACCTTACTATTTTGCAACTCCTCTTTAAGCATGGAATTTTCAAATTTTAACCTGTTTATTTCTATCTGTCAGTGCTGAACTACCCCTGCTATATTGTCTGGATTAGTCATGTCTGCAGCTAGGGGTTGGGCCAAGTCATTAGTGGTAATCGGGTCTAGGTCAGACATGACTTCGCCCAAAGGGAACACTATTTGTTGTGGCTTGGTCTTCTCTGTTATAAGCCACTCAACTAAATCCCAGGTGGTTCCGATGGGGCGATGCTGGATCCCTGGATTCCTACTAGGGTCCATGCAATATGTCAGGATGTAACACTGTATTGGCTACAGGCCCCACAGGGAAAGGGGGTTAGGATCTGGAAAGACACAAGATGCAGTGGTTCTCCTCAATGGCGACTACAGTGGAACCTCAAATGGGGCCTGTCTCAGATCTTGTGGTATGCCCAGTCATAGGAGTTATCTGTAAGGCACAAGGACGATAGGTAAGTAAACAATTTTAAGATCAATTTTCATTTATTTATTTTGTCTTTTTAGTAGTGACTCATACCCTAAACAGACATCTGAAAAGCGCTGTCTTTCCAATCAATTAGTTTCAGACACTCCAAACTGGAAACAGGAAATCCGCTGGGATCTGTGGAGGATGTTGTAGCAGGAAAATTAAAAGTTCCTAACACAGCGCTACACAATAGTTTGTTGATTCGCTGTGTCATCATATACTGGACAAATTAGGCAATTTAAGAGTTCTTGAGAACAAACTGCTTAAAACTAGTCAAGCGCTCGAGGAATGCAGAGATATAATTGGTGTCTTAACATAGCCCTGTCAGATGCTGTTAAATGATGATCTTAGAATTTGTCTTTAGAATGCTACTGAGCTCAGAGTGCAAAAAATATCAATTGTAAATGAAAATACTGTGATGCCGGATTTGTTTTCTCTTTAATCTTGTCTCTTCCTTGTCTTTTAGGATTCTTGGCTCAAACCTGAATCTGCTCTCTGGAGCAAGTCACTAGACAGGCTGCAGCGGCATCGAGAGGTGGGCTGGAGCCGAAGGGGAACTGGTCGAAGGAAACAGGTGAGTGTCCAACAAAAAGACCAAGCGAGGAAATCAGCCTAGGAGCAATCTATGTATAGGAGCTGGCCATGTTGGAAGAAAATGCTAGAAGGGTAGTCCAACACTACTCCCACAAGCTTGATTGATTGGTGCACAGTCAGGGTTATGGGAAGTTCAGTACAATTAACTCTGGCAGTTATTCCAAATGAGGCTAATTGATAACACCTACTGTGCACTGTTGAGCTTATGGAAAGTTCAATACAATTAGCTCTGGCAATTATTCATGTGAGGTGAATTGGCAACACCTGCTGTTTTTTGGGAGGGTTCTTAAAGGTCAAAATAATTAGTTCTAAATATTACAAGGTGCACCTGTTGCTGTTGCTAGGCTTTGGGAATGTTCTGGATGATTTTAAACAAGCAGTGATCACGTAGACAGTTACTACAAGAAAAATGCACAGCAAACCCAAACCAAGAAATTAAAGTGTCAATCTGGTGAATCAGCCTGGACAGAATCATAAACTCATGGAGGGTAGGGCAGTGGCTGGGGCTGTGACATGGTGTATGTTTGGATGTGTGTGGTTTCTCAGGTGTTTTGTATTCGGGTGAGTGTATGCATTTGTGTTTGGCGCGTGTTTTGCGTGTAGGTGTGCTTGTGTGTGAGGGTGTTGGTTTGGATGAGTATGCTGTTGAGGTGGTTGGTGTGGTTGTGGTGCATGTGGGTGTATGTTTTGCTGTTTCATGAGGATCTGGTGTATGTCTGGATGTGTGTGGTTTCTCAGGTGTTTTGTATTTGGGTGAGTGTGTGCGTTTGTGTGTGGTTGGTGTTGTTTTGTGTAAAGCTGTGCGTTTGGATGAGTCTGCTGTTGAGGTGGTTGTTGTGGTGCTTGTAGGTGTGGTGGTGCTTGTGGGTGTGGTGGTTGTTGTGGGTGTGCTGTTGGTTGTGGTGCTTGTGGGTATGCTGGTGGTTGTGGGTTTTGTAGGAAAGTAGGATCTGCTTCTTATGGATACCCCCACCTTTTGCTAAATGTAATACTGTTTTTGACTAGTCTGACTGGGACCCTGCTAATCAGGAACCCAGTCTATCTGCTTTCTCCCTAAACTGTTATGTTATGTACTTAGGTACACTCCAGATTGGATACTGGTGTACCCTTGTCAGTCCCTAGTATATGGTACACATGTACCCAGGGCATAGGTACCCCAGAGGCCTCCCATGGGCTGAAGCATGTATTATACCACCCATTAGAGGCCATGCAAAATGGAACTACAGGTCTGCCATTGCATCCTGTGTAAGTTGGGGCATGCATCACTTACTTAAGATATAGGTTTACTATATCTAGGGGTCACTGCACTTAAAACCTATAAGTCACCCCTATAGCAGGCCTTAACAATCCTGAAGACAGGGTGCTTGGTTCTAAGTGAGAGGGTGCCACTGCATAACCAGGACACCCCTGCAGCCTACGGAGTCCATTCTCCCGGGTTATCAGTGAAGCAGCCATTTACGACATATAGAGTGGCATTAAGCGACCGCGTGATGACCAACTCTAAAACGGCTGAAACAAACTCTATTGTGTTTGGTAAAAAATTAACAATGATACTTTGACGGCGGACTGCTGTTTCTGCACCTCACACTAGTTTCAATTAAATCAGGTTCCGTGCGCAACAAGCCCTTGCACCAGCCGTCGGGTGATGCCTCTGTACGTCAGATCCTAAGCAATTGAGGGTTAGGCGTGCGCAGGTGATGAAGTCCAAGGAGTCAATGTTTATTTTTTCAAATGAGTCTTTATTTTCAATTAGTTAGTTCTCACAGAATTGGAGATTTTACGATCAGCCAACGCGTTTGGTTCTCATGACGAGAACTTCGTCAGGGCTCAGTAGGCGAGTATCATTCCTTGATGTAAAGAGTAAATGGTGAGAATTCCGCACTTCACAGGTATACTAGGTAAATTTGACCTAGCTCCAACGTGACCTTTCGTGTAGGATTCGAATAAGCGATCCTTTAACTAAGTCGGTGTTCCAGGTAAGTATTCTGGAAACACTCAAGTTACGGAGTTCTCCTGCCAGAATGAGCGAGGCTATTCTGGCAGGAGAACTCGTAACTTGAGATTTGCTACATAGGCCGATTGAGGCCCTGCAATATCCTGAGTGTTTCCAGAATACTTACCTGGAACACCGACTTAGTTAAAGGATCGCTATTCGAATCCTACACGAAAGGTCACGTTGGAGCTAGGTCAAATTTACCTAGTATACCTGTGAAGTGCGGAATTCTCACCATTTACTCTTTACATCAAGGAATGATACTCGCCTACTGAGCCCTGACGAAGTTCTCGTCATGAGAACGAAACGCGTTGGCTGATCGTAAAATCTCCAATTCTGTGAGAACTAACTAATTGAAAATAAAGACTCATTTGAAAAAATAAACATTGACTCCTTGGACTTCCTCACCTGCGCACGCCCAACCCCTCTATTGTGTTTGGTGTCAAACATGTTGGTTACCGGTGTGGGAGGTATGATTCCACTCCTCAGAAGCGAGCTTCGTGAGGTCCCTGGTGTTCCCCGTACCAGCCTTCTAGTCCTGGACAGCACAAAATGGTTGCTGCCGACCAGAGACACATTTCTGCCCTCCTGCTGCTGAGCCAAGCTCGAGCAGGGGAAGGCAGAACAATAGGCATCCTGTCACAGGGAGGTGTGACCACCTCCCAGACAGGATGTAGGGGCACATGCATCAAACCATTTTGCGATCGGCCGGCTGTTACAGAGCAATTCGTTGCTCTGATGGCAAGGAGGCGTAGAACTAGCTTCTGTCCTACCCTGGCTCTAGCAACTAGCTTCTGTCCTACCCTGGCTCCGGTCCCCGTGGGGACAGGAGCCAGGGTAGGTCAGAAGCTAGTTGCTACGCCTCCTTGCAATCAGAGCAACAAATTGCTCTGTAACCCCCGTCAGCAAAAGCCCCACTTACCTAGCGGTCTTCTTTCTCGGGATCTATTGGACCCGGTTTAATCAACTGCATCTGGTTACTTGCCAACTATATGAATCCTTGAACCAGTATTGCGGTAGTGCTAGAGTACTATCAATTCCCGTTTGGTCCTGATGAAGTGCCACCAGACCCGTTAGGGGCTACTTTGGCATGAAACATGTCGACCCAATGCACCACATTAGCCCTATAGGATCATTACATCCAGCCGGGGCTCACAATTTTTAGTTAGGCTAGTGCCCCCTGGGAATAAATACATTAGTTAGGGTTGCCCTAGACCTATTTTAATCTTCACACTCACCGCACTACCTAGCCCACACACCCGCACTCACCCTACGGCTTCATCAACAAAAGATTTCCGCCAAAGAGCCCCTTCACGGGTGCCCGTCGGGCATTGTAACGCCGGCCCAATGAGGAGCAGGCCCAATGATGAAGCATGACATCCCTCTGGGTGTGTGAGGGCACTTTTTTAGAAAGATCTGCCTTTCCCCTGCACTTTTAGGAACTGCGTACCTCTTGTGTTTTCCAACACTTAATTCAAGTAACTTAAGTATATTTCAAATGTTAAATATGTTATATGGATTCGGTACCTAAGTTGCTTATTAATGTATCATGCCAGATGTATATACTTATGCTGTTGAAGAAATTAAGCAATCCGTCCTGTGTTTAAGTATTGTTTTTTTCAATAACATTATGAACTGCGCTGTCTCCACTCAGTAATGAACATGTTCCAAAATGGCCGCCTTGGTTACATAGGACTAATTCAAATTCATAGGCCGTCATCGATTTTGATGAATGATTGAACTTTTTTTCACGTAACGTAATTCTTTTGGTTTTAAATTGTTAATGAATTTTGAATCACACTGACTTTGAAGAAGGCGTCGTGCCGAAACGCGTCTGTCAGTGCTTTGTGACTTACTGATTAAAGCACTTTGCAAAAAAAACCCTACCCGTGAGTGCACCCGTTACTGACTGCTTTACTTGTTAGTCGGAAACATATATTCGTATTGCGGCTCACCACCCCTGGGATTACACCCGGGATGAGTGGTACGGCGGAGGGTGACATTTTTTGACTGCGGATATATATATATATATGAAAAACATATTTTTAAAATATAATGTGTTTTCTATATTTATTCTATATTTATATAAAGTACATTTTGAAGATTTCACATGAAATTTTTGAATAAACATATATATATATGTCTGCTGGATTAACGCTGCAATAAACTTATATTCGTACCTCAAACTGGAGTTCGTGCCCGTTCTTGGCAGGTGGTGCCGATGGATGTACGAGAAGGGCGCTGCAAACTACTTTGGATATATATATATATATCTATATATATATATATATATATATATATATATATATATATATATATATATTAATAGACGCCAAATACAATATAGGGCGTAACACCACAATTGCTCTATTTAATTTAAAAAGAACTGACACTTCACTTCAATCACTACACTTCACTCAGGAACTAAAAGGGACAGTCTAGCATGTGTTAAAAAACAACAAAAGTTAGTCAGAACAACATTTTTATTTTAGACATGTAGCTATTTCCCTGGTGAGCCATACAACAGGCTGTACAGGGACAGGACCTCCATAGCCAGCAAATGCAGCTCCTCTGGCGAGAATGCTGGGGCCCTGTTACCTGCTTTTCTAAGCATCATGACTCCCAGAGATCGTAAACAGCAGCAAAAGTTGAGGAGGTTTTGTTGGCTGCAGTGTTAGGGGGCACGTGAGCTTTTTTTGAAACACTGCCTGCATGTACACAGTGTACGCAATCGTCAACAGAGACGGACCCATCCATTGACTATCATACGTTGCTTTCACACATGTCAGCCTATGGCTGTATCCGTCATGGAGTTTGACACCCACTACCTGGTCATCTTCCACCGATAACCGTCTGATTGCAAATGTCCCGACGGCGAGATTAGGTGGTGTTTGTAAATGTTTATTGCATCACCACCACTCAAAATGGTGGCTAGTCTGTTTACATATACAAAATGCTAATGTTACTCATTTTTTTAGACATAAACTGTATTATGTTGTGCGTTACTGTGTTTAAATGCGATAGTGGCGCAGTTTAGTTTATACATCCATTGACGGAAGTTTTGATGGAAAAAAAAACTATGTGTAAATAATGCATTTGAAATGTATTATTTGCACATTTCTTTAAAAAAAAAAAATAATGGACATGTCTAAAATGTTATTTGCAAATAAATATTACAAACAATAAATGTTGTGTAAAATTATGTTAAGAAACCTAATATATTTTAGCACTACATGACATTTGTGTTATATATCATAAAAATGTATACAAATGCTATAAAATCTTTTAAAAGTTCTTAATGCAGACATATGAACCTAGGGAGAGTGAAGACATGACAACCTCATGTTTTTTGACCATTTCCAGACCTTGCCACCACGGAAGAATGGGATATAATTAAAATATTCAGATTGAATAGGCAAACAAATATTGATTTATGTCATTAGCTGGAGCCAGATATTCTGCCTCACAATCTGAATCCCACAGCAATAACGCCAGTAGTCAAAATCATGGCAGTACTTCATTTTATGGCAGCAGGATAATTCCAATACACTGGGGCAATATCTGGTGGAATGTCACAACCAACTTTCAGGGGCGTGCTACAAGAAGTTCTTTCTTCAGTGATGAGACACAGAGAAACAGCTTCATTCAGTTTCTATGAAATGAGGATTTTGCCAATGTGAAGGGAGGTTTTTATGCTTTGGGTCACCTACCACATGTGGTTGGAGCAACTGATGGCACACATATTTCCTTAATGCCACTACACGCGAGAGAACCGGTCTACCACAACTGAAAGAAATTCCATTCAATCAATGTGCAAGTTGCCTGCTTACTATATTTGTACATCACAATCATGAGTGCATGTTTTCCAGGATAACCCATGATTCCTTTGTACTACGAAACAGCACCATACCCCAGCAAATGTCACAACTTGGACATGAGAGGGCCTGGCTTGTTGGTATGTATCATCTGTCATTATATTGTTTTGTTAATTTAAAATTAAATGATCTAAACAGATTTCTCCTCTCTGCCATTATCCAAAAAAACAATGAAATACATTTTATGACCCACAAGAAAATAAATGAAAGAGCAAAAAAGGGACAAGAAACAGAGAAAGCAAAAAGAAACTACATTTACTGACTAAAGTTCTGCTTGACAATGTTCTGATACAGTGGAATGGCAAAGGATGATGGTCTGAAATAGAGTGTGTCTTATAGGGTGGTATACAGGTGAAAACAATTAGGCAAAGCACATCAGGTGTATGATGCTAGCATCCATCCAAAAGCCAAAGGGATAGTACAATGTTGAACGTGTCCCGTGACAGAATTCCTCTGTCGGCAATCTGCCACTAGAACAACGCCAGCACAACTGTGAAATTTAAATAGGCTTGGCGCAATCCTGCCACCCTGACAGAGACTGAGTAATGTTAGCCAGCAGAGGAGTCTGCCGCGTCGGCAGCGGTGAGCCGCTTACGCAACAGTAAACACTCTTTCGGCATGGACAGAGATTCAGCCAGCACACATCTAAATAGAGCGGGTGGAATTCTGTCAGCTTGACGGAGTGCTTGTAAACTACGCTACGGAGGGATAACTGAGTTCCGTCAAGGTCTGACTCAGGCCCAAAGTCTCCAAAATCAATTTCTTGAGCCTCTCTTCCTTACTCCTTTTTTTATTCTTGGCAGGAGGGTTTAGCACTGAACTGCCCACTGAAGAAGAAGATGTTGGAGAACAGTGTCTCCTTTTTCCATCATGTATCCCCATAATACCTCCAACAGCTAGAGCTCCACACACCAACCAGCTCTCATACAAATTTTATCTCCTCAACAATACTTGCAGCTTTAAAGTATTTTCCAAAAAGCAGTTAAAAAAGCGTTGAACTTGAATACTGCATCATTTAGAACCAGAATGCGTATGCAATTGACAGCTACTATACCAATCATGCTGTCAGTCGCTGTACGGCTTTCCCTCAGTATGCAAAAGTGAAATAAACCGGCTTTAGAATGCACCTGCACGCCACATTCCAAGCCCGCCTTCACTTCATTGGACTGCTGCATTGATCAGCTACGCCATGCTCCATCAGCTTAGCGAAACCTGAAAACCCCGATGTGCAGCGCCAGCTGGAGCCCCAAACGCTAAGTATTACAAACCAGCCCTGCCTCCACTCACGTAGCGGAGCAAGGCTCAGTACTTTGATTTGCGGCTGCCGAGAGACGTGCCTCAGGAGCTTGGCAACCCACTAAACCCCATTTTTACAAGCCTGTTCTCAACTCAAAGAGGAGCAGGGCCGCCGAGGCTCGTACTGCAGAAGCTCAGCGACCCATGCTAATTGCTAAATGCAGCCACCCAGCTCACACTACAGGAGCTTGGCGGCCCGCTTCTCGCCATTTGCATAAGCTGGAAACAAGCCCTAAGCCTGCGCCTAAGCAGAGCAGGGCTCAGTAAATTACTATATGCGGCCACCGAAATTCATGCCACAGGAGCTCGGCGGTCCGCTTTCCATAGTCCCCGCCTTTTGACAAACGCAGCCGCTGAGACTCACCTCACAGAGGTTCAAGTAGACCCAAAATGATGCATCTTATAAGCCCTGACTACGCTCATAGCAGAGCAGGGTTCAGGACTTCAATTCACGCGGCTGCCAAGATTCACCTCAGTAATCTTGGTGGCCCAGCATGCAGCAGCAGTCATGCCAGCTTGCATGACTTACCTGATCAGAGGAGGCCATAACACGTGATCCGACCTTGCAGCTCGTAGGTCGCAGGTGCCCCACAGAAACCTGACAGAGGGAGCAACCATGTGCTACTGTAAGGCTAGTGTAATTATAGCCCTTAGCTGGAGGGTTGGTGGGGTTAGAAAGCTTTTCCTGTTTTGTTCCCTGTCTGTGACTGGATACAACCTCATGCCCTGGTTACTTACCGGTAATCTTCATTACTCCGAGTATTGTCTTACTCGCCACATGAGTTACAAAGTGAGCTTCAGCTCCACACCAGAACCCTCCAAAGCAAGTCAGGATCCCATGCCTCCCATCCCTCCCCAAAATGGCCAACCACCGTCACCCCAGACCAAGTATAAGGGGAAGGTCGGCCCACCCCACTTCCTGTAGAACTACCAAGCTCCAAGAACCAATGAAGCCGATAGAAAAAACTGAGAGGGAGGGATGGGAACTCATGTGCCGAAGAAGACAATACTCGGAGTAATGAAGATTACCGGTAAGTAACAGGGGCATTACCTCCTCGTAAGTCTTCCTCGCCACCAGAGTTACAAAGTGAGCACATACCCAAGCCCAGCGGCATCATGGAAACTCACAAGCAGGGCCAGACTGGGAACCGAAACCGGCCCTGGCAAACTGCTCGGCCGGCCCCCCCTGGGGGGGAGGGTAGGGGTGCGGCCGAGCTGTCGGCCAGGACCGGTTTTGGCCGATTTTGTTACAGGGGGCCGATATTGCCTGCCCCCGGTAACAAACCGGCCCCCACCCTGGTGGCCTACCGGGAAAACGTCCGGTGCCCCCTACGGCCAGTCCGGCCCTGCTCACAAGAAACCACAGACAACAGGAGAATGCAAAACATCAGGTTTAATCCAAAATTAACACAAATGGAAAACAACCAAGAAGAAGCACAGAAGGCGGGAACATCAAGAGCCAGAAGAACCAGCCCTGAGAACCGCCCTAGCAAAACCCCCAGCAGAAGGACCACCCAATACCACCCGGTAGTGATCCATGAACATGTGTGGGGAGGACCAGGTTGCGGCCCTACAGATAGCCTCAGTAGGCACCCCCTTGAAAGAGGCCCAGGAGAAAGACAGACCCCTGGTAGACCGACCCTGCACCCGGGCCGACGCCTCAGAACCTTGAGTACCGTAGGCCAGCAAGATAGCCTGCTTGATCCACCTACTCAGGGTGGAGAGAGAAGGCTTATGACTGGACCGGACCAAAAGTTACAAACAAGCTGTCACAGCAGCAGAGAGGCGCAGTCTGCTCCAAATACAGCTACACAGCAAGACGGACATCCAAAAGCGAGAGGGTAGACTCCACCCGAGACCCAGTGACCGGCGGGAAAGAAGGCAACACCACCTCACTGGAGCGGGTGACCACCGAAGGGACCAGGAATTTAGGATCCGAGCGCAACACAATATGGTCCGGCAGGACCCGCAAGAACGGAGGAGAACGCAGAAATGAGCACAGTTCCCCGATCCGACCAGCAGATGATGGCCACCAAAAATACCACCTTCATGGTGAGGAACTTCAAATCCAAGGACACCAGGGGCTCAAAAGGACCTTCGTGAAAGGCCCTTAACACCAAAGGAAGATCCCAGGAAGGCGCCAGGCAAATAACCCTAGGACGCTGCAAAAAACAACTCTGAAGCAAATGGGCCACCAAAGGATCCAACCCGCCCAACAGAGGACTGCGAAAAGCACGCAATGCCGCCCACTGAGCCCGTAGAGTAGAAGGGGCCAGGCCCAAGGCAAAGCTGTCAGAAAGGAAATTGAGCACCCGTAAGGGAACCACAGCCACAGGGTCAAACCTCTTCAAAACACACCAACGAGAAAAAGACCCCAAATAGCGAGAATAAGAAAGAAAAGTAGTTGGGCGGCGGGAGCCCTGAAGCAACTCCACCACCTCCAGGGAGCAACCCTGAGACAGCAGGTTCATCCTTTCAAGAGCCAGGCCTGAAGATGAAGCTGACACAACACCCCCACCAGAAGTGGAGGGCCCTGCAACGGGTACAGAAGATCCGGAATTGCCCAGCACTCCTGGGCAACCATCTCCCTCAACAGAGGAAACCAAGGGCGGCGAACCCAGCCGGGCACCACCAACAGACCAAAGGCCCTGTCCTGGCGAATCTTGCACAAAACCCGTGCAATCAAGGGTAATCGGGGGAAAGGCATAAAGCAGGGAATCTGGCCAACGGAACGACAATGCATCCAGCTGCCCCACCCTCGAGCACGGGGGAGTGCGCAGAAGCGAGGCAGGTGAGCATTGAGCTCGTCCGCAAACAAATCCACAGTCGGGCACCCAAACCGGGCCTGCAGCAGACGGAACACAGCCACCCTCAGGGAGATGGAAGCCATCTGAGGGAAGACCCAGCTCAGGCGATCCGCCACGCAGTTCTCCTTCCCTGGGAGATAAACTGCCCTGAGGGACTAGATTGTCTTCTCCGCCCAGGACAGGATCTCCTGTGCCAGTAGCCAAAGGGAGCGGACCCTGCAACCTCCCTGATGATTGAAGTAGCCCATCACCACCTGATTGTCTGTACGGATCAGAACATGATGTCTCCGGAGCACTGGGGCAAACTCCAGACAAGCCAGATGGACGGCTTTCATTTCCCGGAAGTTGGACGAGCACCCCGCCTGCAGGCGATCCCACTGACCCTGCACAGACTGGGAATCCAATGTCACCGTAACCACCCAGGAAGGGGACACCAGAAATGGAAGACCCTTGGAGAGATGGGACTCCACCAACCACCACCCCAGATCGGACCGAATCTGCGGAAGATCGTAATCTGCGGAACAGGGCTTCCACTGGGACAAAAGATGGTTCACCAATGGGTACAGATGGAGGCACGCCCAGGGGAGCACATTGATAGTAGCAGACATCAACCCCTGCACCCTCAACCACTGATGGACAGGGGCATAATCCATGGCCAGGAGACAACCCAGGTACCTCCATAAGGTAGCCTTCCGCTCAGCAGGCAAGAACACCATCCCCCTGACCATGTCCAGGCGACCCCCGATGAACACCAAGTCCTGGGTAGGTCCCAGATGAGATTTCATGTGGTTGATCAGGAACCCATGAACGGCCAGGACCTCGCAGACCCTCTAAACGTGAACAGTCCCCTTAGAAAAAGAAGAGGCAGAGATCAGCCAGTCATCAAGGTACGGAAATACCCTAATCCCTTCCCTGTGGAGGGTCCCAACCAAAGGGGCCAAAATCTTTGTGAAAACCCTTGGGGCAGAAGACAAACCAAAGGGGAGTACCTAGAACTGGAAGTGCTTGCCCCCCACGCAAAACCGGAGGAAACACTGAGAAGACGGGTGGATGGGCGCTTGGAGGTAGGCATTCAGGAGATCCAATGAACCCACCACTTCCCCCTGAACCAGTAATGGAAGGATTTCCTGCAAAGAGAGCATCTTAAATTTAGCATGATGATGAAAGAATTTACCCTCTTCAAATCCAACACCGGACGGAAGTCCCCCAAAACCTTTCTCACCAGAAACAGGATGGAATAAACACCAAGACCCCTTTGACAAGCTGGAACTGGATGAATGGCCCCTTTCGTGAGAAGATCCTGAACGCCTGCCGACAGTGCCTCTCTTTTTCGTGTGGCCGAAGGCAGGGGAGTGACAAGGAAAGCGTCCTGAGGGAGAGAGACGAAAACAATCGAGTAGCCCTCTCGCACAATCCGCAGAGCCCACTGATCCGACACTGAGTACTCCCAGGCTGCGGCGAAAGTCAAGAGCCGCCCCCCCCAGCGGAGCCCTGACAGCCGGTTCCCGAGGATAGTCAGGACTTGGACGCGGGGTAGAAGCAGCCTGCTGAGACCGGGATTTGTTGAAGAACGGGGTGCCCCGGTCGCGACCCTTGCCTCGAAAGGGCATGCTCCCAGAGGAGTAGAAGTAGAAACAAAAGCACTCTTGGGACTAAAGAAACGACCACAAAAAGGATGGACCAGTGCCAACAGTTTCCTGTCCTCTGCGGATTTCTTTACCATATCCTCCAGAGTAGAGCCAAACAGTTTTGTCCCCGAAAAAGGGATCTTCATAAGAAGTGCTTTCTGAGCAGTGTCCGCCTTCCAGTGACGCAGCCACACCTGGCGACGAGCCTGAATAGCCGCACCCCCAGCCACGCCGGCGGCTCCCAAGGTGTCAAAGGAGATGTCAGACAACATCGTCTGCTGCTCCATGACCGCCAGAGTAGGCAGGACATCAGCCCCTTGCTCCAATAGTTTGGCCAAAGATTGAAAGTCCTTCAAAAGAGACGGGACAGTATAAGACAAATAGGCGGAAGCCCTATGGAGAAGTTGGCGGCTGCATAAGAACGCTTAGCTGCTGCCTCAACTCTCTTATCGACAGGATCCGAGGGAGAGGCCTCCTCTGAAATGATGAACCCCTGAGATGCCAGACCTGCCATCAGAGAATTAACCTTCACCGAAGACAGAAAATCCTTAGCGAAATCCTGAATGGCGTAGCGCTTAGAGAGGTAACATGGGAAAGCCTGCTTGTCCACCTCCTGCCACTTAATGTCGATCACCTTTTTGACTGAAGGATGCAAGGGTAAGGACTCGGGCTCCTTTCACTGATACTGCATGAAGAAGTCCTCCGCCAGCTCCTTGACAGGAGGAACTGACAAGGCCATGTTGTCCTTGATGTGCTGAAGGACCTTCCTCAATTTGTGGCCCTGCACATATCGTCCCCTGAGATCCTGCTCCTCATTCTCAACGCAGGAGGGAGGATCCAGTCGCTGTCGTTTTGGGGAAGAGGGGCCCTCGCGCTCCTTTAAGGCTGCTGCCATCGAAGCCTGAATCATGGACTGTATAGCCTGAAGAGACAGGGAATCAGGAGTAGACTCTGAGCTAGGCCCTGCCACCACCGGAGGATCCTCACTAGGCTCCATCGCTGGGACACCACAGGAAAAAAACAACAGGGAAACAGATCCACTCAAGCGCTACCAGGTAGCCTGCAGAGGACTGCATTGATCACCAATAAGTACTCCCATATGTCGTGAATAAGAGTGAAACAGCAAAAAACTCCCAGCAGTATACGTTGCCAGGCAACCCAATCCAGCAGGAAGCCGGCTGTGTGAGACTCCGCCCCCCCCTGGAGACAGGATAGGCAGGGAGACCCGGGAGGTCGTAAAGACCTTCGGGCACCCTACTGCCGTGTTTTGAATAAGACACGCGAGATTGAGCGTCTCGCGTCCCCCCGCAGGAAGAACAGCAGTCGGGCGAAAGAGGCAAGAGCTGCGCCTCCTCGTAATGCGGCCCAGAGAAAAATGCCGCCAGCTCGAGCCCCAGGAGCCGAGACGCGAGCCCAGAAGGTAAGCCCGCTGCTCAGGGGCCGCTGCCTGCTATGCGGGTTGGGAGGGCCAACTCGCGTCTCAGCAGGAGCCGAGACGCGAGCACGAAGAGCAGGCAAGACCTCCCACAGGGTAAGCCCGATGCTCAGGGGCTGCCCGGATAGAATCAGGTGCTGCACACCCACGTCTCAGAAGGATCTGAGACGCGAGCATAACAAGGCTAGCCTGCTGGGCAGGGGCCGCTGCGGGTGCTGTTGCAGAAAGGGCGCTCGCGTCTCAGCCGGAGCAGAGACGCGAGCGAAACAAAGAGAACCCGCCCAAGCTGCCCGACCAGTCGCCATAGCTCGCTCATACAGGCCCACCACGGTTGCGAAGCCCCCACACCCCCATGGCTCGCTAGAGCAGAGCCAAACCCATAAGGTGAGGGAGAGGGGGGGAGGATACCCCAGGAAATGAGCAGGGCCTCCACCCCAGGGTCGTGGGTCCTGCTAGAGCAGGACCTCATCTTACCTGACAGGCACACTTGGAGAGTCCAGCGCAGAACAAAAAAAACAGGAAGTGGGGTGGGCTGACCTTCCCCTTATACTGGGTCAGGGGTGACGGTGGTCGGCCACATTGGGGAGGGATGGGAGGCATGGGATGCTGACTTGCTTTGGAGGGTTCTGATGTGGAGCTGAAGCTCACTTTGTAACTTATGTGGCGAGGAAGACTTCCGAGAAGGTAATGTTGTTTATGACTGGGTCGAGGACGAGGGACGTAGAGGTAATGGCATTTCGTCCCATTACTGTTTCCTTCCTCAGTAGGGAAAGGAATGCCACTGAGAGAAAAGTACTTTTGAATCTATCTATGGTCACCACTACCAAAGCCAGTGCTTCAGGGAGTTCAGAGCTCTTGTGTGCGGTGCATGAGCAGGGGCTAGAAAGAGTTGCTCGGTGCCTGCACACAGAGGGAAATCGATGTTAATAGGGAACTTTAGGTGTACTATGGCAGTCAAACTTGAATTGTGTATATTTTCCAGGCACTTAGGGTGGTGTCTACAGCCCCCCGCCAGCCTGATCCAAAAATACACAAAAGTAGAATATCACTCTTAAAAGTTTGGAAAAACATTCCACATATATGTAGACAAAACAATTATACCACATTCATGCTAAATTGAAAACATATTTGAACATATATTTTAAACATAAATGTAAATTAAATGTAATTGCTAAGTAAAGTATGCCAATGTGACTGTAGGCTTTAGCTGCTTATTGCTTTTCTATGAGCTAGAACTGCAGTCATGATATCCAGGCCGTGCACCTAATGCTTCCCTAACACACAGTCCTCTTTCTTTTTCCATGTGCTTGTGCTCTGCCCTTTGCACCAGTTGCATTATACATATGCCTGTCACAGTAAAAGAAGGTTGAACAACTTATGAGATTCTATTTCAGAACTGGAGGCTTAGATTATGCTTCTCAAACTTTACTGACATTTTTTCCAGTAGCCAATAAAATCAACATAAACACAAAAAACTACATTTCCCATAAGCCCAGCAACAATTCAGGGCACACCACTGCTTATATCAGAGCCAACCCAGAGTGAATCCGCTTCTTTCTTTGTTGGTGTAGCCAAAGCTAAGTACCATTTTGTGTTCGATCTGATTTTCAGTCATTAATACTGGGCCTTATTGTTGCCTTTGGCAATGCGTTTAGTGTCCAGTGTTGACTCTACTATTGTACTTTAGTTTCAAGCATTTTGTGCATAAATTGTACTTTTCTTCTTTGTGCCTCGCTGCACGCAGCTACTGCATGCATCTCCTTGCTGCTGCTCTTTCTCTCAGTCCGCTTTTTCTCCCACCCCAACGCATGTTTTCCCGACCCCGCGTGGCCTCCAGGCATCTGGGAGGGCTGCACGGAGCCGATGCACCCACGCTTCAGGAGCTCCGGTGCCGCAAGCCTGCCCCATGTCTATTCCTTGCTAAATTTCAGGCTAGAACATTATCTTCCTCATATCTCATTGCCTGCGGTTGTATGTCGTTACAACGCATTCCGTTGCAACGCATGCCTTTACCACGCATGCGTTACAACGGAATGCTATTTCCACGCATAACCTTTACCACGAATATTCCTTTACCGCGCATACCTTTACAACGATTTTCGTTGTAAATTTATGCATGGTAAGGGCATACTCTTGGTAAAGGTTATACCCCTCCCTGTACCCTTACGTGACCCCCAGCCCCCAATCCTTCTTATAATTACCCCTGCCCTGAACCCTCAATCCTTATATATATATTTAAAAAAAACTAAAATTCCCCTTACCTCTTCACGTCGTCTCCTCTCCTTCATCTTCCTTGGTGACGTCGTACGTCGTAAAGAGAAAGCGGAAGTTTCTTTCCGTTTCCTCTCAAACGACGCCGATTGCCTCCACTTCGCGACGTGACATCAGGTTCTTTTTTTTGGGGGGGGGGAGACCCCCCAAGCCCCCTTTTTTTCCCACGCTTTTTTTTTTATTTTTGGGGGGAGACCCCTTAAGCTCCCTTTTTCTAATTTTAGCCTTTACCACACATGCCTTTACTACGTATCTCGTAGTAAAGGTATGCGTGGTAAAGGCTTTCGTGGTAACCACGCATGCGTTGTAATGCATGCGTGGTTAAGGTTTGCGTGGAAACGGCCGCGTTGTAGTGGCCGTTTCCCATTGCCTGCTAGAGCTACAACTGGTACCACTATTATTATTGGGAAAGGAGACCACACCATGTGTCCCAACTACTCAGCTCCTGCTAACAACAGAAATGTTGGCAACCACAAGGCCTTGTGATTAGACGAGGTGCTGACCTCTGGACAATCCACCAGCTGCTCATTTGGGGGAACTGCCTCCATTCCCTGATTATACCTGGTATAATGCTCCCCTCCTCTTACCACCTTATAATACGTAGGCTGTAACTTGTCATCTCTCAACTATGGATCAATCTGGCTCTGACGAAGACCAATATGAACCCTACTCTTCCAAGGAGTACCGATTTGAGGAAGAACTAGCTGAGGCCCTTAACACCTCCGCCCAGCACTGAGTTAACAAGGCCATCGCAGTAGCACTAGAATCCTTCACTTGCCAACTGCCAAAAGGGTTCCTATTCCCTCCCTCCTACTCCTGGTGAGCTCCTTGCTCCTGTCCCAGGCCCCTCCAAGTCACAAGAGGGTGTCATGTGGCCGATAGGGACATTGTCGGCATCGCTAACGTAGCATGAGTCCAGCAACCATTATGCTGCTTTTGCGCGCGTTACTACATGGCTTTGTTTTTGCAAGACTCTATTTGTGCCTTTCACATGAGAACCGTCTGCTTGGTTCGATCTCTGCCTGTTCCTGGAGTTTGGTCTGAACACTGCAAGCAATGTCGATAAACAATGCCCCTTGTTATTCTGTTCTGGTCAGTCCCTAGCACCTAGACAAAACATGCTAACACAGCTGCTGCTGGAAACCCGTGCTTTGATATTATGGGAATGCATGTCTAGGTAACACACACTTGGAGAGGGAGCTTTCCAGGGAGAAGAGCCATGCAGTTCCTATGATGTAGATATACCAGTGAGACACTAAGGTATGGGGTCTGCTGACAAAGCCCAGAGATCTTCTATTATATAATAAAGCTTCTTCTTACCAAGGGGAGGGTGGTTAGGCCTTATAGTCCTTTATCCACTGTCTTTATATGATAACATCTCCCTTTATGATTTATGGCCTTGCTGCAATGCTAACTGTGTTAGGTTTGTGCATTTTGCTACTGGTTGTGGCTCGTATACTGCATTTTAGAGCACAATAGTTAAAATAAACATTTTGAACTATATTCGTGTTTGGGTCAGTTCTTACTGTGGACATGTAAGAGAGAGTGAGCGAAAAGGTGTGTCTTGTTACCGTGATTCCTGAGAGATCCGGGAGTGTTGTGTTCTGGGGTGTCTAATCATTTGCTTCTTCGTGAGTGTGTAGGAGAGCGAGTGAGACACTATAGCTAGTCGATCCTGGGTTCGTGGGCACTAAGGTGGTGGGAAGGCTTAGCCCCTAAACACCGAGGTCCCATATTCCTGCGCATAGTTCTGTGTATGTGCAGAATCCCTTCAACAAGGGCAAAGGGCCCCATTCCAACGCATTTGCCCACCTCTTCCAGTCATTCATGATGGATTATATTTACTGCACCCCCCAGGTTCCATCCTTCCTGTGAGCTCATCAGCACTGTGCTCTCACCAGCAGGACGATGACTACCCCCTCTTCTGACCAGTCAGTTTCCTCCCATTCAGACACCAGTCCTGAGCCACCCAAGAAACAACGGGCTGCCTTGATCCCCCCTGCCCCCGCAACTCCAGGAGCCTCCTCAGGCTGAACTCATTTATTTTGACCCTGATGAGATTATCCACCCCAGATCCAGCGACTTGACCCCTCTTCCAGAAGTGGCTGACCATATTCAAGCCCACCTCCACAAAGGCTTTGACAAGAATGTGTGAGGCTCTGCACTGAATGCCCTCATCCTACTTTAGAAGGCAAGGTGGCAGACACACCTGAGGCAAACCCTAACATGAACACTTGCACATTCACAGGACATGGTGGTCGTGCCAAGGCAGTTTGCTAGAAGTTACTGAGCCCTTGACTAAAATATTTGAACTGGCAGTGGACGCCGAGGAGTCTGGCACCCCATCGACCCTGAAATCCTGATGGGCATAACACGTAATTTGCCAGGTTGGCAATGCTAACTACGCCCTCTCCACCAAGCTCAGAAAGTCGTCCTAATGGTCATTGACCCAAAGCTTTCAGAGTTGGCCTTAGCTGAGGTCCGTCCGGTAGCTAACAGATTAGTGTTTGGCAACCTAATTTTAAAGGGCTTGATCAAATTTGTCAGCATTTTCACTGCCCTCCACAAGGCCCATTCTTCAATACAGAAGGTATTTTGGACAGGCTTTTTTGCCAGGGCTAGGTGTTACTGAGGCAGATTACCTGGCTGCATCTTCCTCCACGGTCTCAATCCAAGTTATGATGACCAATGCCAATCCTCCCGGCAGGATGCAAACAGAGGTTCCTCCTTCTACCCCATGTGCTCCTGCTTCCGCAGAGCCAGATACAGTAGAAGCGGCAACTGTGTTGGTTCCTTCAGTGGTTCACAACCTTCCCTCTCAGATGAGACTAACCTCTGCTTCAAAAGTGTCTTTGAGCGGTCGGGTTTGCTTATTCCTTCACAACTGGTCTCAGCTAACAGAAGACGCCTGGATTCTCCAGATGTTACAGGGGTACCACATAGAGTTGTATGGGATCTCCTCTCAATCAGTTCTAACCCCTGCCCTCTATCTTTTTCCCTTCCAGATAAGACAGTAATAGATGGGGAAATTCAGGAAAATTTAAGAAAGGGGTCATTAACCCCACATACCGTCATTCGAAAGGATTTTGCAGTACCATATTCCTGGTTCCAAGCGGAGGGAAGGTCACAGGTTGGTCTGAGCCTCAGGGAATTCAATAGCTTGTTTTGTTAACATCTTTTCAAGATGGAAGGTATCCATCTCCTCAGGGATTTACTCAAAGAATGCAACTGGATGGTCCATCTGGACCTGAAGGATGCCTATCAGACGTACCGATTTTTTCCCATTATCTGCAGTTCCTCCAATTGCAATGGCATAACCAATGGTTCAAGTAGTCTGTTTTTCTCTTTAGGCTGTCATCCGCTCCTTGGTGCTTCAATAACCTGATGAAGCCCATTGTGGAGTTTCTGAGAGCACGAGGGATTCGCCTCATCATTTACCTCGACCATCTTCTCCTCCTTTCTCACCTAGCCTGGACTATATCTGTCCTTCAACAATTGGGTTTCTTCTTGAATGTGAAGAGGTCTATGTTGAGCCCTTCACAGTGGGTGGAATTTCTGGGCTTCCAAATAGATTTGACGATGGCACAGTTTTTGCTGCCGGCTCAGAAAATCCAGATGCCAAACAAGAATTGAGGAATCTCCTCTCCAGGTCAACAGTGTCATTGCAACAGATCTCACAAATTGTGGGTCTCCTCGTCTCCAGATCCAAGCCATTTTTCTGAGTCTCCTTCATTACTGCACCCTTCAACACCTAAAAAATCATCATCTTCGGAATAGTGTGTCTTATTTGGAACTGGTGCCCCTGACTCAGGAGACCAGGGAAGAGATGGAGTGGTGGTTACATCACGTGGAGGCGTGGAACGTCAGAGCGATCTTTGGTTTCCATCCAGATGATCACTGAATCGGGTGCAAGCAGATGAGGCTGAGAAGCCCATTGCGTGTCAGTTTCCACAGGGGGCTGCTGGTGGGAGGAGGAACTTTGCCTCCACATCAACTTCCTCAAGCTGTTGGCTGGGTCATTTCCCATCAGAGCTGTATCCCCTCAGAAATCCTCTTGTTGCAGCCTCCTGCAGTTTGGCAGCGTGTCAGCTTCCTGTTATGTCGGGGCACCAGGTCCCACATGTTGGCTGGGATCGCCAAGGATATTTGGCATTTTTGCCTGCAGCACAAGATTTCTGTGATAGTGGAACATCTTCCTGGTTGCTCCAATGCAATAGCTGACTGGAACTCCAGATTCCTGAAAGATACCACCAACTGGAGGCTTCATTCTTCTCTATTTCAGTGGCTTCAACGTCTGTGGGGACTTTGTCAGATCAATCTATTTGCTTCTCGGCTCAACAGTCCGCTTCCTCGATTTTTCAGATGGAGGCCCTCCACAAGGCCCATTCTTCAATACAGAAGGTATTTTGGACAGGCTTTTTTGCCAGGGCTGGGTGTTACTGAGGCAGATCGCCTGGCTGCATCTTCCTCCAAGGCTTTCTGGCCTTGGCAACAGACACTTTCTTTCAGGATTAGGGCCAGGGCCTAATGTATGGTTTTCCCCCCGTTCCTGATGATTTCTCAAGTGGCAACTTGAGTGAGTTTCAGAAAGCAAAGCTGGTGCTAGTGACCCCTCTTTGGAGAGCTCAGTCCTGGTTTACCAGTCTGATGGAGCTTTCGTGCGATTTTCCAGTCCAACTTCCTCTCTTCCTGGAACTTCTGACGGACCCGTCAGGGGGCCTTTATTCTCCAGTGATACAGGATTCTCTTCAACTCATGGATCGACATCTTTCAGGGGTCACTGGTGACTGCCTAGATTTTTTGCAATAGACTGGCTTTTTTGTCACCCAATTCTGGTCTTCAAATATGCACAAGCAATAGACATCTGTGTGGTGTCGATGGGTCCTTCGTGTGACTTACAATGTACTGATCCCATGGGGGCAGACCTACTGCACGTAGTCAATTTATAGATCAATAAGCAACTTTCACTCAGCCAACTCCGCAGGCCATCTTCCCCTAGAGGGTAAACCTATAGGCGAACACCCCTTGGTCTGTAAGATTAACGGTGCATTCACTTTTTTAACAGTCCTGTTACTTGTTACTCCTTTACCTGGGATGTGAATGGGATTTCTCCAAAATTGGCCAGAGAATGCTCTTTTACCTCGAAAACAACTGTCTGCCAAGTTGACTCTCCTGCTTTGCTTCATCTTTTGTCATAGAGTTTCGGATGTGAAAGCTCTTTATGTTACAGGTAGAGGCCGGCACACTACTGTTCTTTATTGCTCTAAGACATAGGAATAATGAGTTTTGACGATGATAGAGAGGAGATGGCCAAAGATCTCTTTGGACCTAGAGGCCAGAATCATGATTTGAATATATCGGCCAAGACTGGCAAGGAAGGTCTCAAATCTAAATTTCAAATATTAGAAAGGCTGAAAAAAATGAATTGTCAAAGTGGTGGGACGGGGTTACGCTGAAAAGGTATTTAGACAACAAGAAGGTCCCGAGAGCACTGAGGATCCTTACTTTCCCGAACTTTGACGACTTAGACCCAGACTTGTTGGTAGAATGGAAAGAGAATTTACAGAGCTCGTCTTTTATGATTATGAGAGTATTGGTACTGCATGCTGAGAGAGAATGTGTTAAGCTCAGAGAGGAAATCAGATAGTTGGAAGAAGATATTTAGGATCTAGGGCTTAAAGAAGCCACAGAGAAGAATTATGTGATTCTTAAGGAACAAATCCAGAAACACCAGATAATGGTTAAGGAACATAAAATGACAAAAATTAAAATCGATGACAGGGATTACGATACTGGGCGGATTTATACTTTCGCAAGAAGATTTGGCGATGTAGTTGTCCCCAAACCTAAAAGTAATGAAACACATGACACAACCAGTATATCAAGTGCTAATAGTAGCTCGGATGTATCATCCATAGAAGAAGCAGGATCGAGTAATGCCACTGAGAAAGGAGGGCAGCTAAATACTTCAGCAACTTTTTTAGAAGAGGTCCGACGATACAGGATAGGAAACAGACAGAAAAAGAACATCACAAGACCAGAAGAGGGGGGATGAGAAAGAATAGATGGAAAGGAAGGAGTACTAACTTGAAATCAGAAGAGGAGACAGAACAGGTAATGGTGACTGAAACCATGCCAGGGACTGCTGTGACCACTGTACAAAACGCCAATGATAACTTAGTAATCAATTTATCAGATTATGTTTTGAATGAACATGAATTGTCGGCTTTGAACAAAGGTCTAGGCTTTTGCCCTGTGAATTCGGGTAATTTTTCTGACTTGCATGTGGATCTGTTTAAATTTACGAGAAAAGTGAAATTGAAGTGTCATTTCTATATGAATGAGTACAATAAACCTGAAGCAAAAAGTGAGGTTACCCTGTCTGAATTATCTGTATCCCAGATTATCCATGTTGCTGTCACTAGATGAAGATAATGCTCGTACAATGGATGAGGTTATTGAAGAATTGTGCATCGAACAAGACTACACGTGTGATAGTGGTTTACATTCACGTAGTACATTTACCCCACAAGGTGTCCATCTCAATAGCATTGATGTTTTTCATCAGCAAAAAACTACAGCCCCATATGAATTGGAAAATAAAACAGTAGCCCCACAAAAACGGTTGTATAAGGACAATCTTACTAAGGAAGAAAGAGTCTCTTTATCAAATATGAGTAACAACAATGAAATAATTATAAGAGAAGCGGACAAAGGAGGCAATATTGTCCTGATGAACAGGAAGGATTATGACATGGAGGTGCATAGACAACTTGATAGTGCGGTTTGCTACAGGAAAATGGATTCAAATCCATATCCTGTTGCGACCCGTACCATTAATGAAAAGCTCTCTCACTGGAAGGAAGTAGGTCTCCTATCAGAAGTAGAGTATAGATTTCTGCGGGTAGACCATCCAAGGTATCCTTGTATATATATTTTACCAAAGATCCACAAGAAGGAGAAATTTCCACCTGGCCGGCCAATTATTTCCGGTATAGGCTCTATTACCGAACCGCTGTCACAGTTTGTGGACTCCTTCTTAAAACCCATGGTCAACAATCTCCCATCCTTTATCAAGGACACTACTGACTTGGTCAACAAGCTTGATGATCTAGTATCGGAGGAGTCTATGTGGCTCATTACATTGGATGTTGAATCCCTTTATACTTGTATTAAGGGCGTAAATGGGTGCAGAGCAGTGGATTTTTTCCTGTCAACACGCAGGGTTAGTTACTATGAGCACAACAAGATTATACTAGATATGATACATTTGGTCCTGTGTAACAACTTCTTTCTCTATGATGACACCTGGTGTCAGCAACTCCAAGGGACCGCAATGGGGTCCAAATTTGCCCCTTCCTACGCCAATCTGATCATGGGGTGGGTGGAACATGTATATGCTTGGGCCCCACCTGCTGCAACATGGACTAAGGATGTCAATTTTTAGGGGCGTTACATAGACGATATTTTCATCATTTGGACAGGGACTGAGGCTGCCTTCAAATCTTACTTTTCTTACCTTAACACTAACCCTTTCAACGTGAGATTCACAATGGCGATGTCTAAAACTAAGTTTCAATTCCTAGATATGTTACTCTATGTGCCAATAACAGCCTGCATAGCACACTGTTCAGAAAGGAGACAGCAGTTAATAGTATGTTACATTTCCAAAGTGCACACACTCCATGTACAAAGCGGGCGATCCCATATGGGGAGCTTATCTGTATTTGGAGAAATTGCAGTGATGAGACTCAGTATAGAGATCATACTGATCAGCTAGTGCAGCGCCTCAGGCGTAGGGGCTACAAAGAATCTACACTTCAGCAAGTGGCAGCTCGAGCTGGCAAAGTGAAACGAACTGAAACACTAAAACCCAAGAAAAAGGTTGTAACAGAATGTCTTTCGTTCATCACAACTAACTCAACCCTCAACCAGGAGGTATTTAGGATTTTGAAAAAACATTGGAATTTGTTGAAAGGGGTGCCAGGGGTTGGTCGTTTGCTTGAACAAACACAGAGCGTAATTTATAGAAGATGCAGAACCATTAGAAAGATGGTCTGCACTAGTTATACTCAGCCAAGTAAAAAAGTACAAGACACATGGCTACCGCTCCCTATTGGTTTTTACCCATGCGGAGAGTGTAATATCTGCCATTTGGGACAGAAAACTAAGAGTTTTGAATATAATGTGGGGAGAACCTATACTATCAAACATTATATCAATCGTCAAACTAGCTTTGCCGTATATGCTATTATATGTGTATGTGGCAAAATATAGATTGGAAGTATGGTTCGTCCACTTAAAACCCGCATCCAAGAGCATCGAAGAGCGTGCTTGAATGGAGATACTTCTTATGCATTGGTTTCTCACAATTGTGGATCAGAAGCTAACAGGTCCAATTTTAAATTTCATGCTATAGACCTAGCACCTCAAACAAAAAAGGGGGGTGATAGAGAACTGTTCCTGCGACAATTGAAGGCAAAATGGATCTGCAGACTAAGATCGGTGAGTGAGGGGCTTAATCTTGACACTGAGCTACACTACTTCCTATGAGGTTTTTTGTGGCCGAAGTATGTCTAGACTTAAATAATATGCCTAGGGATTTAGACTTCACATAAGACACATTTTGGTATTACATGTACCGTTGGGCCACGTTGGTACAGTGCAGATGGTCTATCCATCACCACAATGTATTAGTTGCGATCATGGAATTTGGTGCCTGCAACTAGCAAGTCCTACTAAGGTGGGTTTAACTATTGGATCTAAATAATGGCGTTGGTTTCTTTTAAATCAATGCCATCTTATCTCTCTTGATTTTCATATACTCATGAATTAGATGTGAACTGATGGAGGTCTCTAAAATAATAGAATAAATCCATTTTGCATCCAATTTCGGAGGGAGCAATTTTGGTATTTTATGGCGAAAGGAGCTTGATTACTCATTATGATGTTGGAGAAACTCTTGGAATTTATTATGATCATTGTCTCTGTCTGCCTATTTGATGGTTAAATATGGTGCTTTTTTATAAACACACATGGAACTATCCTTGTGTGAGTATTTAATACATTTTTTCCTCTGAGCCTAATACTAATATATGTACTAACTGATAATGTGTAATAGATTTCTTAATTGATTTGTATCCCTCATTTATAATAACTATTATGAGTACACTTTTATGTAGATTCAAGATTATATAGAAGGTCTTTTTTGTGCGTGTCTGTTACTTTTTATTTGTATTGTTAATATGTTGATAGACTTGTCTGTTATGCTTAATAGATTTTTTGATAATTATCATGAGCACATTTTTATGTGGATTTGAGATTGTGAATAAGCTTTTACATGTGTGTCTGTCAATTTTATGTGTATTGTCAAATATGTTGAGAGTCTTGTTTGTCATGTTTACAGCCCTGAAGAAGCCTGAATTGAGGGCGAAACGCGTTGGCTGTGCAGAAATGTTCATGGCTTTTGACAAAGAATGAATAAAAGAAGCACAAGATAAAAAAAGAACAAAGACCTCTTTCATCGTATTTATGTTATTAATCACAAAACTGATTGTATTTATTGTTAGAAAATCTCTCGTTATTTTGCCTCTCTTCTTTTGTATATATGTTGCAGGTAGAGTATTTACACCTTGTAGGAAGCTGGCTCTGTATATACTATACCAAAGTGAGGTATAGTGTGCACAGAGTCCAGTGGAACCCCAAAGGTAGGCAGAGGCAAAGTTAGATAGAACCTTACTCTCTATTTGTGGTAGTGTGGTCGAGCAGTAAGTCAGTATCAGAGGACAGTGTTAAGCAATTGTTGTACACACTCAGTCAGCAAATGAATTCACACACTCAAAGACTGAACTTCAGACCAATTGTTTTTGTATAAAAATATTCTTTTAGTTATTTTATTTCTAGAACCAAGCAAGCCTGGCACAGGTAAGCAATAAATACTTTACAGTAGTAAATGCTGATTGTAAAACAGTTCAATTGCAATTGTAAATGTACTATGGTTTGACTTACAGTATTGGTTCAGAGAAATGCAATTACTTGTAGATACAGTACATAGACTTGAATGGGATTTTCAGTAATATAGCAGGTAAGTTACTTTTGGATTACTTTTCTAACTCAGTGCTGTATGCCTAGATGCAGCACTGGGACATTTCCTGTAAACAGGTGAGTAAAAGCGTTTTTGTTAAATCATACAATTTTAAAGAATTTCTTTAGGTTTCAAAACTCCACACTTCGAAACTTTTTCAGGAAAAAGTGTCAATGTTATCCTATGGAGGAAAATATGGTTATCGTTTTTAGGTAAGTATTCGGTAGTGGGAGTTGAGGTTCTGGGGGTAGACTCAAGGGTCCCCCAGGGTCAGTGATGCACTCTTGTTACACCCTCAGAGGCAGGTCAGGGGTCGCCGAATCTCGGTTCAGGATCGGCGGGGTGACCTCCTTGTGGTGTTTGCCCAGTCGAGCTCGGGCCGTGGACGGCGGGTGCAGAGTGGGGGGGATTCGCGGTCTCTGGCTGCTGCCAGAGGTTGCAGTTGAACAAATCCGGTGTTCACGGGAGAAGCAGTCTTTGGAAGTGAAGGCAGGCAGGTCCTATGGGGTTTTTGAGGTTGCTGGCTACAGGACACACCAGGATTTTGCAGGAGCAGGTTCGAGGGGGAGACAGGCCGGTGGGGCTGGGGCCAAGTCAGTGGGCGTCTTCCTCTTGTTAGCTGCTGCACGGCTGTTCGGTCCTTCTTCTTCTTTTCTTCTTGTCTGGATCTGAGGAAGCAAGGTTCAGGGGTGCCCCTAAATACTAGATTTAGGGGCGTTACAGGTAGGTAAAAGGCAGGGACCAATGGGTCCCTTCCTGGGGTGGGTACACCCCTATTATGCCACCCTCCAGTGGGAGGGGGCATGTGCCTGTCCCTGGTTGTCTGAGTCCCCCATCTTCAAGATGGCGTGGACTGAGAGTTGTGCTTCACCTCGCCTCCCCCACCTCAGGGGTGGAGTTGGCAGAGGTGGGCACACCTCTCTTCCTCACTTGTTTTTCCCGCCGGTTCTCCCTCCCAAAGTGGGGGTCAGAACCAGTGGGGACCAGTTGCTGAAAGCAGCAAGTGGCCTGGGGAAGCTCACAAAGGCGGCAAGCCTTTGAAGCTTCCCCTTCGTGAACCCTGCCCATCCTGGGGGAGGAGGCTTGGCACCTCGTCCCAGGATGTGCATTGTTTCAGGCCCCAGAGAGCAGCAGGCTCTCGACCCAGGGGTCCAGAAACATGTCTGGTGGTGGCAGCTGAAAGGAGCCACTCAGCCTGGACACTAGAGGTGGGTTAGTTTTCAGGGGGCATCTCTAAGATGCCCTCTGTTTTTTTTTTAAACAAACTTTATTCATCATCTCCAAGTAAGATACAAATAGACAAATCATATAAATGTTATTTTCTTCATAACAGACCCATATACACATGCGGTATAGTAACAGCACACGAGAAAGACATACCAGTGCGCGTTCATGTAATACAGACATAGTCTCACGTGCAAGGGCAGTCTGTGGAGCAGTCGGCATTAGGACGGATTATTCCTGCATGACGTGTTGTGTAGCAAGTATCATAGTACCTGTGTAAATAAATAGACAGTAACACACTTTTAATTAACACCCCTCCCCACTCCCGCGCTGGCGAGCCACATCTCCCCACAGTGTTCCCAGTATCAGGTGCTGATGACCAGTGTCAAAATGAATACTCGTAACAGGAGCAAGCCTAGACTAAGAAAAAATGGAAGTTCACTTATACATATAAGAAGCTACAACAATGGAGTCCCCAAATTGAATGTCTAATGTCTACAACGTCAGAATATCGAATGCCTTGAAAGATTCCAACAATTGGTCCCAACTCATAGCGATCGGTTCCTTCCTTAGGCCTCTATTCTCTTCCCTGCGGATCGCTACACTTTCCGCCATACCCCATCGCTCTACTTCATCCTTCCAGCTAAGTATTGTAGGGGACCTGGGGGATTTCCACCTCTTGGTGATACCACAATTCGCAAGGATCAAGGCTAGGTCCGCAAACTTGGTTTGTACTTTAAGTTCTTTACGTTTTTTGTATAGACCTAATATACTCGCCTCCATTTTCTGCCATCCCAGGTTCCCTACTAAAGTCTGTAGGATAGTGAGTACACCTCCCCAGTATGTCCTCAAGGCAGGACAGTCCCACAGCATATGTAACAGGGTGGCATCTTGCTCAGGGCATCTAGGGCAGTGCGGCAGGAGGGCAGGGAAAATGGCATGCAGGCGATGGGGGGTCAAGTACGCTCTTTGTGTGATCATATATTGAATTAACTTAAAGCTGGAGTTACGGGAGACCCTTTTTGGATATTCTAATATTGTTGCCCACTCCTTGTCAGACAGTGGCCTACCAATATCCAGTTCCCACCTGGAACGAGTTGCGGCGAGTGGGGTAGGACGATGTGTACGTATGCCCCAGTCTCTAAGATGCCCTCTGTGTGCATTTTTCATTAAATCCCACACTGGCATCAGTGTGGGTTTAATGTGCTGAGAAGTTTGATACCAAACTTCTCAGTTTTCAGTGTAGCCATTATGGTGCTGTGGAGTTCGTAATGACAAACTCCCAGCACCATATACTCTTAATGGCAGCACTGCACTTACAATGTCTAAGAATGGACTTAGACACTGTAGGGGTACAGGGTCATGCACCTGTACCCTCACCACTGGTATAGTGCACCCAGCTAGAGGGGTAACTGACCTATGCCAGGGCAGTGGGTTGTAGGCATGGCACACAGGGATGTGTGCCATGTCGACTCTTCACTTTGTTCTGCACCAAAACACACAGCCTGCAAAGGCAGTGTGTGTGTGTAAAGGTACAGGGCCTCTAAGGGTGGCACAATAAGTGCTGCAGCCCTTAGAGGTCTTCCCTGGTCACAGTGCCCTGGGTACCTGTGGTACCATTTACCAGGGGCTGACCTGTAGCCAGAGATGCCAATTGGGTTAGGTTTGAGGAAGGAACACAGGCCCTGGGAACCTGATTGGCAGGGACCCAGGGCACATCAAGTCAAAGTGCATCAGTAGTCTGGCAAAAAGTGGGGGGGGTTACTGCAACAGAAACCCACTTTCCTACACAAGCCCCCCCCCCAGCCCAAAGGCCAGGAGACTCAGCCAAAGCTGGGAGAGTCTTCTAGTCTTTCAGGCGAGGAAGAGTAGAAGAAGTGGTTTGAAAGTTGCAGGGCCTACTCTGCCTTACATCCTTCTGTCCAGGTCAGTCCCTTTGGGGAGCTGGCCTACCTCAACAGTTTCAGGACCTAATTCCCAATGCTCTTTTCCTAGCTCTTTACCCCATCTTTTTAGTTTGGGTTCAGAGGTGTCTACCTCTGCAAATTCTAACTTAGCTAGGGCAAAGCCCAGCTTACCCACAGAGGTCACCCACAGCTTGAGCAACCCCACCATGACCAATAGGGTCAGGGGGCCTAACTTGCTATTTGGCAGGGGGCTAGGCCACCATGCCAAGGACAGTCCTGCCATGAAGGCTAACACCCAGCAGAGGCTACTGACAGCTGTCAGTGCCCAGAACCACACCTTTAGCTGCTCACTGGTAAGTGAAGGGGCTACCTTACAGGCTTCTTTGGGTTCTGGTTGCCTGTCTGCTGTTTTAGGGTGGGGGGTCACTACCCTTGGTAGTGAACACCCTTCTTCCACCTTCTGTTCTGCCAGCTGAGGAGCCACCAACTCAGGCTGGACAGTTGCCTGACTAGTCAGGGCTTTTTGTTGGTTAGGGGGGATTTCACCATTGGCAATTTTGGAGTTCTCCCTTACTGGGATAGAATCTCCCTGGCCCACTGGAACTGTGGCTAACAGTTGCCCACCTTTCCTACACTGTTTCTTCTTTTTCTTTTGGGGCTTAGCTGCACTAACTGCAGGTTGGCATTGGACCAGTACCTCTCTTGGGCTCAGACCAACCTCTGGATGATCATTCCCAAGGAGACAATCAAGGGGGAGGTCTTTACTGACTACCACCTTTCTCCATCTAAAGGACCCAGCTATTTCTAGGAGCACTACAGCCACAGGCCTAACAGTGACACCCCCTGACACAGCCCTTACTCTTTTTGTTTCCCCTGGGACATACTGGTTTGAGAGAACCAACCTGTCATGCACCACAGTGTGACTGGCACAGGTATCTCTCAGGGCAAGGGCTGGGATTCCATTCACCAGTAGGTGGTGGAAGTGTCTACTCCCCTCTGGAATCTCCAACTTACCTTGTGGGCCCATTTTCCAGTTGAAGGCTATGAGGGCTTCCTCGTCTGAGGAATCACCCTCTAAAGCTACACTGGCAACCCCTGGAGCTACACTAGGGGCTGTAATTGTTTTAGGACAGCTAGGGTCCTTGGTGTGGTGTCCTGCCTTTTGGCAGTTGTGACACCATACCCTGTTGGGATCCCAATTCTTACCTTGGTACCCAGTTTTAGTTTGTGAGGTGTCTTTGGGCCCTCCCTCCTGGTCAGGTTTTTGGGGGGCTACCTGGGACTCCTTACTTTTATCTTTTAGAGGCTCACTGTCTTTCCTCTGAGGAGGTTTTGTTACCCCTTTCTTTTGGTCACCCCCGGTGGACGTCCTAGTTACCCTTGTCTTGACCCAGTGGTCTGCCTTCTTTCCCAATACTTGGGGAGAAATTAGACCTAGGTCTACCAGATACTGATGCAATTTTTCATCAATACTTGGGGAGAAATTAGACCTAGGTCTACCAGATACTGATGCAATTTTTCATCAATGCAATTACTTAATATGTGTTCTTTCATAAATAAATTATAAAGACCATCATAATCTTGCACTTTGCTTCCAGTCAACCAGCCATCTAGTGTCTTAACTGAGTAGTCTACAAATTCCACCCAGGGCTGACTCTGGGTTTTCTGAGCCCCCCTGAACCTAATTCCATACTCCTCAGTTGTGAGTCCAAATCCCTCAATCAGAGTTCTCTTCATGAGGTCATAAGACCCAGCATCTGCCCCACTAAGGGTCAGAAGTCTGTCTCTGCACTTACCAGAGAACAGTTCCCAAAGGAGTGCCCCCCAGTGAGTTTTCATCACTCTTCTGGCTTCACAAGCCCTCTCAAAGGCCGTGAACCATATTGTGATATCATCACTCTCTTGATATTTAGGGACAATCCCTTTGGGGATTTTAGGATCATAAGATTGCTCTTTATCCTTACTTAGTAAATTGCTGCCACCATTGATGGGTCCTAGGCCCATCTCTGCTCTTTCTTTTTCTAGAGCCAGGAGTCTGGTCTCTAGGTCTAATCTTTTGGTCAGCCTGGCTAGCAGGATGTCCTCCTCATTGAGGCTTTCCTCAATGTCCTCAGTAGTGCCTGATCCACCTGTGTGAGATCTAGGCACTGAGAGGTTTACTCTTGGAGTCAAGGGTACTTGAACCCTTCTCTCCCTAGGAAGTGGAGGGGGTTGATCAACCAGGTAATTCCCTTCCTCTACTTCCTCATCTGATTGGTCTTCACCATTTTCAGATGGATGGCCTTTAGCATACCCAGCCAACAACTCCTGGAGCTTTTGTTTGGTGGGATGGGGACCCATGGTTATGTTTTTAATTTTACATAGGGACCTTACCTCCTTGAAAGACAAGTGAAGGTAGGGGGTGAGGTCAAGCTCCTCAACCCTGTCCTCTATGTCATTGTGGTTATTTTCACTAATAGCTGGGTTCTTATTTTGAGACATTGTTAAAAAAAACTTCTAACCCTAGCTACAGTGACTTTTTATTTTTCTAAAATTCTAAAGGGACTTAACCAAGGCCCTAACAAGACTTTTAGTAATTTTGCAAAAAATGCCAATTTGAACAATCAGAATTCTAAAGACAATTTAAGAGTTCTGTCGTGTGATCAGGTGGTAACCAAGTAGTCCAACAAATGCAAAGTTGTGTATCCCACCGCTGATCCACCAATGTAGGAAGCTGGCTCTGTATATACTATACCAAAGTGAGGTATAGTGTGCACAGAGTCCAGTAGATCCCCAAAGGTAGGCAGAGGCAAAGTTAGATAGAACCTTACTCTCTATTTGTGGTAGTGTGGTCGAGCAGTAAGGCAGTATCAGAGGACAGTGTTAAGCATTTGTTGTACACACTCAGTCAGCAAATGAATTCACACACTCAAAGACTGAACTTCAGACCAATTGTTTTTGTATAAAAATATTCTTTTAGTTATTTTATTTTAAGAACCAAGCAAGCCTGGCACAGGTAAGCAATAAATACTTTACAGTAGTAAATGCTGATTGTAAAACAGTTCAATTGCAATTGTAAATGTACTATGGTTTGACTTACAGTATTGTTTCAGAGAAATGCAATCACTTATAAATACAGTACATAGACTTGAATGGGATTTTCAGTAAAATAGCAGGTAAGTTACTTTTGGATTACTTTTCTTACTCAGTGCTGTATGCCTAGATGCAGCACTGGGACATTTCCTGTAAACAGTTGAGTAAAAGTGTTTTTGTTAAATCGTACAATTTTAAAGAATTTCTTTAGGTTTCAAAACTCCACACAAACTTTTTCAGGAAAAAGTGTCAATGTTATCCTATGGAGGAAAATATGGTTATCGTGTTTTGTAGGTAAGTATTCGGTAGTGGGAGTTGAGGTTCTGGTGGTAGACTCAGGGGTCCCCCAGGTCAGTGATGCACTCTTGTTACACCCTCAGCGGCACTAGGGCGGCCGGGTGCAGAGTGTTGAGGCCAAATGTTATCCAATGGGGGATAGGGGGCCTCCGGTTGGTGGCTGCTAGCAAGCAGGCCACTGGGTTGTGGGAGCAAAGCTCCTGGACTTTAGCTCAGGGCAAATCGGGAAACAAATTAGCACCAAAGGTGCACCCTCAGCGGCACTAGGGCAGCCGGGTGCAGGGTGCTGTTTCGAGGTTGGATGCCCTGTTGTTTCCAATGGAGAACCTCCGGTTTGCAAAAGCACTGCAGGCAGGGAGACGAAGGACTTCTGGGTGCGACCACCACTTCGAGAGGTAAGTTGGGAAGTTAGGGGTTGGTTAGGCACCGTTGGTTTGGGCACACAAGGCCATGGGGCGTCGGGTGCAGGGGTGTCTTTCGGGGTCGGATCTTCTTACCAGCTCCTTGTCTCGGTTAGGGGGGCCTTCTGGATTTAGACTGCAGGCGTCGGCTGGAGGCTTGAGGCAGGTCAGTGGTCGCCGGATCTCGGTTCAGGATTGCCAGGGTGACCTCCTCGTGGTGTTTGCCCACTCGAGCTCGGGCCTTGGATGGCGGGTGCAGAGTGGGGCGGATTCGCGGTCTCCGGCTGCTGCCAGAGGTTGCAGTTGAACAAATCCGGTGTTCACGGGAGAAGCAGTCTTTGGAAGTGAAGGCAGGCAGGTCCTCCGGGGTTTTTGAGGTTGCTGGCTGCAGGACACACCGGGATTTTGCAGGAGCAGGTTCGAGGGGGAGACAGGCCGTTGGGGCTGGGGCCAAGTCAGTGTTCGTCTTCCTCTTGTTAGCTGCTGCACGGCTGTTTGGTCCTTCTTCATCTTTTCTTCTTTTCTTCTTGTTTCTTGTCTGGATCTGAGGAAGCAAGGTTCAGGGGTGCCCCTAAATACTAGATTTAGGGGCGTTACAGGTAGGTAAAAGGCAGGGACCAATGGGTCCCTTCCCTGGGGTGGGTACACCCCCTATTATGCCACCCTCCAGTGGGAGGGGGGGCATGTGCCTGTCCCTGGTTGTCTGAGTCCCCCCATCTTCAAGATGGCGTGGACTGAGAGTTGTGCTTCACCTCGCCTCCCCCACCTCAGGGGTGGAGTTGGCAGAGGTGGGCACACCTCTCTTCCTCACTTGTTTTTCCCGCCGGTTCTCCCTCCCAAAGTGGGGGTCAGAACCAGTGGGGACCAGTTGCTGAAAGCAGCAAGTGGCCTGGGGAAGCTCACAAAGGCGGCAAGCCTTTAAAGCTTCCCCTTCGTGAACCCTGCCCATCCTGGGGGAGGAGGCTTGGCACCTCGTCCCAGGATGTGCATTGTTTCAGGCCCCAGAGAGCAGCAGGCTCTCGGCCCAGGGGTCCAGAAACATGTCTGGTGGTGGCAGCTGAAAGCAGCCACTCAGCCTGGACACTAGAGGTGGGTTCGTTTTCAGGGGGCATCTCTAAGATGCCCTCTGTGTGTATTTTTCATTAAATCCCACACTGGCATCAGTGTGGGTTTAATGTGCTGAGAAGTTTGATACCAAACTTCTCAGTTTTCAGTGTAGCCATTATGGTGCTGCAGAGTTCGTAATGATAAACTCCCAGCACCATATACTCTTCATGGCAGCACTGCACTTACAATGTCTAAGAATGGACTTAGACACTGTAGGGGTACAGGGCTCATGCACCTGTACCCTCACCACTGGTATAGTGCACCCAGCTAGAGGGGTGACTGACCTATGCCAGGGCAGTGGGTTGTAGGCATGGCACACATGCCATGTCGACTCTTCACTTTGTTCTGCACCAAGACACGCAGCCTGCAAAGGCAGTGCGTGAGTGAAAAGGTGCTGGGCCTCTAAGGGTGGCACAATAAGTGCTGCAGCCCTTAGGGTCCTTCCCTGGTCACAGAGCCCTGGGTACCTGTGGTACCATTTACCAGGGGCTGACCTGTGGCCAGAGATGCCAATTGGGTTAGGTTTGGGGAAGGAACACAGGCCCTGGGAACCTGATTGGCAGGGACCCAGGGCACATCAAGTCAAAGTGCATCAGTAGTCTGGCAAAAAGTGGGGGGGTTACTGCAACAGAAACCCACTTTCCTACACACCTGATTTAGTTTCTTTCCATATTACTAGAGGCACCAAGACTTTTTCAAAATGCATTTTTACCCCAGTTTCCCAGACAATCCTCAATTGTCTAGTTCAATGTCTTAAAGCTTACGAACAAGTAACTCATCCTATTAGGCGTGACCCTGCTGGGCAATTGTTGAGTGTGCTTCAGAAGACATTTGGTCCTGTGGCTTCTGCCACTTTAGCACTGTGTGCACAATTGTTGTTGGCTGAGGTTGGAGTGGATGTGAGTTTTCCCACTCTGTCAGGGGGGCTATGGCTTCAAAATCTTTTGCCTTTGGTTCTGGCTAGAAGAAATGATAAGAGCTGATAAAAGAGATAAAAACATTTTTATTATAAGCTTATTGCAAGTGTGGTGGTGGATCAGCTTTGAACAAGCATAATCTGAGCCACCGATCCTGAAATAGAATGAAACATTTTCAGGCATTCACGTCAAGAATTTTCAATACTATTAGGGACACCCTTTTTCTTATTGTTGCAATGTATTAAATTGCTCTGGCTCTATTTACAAATGTTTTCCACCTAGGTGACTAAATTATACTAAGTGGTGGAGGTTTCTCCCTTTTTTGCTTTGTCATGCAGGTTCCTAGCAGAAGAAGAGCTAAACGACTTCCAGGCTGAGTTGGTTGCTTTTTTATGGTTGGTGACATTGTCCAAGAGTTGTTAGGACATCCTTTCATCTAAATTTGGATGGTGGACCGAGTTCGGGTTACCACAGAGCAGCTAGCCGAGCCAGGCATACAGTTCGGATTCATGGATGAGTAATGTTAAAATAACTTTATTTTATTGCAAAGAAAGGAGGAATCACTCTGGGTTGGCTGTGATGTAAGGAGTGGTGTGCCCTGATTGGTTGATGGGCTTATGGGAAATATAGTTTTTGTGTTTTTACTGTTTTTATTGGCTGCTGGAAAAAATGCAGTAAAGTTTGAGAAGCATACTCCTCGCCTCTGTGCCCTGATTAGAACTGAAAATTCTCGATGCAAATGCTTGAAAATGTTTAATTTACTACAGCTCCAAGCAGGAGTTAGAGTGTGTTCTCATTAGAATGGGTTAATATGTCTTTAAAAGGAAAGTCTGCAAATAAAACATCACAAGTATTAAAAGCCTAACACGCCAGTTAAGCCACAGTTTTGTCACACCCAAAAAGTTTTGTAAAAGGAAAAGCATTGTTTTTGTGCATTTCGGGACTGGTTTTTTTATCCTTCAGACAGAGAATTGTCATGTGTATTGCAGGGAAGTGCTGCTGCGATGAGACTTACTGAAATTAACTGTCTTCTGTTGTGCAATCAATTCAACATTTTAGATATTTATTAATTAGACACAGTTTATGTGCATTTGAATACAATTTCTATTTACCAAGTAATTAAACTTTTTAAACATAACTCAGGCGAAGGCTAAATCAAAAGTCTGCATATGACTAAATGAAACAACTCATTCTCAAGGGGACATTGAGGTCTTTACTGTTACTTCATCGTTCCACACTCCCCAGCGCAGCCTACTTCTGCTGTGTATACCCCCCTTCGCACCCCACTGTACTGTTAGTGATATATACACTCCAAATAAAATAACATCCCCAAACTAATGAAGCAAATCAATGCTTTTATTGTTAAATGAAGGGATTCTGCTATTTTAACATGTACTGCGTGTGATAATTTAAGAGGTTTAACCCAAAAGAGCTAAACTTTGGCGTACCAATAAATTTGAGAGCAAGAAATACACGTCATCTCTCTTTCAAGCAACTTCAGTGCAACAGGACTGAGACCACAAACAACTGAGCGATGCACTCTGAACTGCTAAGATAGGAAGAAGGTAACATTATGGGAATACTTTTATATGCGGGGAAAGATTTACCAAGGTTTCATGCCACCCAGGACAGCAAGCAAAGCTGCAGCGCTGCGTTGTGTTGTGTGAAGCAGAGAGAGCAGAAATACACTATATCTACTAAGAGAAGGCGCACTTCTGTTCCTTCCTTGCCCTGGCGTACTGTGTACTGCCTAATGCCAACGCAGGCACCCTTGTGCTATGCTGCAAGGGTGCCTGCATTAGGAGGAGGAGTTTTTTGTGTGCAGAAAGGAGTATCTTCCTGCACAAAAACAATCCTTACAGGCATTTTCCATTTCCTGCATCCTGCATCACACATAGAAAAAGGAATTAACAAGGCGAAATAAAGATATTTCTCCTTGTTACGCCTGGGTCTGGGAGATGCACCATTTTGACGCAAACCCATGCGTACTGACCTTAGTAAATCGGTGATTGCGTCAAAATCCATGGGTGGATGCACAGACATGCAAGTGCGCCACCAATGGAACGCCTACCCGATGTAACCATTGCTATGTATTTACTGAACCAGGCAAGGCCATGTAAAGTGGCTTTGTGTGGCTTAGTAAATCCCAGATCAGGACTTGCGACAACTTGCTTCAAACAAGAACAATGCAAGTTCTTAGTAAATCAACCACAAGATTTTTGGTTAAATCAAGAGGTTAAAATTCTCAAAATGTAGAAGTGAGTTTATGCTGGCTGCTGACATCTTCAGTGATGTCAGTATTGCAAGTTAAAACCCTGGCAGGGTAGACTTCATCTTCCCTCCTTCTGAGGAATTTGGCAAATGGAGTACCATTATTGTGCAAAGTAACATCTGTTTTTACTGCTCTTAGAAATGTCAGAGGTGTGTTAAAAACGTTTTGTAAACCGGTATTAGCAAGTCAATAGGTATGACACAAGAGTGCTAATGTTTAAAACAGTATCTAGGCAAACGGGTGGGTGCAGGTGTTAGCCCAGTAAAGCCAGACCAGTTGGCTTTGCCAATGCTAGTTTTCATTTTTTGCAGTTTTATATAGTGTGGTCTTGTCACCATGGCATCAGAGTGCTTTGCATGACCTCCAAATTACATTACTCGAGGCCAGATCTTTCTTGGCAAGCTGGTGTGAAGGTTTTATTTATTTTCAAGCATTTTCCAAAACAAATAAGAAAAGAAAACATGCGGCAACTTAAACGTGCTGTCATAAGCTTGGAATAATTGGTTTAAATGTAGAAATAAACCTTCACATATAAGTTTAGTAGAACAGTGTGGGTGCTTCCAAGCATGTAGGTGGAATAGGAAATCTTTTTTAGTTTTAATACACTTCACAGGAAAATATGACTCTTATTGGTGCAAAGAAAAGGTAACATTGACTTTGAATGCTGTATCCTGAAAACACATTTTAAACACATGAGGAAGTCTAAAAACATAGACAATGTAACAGAAAAAGCATTGGGAAAGTTAAGTATTGCACCTTGAGCCCATACACTGAAGCACACTACATTTTAGACGCATGTGTACGTTTGATCAGAAAGAAATCTGCCCTCAGGCTGCACAAGAGCTAATGGTTGAGTGGGCTCACCCATTGACCCATGCTGAGTGCTAGATGGAATGAAATGTGAATGACAGCTGAATGGGTGAAGAGAGCTGACCCCAAGCTCATCTATGTATGTATAAATATATAAAATTGCGTCTCTCACCTAAATCAGGAAGGTTGCCAAGTATCTTTTCTATTTGATCGGTTACCGGCCAAACAGTACAGCGTCTTTGCTATTTAGTCAGCAGCTGGGTAAATAATAAAGTTTCTTTACAATATGCCTAACCATGGGCAATTGGCACATAACATAATCTCTGCTGCTATATGGACGATCTGGTAAATCGTCCACCACAATGCCAACAATGGTATTTCTTTTTAGTTCTGACCTAGGGATAGCTTTAACTGCCTCACCATCCTTATGTAATCAATCACACAAAAATAAGAGAAAAGATTCTGTGTTTGTGTGTGTGTGTAATTTAAATTTCAGATTTTTTTTATTGATTACATAAGGCTGGTGGGCGACCTAAAGCTGTCTCTAGGTCAAAACTAAAAAGAAATACCATCTTTGTTCCGACATCATTTACCAAGCATACAATGTAGGACAGAACAGGAAGCCCAACACCACCCAGGTAAATGCCAATGGTACTGTCTGTTTGTATATCCTCAGAGTGGAGACAGTTGCATAACTCTTTCAGAAAGAATTCCTCTGTAGTCAAGACCCTTGAACTTGGTGTAAAATATAGATGGTGTTGACTTTTTTTGGAGGGAAACAATCCAAGCAATACATCAGAAAAAAAGAACTGAGCCCCTATGAAGTTTGGATGGGGGAAACCTATGATAGATCCAGAAACCCCATTTATCGAATGTACATTTGACTGATGACTGTTGATTCTGGATTATTGTCAAGCATTGATCAAAACTTTTAAGACGGTCCATTCCATTCATAGGTTTCTGCAACATTGTCCCAATCATTAACTACATGGTGATTGGATACATATTAGATTTCACTAGAAGAAATCAGCTCTGCAACAACGTTGGAAGGGCCTACACCAGGTGCTGCTGGTGAGCAACACAACTGTAAGTGGGAAGGACACAACTCTTGGGTGTTTGCCAGTCACTTCAAATGGACCAATGCATCCCTTGATAAACAAAGGCAGAAAGTGGGGATACACAAGTGCTAGTAACCTCTGGCACCTCAGCTGTAGCAGTTAAAGCATATGAAAAACCAAGAGGTTCAGTTTGAGGAGCTGGAGATGAAACTAATGCTTGTAATAGTGGCTACCATACTTACGACCTCCAGCCTTGGAAAAGAGGAAAGGATGGAGGAAAACATGAGGCAAATGATGGATAAACTACTACGGAAGGGATCTCAGAGCAAGAAAAAAAGTGTCTGTGTGTATATAGTGGTGTTAGACCTGACAGCCTTAAGGTGGTCTTTCCCCAACTTTTGGCCTGCCTCCCTCCATTTTTCTGATCTCGTTTTTGCTGGCTTTAGGACTCTGCACACTTTACCACTGCTAACCAGTGCTAAAGTGTTTGTGCTCTCTCTCTCTCTCCTCTAAACATGGTAATATTGGCTTAACCCCAATTGGCATATTTAATTTACTTATAAATCCCTAGTAAAGTGTGCTACATCCACCTAGGGCCTGTAAATTAAATGCTACTTGTGAGCCTGCAGCATTCATTGTGCCACTTGCTTAAGTAGTCCTCTAACCATGGCACTGGCCTGCCATTGCAGAGACTGTAGGTGCAGTTTCACATTGCTACTTCGACCTGGCAAGGTAAACCTCTAGCCAGGCCTAAACATTTCATTTTTATACATATAAGTCACACCTAAGGTATGCCCTGTATGGCCCACAGGGCAGGGTGCAATATATTTAAAAGGCAGGACATGTACGTTTAAGTTTTACATGTCTGGGTAGTGGAAAACTCCTAATTTCGTTTTTCACTACTGCAAGGCCCATCTCTCCCATAGGATAACATTGTGATTACAACTTATGGTGGAGTTATATTTTAAATTACAGTTTGGCAAATGCCACTTTTAGAAAGTTGGCATTTACTTACTTTAACCATTTGGTGCCTTCTGCCTGTCTCTGTTCAGTCTTGGTTAGGTGACAGCTGGGCTTTGTGTATTCCCTCTAGACAGCCACACACAAAGGGAGCTTAGGTGTGTTTGGATAGGCCATCTTGGGAGATGGGAGGAAGGAGCTGGGCACTGACTCACACTGACACCTGAATAGACTGTGTCCTGTCCAAACACAAAGGGCTTCATAACCCTCTGTATTGAGTCTGGTGCTAGGGCAGGAAGGGAGGACCTCTGTGAACTTCAAAGCTTTCGTTTAAGTCTCCCCCACTTCAAAGGCACAACTGGGTATAAGTACTGGATCTCTGACACCATAACTTTAGTACCCTTCTGGATCTGTGAAGACTCTGCCAGGAAGAAGAACTGCTGTGCTGCTGAAAGGACTGCCCCTCTGCTGAACTCTTGCCTTGCTGAGCTGCCCTGCTGTTCCCCTGCTTGGGTGAGAAGGACTGGGCCTGCATTGCTTGAACCCAGAGTGACTCCAATGTTTGTTTTTTTCCCGTTTTTTTCGTGGAGTTTTATATAGCGCGAACTAGACCCGAAGGTATCAGAGCGCTTTACATGAGCACCAGTTACATTAGAGACGGACACATTCATTTTTTGTTGTTAGGCACGAGAAGATTAAGTGATTTGCCCAGAATCACAGAATGTTGAGCGTCCCTGCTGAGACTCGAACCCGGTTCCCCAGCTCCGAAGACAGCCACCCTAGCCGTTAGGCCACATTCTCTCCCCAAGGGTTACTGGCTTGCCTCCTGTTCTAAGTCTCAGGGACAACAAAGACTTCAACCCATTCTGCTACAGCACCTGGACTTTGCTTGCTGCAAGTCTTACCCTGTCAAGTGGTGCCAACCCAGTCCTGGGCCCTTGGAAGTAGGAATAAAGTATTGCTACAACCAGAACCCACCCATCCTCCTCTGAACCGGCGCATCTTCAACTTTGCGTGAGTCAGAACCAGAGCATCCTCGTTGTTGCGTGGAGCGGATCCGGTGCATTGCCTTCGGAACCAGCGCATTGACTTCAGAATCGACCAGTCGCGGCCGGTGCAGGTAAGAACGGCAGGGCAGGCCGGGGAGAGTCGTCGGATTAAGATGAGGGAAAATAAAATTTAAAAAAAGAAAACCACTTACCTTGAGGCGGTTTTCTTTTTTCTTTTTTTCCCTCGTCGTCGTCTGTCGAGTCCCCCCACCCCGCCGCTCTTACCTTCACCGGCCGCCACTGGAATAGACCCATCACCTACTGCAAGAGCAGTAGTCATGCATCGCATTTGGAACTGACGCATCACCACAGTTGCGTGGAGAAAATTGACGCATCTCGTCTACTGCATGGCTCAACACCGAGCGCATCGCATCGCTTCGGCTGCACCTCGCATCTATGACGACGCATCCGGGATCAAGATACTTTGTTCCAGTGTGCCCCAGTGGGTCCCTGTATCCGCGCTTCTTTGCGGTCGGCCTGAACGTTTGCCTTTACCCTGGTCCAGCGCGACCAGATACAGCATTTAAGCACTATTTTCTTCTAAGCGCCATTTACATTTTATATTTTGACAATTCATATCTCGACTTTTACTTGTTGGATTCTTGTCGTTTTGGTCTTGTTTAATTTATAAAACTATTCTTTATTTTTAGGTCTCGGCCTGCACCAGCACTTGCGCTGGTCTGGCCGAGAGTTTTAGTAAGCGGGTTTTGGAAGAGCAAACCCACTGGCTTTCGGCTGGCGACCAGCTTGCGTTCACGATGGCATGCACGCGCGCAGCTGCCATCTGGGTTTCCTATCTCTTCCTCATTTCCTCGTCATGGCTCATTAACTCTCTGGACTCTGATGTTTCAATCGCAGCAGCAGCTCACATTACCAACTGACGGCCCTGGACTACAGTCACATGAAAAACAACAGCGATTAGCATTGAAATGCAAGCTTTTTTTTGTCTAGTTAGAAATATTGCTTCGGTGGGTTGATTTCACCTTATATCGCTATTTGTTTTATATTGGGAGTCACAGCCTAATTACCAGTATTTTTGTCTCACTCTGTTTTTTTTCTTATATTTATTCGCACAAAGCTATATTTAAGGTTATTTTTTCCGCGTCACTTCTTCACTCTATTTAAACTCCACACCCCCACTCTTATTGTCTCTCTCCTTCTCTCTCTCTCCCCTCTCTTATTCTCTCTCTACTTAATTAACTCTCCCCTCTCTATCTTTTTAGCCTTTCATTCTCTCTCACCCCTTTATCTGTTTCTCTTTCAAACTCCTTCATTCACTCTCTCTCCCCTTCTTTTCTCTCTCTCTATCCCGCTCCACTCTTTATTCTATGTACACCCTTTCTCTCTCTTTCTCTCTCACCACCCTCTCTAATTGGGCATTATATCTTCACTCTATCTCTCACTCGGCAACACCACAGCATCACTCAGCATCACCACAGCATCACTCAGCGCAACCACAGCATCAATCAGAGCCAGCACAACATCAATCAGAGCCAGCACAGCATCACTCAGCACCAACACAACATCTCTCAACGCCATCACAGCATCACTCAACGCCACCACAGCATCACTCAGTGCAACCACAGCATCACTCAGTGTAACCACAGCATCACTCAGTGTAACCACAGCATTACTCAGCACAACCACAGCATCACTTAGCGCCACAACAGCATCACTCAGCGCCACCACAGCATTACTCAGCAGCACCACAACATCACTCCGCGCCACCACAGCATCACTCAGCACCACCATAGCTTCACTCAGCGACACCACATCATCACTCAGGGCCAACACTGCATCACTCAGCACCACCACAGGATGACTCAGCACCACCACAGGATGACTCAGCACCACCACAGCATCGCTCAGCACTACCACAGCATCGCTCAGCACCACCACAGCATCGCTCTGCGCCACCACAGCATCGCTCAGCGCCACCACAGCATCGCTCAGCGCCACCACAGCAACACTCAGCGCCACCACAGCATCACTCAGCGCCACCACAGCATCACTCAGCGCCACCACAGCATCACTCAGGGCCACCACAGCATCACTCAGGGCCACCACAGCATCACTCAGGGCCACCAGAGCATCACTCAGCACCACTACAGCATCACTCAGCACCACCACAGCATCACTCAGGGTCACCACAGCATCACTCAGGGCAACCACAGCATCACTAGGCGCCACAACAATATCACTCGGCACCACCACAGCATCACTCGGCGCCACCACAGCATCACTCGGCACCACCACAGCATCACTCGGCACCACCACAGCATCACTCAGCGCCACCACAGCATCACTCAGCGCCACCACAGCATCACTCAGTGCCACAACAGCATCACTCAGCGCCACCACAGTATCACTCAGCGCGGCCACAGCATCACTCAGCGCCGCCACAGCATCACTCAGAGCCGCCACAGCATCACTCAGCGCCACCACAGCATCATTCAGCACCACCACAGCATCGCTCAGCACCACCACAGCATCGCTCAGCACCACCACAGCATCATTCAGCACCACCACAGCATCATTCAGCGCCACCACAGCATCACTCAGGGCCACCACAGCATCACTCAGGGCCACCACAGCATCACTCAGGGCCACCACAGCATCACTCAGCACCACCACAGCATCACTCAGCGCCAAGACAATATCACTCAGCACCACCACAGCATCACTCAGCGCCAAGACAATATCACTCAGCACCACCACAGCATCACTCAGCACCACAGCAGTATCACTCAGCAAGACCTGAGTATCATTCAGCATCACCTCAGCATCGTCTCCGCAACAGTCACCACCACCACCACTACCACCTCAGCATCACTCAGCACCACCTCAGCCTGCTCTCGGAATCTGGCATCTGTTGATTCTCCCCTAGCGTCTGGCCACTGCTAGTGTTATAATACAGGTACTAGTTCCCAACCTTCACTCTCCGATTGTTTATGCCCCCTCAAAAAAAAAAGCTTTAACAAACAACCATTGCAATAGGCAGAAACAAGTTGCCAGCATTGCAACAACAAAAGAAAACTGAGGACATTTTTTATTGTAAATACTTTTTTTAATATGGTCGTTCAGTTTTACATAATGCCTTCTTGGTCATATATAAAGTAACAAAAATGCTTCTGATACTTTTTTATTATAACTTTTCAGCATGCTGCACAGCAGCCACACTTCTCTACAGCACAGCTTGAAGACATTGGCAAAGTCAATAGCTCTGGCTAAACACTTATAAGGCCCCAAAGGCGAGACCTATTGGCTATGCCAATGCTTGTTCTAACCGGTACTGGAGTCTTTTTATGGTGTTTTCACTGTTACTGTTTGAAGTGTTGTACAAATGCTTAACACATTGCCTCTTAAGTTAAGGCTGACTGCTCTGTGCCAAGCTACCAGAGGGTGAGCACAGGAAATTGTAGGTTGCGTTATGACTTACACTGACTAGGATTGTGGTTCCTGCTTGGACAGGGTGCATACCTCTGCCAACCAAAAACCCAATTTCTAACAAGTGGTAATAATGGTAATAATTGGTTTGATTATAACATCATGGGGTGCTGTGTGTACGAACTATCCTTACCTGTATAACTCATCAATTTACAATATCACAAACTTGAATGTAAGTGAAGAGGAATAATAACTATGATTCTCACAAAGACTTGAGATTTCAAGATAACGTTTTAGTGCATACGGTGATGGGTTATCAACAAGTGTTTTGTGTGACCAAATGCTAGATCTGTGCACCTGTCCTGGGAAGCACAAATAGTGGTCTATCTACATTACAACATGCTTGTTTAACATGACACTTAGAAAATCATATGGACATGCAGCCATAGCAACAAATGATTTGGAATACTGGATAGACCTTTTCCATGATAACTTTGCTAGTTTTCATAACAAAACTGATGTTGCACCTACAGGAAAACATTATTCAGTGAGACTGATAGAAATATTACTCCCAGAGTGGTTCTGTTCCTAACGTTACCCTATACCACAGAGCGAAAATGGTAGATTTAAAACCATGGAGAGAAAGGATTAGTGTATAGTAACTGAAAGTGGATTTTTATATACCATGTCCAGAATTAAAATTGAAAAGACATAATGAGTTGGTTTCTAGCTGTTGAGGAAGATATAGATTTGGAAAAAAGAAGAAGCGAAAGCAGCTAACTCACAGATGTTTTTGGGGTAATATTCCTAGGAGCAGGGGTAAGAATGAACATGGTAGATATTAGAAAAATATTAGATGTTGTGGAACACATAGCTACTTCCACCACAAATGCTTTGAGCAATAACACAGCAGAAATGATAACTATGAGCGAAACAATGATCTAGGATAGAATGGATGTAGACTATATCTTAGCCAGTGAAGGAGGAATCTGTAATATCATTGGATTAGAGTGCTGCACTTCCACTTCTGATAATTCAAGAAAAAAGTGAAAAGCAGTTGATAACATCAAGGAAGAAGTAAAGAAACTGCATTAAATGGCAATGCTAGGATTGTATGAAAAGATCAGTGGCTGGCTGGAAAGATGGGGTGTTTATATTATAGAAATAGTGCTAGCAACGATTGGGACAATTTTGGCGATTATTGTAATTTGTCAGATGCGAATTTCTTTTTATAAATTGTTGCATTAAGAAAATAGGCCAAAATATATAAGGGATTGAAAGGATAGCAGTAAGAGAAATGTTGGCACAGGTAAAGCAGCAGGAGAAGGCAGATAAAGAGGAAGTGAGTGTGATGATGAATATTGATTATTGATGAGGGATTTTTTAAGAATCTCAGGAAGGGATGTTGAGTAGAAAATTATAGCAAAGGCTTTACAGTTTGGTGCTTTGGTTAGGAGAGGTGCATGAAGGGCTGGTTGGGGTACAGAAGCTGGACATACTTGCAAGATAACTCATGGAAGGAACAACAGACAGCTGTGATACATGCAAAGAGAAATGATGAGGCTGAGGTCCGGGACAGTTGAGCTTTGTGTGTTTAAAGGAGATACATGGAAAGCATGTGCAGACACTGAGGTTAGTTTTGCAATAACGGGCCTCTGAGATTAGGGAAAAAGGTGGGCTTATGGTTCAAATAAAAGGCCTTTCCAAGCAGCCAGTCCATGACCTAGAGCACTGGAGTCAGGTAGGCCTTACTCGGATTTAGTCAGTATCAAGGTATGCCCATCAGATATGAATTGATATCCTAATATGGAGAGGTGTGCTGTTGCTTTGCTGATGTGAATTGTCCCATTATTTGTGCACCAATGATGATTAATATCTTACCCAATTAGTTCGTGTTTTGATTTTTGATTCCTTAATAAGGCAGCAGGAGTGCCTACTCATTGTGTATTAATCACATGTTTATGTGAAGAATGTATACAAATGTAATCACCTGTATAATCAGTAGTTGGAACTTTGTTGCCAGGCACTCCAGTAGCCATTAATTAAACGTCTCAGAAGCCTCCTGAGATTTACTTGAGAAGGATTGTACTTCAACAATGCCATAAACCAGCTTACAATGAGTCTTACAATGATAATCTAAAGAACTACGGGCCTGATTTAGATCTTGGCGGATGGGTTACTCCGTCACAATGGTGACGGATATCCCATCAGCCGAAATATAAATCCCATTACACCCAATGGGATTAATATTTCGGCGGACAGGATGTCCATCACCGTTGTGACGGAATAACCCATCCACCGAGATCTAAACCAGGCCCTAAGTCATTACAATGCTCTTATGCCTTTCAAAAAGGCCTGTTACTCTTACATTTATGTTTGTTACTCTCCGTCAATGGAGCAAAGGTGCCAAACAGATGGGAACAATGTAGCTAAGTTTCCTGAGATGTTTCCCTTTCCCCTAGTTCTCTGGGTGACCCATGTTGAAATGATGTAGGTCTACATATTCCACACTGGTAGACAAAATCCTGTCAAAAAGAAAACTACAAAAAATGATCCAAGAGATTCTAAACAGCGTCTGTTGGTTGGCTTTGAGACTGCTGGAAGTGGCCAATAAAGTCAATTTTTTTTAAGAGACCTGGAATAGGACCATTAGAATTGGTGATAGAACAAAGTTCGGTACAGAGAAGCAAATTCCTGTGCCAATAGGACTAATGAATTGAGACTGCTAGTCCATCTGTGTTCCCCCAGTTATTCCAAAGTGAGGCTACCTCTGCCCTAGGAATATGTCCCAATATAACCTTTTATTGTGTTCCAGATGCTTCTACTCTGTAGCACACAGGGCCCACAGTTTCACTTTTATAATGCTCCTTCTACACCCCATGCATCCCTTTCTTATATTATTTGCCTTATACGTCTTTTGGGAGCCCTGCAATATCACATTTGTTTATCTGCCCATTGAGGCATCTGGTCATATAAGTCATTGATTAGCTTCTGTGTTTCTGTTTATTATTGTTCTCCAATGTGTGTTACATTTCCATTTGGACAGTATGCTTCTAGATGATATATTTATAAATTCATTTGAATGATTGATGCTTAGGAAACGGCATAGTGGCTTTCGGCATTATCATGAATGTGCAAGTGCATTCTCTTTTTTTAATTAAAAAAAAAAAGTCTTTTTATTAACATTGCTCAAACAAAAGTAAAAGACCATGCTTTATATCAATCACTTACAGTCTTACTTGGTACAGCTCTAACATTACCGCTATTACATGAGGGATAGGCAGGGATTCGTGTGCCTACAGTAGCTTTGAATATTTACAAAAACACAAGGGAACCCAAAAGGTAGATAAGGCCCTTGGGTAACAGTTTAGTATTAGAACAGTGGTCCTTAAAAAGAACAGTATGGTCATCAGGATAAATATAGACTCCAATCAGTACTATATTACGAGTGTCCAGCCGGACATTCAATTTAATAATTCAAAAATGTCAAAAACCAAAAATATAAACACATCAATACAGTGGGACACAATCCTGCATCCTACATAGAAACATAACAAATACATTTAGGACAGGAACATATCAGGCAAGACAGGGTAGCTTGTGGAATATTGAACACAATTTCTAACAAGCTTGAGGTAACAGATTATTACACTTTTTTATCAGATTTGATTAATGTGCAAACTGTTTAAATTGGTCGACGACGTTTCGATCCTCTTAAAAAAATTATCATCATCAGGACAGTTATAAGTACAAGCCTGAATAATTAGGACCACTGTTCTAATACTATACAGTAGCTTTGAAGGCGCAGGTTAACCACCAACAACATCAATAGGTCAAAGGCGAAATACCCCGTCCAACAGTCCCTTACATGCTAATATTAAAACATAACCTATGCATCCTACTCCTCCCCCAGCATTCCTCTGTATTGTCGCCATGACTGCCATATTTTCTCCAACTTTTTAACACATCCCCTACTTTTGTACACTGTTTCCTCAGCTTGTTGGCACCCGTCTAGATCCATCTTCCACTCCCTCAGCGATGGTGGTGAAGGCGCACCCCACCTCCTCGCGATATTTCTTTTAGCAATCCCCGCTGCCAAGGCTAGCCATATTCCCACGTGCCTGGGCCAGTCAAGGTCCCCCTTAATCATCAGTAGGAGCCATTTGGCGTCCATTGGGACCGTCACTCCCGATACCCTAGACATTACTTCTGTAACCTTCTGCCAAAATCGGGCAATCTCTTGGCATTTCCATAGAATATGAAAGAAGGTCCCCTCCTGTTGACAGCTCCTCACGCAAAGCGCTGTGTGTGCTTTACCCCACTTATATAGGTGTGTGTGTGGGTAGTAGGTCCGATGCAGGATCTTAAGTTGCACTATCCTAAATCTCATCCGGATTGCAATTTCTCTTGGGCTTTGTATGGCCTCTAGCCAATCTTCATCATCTATACTCCCAAGGTCCTCAATCCATGACGCACGCAGGGTAACCAGGGGGTCTGGCACGTTATTTATTAATTTACGATATATCATGGATATCGCTTTCTCGGGGATGGGGTCTAGTAATAATCTATCTTCCAGGGGGGAATGGTCTGGAACGAGGATACCCTGTTTAATGTGTCGCCGCAGGGCGTGCATCAGTCTTAGGTAGTGGTATCTCTGTGACTGACTTAAACTATATTCCTTCCGTAGGTCCTCAAAGACGATAGGGGCCTCTCCCCTCCATACGTCTCCCAGGTACTCGATTCCTATTAATTTCCACCCTCTAAAGTCCTTGAGGGCAGCCACTTCTTTCAATGCGTTCCGAAACCACAGTGGAGTTCTACCCGTCAATTTCTCTGCCCAGCCCAGGAATCTGTTTGCCTCTCTCCAGCACCCCACCACTGCATCAGTGTGTGCCGGCCATTCCGGACGGGCTTTCCGGGAGTACAAGAGTAGTTCGCTGTTTCCACTTGGCATACTGGCTCTGTCCATTCTATAGGCCGGCTTGTGCACATCTGCGTACACCCAGTCATTTATGACAAGCAACTGCGAGGCCCAGTAATATAGTCTAACGTCCGGGACCGCCAGGCCTCCATCATACACTCCCTTCTGTAGTTTATGGAGCGCTATTCTGGGAGAGCCACCCTGCCACAATAGTGTTCTGACTTCCTGCACTATCTTTTTTAAAACAGCCGGGGGAACTAGACATGGTGTATTTTGTAGGACATATAGAAGGCGCAGCAGGGCCATCATTTTGAAAAGGGCCGCTCTGCCCATTAGAGACAGTGGGAGAGTATGCCAATGGCGTACGTCGGCACTCAGCCGATCTATCTGGGGCTCAAGGTTCTTCCTCAGTAATGCCTTGTGATCTCTCACAATATATATACCAAGGTACTTAAATCCCTCCTCCACCACTGGGGCCGCACATCGTGTCGGTATCCTCGGCGGGGGGCCTGATAGTAGAAAGACCACCGATTTAGACCAGTTGATCGTATACCCTGAGTAACTCCCGAACAACTCAAAAATGTGAAGGACTCTAGCCATGGAGTGGTACGGCCTTGCTAGGTACAGGAGGATGTCATCCGCGTAAAGCGAAATTCGCTCCTCCCACCCCCCCGCCGCCTCTATACCCCAAATCATTGGGTCCCCCGAATCCAGTGCGCTAGTGGCTCCAGTGCAAGAGCAAACAGCAGAGGACAGAGGACAACCCTGTCTCGTGCCCTCCGCAGCTGGAAGGATCTAGACAGCGTTCCATTAACTCACACTAGGGCCTGTGGTTCCATATATAACAACCTTATCCAGCTACAGAAGTTAGGGCAGAAGCCCAACCTAAGCAGTACCATGAACAAGTAGGGCCACTCTATACTATCAAACGCCATTGACGCGTCCAGCGCCATCAATGCCGTCTGTTGAAAAGCTGGGTCTTGTGTCATATGGAGCACTCCATACAACCTCCGGAGATTGTGTTGAGTGCTTCTACTTGGCATGAAGCCCGATTGGTCTACATGTATAATCTGCGAGATGACCGGTACCAGCCTGTTTGCTAGAACCTTGGCTAGCACTTTCGCCTCTACGTTAATCAATGAAATTGGGCGATAAGAGGCACACCAGTCCGGTGGCTTCCCTTCCTTGTGTAACAACACCACTGTGGCCGCCCGATGATCTGGCGGCAGCTGTCCTTGTTCTCGTGCCTCGAGCAGTATGTCTCGTAGCGGTGGTATTATTATAGATGCCTGACATTTGTAGATCTCGACAAGGAGTCCATTTGGGCCACTGCCTTCCCTGAATGGAGGAGTCCCTGAGCCTCCCTTAATTCCTCATCCGTGAGTTCCACCTCAAGGGTCTCACTCGCTTCTTTAGTTAGCGTGGGTAGGGAAAAGTATCTCAGTAGTTCCTCACAGTCGCTTTCAGATCTAGTGCAGACGGGTGCATAGACCTCCTCTAAGTGTACTGCAAAGGCTTCCGCAATATCTGTACTTGTTGTTTTCAGTGCGCCTTCCTTGTCCCGCACCTCAGTCACCCATGATTGCTCCCTGTCACGCTTTTCCAACCACGCTAGGAGTCTGGCTGCTTTGTCGCCGACATCGTATAGGCGATGCTGAGTTGCCAGAGCATAAGCTCTCGCCTCATTTTTAGCCATTGCTCGTAAGTCACACTGGCGCAACGCCAGTCTGTGGCGTAGGTCACTAGTGCTGTCAGCCGACGCCTCTGTCTCCATCTGAGTTATTTCCCACTCTAACGATCTAATTTGTATAGTATCTTCCTTCTTTTTGGCTCCAATTAAAGCCTGTGCTTGCCTCCTCAGCACTGTCTTGTAGGCCTCCCATAAAGTTATGCATGAGTCCACTGTCTCTTCGTTTTCCCTGAAATACAGCTCCGAGCTCTCTCGGAGTTTGTCTCTTAGTACCGGATCTCGCAAGTGCCAGGGGTCGATCCTCGGGAATGCAGTCCTGTCTCGGAGCGGGCCCCTAAGGGTCACCCCCACAGGGAAGTGATCCGAAATTCCCCTTGCCAAATGCCTCGGGTTTGAGAACTCTGCCACCCTATCGCTCCATGCGAAGAGGTGGTCCAGCCTCGAGAAAGACCAATGACGTGCGGAGTAAAATGTATATTGCCGCGCCGACGGGTTGTACACCCGCCACAGATCTACCAGGCCAAGGGCCTCCAGGAAGCCCGGTAAGTCGCGCTCTCCCTTCTGACCCACTCTGGTGCCAGACCGGTCCAATTCCGGGTTCACAACCGTGTTTATGTCTCCCCCAACTAAGAGCGTGCCCAGAGGCAGCGCTACCAAGAACGAACTGACCTTCGGGAGAATAATGTTATGGAGCCCCGGGGGTATATAAATTGAGCACAATACAATCGATCGCCCCTCCCATTTACCCGCTATTGCTGCACAGCACCCCGCCTCATCGACCCAGGTGCGAGACACCACAAGGGGCAGTGCGTTGCGGAGCAGGATTCCCACTCCCCGCGCCCCGGTCGAATACCCAGAGTGGGCCACTTGTCTATACCCAAAGCGATCTAGAGCTTTGCATTTGCTCCCCTTTAAGTGGGATTCCTGTATTAGTACGACGTCAGGGGAGTGTCTCTTAATGTATTGAAGGACCAGTGTGCGCTTGATCTTGTTCCCCAACCTGTTGACGTTCCAGGTCCACAACTGTATATTAGCTAGGTCTCCCATGGCTTCCAGTCTCCCCCCCCTCCCTCGCAATAGTTTTCCGGTACCCTGCTGTACTGTCTGGCTACAATGGTCTTGAATACACACACAACATTCAACATAAATCTAAACATTTTACCCAACACCCCCCGCCCTGCAACCCTGCTAGGTGAGTGACAAACCTCCCACCTCCCAAACACGCAGAGTGCCTGTCACCCCAACTGTGTATTTACTAACATAAATGAAGGGCGATAGACCAGCCCCCAGCATGAAGAGGAATAATTCTGCCGTTGTAAACTTACAAACCCTTCGGAAAGTTTTCCCCGACAGCAACGTTATCTGTCAGTGGCACCCACTGTGCCCTACAGTGAATAAGGATGTTCTCGGCACTACATCTGCCTGTTAGGGCTCCCAGTTGCGCATTGGTCCATGTCCTTGGAACATCAGGCTTAGAGTTACACCTCTCCCCCGGCATCATCTCCATACAAGGGCATTTACATTACGTTACTGAGGAGAACACCCCTTCTGTCACTTATCTGTGCATGGTCACCGGTCAGGGCCATGCCGTGCCTACTCCGTCTCTCTCCCCTCTGCGGTGTGTCCACTCTTGGGCATTGTACAACTTTTGCCCCCTTTCCGTTCAATGGTTCGCCAGCCCTCTAGCCAGTCGCTCGCCTCCGCGTCGAAAAAATACACCTTTCCGTCGTTGATTATTTTGAGTTTTGCCGGAAACAGCATCATGTATTTTACATTTTGCTCTCGGAGGGCCCTCTTAACTGCATCGAATGTCCGCCTCTGGCGCTGGACATAAAGCGTAAAGTCCGGAAAGAAATGGATAACTGCGTTTTCATGGTGCAGATCCCGATGTAGGCGCGCTGCCTGCAGAATGGCGTCCCTATCTCTGAAATTAAAAATCCGGGCAATGATCGTGCGGGGGTCTCCCAACGCCCGGTGCGAGCGTTCTATGAGGAAATATTTGGATAGACGTTTAGGCTTCAATTTGTTAAGCATCAGGTCTTCCAAGAAGAGGTCTATCGACGGTCCTTCCATCCCCTCCGGCACACCCACCACCCGGATGTTGCTCCGCCGGGCTCGTCCCTCCTGGTCTTCAAGTCTGGCAAAGATTTCAGTTTGGTTCATAGTAAGCGCTGAGACTTGCTCTTCTAGGCGTTTGGTTTTTCAATCAATCAATCAATCATGTCACTTATAAAGCGCACTACATACCCGCGAGGGTCTCAAGGCGCTGGGGGAAGAGGGGGGTGGTGCTGCTACTGATTGAAGAGCCAGGTCTTGAGGAGTCTTCTGAAGGCCAGTAGGTCTTGGGTCTGTCGGAGGTTGGTGGGGAGGGTGTTCCAGGTCTTGGCGGCGAGGAGGGAGAAGGATCTGCCGCCGGCGGTGGTTTTCCGGATGCGGGGGACTGTGGCGAGGCGAGGCTGGTCGAGCGGAGCTGGCGGGTGGGGGTGTAGAAGCTGAGTCGTCTGTTGAGGTAGGCTGGTCCGGAGTTGTGGAGTGCTTTGTGTGCGTGGGTGAGGAGCTTGAAGGTTATCCTCTTGTTGACAGGGAGCCAGTGCAGGTCTCTCAGGTGGGGTGTGATGTGGCTGCGTCGGGGGATGTCGAGGATAAGACGTGCAGAGGCGTTCTGGATGCGTTGCAGCCGTCTCCAGGAGCTTAGCCGTCGTTCCTGCGTAGAGGGCGTTTCCGTAGTCCAGCCTGCTGGTGACGAGGGCCTGGGTGACTGTTTTTCTTGTTTCGGTGGGGATCCACTTGAAGATCCTGCGGAGCATTCGGAGGATGTTGAAGCAGGATGAGGAAACGGCGTTGACCTGCTTAGTCATGGAGAGGGTGGGGTCGAGGATGACCCCTAGGTTGCGTACGTGGTCGGTGGGTGGCGGGGCTGTTCCCAGTGATGTTGGCCACCAGGAGTCGTCCCAGGCTGAAGGGTTGGAACCAAGGATGAGGACCTCCGTCTTGTCCGAGTTCAGCTTCAGGCGGCTGGTCCTCATCCATTCGGCGACGGCCTTCATTCCTTCGTGGAGGTGGGCTTTGGCGGTGTGAGGGTCTTTGGTGAGGAGAGGATCAGCTGGGTGTCGTCGGCGTAGGAGATGATGTTGAGGTTGTGCTGTCGGGCGACGTGGGCGAGGGGTGCCATGTAGATGTTGAACAGCGTTGGGCTGAGGGAGGAGCCTTGGGGTACGCCGCAGATGATCTTGGTGGCCTTGGATTGGAAGGGGGCGAGGCGGACGCTTTGTGTTCTGCCGGAAAGGAAGGATGTGGTCCAGTCCAGGGCCTTCTCTTGGATCCCGGCGTCGTGAAGGCGTGTTCGTAGTGTGTGGTGGCAGACCGTGTCGAAGGCGGCTGATAGGTCCAGGAGGATGAGGGCTGCTGTTTCTCCGTTGTCTAGCAGGGTCCTGATGTCATCGGTGGCGGCGATGAGGGCGGTTTCGGTGCTGTGGTTGCTGCGGAAGCCGGACTGGGAAGGGTCCAGGATGTTGTTCTCCTCGAGGTAGCGGGTCAGTTGTTTGTTGACGATTTTCTCTGTGACCTTCGCGGGGAACGGGAGCAGAGAGATGGGTCGGAAGTTCTTGAGGTCTTTGGGGTCTGCCTTGGGTTTCTTGAGTAAGGCGGTGATCTCGGCGTGCTTCCAGCTTTCCGGGAAGGTTGCTGTCTCGAAGGAGATGTTGATTATTTTCCGGAGATGGGGCGCGATGGCTGTACTGGCTTTGTTGAAGATGTGGTGAGGGCACGGGTCTAGCGGTGAACCGGAGTGGATGGTGTTCATGATCTCGCTGGTGTCCTCGTCGTTGATGTTGGTCCAGGAGAGCAGGCGGTTGGTGGTTGTGGGGGCAGTGGTCTCGGTGGTTGCCGGGGTGGTCGTGGTGTTGAAGCTGTCGTGGATGTCGCCGATTTTGTGGTGGAAGAAGGTGGCCAGTGAGTCGCACAGGTCTCGCGACGGCTGGATGTCGTTGGTGTTGGAGCTGGGGTTGGAGAGTTCCTTCACGATGTTGAAGAGCTCTTTGCTGTTGTGTGCGTTGTTGTCTAGGCGGTCTTTGAGTGAGGCCCTTTTGGCGGATCTGATGAGGTGATGGTGACTGCGGGTGGCGCTCTTGTGGGCTCAGTTTTTGACTGTAGGTCCCCAATACCTGCCTCCGCCGTGGACACCTTTTCGGAGATTTTCCGGAGGTCAGCCCGGAGCAGGTTTACCTCCTCAGTAACAGAGTCTAGCTTAGGCGCCAGGGTCCCGCGCAGGTCCGTAATCGCCTTCATGATGTCTTTCAGGGAGGGGTCTGGGGACTGGTCCTCATGCCAAGGTGATGTTTCACCACCCGTCGCGCCGCCCTCATGACCCACTGCAACAGTGTACTTATCTATGTGGTTGGCCTGTCCAGGGCCCACCACCTTGTTGCATCCCATAGCCAGATTTGTAGGGCCCCACCAGCTGGCACAGGTTCAGTACTCTATTGCGTCGCTGGCCTGGGTACGCAGTGTTGGCGCCAATGTCTGGAATGACCACTTAATATCTCCCCACTCCGTGGACGCAGCTTCGGATCCTGGATGCTCCACAGCTTTTGCCTTCCAGCTTGAGGGTGGCTCGCAGTCTCAATAACTCCTCGGGGGGGGATTCACCCAGCCTCCTCCCGCTAGAGCCTCACCAGATGGCCCAGGTGCTCATGCAGCCCGTTCTGCGGGGCTCTGACTGTGCACTCTATTCAGGAATCTAGTCTCTCGTCCACAGGCTACCTGCCGGGCCCAAGACACTAATGGACCGTGTCCCGGCCCGGCCCAATGAAAGGCAGTCCTCCTCTCGAGCCTGCAGCGGGGGGGCCGTATCACCAGCACTCAGTATGCCCTCCAGCCCCCCAGCCAGCTGACCTCTTGTCTCACGCTGACTCGGTGGCGCTTGCTCCCCCTGCCGTCTATCTCCTCACCTGCTCGGGCTCAGGATCCAGCAGGCTCCAGCGGCCGGATCCAGGGCGTGACGCGCTCTCGCGCGCTCCCTCTGTGGCGATCGGTACTGCCGCTGCGGGCTCAGTGCAATTTTCTGCGTTTCCGCGATGGGTGCTCCGCATGCAATATATAGCGGAACACTTCCAGGCACCCTCGCTTCTCAGGACTTCCGTCGACACTTCTCCACTTCCCACATTACGCGGACGGCGCCATCTTGCTCCCGCCGGCCGCTCCTTCGTTTCTCTGCTTTCCTGCCATCATACAGCGAATTAGGCAGCCATTAAACGTTGCGGAATAGCCACCTCGTAGTCCGGCAGCGTCCTGTCTCCTGTTGCCGTCGGTTCGGCGGATTATGACGGATTTATTGGGCTCACACGCTGGTGTCTAGCGCAGCTCTCGTACTACACGGCCATCTTCAGCGGCTGCTGGCCACGCCCCCCCCGTGGTGCATTCTCATGATCTTTCTCCCACAAGACATCATGAATTACGGGGCTGATTTTTACTCAAATGAAAGGTCTGGATGGTATAAATTGGCTGTTCAAAGCCAGCAGGACTTCAGTTGCAGGACAAGCAGTGAGAAAGGCAGTTCTTTTTGGAATTATACCTAGGCTACAGTCTCTTAACAATCCTACAAAGCCTTAATTCAGCATTGAATCTGAGCATACTGGAAAGTAGATGAAGTTCAGGCATGCATGTATCATGACAATATATAAATACTGAACTCTTGTTGAACCACAAATGTTTGATGTTAAAGTTAGGCATGTAGGGATCTTTAAAATGCACAATTTGCTAAGTTGTCTATTTCCATAATTTTTACATTCTGTGTTTTTGCATTGATACAAGTGTGTTGCTATTTGGGATAATACTTTTGCATTTATTTTGCACTAACATGGGATTACAAAGTAGCCTTAAAAATAATGATGTGTCTTTCTTGTATGTGTGTCCTTGGTGTAAATGCTTGATAGAGCTCATAACACTAAATCAAAATTATTGACAGGCAGGTTCTGTTAAATGCCTAGCATGCATTTTCTCCAGGAAACTTGAGAGAAATGTGTGGGCCATCACATGTCTTGTCTGTCTTTGTATAGGCCAATCAGGTTGTGGTCATGGGAAGTCCCTGATAACTTCACACGCTTGGTTCTGGGTATCACATGTTTTGGACAGCCAACAAACTATAACTACCTGTGTTCAGAAGGGTCTGACGAACCTAACAGTATCTTACTTTTGTGAATCGCTAATTGGGGCAAACAGTAACAGATCAGAGCATTGCCACCTATGTTTTCCAATTAAAATAGATTTTTTTATAACTCTGCTTGCTCTTCCGAGCTGGAAAGATGGTGATCTTAGCATAGTAAACCTTTTGCTGATGCCATTTTTAGGAAAGAAATACGCTTTCTTCCACAGCACTCTTTACCATTCTTCCAAAGAGACCTCAAAACTAACCCTGGGCATAGTTTGCGTAGCAGCACTACACGTAGCTACGCGAAGTACACTTTGAACTACACGTAGCTACACAAATTGCGTAGTGCGTAGCTGTGTGCTTGTCTGCACTGTGCAATAATTGCTAATGGCATCTTGCATAGTGCAAATTAAGATAAAATAAGTTTCTCTGTCTTTATATGCTAAAATGCATATAGTCATTTCACTAAAGTGAAAACGATAAATTAACAAGCAGTGAGAGAGGTGATGATTTTGGGATCCTCCCTAACCTAGGGAGAGAACCAAGCAGATGCCTTGAAAACAAAAAGCACATCTTGTTGAATGATTCGGTGGTGGTCCCATCCTCTTAGGACCACCCCAGGCACAGTTATTGGCAAAAATACAATCCCAACCAACGGCCCTGCAAAGCATTATGGGACGAGATTAGCAGTGGGCAGTGAATATTATAGTATCCAATATCAAAATAATTCTACAAAGAGCTGCAGTTCAACTAGTCGTTACTAGATGTCCCTCACGAGTCAAATGCAAAAGCATTGAAATTAGTATTACATCAAGCTGCAGTTCCACTAGTCGTTACTAGATGTCCCTCACGAGTCAAATGCAAAAGCTTCATGAAAGGGTTTCAATGCTATTGCATTTGACTCGTGAGGGACAATTAGTAACGACTAGTGGAACTGCAGCTTGATGTATTAATAATTTCAATGCTTTTGCATTTGACTCGTGAGGGACATCTAGTAACGACTAGTTGAACTGCAGCTCTTTGTAGAATTATTTTGATATTGGACACTATAATATTCACTGCCCACTGCTAATCTCGTCCCATAATGCTTTGCAGGCCTACTGGTTGGGATTGTATTATTTTTGCCCATAACTGTGCTTGGGGTGGTCCTAGGAGGAAGGGACCACCACTGAATTGTTCAGCATGATATGCTCTTTGTGTTCAAGGCATCTGCTTGGTCCTCTCCCTAGGTTAGGGGGGACCCCAAAATCATCACCTCTCTCATTGCCTGATATTTTCATTGTCCAAGTTCACTTTTGTGAATTGGTTATATGCTTTTTAGCATGTAAAATTGCTTTATCAAAGCATTTGTAGGTGTTTATTATTTTGCTACTACGCTTGTCAATTAGCACAGTTTTTGAACTGTGCTACGTGCAATTTGCGTAGTGCGTAGTAGCACAAACTTTGCATGCTCCGTGAGCGTAGCGTAGTACTACGCCCAGGGTTACTCAAAACTTTGCTATTTGCTGAATGTATCTATTTTCTTGGTTCCCTCCAGGGCAATTGTCTCCAACCCTTTCTGTAATAGGTGCTACTTAGGTTAAATGAAAATCATCATGAGCTATTATAATTATTAGCGTTGTAATATTGATCATAACAGACAGGATTATATTAGTGGCCGCTATAAACATGATTACTAACAGTGATCACCTCAGTTCATCAGGCACTGTTGTCGGTGGTAATGTGAAAAAGGTGTTGTCAATGTGAAATGTATCTACGGCGGTAATACATAACAGACAACAGGGCATCGAGAAATCTACTCACCCATTGATAATGGTGGTTCATATTTTCTCAGGGCAAGCTATTTTTAGGGCCTACTGGCCCGGTCTGGTGAGAGAGCTTAAGGTGGCATACAGTAAGTCTTCTGTTGATCAAGAAAGTGAATGAGCAATAAAAGTGCCCTTAAATCTTGGTCACATTTGCTGTGCTTCAAAGACAGAGGTCAAATGTCAGCCTATGCCTACTTACAAACTGCTGATTATTCTATCCTGGAGATTGGTGTTTACTTTTATTTCTCTGACTGCAAAGTTATAGGATTTTGTGATGTGAACTGTTTGACAATCGTGCTTGAAAATGAACTGTACAAATACTTCAAAATATATCTCAGTAGTTAGGAGAGCACTTTTTTTGTAATTCTGAAGCGAGATGTCAAGCATTTTCAGATTAACAAAACAAATCAGAATACTGGTGAAGTGCAAATGATAAAAAAGTTGCTGAAACACAATTTCCACACATTATCGTTAGTACACTTTATAGTTTTATCAGTAAAACTGCATGTCAGTGGGAAAGTTTGTGGCCATTTCAGTGGAGAATGTCTGTCTGTAAATGATAGTGCGCTATCGCTTCATGCTTTAGTGATATATTTTTAATGAGACAATGCTAGTAGTGAAGTAAGAGGCAAATCAGGGGTCATGTGTAACCTGCATGTGGACTAGATTTTAATTATACATGGAGCAAAAGGTTAGACTACTAAATCAGACAGGAGTTTTTTGTAAAGCAGACATGTTAAATGAAGGTGCTTTTGTGTGTGAAAATGAAGAAAACTGTGACCCAGTGAAATAAAATATTTACCTAGGATCACACTTTTTGAGACGAGTTTCTGTATCAAGCGTATTACAGTCAAGTAGACGATTCAAGTCACTAGACCTTCAGATCTGGTAATATTTTTCAGATTTTTCAAAGCATGGACATACCTACAATAAATAATTCAACACATAGCTCTAAATAAATTTTGGAAATTCAAATATTTTTTTCTCCAAATATAAGATTATGAGTTCTGAAAATACATGCATTTACAACTCAAATATACACTTTTAAATGTTGGTATTCATATATTAATACAACCAAGCAAAAGCTTCTAATAAATTTCAGTAAGGCGGCACACAGAAGAATATGTGACGTTACAACGCGATCTGTTAGATCGCGGTACGTTACATCGCAGGTATTACAACGCAAGTCATTACAACGACTTGCGCTGGAGGGCGCTGGACTTAGGAATAGTATGATTTACTATTCCAACTCCAGCCTACGTTACAGTAGGGAAGGTGTTGGAATAGTAAATCATACTATTCCTTAGCTTAGAGCGCCATCCAGCGCAAGTCGTTGTAACGACTTGCGTTGTAATGCCCGCAATGTAACTGCATCGCGGTGTAACGACTGCGTTGTAAAGATTGTTTCCCCACACAGAAGAGCTACTTATGGGTAATTGGAGAGCTACCAGTAGCTTGCAAGCTACTTGCTCGAGAAGCCTGCTCCAGGGGAATCTACTAACCCTAGGTACTATTAAAATCTCCAACAAGTAGAAAAGGGGCACTTAGTTTGCCTGGATATCTTTTGTGGAAAAAAGTTATGAAGGCTTAAGCCCGAAGTGCCTCAAACCATCAACAAAGGCTCAGGACTGGTAGAAAAGCTTCAGCAGCTAAGGAGTTAGGAGAAGTGATTAACTGGGATCAGTGTAAGCTACATAATTCTGATGACTGTTTTTTGTATAACAGTTTCAAAAGCAAATATAAATTGAATGTATATCAGAACCAGAGTGTGTACTCACAAAAATAGAAGGCAGTTGCCTTGATAGAGACGAGAATATGATCATGTTGAAGGGTTTGAATAATATTGATTATATGATTTATGTTCCAGGTTCAAGAATATCAGTATTCTACTAATACAGAGAGCTTGAGATGTGGAGATCTTCTGAAAGTATATAATTGCTGTAGCAAGTGTTAATTGATGTCAAGTTGCAATAAGATACTAAAGCTATCCATCTTGTGTTTAGATTGCCACTGCTTCAAAGACAGAGGTCAAATGTCAGCGTATGTCTTCTTACAAACTGCTGATTATTTTATCCTGGAGATTGGTTTTTACTTTTCTTTCTCTGACTACAAAGTTATAGGATTTTGTGAAGTGAACTGTTTGACAATCGTGCGGGACACACAGCTTTTAAAATTGATTGAAAATGAACTGTACAAATACTTCAAAATATATCTCAGTAGTTAGGAGAGCACTTTTTTTTGTAATTCTGAAGTGAGATGTCAAGCATTTTCATATTAACAAAACAAATCAGAATACCTTACTTGGTGAAGTGCAAATGATAAAAAATTGCTGAAACACAATTTCCACACATTATCGGTAGTACACTATATAGTTGTATCAGTAAAACTGCATGTCAGTGGGAAAGTTTGTGGCCATTTCAGTGGAAAATGTCTGTCTGTAAATGATAGTGCGCTATCGCTTCATGCTTTAGTGATATATTTTTTAAAGAGACAATGCTATTAGTGAACTAAGAGGCAAATCAGGGGTCATGTGTATACTGCATGTGGACTAGATTTTTATTATACATGGAGCAAAAGGTTAGTCTACTAAATCAGACAAGAGTTTTTTGTAAAGCAGACATGCTAAACTCACATAAATGAAGGTGCTCTTGTGTGTGAAGCTGTAAGAATTCTGGTTATTGGTTGAGGGGGTGGAAGCCTCACTCAGGCACAATCCTTATCAAGGTGAACCACAAAAGTCACTAAATTAACCTGTGCTTAACCCTCCAGTTGTTTGGTACAAAGCAGTCAGGCATAAACCTAGAGGCAAGGTATAAAGTACTTATGCAGGACACAAACAGTAATAAAGTAAAAATACAAAAGAAGAAATCCCAAACCAATTTAGAAAAATAAAGTAAATTTGAATAAAGAAAATAAAAATTAAATCAGTAGAACTGGAGATATTACACTTTAAAGTTTTAGGTAGATATAGCGTGTAAAAACACAAAGTGCAACTTGCGGTCATCTGGTTGTGCTAGACCAGAAGGAATTCACAAGTTCAGGCCGACCGCGACAGAGCTTGGGCTGGATACAGAGACCAGGTTAGTCCCACTGAAGAAGTTACCTTCTCAAAGTCCATCACAAAGAGTTCCGTTCACAGTGGAGGAGGCCGTGATGAGCAGGGACAGTGTTGCGGATGGTCATCGCTTTAGTGCGAAGAGCAGGCCTGGCGTTATGGACGGTCATTGCTATAGCATGATGATCCGGTCGGGCATCGCAGACGGTGGTTGCTGAGCTTCGCGTTGTTGGACACTGTGGACTGTTGTTGCTCTAGCGCGAAGTGCAGATCTCGCATTGCCGGTCTTCACTGTCAGTCGCTGTAGCCCAGATTCAAGTTCATCAAAGCTTCGTGTTGGCGGTCGTCGTGGGCGTTCAACTGATGTCAGCCAATGGGCCAGGACCTGAGGAGGGGAACAGAAACTCACTGCAGTGAAGGATAGCATGGCCCAGGCAGGTCCCAGTTGCAGGTCCAGGCACGTCCAGTCAGCAGGCTAGCTGGGTAGGTGCTGGGAGGCCTTTGGAGGTTGTTGTGCCCCTGTAGCTCACACAGGATGTCAGCTAACTGATGCTTGGAGCCACTCAGGTATCCTGGGATGAAGCAAGCAGGTCCAGTCTTCCTTCTCAGAAAGCAGGACAGTCCTGAAGCAGCAGAGCAGCCCTCTGGGGGTCAAGACAGGCCTCAAGCAGCAGGGCAGTCCTCTGAGGAACAAGGCAGTCCTTCTTCTGCAATGTCCATGGATCCAGGAGTGTACTGATGAGTGGCTCTGGTGGTCCAATATTTATACCTGGTGCCAGCCTTTGAAGTGAGGGGATTTCCTATACTACTCCCACATCTGGTTCTGGAAAGTTCTTCTCTTTCCTTGTCAAAGCTCCTAGATGTCTGGGATGACATAAGACAAGTGTCAGGTTCTTTTGTATGTGCTGGAGGCAAGCCCTTTGAAGAGTAAGTGGGACAAGGCACAGCGATCCTGGCAGGATGACCAATCCTGTCCACTCCTAATCCCCTTTTGTGCCACTCTCTGAGAGGACAATAGAGAGAGACACAAACCCCATCAGTAGAGCCATTCGCAGTCATGTGACCCAGGACACTGGCAGAAGGCACAAATGGTTAGAACAAGGAAATGCCAAACAGGGCTTGAAAAATCATAAAAATTTTACTAGACCTGCAGGTCTAGTAACTTGAATAATCTACTCGACCTAACTGTAATTTACTTGACCCGTGAATTGGTCTCAAATTGTGTGATCCTAGGCAAATATTTTGTCTTAGGGATCCGCTGTAGTGTAGCTCCTATTTCCCTAATAGGCTCTGCGCATTGGAATAATATATCCTATAGGTTTGACATAGGACTACGGTCAGTATGTCCCTATCGAGTATATTAAACTTAATTACTTGTGCCAGCTAGCTCAGAGGCCACTAGAAACTCCTTGACAACAAGAAGGGAGTAGTTTCTGGCAGCCGCAAAACATGACCACTGTGTTTCCCTTTAGAATCAGAACGTGTCCCAGAGTCGTGGAAACAATAGATAACTATTTCACTCAGCTCAGTCGTGCATGCTTAGTTTTCTCCAAGTTACACAGAAAGAAATAGACGGGCGTTTCAATAAAAGATTTATTGAACAGTCTTGTTTCTGGTGTAAGTAAAATGTGCTGTTACGATCACAAGACAGTATGCGAGATAAATAATGTACAGTGTGAGCAGTAGAAATAAATAATACTGCGAGAGCATTATCTTTTAGTACATATGCTTTTACATAAATAACACAGACTAAAAATGTGAGTACTCATACGATGCGTTTCTAATCTAGTTCTACCCCAATGTACCTAACCTAACCTAGGTATAGGACGAGGTATGAAGTAGGTGAAGTATTCCTTACTATGGTATACTAAGAGTACGCTAACCCCAGTATGCCTTAGTATGCCAAGAGTCCCTCTAGGTTCTAGTCTGCTCCATACCTGAAGAATGAGAGAGGTAGGAATCTCTTTGCCAGACTCGAACTCCAACACCCCGCAAGGGAAGTCAGATCACTGGAAGCTGGACTCTCTGCGTGCAGGGATGACAGCGTCTTCTCAGTGTGTCAGGCCGGGAAACGGGCTCCTCTGAAGTCGGGGTCTCCTCTGATTTACAGGGGCTAGGGAAGGTATATTTATACCTTAGAATTACCTCAGAATGTTAGCATTGACGTGAGTCGGACAGCGGAAGACGTCATGAATGAACCCCTAAGGAATAATGGTTCATGCATAATATATGAGTCCTTGAAGAAATCAATAGTCCTGGACTAGGGAAACTCCCGCAGCCTAAGGGTCTGTTCTTCAAGAACTCGTTGTGACGTTAGGGTGGACGGATGTCAGAGACCATGCCTGTATTTGGAGTGCACAGTTTAATGCCTAAATAAGGGCTGGGATTTTATGCCTATATAAGGGCAGGGCGAATTGTGCCTATATAAGGACATGATACTGGAAAGCCCGTTTATGGACACCCTAAGAGGAATACAACACCGCCTTTTTCATTATCATCACATAAGAGAGCACCTTCAAATATGCAAGTTCACTATTTCTGATGTACAAAAAACCTTTTTATTTACTGGACTAAATGTTTGTACTATGTATAACAAGAATCGAGCCGATATATATAGGGTACACATGATCCCCCGCTTGACCCTTAGGGCCAAACGTACAACTGTTTTTTGCTGTCACAAATGGGAAATTGCCCTGTTTGCGACCGCAAAAAAGGGTGGTGGTATGTACAAACGCTATTTTGTGAGTAGGTGACTTGCAAAATAGTGTTTGCGAGTCGCTATTAGGAAGGGGCCTACCAAGGGTGTCCCTTCCTAATAGTGAGTCAGAATGGTATGTACTATTGTTTTGCGACCGCATTTGTGGTCGCAAAACACAACTTGAAGTTTACCGCTTACTTCAAGTAGGCGGTAAGCCACTCGCAAACAGGAAGGGGTCCACAGGAGACCCCTTCCCCTTTGTGAATGGGTGCGAAAATATTTTTAAGAGCAGGTCCTTAAAAATTAAAAAGGCAAATGTTTTTTTACGCATCCCGTTGTCCTTTAAGGAAAATGGGCTGGATTTGAATTTTTTTTTTGCTTTATTGAAAAATCAAACACAGACATGAGGGTCTGCTGTCCCCAGCAGGCCACTATCCCTTTGTTTGCAGGCCAATCCCAATGGGTCGCAAATTGCGACCTGCCTCATGAATATTAATGAGGCAGGTCCCTTGTGACCCATTTGAGAATCGCAAACAGTGTCTCAGACACTGTTGTACATTCAATTTTGCAAGTCGTAAAACGTCGCAATTTACGACTCGCAAAATGGAATGGTCGAACATCTGGCCCTTAGTTCACTAATAGCACTGTCATCTGGGCAGGGGCAGTAATAATTCCCAGTTCATGTTTAAAAACTCACTTATCATAAATATATTACGAAAGCATGATGTGGTAGTGCACTGTCATTTACAGATAGCATATTTTCCATTGAAATGGCCACAAATCTTTCCCACTAACATGTAGTTTCACTGATAATAGCGCATAAACAATGTTTGTAAATTGGGTTTCAGCAAAAATATTTAAAATTTGCACATCACCAAGTAAAGTGTTCTAATTTGTTTTGAGCCTATAAACATATTTTTTTCACCACAGAATTACAAAAAAGTGTCTTCATAACTAGTATTCACACTAGGAGGGATGGGGGCGTTTAGTAGGTCCAGCATACATGCCCCAAAGCATAGAAGTCAAGCAAGAGGTATGCAGTTCCTGTGGAGAGGGGCCGGAAGGTCAATGGGTGAGGGGCCAATAGGCCGAAGGGCGTGTAAGGAGGCTCCAGGTAAGGGAAGGAAGGCGGGCTGGATAGCTCCAATAAGGAGCAAGGGTCCTCACACACCCCGAGAGGTGTCATGCTTCATCATAGGGCAGCTCCTCGTTGGGCCGGCGCTGCAATGCCCAATGGGCCCCGCAGGGGGGCTCTTTGCCGGAGGTATTCTGTGTTGTTTGCCGACAGGCCCTAGAAGATGGGGTGTTGGAGCGAATGTGTGGTGAGTAGAGTTGGAGTGAAAGTGTGTCTAAAAATAGCTATGAGTGTCCAAAAATTCTTTATTCGCTAGATACTGATGCTATGATTAAAACCGACTACGAGTCGTGGCTGGCAAGGAGAATTAAACCTGCTGCAGCTCAAGGTGAAAGGTGAAATGTGCACTTTCACCTAAAATAAATGTACAAAAGACAAACTGACTTTTGACCTCTGTCTCTGAAAGCCAGCAAATGTGACAAGATAACAAGATTTAAAGGCATCTTTATTGCTCTTTCACTTTGTGAGCAATAAAGATGCCTTTAAATCTTGTTAGCTTGTCACATTTGCTCCACTTTCAGAGACAGAGGTCAAAAGTCAGTTTGTTTTCCAAAGAAGTAAGAGGATTTTCAGCTCCCCAGAAAGGGTGAGTAGTCCCTAAAATTAGCTCGTCCTGATTAAATCTTGCTCGACAATGCGAGTGGATTTTTAGAGCCCTGCCAAATTTCTAAAAGTGGCATTTTCAAAATTGTGACTTAAAATCCGACTTTACTATTAAAAAGGATTTCAAACTACAATTTATTTGAGTGTAAACACCATATATCTCTCTGCTCACAATCTAAAGTTGTCACTTATTAATTGAAATAAGGTAACCCAGTTTTAGTCAATGGGAGAGATAGGCCTTATAGTAGTGAAAAACGACTTTATGAGTTTTTCACTACCTGGACATGTAAAACTTAAACCCACTTGTCCTACTTTTTAAATACAATGCACCCTGCCCAATGAGCCGTTAGGGGCTACCATAGGGGTGATTATATACAGCGGCGGCTGGCAACTAGGAAGAGAGGGGGGCGCGGGCAAATGGGTGGTGGGTGAGTGCATGCATGCAAGGTGAGTGGCGACTGTAAATAAAAAGAAATAGCCACTTACCTTGCTTGCTGCACAACGTCCTCGCTTCTGTCCATGTTCTGCTCTGCCTCCTCCAGGCTCTGCGGGCTCCAGCAAATTCCCCTAACCAATCCTAGCACTGAGCTCATGCTGGTAACCAGCATGAGAGCAGCACCTGGATTGGAGGGAATGGCCTCTCTCTGCTCTCTGAAGAGCACTGGAGGCCTATGATATAAAATGTGCATGTCTGGATGGCCATCACAAGACTGCCAGCCAAAGAGACACGGGCACTTTAGACCTAAGTGCCACAGCCAGCCCACTACTCCTCCCTGCTGCAGCAATAGTTCGGGATGGGTTGGTGAAAAATAAAATGGTAATAAATTAAATTTATTACCATTTTATTTTTCATTTCTGGGGGGCATTTTTGTAACTGGGGTGATGCTTCTCCGCTCCAATGGAGGAGTCGCTTCTGCTTATATATATTAAAAAAGAAAGTTTAGGCCTGGCAAAGGTATATTTTGCCATGTTGAAATGGCAGTTTAAAACTGAACTATAGGTTGCAATGGCAGGCCTGAGACATGTTTTAAAAGGCTACTTTGGTGGTTGGCAGAATGAATGCTGCAAGCCCACTAGTAATATTTAATTTACAGGCCCTGGGTACATGTACCACCATTTGCTACATTTACTTGGGACTTACAAATTCAATGTGCCAATTAGGTGTAAGTCAATGTTACCATGTTTGAAGGAGAGAGCACAAGCACTTTAGCACTGCTGAGCAGTGGTAAAGTGCAAATAGTTCAAAAGCTAATTCAGTGGGGGGCATGGCTAACCACATAGGAAGATGGCCGCTTGCTGAAGCAGCTATGCCACTCGTTTTGCCGATCCCCCATCATCCGCCCCACTAACCGTGCCTCTCTGCCCTCCCAGAAGCGCCCAGTGCAGCCGAGAAGATGGGGAGACTGTTGCTCCATTCCTGAGACCCAGGCATGGCGGCTAAAGGCACAGGGCCGAGAGTGGCCCTTGAGGCATCCCGAGCCACAGCCTTGCATGCTGCGGTGCTGCCAGCGGGTAAAAGCGACGAGGGGGGTCCTGGGCCTGGTTTGGGCCCCCAGGTGAAGTGTAGCTGCGACAATCCTGCCGCTGCCTGCAGGGGATGAGCGAGAGGTGCCCCCCCGGATTAGGTGGGGGCCGAAGTTGTGTGATACTACAGAGGAGGTGTAAATAGTCGACTGGCTGGGTCCCACAGGTCCAGATGGTGAGAGACGGTCCTAATGCCCACCCCCTCTGCCCCTCCCATGATATCCAGATGACTTTTGGTTGGAGGGGGGAGCAGTTTAGGGCCCAAGACCGCGAAGTGGGCCTAGCTTCGGGTCCAGAAACAGGCCGGGCCACCAGACTTTTTGACCGGGGCTGAGGCAACCCATTTTCTAGATCCAGAAAATCCCTGACAACCTTTGAGCCTAGGTGGGACTTTACTGTGGCGCAGAGGCAGGCCGGCTGGGTGAGCCCAGGTATCACCAAGAATTACTGCAGCTGTGTTAACTCTCCACGAGGTGCCCAGACAGAGCCTCTATTGAAGCATTAGCCCTGCTTGGAGGGTGGCAGGAAACCCAAGAGGCCGCAATGGACAATTCTTATACAGAACAGATCTTGGCAAGCGGAGGCGACTACTTCCCCTTCCTATCAAAGGGCCGACTATCGCACTAGCACCCACAATGACAGGCGGCAGGGGTGCTCGAGCCTCTCAGTAAATGAAGCTGGACAAATATACTCTTACCAAAGGACCTGCTAGGGAGGTGCCACCAGGTGAAGCAAGAAAGTCTGAAACGCTTCCTCCCAAGGACGGCCAGACCCTCACCCCCAAAGACATCATGGAGGCCATACAAGGGGTCAAGAGCTCCCTGGAACTAAAGATAGACTTGGTTAGTACGGCGGTCACACTGTCCAGGACAGACCTCCACAATAAGGGGAAACATGGTAAAGGAGGTGGAAGGGTCGATCACAGCCCTTAAGGCAGAACTAAAAGCCTACAAAAGCTGGACGGCGAACTCTGAGCAAGCGCAGAGGCGACAGAAGCACGGCTGGAGGACTATGAGGGCCGCTCCAGAAGAAATAATATCCAGGTGATGGGAGTCCCAGAGAGAGCGGGGCCCGATTGTGGACCTTTTCTTGGAAGAACTAATCCTCAATGTGCTTAAGCCGAAGGGCCTGTCAAAATAGTTTTCCATTGAGTGTGCACACAGGGTCCTAGGTGCTCTGCTGAGGCCGGGCACGGGCTTGCGCACCATCATTGCTCGCATCTTTAATTGTAGAGACTGGGATGTGATCCTCAAGGCTGCGCGCTGTCCCTCCTCGCTCAAGTACGGCAACGCAATCCTCAGCTTCTACTTTACTCTCAAGGTTCAGACACTCCGTCGCAGCTTCGAGGAAGTGAAGGAAACATTACAAACCTGAGAGCTCCAGTACTTGATGTTCCCAGCAAACCTGCGAGTGGTGGTGGAAGGGAAAACCTGGCACTTTGGATCTCCAGAGGAGGCCTGGAATTGGTTTGAGGGTTGGAAACCAGCGGGGGGAATGAGAAACCGACGACTCTCCGGCCTACGGAGATTTGACAAAACTGGTCCTGATCGGGGCATCAAAACAGCTGAGAACGGGCAGCCCCTAAGATCACCTACAAAACCAACCACGCAGATCATCATACCGAGTGAACTTCAGAGCTATACTTTGGACGACAATGTATGAGGCCTTGGGCCACCACCAAAACTGTATTCTCTAGCCAAAGCGAGGCGTTGAACCTATTACAGACCTGAAAACCGTTACTATCCTTGCCTGGTGACTGCCTCGTTGGCTTTTGAGAACATGTATGAGCGACAATGCACAGTAAGACATTGGCCTGGTTAAAACACAGGAGGTGGATTTCCGGTTGAGACCAATATTCCTTATGATTTTTTATTTTTGTTGGGGCAACAGGCACTTTGTGAAGTTGAGGGGTGGGCAATACGACGTCCGCCATGCAGGGATGCAGAGTGGGGCTCATGCAGCAGGGGTGTTTCGCTTTAAGTTGGCTGTTTATGTGGGCTTTTTTGTTGATCAGAATGCACTGTCTATGCACATTGGGATACACAGCCGTCACCATCGACCTACTAATTCCGCAGATTCAAGAGGACTTCGTCTGGGCCTTGAGAAACTTAAACCGAGGGGGTTATACAGATGCAATGGCAGAGAGGGCCTTCGTGAAGATAATCTTGGAATGTAAATGGGCTCGGGGATAAAAATAAAGAGAGGGGTCGTACTGCAATATCTTAAACGCCAGGCACCTGACATGGTCCTACTGCAAGAGACCCACATGATGGGAAACACTTACTAAGCTTTAGATAGATAGGGCAACAGGATGGTGGCTCATGCAGCCTACACGTCAGGCTCGAAGGGGTGGGTATTTTACTGAAGCAATCGCTCCCAGTGACCATTCAAGGGTACTGGTTGTATCCGCAAGGAAGATATGTGGAAATATCAGGGAAATTGGATGGTCTGACACTAAATATTTGCTCAGTCCCACCACACCTGAGTGCCTTCACATTCCCCGACCTGAGCACCCTGTTACTCCAGCTGCTGGAGGGAGTGCTTCTAATGGGAGGAGACTTCAACTTAACACTCAGTAAAGGGAGAGATCGCTGGCCCTCCAGACACACAGGAGTGACCCAGAGCCCACGTTCAGACTTCCTGGCAGCCCTTGGGCTGATGGATGCACAACCCCGTGGAAAAATTAATTTTGCATTCAGGCGCCCATGGGAACCTCTCCCGCATAGACTACCTTATTATACATCACCAGCAGTTACTGTACTACTCCGAGGTTCTCCATCTAGCGAGGGGAATATCAGACCACTCTCAGCTGTGGGCAGTTCTTAGCTATGGCATCAGTCATGAGGAGGGACCTGTCCCATTAATCCATGGTACTTGAAACAGAACGCGATCTGGGAGAGCTGGAGGAACATGACAGAGCAATATTTTACTGAACACTTGTCCTCCGTTGACTTAGCAGGAACTCTCTAGTAAGCATACAAAACTGCGGTCAGAAGTCAGGCAATTTCCCTCATTTCAGGGTTTAAAAAAGGCAAGAGGGCGAAGATGGAAGAGTCAGAACAAGATATTCTGTCCCAGGAGTGCCTCCTCTTGACAGCAGATGGGCCATAGGCGTGCAAACCTTGGCCTTGAAGCAAAGAGAATACAGGGGCCAGTGACAGACCAGACACTGCCAGGTTGGCCCATCGGGCCACCCAGAAGCGCCTCTATGAGGTGGCCAATAAAACAAGCAAGCTGTTAGCATGGCTCGACAAACAAGAACAATCCAGGCGCTGGGTACTGGAAGTCAAAATGGACAAGGAGGAACTGGCTAGGGAAAGAACTCACATAGCGAAATCATTCTCAGACTATTATGAGCACCTATACTCTCCGGCCGTACACACGATGGCCAAGGACGCCAGAGTAATTTTATGAGACATAAAGCTGCCTTGTTTCTCGGGGACAGACCCGGAATATTTGGAGTCAGATGTCACAGAGGAGGAACTGATGAGGGCTATCATAGAGCTACGCACAACGGAATGACCAGCTTGGAGGCCATTCTATAAAATGATGGCCTCCAATCTGGCTCCTCACCTCCTAAGCATGTATAAAGAAAGTAGACAATGGAGACTCAGGACTAGTGGCTGGCCACCATAGTGGTCATTCCTAAAGAAGGGAAGCCCCCTGAAGACTGCGCCTCTTACAGGCCGACCTCGCTCTTTAAAGCAGAGGTCAAAATATTAGCTATGGTGTTAGCCATGCGACTGCTTGCGGTGGTCCAATCACTGGTCCACCCAGACCAATCAGGATTTATGCCCCATCGGAGCACGGCCCTCAACCTCCGATGCCTCCATGGTGTGTTGGGACAAAGGGACAAACTGCACGAACGGGCCCTGTTCCTGTCACTAGACACCAAAATGGCCTTCAATACAGTGGAATGGGATTATATCTTCGAGGTTCTAGCTAAACTGGACTTTGGTCCACAGTACACACAATGGAAACAACTCCTATATTCTGGGCCACTGCCGCAGGCCCGAGTTAATGGTGGACAAGCCAGACAATTCCACCTCCTGAGAGGTACCAGGAAGGGTTGCCCTCTGTCCCCGCTGATTTTTGTCCTGACGTTGGAGCCCTTGGCAACGTGGATCCGCCAAGACCCATTGATCAGGGGCCTACACTGGAGGAAGCAGTGGGAAGACAGAGTGTCTGTCTATGCAGATGACGTACCAGACTTGAAGCTCACCCTAAACAGAATAATGCAGATCATCACGATCTTTGGTAAATATTCTAGATATACCGTTAATTGGCACAAGTCCATACTGTATCCCCTTAAGAGTCCGATGCCATTGCTACCACCAGACTGCCCGATGGCGACCAGGGGCTTCCGATATTTGGGTATCTATATTAAGCCAGACACTGACCTATTCTTCCAGAAGAACCTGCCCCGTTGCTAGAGAGGCTAAGAAGCGACATGCAACACTGGAGGTCACTTCCACTCTTGCTACTAGGGAGGGCAGTGTTATTTAAAATTATGTCCTTACCCCGCTTTCTATATACCCTCCAAAACACTCCATATGTGGTGCCTGACTCCTACTTCAGGAAAATTGAGGGGGAAGTCTGAACACCGCTGTGGGACAGAGGCCCAGCGCGCTTTGCTTTGCATTAGCTCACAAGGGCATGGTACGATGGGGGCATCGCTTTGCCAGATGTCCAGAAATACTACTGGGCGGCCCAACTGATTACCGTTAACAATCGGATTTTCCTCTTGCGGATGTAGCTGGCGTTCTGCATGGACAGATTTGTGTTAAGTCCACGGGGATATCTACTTATCCTATATGGAAGGTGCAAACGAAGCAATGGGCCGGGCCCCACGTGGACTGTGGTGCGTCTCTGGCCCTGTCTCCCTTGGGGTAGAGGAACATGATCATGCAGACAACCCCACTTTGGGACACGGACATTCTCAGCACCCTACGAAACCTGCCAGGGTTTGAGAAATGGGACCTCATAGGGATCTCTGTTGTGGGAGATGTTTGGTTGCATGGTGATATTATCCCCTGGCCTTACCTGCAGCAGGACTATGAACTGGCACCCACAGAAATGTACAAATACATGCAACTCCGGAATTTGCTTAAGGCGGTGTTACCGAAAAGGACTGACCTGCCAGAATCTTCCCCATTGGAGGATAGGCTTCTAGATGAAGTCATGCCTCAAAAGGCCACGTCACTGACCTATAAAAAATTACTCAACCACACGCCAGATGTCTTACAGAGAGTCCAAGAACAATGGGAACGAGAACTAGAGGGGTTGGAAGACAGTGAATGGAAGGAAGCCCTGGGGTCCCCCAGAGAGTTGGCCATATGCACGGGGTTTAGTCTGGTCCAACTGAAAATCCTACATCGCTCATACTCTTCCCGCACAACTATAGTAAAGATGGGGAGGGCCAGGTATGCCCGCTGTCTACGTGGGTACAGACAGACAGGCACCTTTTTCCACGTCCTATGGGAATGCCCAGCAATACAAGAATTTTGGTCTAACGTGGTTAATTGTATGAGGGATGGGAAGGGAGGGGCAAGAGTGTCTCTGCCAAATGGTGTGTGCTGAATATCTGGGGAGTAACAGATGCTGACCGAGCGCAATGAATTTGGACAACGTTGGTTCTGGCAGTGGCGAAGCATAACATAGCGAAGGCATGGGGAGTCAGCAGACCCCAGAACTGGAGGCCTGGAAACGTCATATGGACTGGTGCATGCTAGCAAAACAGGTAACATATGAAGGAAGAGGGTGTCTCCAGAAGTGGGGTAAGAGTTGAAAGATCTGGAATTCTATAAGAGGCCACCTCTGCAGTAACTTTGATCATCTGAGTGCCATGGGCCCATATACAGAGGCAAACATGAGAATATTCAATGCTGGAGAGGGAGAATACAGGGAGCTGGGGGAGGGATGGGGATAGTGATTATGATTGTTGCAAGAAATATGACACAGCTATGCTACAATCTGGATGTTATATTAAAAATATCAATAAAAAGAATTGTTAAAAAAAAAACAAATTCAGCAAAACAGGAGGAGGGAAGTCAGGACGTTTGGGTGAATACCACACCATAGATGTCACGTCTAACACCAGCAAACTGTTATCACAATATCCACTATCTCTTTATTTCTCTGATCCCATTCCCCTCTACCTGGGTTTACGGCTAAATAACACATTGCTATTGTGTGTGGTTAGCTGTGGTTGGCTGTTGATACAGAGAATTGTAGGAACACTTTGTAGGAAAGTGCTCCTTTTTGACATGGTCACTCCCACCTTTTGCCTGGTATTCGATGCAATTTTGACAGAAAGTGCAATGTGTACCTGCTAACCAGGTCCCCAGTGCCAGATCTCTTTCCTAAAAAAAGTGTACAATTGTTCCCCTATTTGGTAATACCATTGGCACCCCTGTAAGTCCCTAGGAAATGGTACCCCAGGTACCTAGGGCATGGGTGATAAAGAGGGTCCCTAAGGGCTGCAGCATATATTGTGCCACCCTAAGGGACCCCTCACCTAACTCATGCAGACTGCCATTGCAGGCTGCATGTCTTGGTGCAGACAAAACTTCTAAAAACCTAGCAACTACTAGTGTGCTCTTGGGAGGTCAGGAACAAAGCCTCCTCTGACAAAGGGTGTTTTTCACTCCCTTGAGCAGGATGACCTGTAAATTAGCATTCCATGACAGCAGTTTTAAAGATTCCGCCAACTTTGGTATGCAAATCTGACTTGCCTCAGAGGTGAAGGGATGCCAACCGCCCTGACCAGGGCCCATTTGGCGCCTGGACAGGCGGGAAAAGCCTGAGGGTGTTCACCCTCAGGCTAGTTCCACCCTTAAGGTGTGCTACCTGATGTGGACACGAAAACTAAAAGTCTGCTATCTTAGTGATGGTAGAATTAGGAACTCTTGGACAGGGTTATGCCCACTTCCCACAGGAAGTGGTCATATAGGTAGCTCATTAGCCACTACCCTACACTCCCATAGCGCCCCTAAATCTAGTATTTAGAGAAGCCCCTGTCACCAGGAAATCAGATCCTGCCCACCTGAAAGAAGAAGAAGGACACTGAAGAACAGAGGACCAGCAACTGACTTGGCGCCAACCCTGCCGGCCTGTCTGCTGTCGCCGACAATTGTGCCAAAAATAACTCATCCTCCAGCTGATGTGCCTTCAAAAGCCTGGGAGGACTGCCAGCCCTTCACCTAAGAGCTCCTGTGGAGTAACGGAGCTGCTCCCGTGGATCCTGCAGGCACCCAAGGAGAACTGCGAGGACTCCGGAGCGCCAAAAACCTGACACCAAAAAGCACCACTGCACCCATGCCTCCTTGCCCGAGTCTAAGTGAGCCAAGGGTGCCAGCATGATCCCCAGACCCTCCAGAGAAGAATCCCACCTTGGGTTTGCCAACAGTGGACTTCCCAACGCCACCTGCAGCCTGTTTGTGCAGGCCCCCTCTACAGAGAGTGTCTCCAGTCGGGAAAACCCAACGCCGAAGTACACCTCTGCACTCGGCGTGGAAGAAGACCAAAGGTGTCCCTGCGTCCTCGAGCATCGTGAGATCTGAGCCCCTTTGTTGGTTCAGCCTGACTGGTCCACCAGTCCCAGCTTGCAGCCTCTTTCTGACTGGGTCGATACCCATAGTCTTACAAGAGGCATCTGACGCTGAAAAGCTCCTCTGGACGTGGTCGCCACAGTGCTACACGCGGTGACCTGTTGGTGCTGCCTTGGACCCTGCCCCATACTCATCTTAAGTCCGGAAGACTGGTCCTGTAAGTCGCTGTAAGTACATGTATGCAGTATATGGCTTTCCTCCATAGGATAACATTAGCGCTTCATAAATTACACTGTCAATTTTTAAAAACTGTAAATATTCATAACTCGAAATGTACTTACCTGATTTTGATGATCTTGGTGCCTAAAGTTATATAAAGATAAGTGTTATTTTTATAAATTGGTACAGATCTCCTTATTGAGTCGTGTGTATTATTTATTGACTGTGTGTATGCAGGGGATGTCTAACACTCATCCCTGATAAGTCTAAGGCTGCTCGACCCCACTACCAGCTAAGATAGCACATCGGGATTGCTACAGCAAGCCAATGTCTACTTACAAGGGATACCTGGACTTTTTGCACAGTATACCTCTTTTAGGTATACTATGTAAAGAGCCAGCTTCCTACATTGGTGGTGCAGCGGTGGGATACAAGACTTGACATTTGCTGTACCACTCCGTTAATAAGTGATTCCACTAAAGAATCCAAAATTGTCTTTAGCTAAAAAATATTTTTTGTCGATTTTGATTATTTTTCTAAATTGTTTAATCCAATTGTTAGGGCCTTGTGTTAAGTCCCCTAGTTCAAACAGTTTAGAACTTTAAAGTATTTTAGCTAGCTAGTTAGGCCTTTTTAAAAGTCTACTTAGATTTTTTTCTACATTTCTAAAAATGCCCCAACTACTTTAATACCATGACTGAGGCAGCAGGTTCCTCCCAGGAGCTCAACCTGGGCCTCTACAAAAATCTTAAGTTGGTCCAACTTAAGGCCCTATGTCAAGCATGAAACCTTGCCATGGTGTGTAAACCCACTAAAGCCTATCTGCAAGAGTTGCTTGCAGAACACAATAGAACCATGGCAGGGAAAGTTGGCCCTAATGAGTCAGGGGAAGGGAATGTTGAAGAAGAGGATGATGATTCCATCAGCAACCCTACTGATAGCAATGCCTCTGGGAGTACTACTGATAGTACCCCAGAGGAAGTAGACAGTGAAGATGCTGATCTTCAAAGACTATAGCAAAACCAAAGGGGATGATGGACGGAGTGTTGAACATTGCAAGCACTCACCCCCAGTCAACTGATCTGGGTTTAATCCATCATCATTCTTTAGCTCACTCCGCCACCCCAGTTCAGACATGGCCATATGCAAATCAGTCTGACCCTGTGCCTCATGGGAACAGTCCAGCCCGAACTGCCAAGCCATGTCTTCCCTGGACCGGAAACAAGCATCCTGGGACCGGTTTCTGGCTTACAGCCGTCATCAGCCAGGCTATCTTGAATCCAGTGGCAAAGTGAGCAAGGGACCCAAGTCTGGGCATACCCTGCCAACTTAGGGCAAACATAGCAAAACCAAAGGGGATGATGGACGGAGTGTTGAACATTGCAAGCACTCACCCCCAGTCAACTGATCTGGGTTTAATCCATCATCATTCTTTAGCTCACTCCGCCACCCCAGTTCAGACATGGCCATATGCAAATCAGTCTGACCCTGTGCCTCATGGGAACAGTCCAGCCCGAACTGCCAAGCCATGTCTTCCCTGGACCGGAAACAAGCATCCTGGGACCGGTTTCTGGCTTACAGCCGTCATCAGCCAGGCTATCTTGAATCCAGTGGCAAAGTGAGCAAGGGACCCACGTCTGGGCATACCCTGCCAACTTAGGGCGAACATAGCAAAACCAAAGGGGATGATGGACGGAGTGTTGAACATTGCAAGAACTCACCCCCAGTCAACTGATCTGGGTTTAATCCATCATCATTCTTTAGCTCACTCCGCCACCCCAGTTCAGACATGGCCATATGCAAATCAGTCTGACCCTGTGCCTCATGGGAACAGTCCAGCCCGAACTGCCAAGCCACGTCTTCCCTGGACCGGAAACAAGCATCCTGGGACCGGTTTCTGGCTTACAGCCGTCATCAGCCAGGCTATCTTGAATCCAGTGGCAAAGTGAGCAAGGGACCCACGTCTGGGCATACCCTGCCAACTTAGGGCGAACATAGCAAAACCAAAGGGGATGATGGACGTAGTGTTGAACATTGCAAGCACTCACCCCCAGTCAACTGATCTGGGTTTAATCCATCATCATTCTTTAGCTCACTCCGCCACCCCAGTTCAGACATGGCCATATGCAAATCAGTCTGACCCTGTGCCTCATGGGAACAGTCCAGCCCGAACTGCCAAGCCATGTCTTCCCTGGACCGGAAACAAGCATCCTGGGACCGGTTTCTGGCTTACAGCCGTCATCAGCCAGGCTATCTTGAATCCCTTTGGTATCGCTTTGTTCGCCCTAAGTTGGCAGGGTATGCCCAGACGTGGGTCCCTTGCTCACTTTGCCACTGGATTCAAGCTAGCCTGGCTGATGACGGCTGAATAGCCAGAAACCGGTCCCAGGATGCTTGTTTCCGGTCCAGGGAAGACATGGCTTGGCAGTTCGGGCTGGACTGTTCCCATGAGGCACAGGGTCAGACTGATTTGCATATGGCCATGTCTGAACTGGGGTGGTGGAGTGAGCTAAAGAATGATGATGGATTAAACCCAGATCAGTTGACTGGGGGTGAGTGTTTGATTAGCTCAAACGCTCCGTCCATCATCCCCTTTGGTATCGCTTGTTCGCCCTAAGTTGGCAGGGTATGCCCAGACGTTGGTCCCTTGCTCACTTTGCCACTGGATTCAAGCTAGCCTGGCTGATGACGGCTGAATAGCCAGAAACCGGTCCCAGGATGCTTGTTTCCGGTCCAGGGAAGACATGGCTTGGCAGTTCGGCTGGACTGTTCCCATGAGGCACAGGGTCAGACTGATTTGCATATGGCCATGTCTGAACTGGGGTGGTGGAGTGAGCTAAAGAATGATGATGGATTAAACCCAGATCAGTTGACTGGGGGTGAGTGTTTGATTAACTCAAACGCTCCGTCCATCATCCCCTTTGGTATCGCTTTGTTCGCCCTAAGTTGGCAGGGTATGCCCAGAAGTGAGTCCCTTGCTCACTTTGCAACTGGATTCAAGCTAGCCTGGCTGATGACGGCTGAATAGCCAGAAACCGGTCCCAGGATGCTTGTTTCCGGTCCAGGAAGACATGGCTTGGCAGTTCGGGCTGGACTGTTCCCATGAGGCACAGGGTCAGACTGATTTGCATATGGCCATGTCTGAACTGGGGTGGTGGAGTGAGCTAAAGAATGATGATGGATTAAACCCAGATCAGTTGACTGGGGGTGAGTGTTTGATTAGCTCAAACGCTCCGTCCATCATCCCCTTTGGTATCGCTTCGATCTTCAAAGACTAGCAAAAAGGATAGCTCTAGAGGCCAAACTCTTGGCAATGGAATAGGAAAGCGCTGAGACAGGGCCGTAGCCACGGGGGGCATTTGAGGGCCGGGCCAGCCCAGCCCATAAGAATCTTTGTCCCCCCCTCCCCCACACGACCGAGGCACTTGGCACAGTATAGAGGTGAGGGAGTTCAGAAGGTGAATGCATTTAAATGTAGTTTTTTTGCTTGTTACATTTGCTGCGTGTTTCAAGACAGATTAAATAAATGTCAGGCTGTCTTCTGATAAACTGATGCTTATTCTTTTAGTGTGGAGATGTTTACTTTTCTTCCTTTGACTGCAAAGTGAAAGGATTTTGCAAAGTGATCTATGTGACAATCTCTCTGTGGTATTGTTATATTTCATATAGGTACCCCAATATAGGTCCAGGTAACATCATAACCCTTCACCTACATTCTCTCCTATACTACATACATAACGGATTTGAGGGACTGACCTTTTGCCTAGTTACAATACTATACACAGTACATAGGGTTTTCCCTGAACACTGGCCTCATAAATTATGCATGAGGATTCTTAGTTTCTTGTAACACAGCAGGACCACCATCTCCTGCATAATAACTGTGTATAAAGTTCATTCCCGACGTGATCCTAAGTCCGACACTGGCACAGCAAGGTAGAACCCCTGGGGATACCTTAGGGTATATAAACATCACATCTTGCTGGGTTTAGAGAGAGGAGATCAGTACTTCCCGGTCGACACACTGACGCAAGACGCTGAGGTTCCTGCATGCAGACACTCCAGCTCGCAGTGGTCTGACATCCCTTGCGGGGTGTTCAGCTCGAGACCAGAACGGGCTCCCGCAGTCTCACATCAGGTAATGGGGTTGGCTTTATCCCAGAGGGATTCTTGGCTTTACACCTACTCACATGCTAGGTACATTTAGGTACATCTAGTTAGGGTGCATCATAGGAGTACGCATTTTATTGCCATGTATTTTTGCCTGTAGTTATGATTTTAGCAAAATGGTAGAAACCTACCATCTGTTTAGTTTCTTAGTGCTGCTACTCATTTATATATGCCACTGTCTACTGGTGATTTCATTTCACTTATTTTACGCAAGAATTACGACTGTTCAATAAATGCTTATTGAAAAACGGCCCAACCGTTTATTCTGTGCATCTCTCTGAGAACAAGTGAGCACGAGTGACTGAGCGAAAAGTAAGTTACTGTTTCCACGGTCCTGAGGGATCAGGGTTGTCATGTTCGATAGTTGCCAAGAACTATTCTCTCCTTGGTAAGAGGAGGTTATAGTGGCATTGCGAGCTAGCTGGTACACAGGCTAACATACCCAGTGGGGGTGTCTGGAATCAGTCTGTACATCAGTCCCGCAGTGTATGTTGTCTAAACGCGCAGATCCTATATAGGTCTTATAGGAACTACACGACATGGCGCCGCTAACGTTGGTATTGGCACTTATTTAACAGTCAAATCTGAGTAGTTCAGTCGTGCTATTCTCAGAGACCCTTACTCACATTTCCCCAGAGACGTCTGGAGTGGGAGGGAACAAAATCTGCCGCAGCTGAGTAGGAAAATTCCTATGTATTGGCTGTTGGTTTAATCAAGCTTGAAGGATACAGTGTTCCTAATTGTGCATAACACCTTATCTCAGTTCCCTTGAAACGCTCTCCTTTCTAAAATTAATGACTGAGCAGGGAGACGTAGATGAAGGGAATGCACTAAACTTCACAACAGAGGAAGATGATGCAGATGCAATACACATTGCAGAAAATGTTAGAAATGCCGTCACCCTAAAACTAGTAGCATATGGTGTTACAATTAGGGGTGGGTGAGTGACCTTCGTGATTGAGGCACACGAATCATATAGAACAGAGGTATTCTATTCATGGATTAGATTCCCGCAGGCAAATGCTTTGACAAAAACATTTCACTACTATGTCGAAGATGACATACCGAACGAATACAATCCATATGAGGACATTGAAATTCCACTCGCTTACCACGAACATTTTTACTGGTTTAAAGGTGCCCTCCCCCATACAAGAAATAGAGTAAGACTCGGTCCGCTCGGACGAGACAGAACAACATGGCCAGTACTAGCGGCCTACACACCACATCCTGACATTGATACAATGCCAGGAGGAGACTTACTAGTACAGCATAAAGAATTAATAAGACTTTACAGAAACATGACACAGTTTGTGATGAGAACACTCACACTTCAGCCAACACCGGCTACACAACCAGGACCAGTCCAAAATAATACAACCAAAATGACACCACAAACACTGCACGCAGTGATGGGTAAAATGCCCACTAAACGTGAACAAATGCCCTTCTGGATAGCACAAAAAATAACACAGCTGGAGGCAGTGTTTCCACACACTGGTCCTAAGGAAAAGCATAGAATACTGACGATTTGCTTGCCAATGGGGATAGCTCACTCTATAGAAGATTGTACTTCTTGGGGTACAGTTTTAATATATACCAGGACTCATGGTATCCCTTCTTTAGCAGTAATACCAGATGTATTAAGACAAATACAGAACGAGTATGGAGCAGAACCTGCTCTAAACTTAGGGATGAAGTTGTTAAATAACTTTGCCCAGGTATCTGCGATAATATTAGCAAATATTAAAGGGGAAGCAGCATCAGTAGCAATACGCCAACGTCTGAGAGATTTCACTCCATTACAACAGGAGACAGAGCTACCTAAAATAATTGAAACTGCTTATGCGGAATTAGGTAGAGACAGTCTGGGAGCTAGACCTGTAAAACCTCAACTAGTGGGAGGTAGAGATAAAGAACAGGCAAAGCAAACACCGGTTTCTTCAAAAAGAAATGGGACAATAATAAACAGCAAAAGAACAGATCTCACTCCAGGGGAAGGTCTCCTCAACAGGAGCCCCCAGAAAGGAGATATAATCTTAGGAATAGAGATAACATTAAAAAACCTGACAGGTATCAGGACACTGATACACGTTCCTTTCGTTCCTTTCAGGGTTCATCAAAAAACTCCGAGAGGGAAGACGGTCAGAACAGAGACAAGAAGGGCGTACAAAGCCCAGAGACAGGCAACGCACTTCGGACTACGCTTCAAAGAAAGAAGAAAAACCCAAAGCAAAACCACAATTTAAAAAGAAGAAGGCAGCAGGTCTCAAAGTTAGACATGCCCAGAATTCTGAGGACTCAACTTCTGAATGGGGATTGGGCTCTGACGATGCTAGAAGTAACAATAGCTCGCCGGAACCTGATGGAATTTCTGGTGACAGCGGAGTTGAGTGAGTATATCAGGGTGGAAACACCTGATACTAGGGTGAGTGTCCCACACAAGTTACATGAAATAACATTCCAAATGGAGGGGGACAAGCCCAGACAAGTGAAGGGTCTCTTTTGGGAGAACCTGACTTCTGGCTACGACATCCTATTAGCAGAAAGAGATTGGCTGCCTACTATTGTTATGGAATGCCCAAAGGGAGAAACTGTAATGTTTCCAGCTTTCTCCGACCTAGTCCCCGTACACCTAAAACATACATATGCACAGGTGCGGGCGGTAGCCCTTGCTCCAGCATTATACCGCAACCATGTTGGGTGGGATGAGGAGTCACCCCACCACGTAATTCCAATTAAAACAAACCCAACTCCACAAAGACAGTATCCTGTAAAACAAGAAGCTAAAAAACAGGCCAGGGAGATCTTAGATCAACTTGAATACCAAGGTGTAATTGAACCATGCACCTCGTCAATGAATAATCCTTTGTTTCCCGTAATGAAACCCGACAATTCATATCATCTAGTTTTAGATTATAGACACCTAAACTCATGTACGAAGACATTTGCAGTTCAGAATGCACACAGTGCCGCATTAATGAATAATGTGCGAAAAAAATACAAAACAACATTAGATATCTCAAATGGATTTTTCTGCCAAAACATTGCGCCTGAAAGCAGATATTTGACAGCCTTCTCAGCGCTAGGGTCCCAGCGTCAATTTTGTGGACTCCCCCAAGAGTATATGAACAGCCCGGGGTTATTCTCAAGGAGGGTAACAGAGTTACTACAGAATTTGGATGAGGAAGCATTATGTTATGTTATGTTATGTTATGTTAGGTGGATTTATAAAGCGCATGGCTACCCCAACACGGGGCGTCCCAGCGCTAGCAGACTAGGGAGGTCAAAACAGGATGAACTAAGTGGAAGAGAAAAGCCAGGTTTTAATCAATTTCCTGAATGCCCAATGATCTTGTGTGCTCCGCACAACAAGAGGGGCGGCATTACAAAGGGCGGGGGCCAATGCCTTAAAGGAGCGTCCACCCGCTTGCTGCCTGCGCACTCTTGGAGTGCTAGCCCGGTGGAAATTGGCAGAGCGCAGAGCCTGCCCTGGAACGTATAAAGAACAGAGCCATTGCAGGATTTGAGGGGCTTGGCCATGTAGGATCCTATGTATATTTATATGATATTTATCTGACGGATGATGACTTAGAGGAACACTTGAACAGGGTGAGCACCATAATTTTGGGTTTCGCCTCTGAGGGCTACAAATTTAATTTAAAAAAATCAAAAATAGCCCACCTCAATGTCCTATTTTTGGGATATAAGCTTTCAAGTGAAGGCAAAAGCCTGGCAGCCCATTTTTTAGAAAAGTACGCGCTGCTCCAGCCTCCAAAATCATTGACAAATTTACAGTCCATACTGGGATTTCTGAATTTTGTCAGAACATACATTTTGGATTACACAGAGAAAGTAAAACCTTTCTACGACCTCAGAAGACCTGACTTTTCAGTTAGACAATGGACACAGGAACACACAAATATACTTCGTTCCCTACAAGCTGATATATCATCAAAACACTTACAGACGCGTAAACGTACGCAACCTGGTGATCCGCGTAGTCGTAGGTCAATCAGGATACACTTACTTAACCTTCAATGAAGGCGAAACAGTACCAATTGCATATAAATTGCATTTGTACACAAACGCTGAAATGCGTTTTGCACCCACAGAAAAAATTCTGACAGCAGTACAGACTGCTGTAGTGAGAGAAAAAGCACTGGCCCAGGGGAAACAAATAATTGTCGTAACCCCGGTACCGGCCTTAGAGGCTGCCACAAAGGCAAGTGTCCCAAATGCGAAAGCATTACATCCAAGGTGGATACAGTGGGCTAATTCTCTCACTGCAACAGATGTAGAATACAGATATGACCCTTGTCTAAAAACACAAGCATTCCTGCAATACGAACAAGAATATCCCCTACCAAATGAAATAGTGCCTCTAGATCGGTATGAATACATTAGTTACACCGACGGATCTGCTCAACCGGCCATTGGAAGTAAGCAACAATACAGTGCAGCATGCGCTATTGTAAAAGGTAGGATGCAGGACGGCAAGTTCCATCCAAGCTGCACAAAACGCAGTCTCTCGAAGACTGCACGGCTCAGTTGGCAGAATTAAAAGCACTACTACTGGCACTGATAAATACGGATCCAGAATTCCCCACACTGATAGTGTGTGATTCCTTTTACTGTGTCCAGTCATATAACGAATACCTCCACTATTGAGGACAAAATGGGTTCAGAGATTCAAAAGGTGGCACAATCAAACATAGGAAACTATGGGAACAGGTAGCAGAGTTGAAGAACGAACTACCAAGAGCTCACTTGATACACACGCTGAGTCATCAACGTGATGGCGTTCACTTTGAAGGGAATTAATTGGCTGATGAAGCCGCAAAGGGGGCAGTACGCCCTGCATCCGTAGCTGCAATCACTCATTCAAAAACGAGGGTAGACGGTAGCACAATGGAAGCTGTGATTGCTACACGCAAAAACAGCAAAGCACTACCAGAAGGTTTTCCACTCAAGTACAAGTTAGAGGCAAACAACGTTCCATTTGCTCAGATTCCTGGAGTGGGGGATAGAGTAATACCAAACATGGATCGCAGGTTAGGTTTAATCTTGGCTGCACACGAGGGTCTGGGTTCCGCACATGCAGGAATTACGGCAACAGTTTCATTATTGAAACAACGCTATTGGTGGCCAGGGTTAACAAAGCAGACCAAAGACTTCATCTTAAAATGCAATATCTGTGAACAGATAAAAGGGTCCACCGTAGCTCGCCCAGCGGAGACACCTTTGTTAAAATCAGACAGACCACTCGTGTGCGTTTACCTGGACCACTGCGGCCCCTTACATTTTGATGGGGCTTACAAGTATATCATGGTTGCAGTGGATTCCTGTTCAAGATTCTTATGGGTATGGCCTCGGCGCTCGGCTAACGCTCGAACTGTTATAAAAGATTTGCAAGTCTTCATAGAGACATACGCAGTTGGCGCATTACATTCTGACCGTGGCCCGCATTCAGCTCTCTGGCTTACAAGGAAGCCATGGGAAGTTTGGGTGTAGCATTGCGGTACTCCTCTCCGTACCATCCCGAGGGAAATTCAGTTGTGGAGAGGAAAAACCGGGACATAAAGCAATCTATAACAGCTAGGGTATTAGACTCGGGTGGTAGTTGGGTCAGTCGCCTTATGGGGGTCCGGCGGGCCTTTAATAACCAGTCAAGAAGCTCTCTGGGAGGTGCCACTCCATACGAGGTCCTGTTTGGGACAAGAATGTGGGTACCTGATCTCGAATGTGAAAGCACAGTGGCGGATGAAAAACTGTTTGACATCAATAAACGTTTGGCTGTTTTACAGGATCTGAATGAATCCAGAGCCTCCTTAAGTAACGTCGAGACAAAGAAAACCGCCACTGGGGACGTCAAGTCAGCCACGGCAAGACCTGCCTGGATTCCTAAAGTTGGGGATCTGGTCAGAGAAAAGATTGTGGACAAGAAAGAATTCGGGCCATCCTATCGAAAGCCTCTACCTGTCCTGGCAGTTGAAGGATCAAGAACTGTACTTCTACCGCCCCTTGCCGGAAAAGAAAAGAGATTTGTCTCAATCGATCTGATCAAACCACACTATGTGGCCGATACTGAATAGTAGGCCTTGTGGGCTCCTGAGTAGCCGACGTCCTCCTCTCGCTACAATACAGGAAGTTCAAACAGAAAGACTCATAACATTTGAAGAGTCACCTTTACAAAGCAACGGAATCGATAACAATGCAATGGAACTAGTTCCCCTTGACACAAACTTTCCAAATCAAAATGAAAGACAAATTTCAATTCGACCAGACAAGGATGTCTACGTCAACATGCCGCGACAAGAGCAATCAACAAATTCAACAAAACCTGCGGAGCTACCAAAAATAGAACTGCATCGCGCTAGTTCATCGACTTCGATCCCTTTTCATTGGATCCAAGTGAATCTGAAACGACGCCAGCCCAAATTTCTCGCAAACAACGGATCAAAGACTTTTTTAACTTTCTCAGAAAGACTTATTTAGTATCACCTTGGCTAGAGCTTTGGATAATCGCCGGTATACTATTTCTTCTTTTTTGGATAGGGTCAGTAATTGTTTTCCATTTACTCATCAATGGAACTTAACTTCAACAGAGCTCTGCAGCGTCAAAAGTAAACTTAATTTTAAAACCTCATGTTTCATCTCATCGTGAACAAAGAGACTTGTCCTTCGTAACCATTTCAGCAGTTCCTATACCGGATGATATAGTGTGGGACAAAGTAAATTATGATATATTTGGACCGACCGAGCTTTTAAAGATTCCACATTTGTTTAAAATTTCACTGAACGATATCATTACCTCCAGTACATTTTCTGATGATTGGGATTTTGAAACTGTTAACAACTTATTGTCTGATTTAGAACAATCTGACGCATATTCTAGCACTGAAATGTTCGAAGACACATCAGATTTTGACAGAATGTATTGTTATCAACATTATGGTCATCATTTTTGCATAAATCTAGCAAACCTAGAAATGTTTTCACATACCACCAGTGGGAACATTGCCCTACACCACCGAAAAGTATTTCAAAAACGTTTGCACAGAAGTTCTCATATTTTTCAGGGGTTAACATTTCTGACGCGACCTCGTATTATTATAAAGTTGCACCTATATCTGCACAGAAAAATATGTTAACAAACACCAAACAGATTTATTCTGCTTCCTTTATTACCCAGCTGTCTGAACAGGGTTTTGACTTATGGATGGACACTGTAGATTTAAAATCGATCTGGAGTTCTAGAGACTGGCAAGTCCAGGGAACAGAAGCACTATATAGAGCATGCCTCATTCCACAGCAGATGATTTTTTTGAATGGCAGTGTGCAAAGACTTCCTGTCTTGGACTAGCCAAGAGTAAGGACTTGAACGCCTCAAATTCCAGCACCGTTAAACACCAAGGGGAATTTCACATCAGATAGAGGGGCTAAGATGGATGACATATTGCAATACAATAGGTCAGACCCCAATTGGAAGGGATGGTTGGTTTGGCCCACAGACATGAACAGATGTCAGGAAAGATTCAGGGGTACCACCGAAGGGTTTAGTATCCATAGGCCAGACCCACGATATGTACAACGAGAACATCCGGGGGTAGTGACATCATATAGTGTTGGGAAGTTATGCCTCGATTGGCTAAAGACCTCAACACTATCCCAGGTGAAACAACACTTGTCCTTACTCTCAGAGGATGTGGACTTACCGGATTTTTTATTAGGTCCCAGAAAACCACGGCAAAAACATTTTTTATATGCTGTCTATAACGAAATCTGGAAAATCTCACAACAAGAAGCAGCAGAGAGATTAAGAGAAATAGATAGAATAAACCTAGAAAAGGCGTTAGGCGTAGTTGAAAATGGCATGACTACATTAACATCCAGGATATATTCACTAGGCAACATTGTATCTTCTGCTATCGAAGTATTAGAACAGTATTTGTCCATATTGCAACACGGACAGTCACAGTTACGTTCTATTATTTTGATGAGCTGGACGCTGCAGTCATTACGCGCCGGTTATGTGCCTTGGCGTTTTATCAACAGTACGTCCTTGTTTTCTGCATACAATCTAACAGAAAAACAGATGAAAACGGCACAGAGGGGAGCAAAATATACAATGCTGCGTATTGAAAAGCTGGATAAGTTACCCTTTACTGTGGCAGAGTCACCGTCCACAGAGTGGTTAATCCACGGCCATATAACATTACCGGTCGCAACTTTCCAGTTTCAGTATTGCCTAGAACAGCAACAGGCAGGCAGATATGAAAAAATGGGTAAGGAATTCATCAAGGAATCCTGGGATTTACCATACAGATTTCGATGCAGGAGTGGGGATCTGGAAGTGCTTCTAAGCGGAACTAACTGCGAGAACGCGTTAAGTGGATCTCTCATATGCCAGGATATTATGCTACATGGGGCTTTTAATGGGTCTGTGGCGAACTTGTCCTGCCATTTAAGAGGTACCCCGGCAGCTGTGATTAATCCGGTGTTGCGGCTTCTCTCGAATGGGAGTTACTTGATGCTGAATGATCAAGGTTGTTGTTATGGGATGCTTCCGGGCATCGCAAATCTAGTCACCGTGAGCTCCAGGGTTACTTGCTGTATGCAAGTATTGTTTCCACCAACACATACAGTCAGGTAGGCGCCGTTATGGCCTTCGCTAAATGTTTCCTTTATACGGTTTGATACTCTGAGCAGAATGAAAGCCATGCTTTTACAGCAAACCGTGCCCTTAACCTCCGCCCAGGAGACTTTTGATCTCCAGACCGCACGGTCCTCAGCAGAGATACAGGCACTTATACGTACAAGCTGCCCCTTCCATTTCACAGAAATGGTAAGTCATATTTTTAACATGTCTGATACGAGGGGTATTGTACACATATTTAAGACCATAGGTTCAGGAATGTTAAGCACCTTTCAGACGGTCCTCGAAGTTATACCAAACTTTATACATTCCGTCTTTGGAAGCATTTTTGGAGGGCTTCCGCTGGTCCTGTTTCTAATAGCAGGAATCCTGATTGTTACCTTTCTGCTACGCAATGGATGTCCCAGTCACCAAGGAGTTAGCAACAGCTCTCCTTGAGCACAAATACCGTGATCGCATGGTACAACATCTGGGCACACCTCGCCTATGGGAACTGAGCGCCTCTTGGTTCCTGTCATTTAGACCAGTCTGGATGGACTGTGTCCTACCTGTTCTCTGATTCCTGTTCTGCGGAGAAGAATGCATGTTGGACCGCTGTCTGACACTCCCATTGGTTGCGCCACAGGACGTTGATGCTTTACTGGACCCGATAACGGCCCATGTTCTGCAGTGTCCTCAGCGCATTCCCATGTTGTTGGCAGCATTCTTAGAGCCACCACAGGTAGTTTGTGCTCCTGTTGGTATGGACACCGGCTCCTCCAACACTCAGGCCTTGGATGTGGCACAGGCTGCCCCGGCATCTGCTGCAGGCAGTACATAGATCATCTGTGCTCAATTGACATTCTTTGTGAGGTGTTACAGGGATCGTCAGCTGCGTATGCAGACAGTGTTACAGCAAACAAATGATGGACGGAATGCTGACAATGCAAACATTCTCCCCCAGTCAAAAGATCTGGGTTAAATCCATCGTTCTTTTGCCCACTATGCCACCCCAGTTTGGACCCAGCCATATGCAAATCACTCCTGACCCTGTGCCCCATGGGAACAGTCCAGACCGAACTGCCAGGCCAGGTCCTCCCTGGACCGGAAACAAGCATCCTGGGACCGGTTTCAGGGTATGTCACCCTTCTTCAGCCAGGCTAGCTTGAATCCAGTGGCACAGTGAGCAAGAGACCCACGTCTGGGCATACCCATCCCACTTAGGGCGAAAAGTGTTACAGCAAACAAATGATGGACGGAATGCTGACAATGCAAACATTCTCCCCCAGTCAAAAGATCTGGGTTAAATCCATCGTACTTTTGCCCACTATGCCACCCCAGTTTGGACCCAGCCATATGCAAATCAGTCCTGACCCTGTGCCCCATGGGAACAGTCCAGACCGAACTGCCAGGCCAGGTCCTCCCTGGACCGGAAACAAGCATCCTGGGACCGGTTTCAGGGTATGTCACCCTTCTTCAGCCAGGCTACCTTGAATCCAGTGGCACAGTGAGCAAGGGACCCACGTCTGGGCATACCCATCCCACTGTTGCGTCTACCAGCAAGGACACATAAACATTTGGCATGTCGCACGCTGGGAAGATTTGGCTTTTTACCTTTTTACGAAATTCCAAATTGAAACTTTTGACCTGCATGGCTTTCAGATGCTTGTAGTTGTTCGTACTATATAAACGGACACTTTAGAGCCACTACTTGAATGATTTGTTTTTGTAGAGCACTTTTAAAGGGGTTTTCAACGCTTTTTAACTTCTCTTAAAAATGTTTTTATTATTTGTTGCGTACAAACCTCTAGACGCCTTGGTAGTATGCTAGAATTTAGTTATGTCGTCCAGTCGGATAAGGAGTGGGTGTTATATTTCATATAGGTACCCCGCTATAGGTCCAGGTAACATCATAACCCTTCACCTACATTCTCTCCTATACTACATACATAACGGATTTGAGGGACTGACCTTTTGCCTAGTTACAATACTATACACAGTACGTAGGGTTTTCCCTGAACACTGGCCTCATAAATGATGCATGAGGATTCTTAGTTTCTTGGAACACGGCAGGACCACCATCTCCTGCATAATAACTGTGTATAAAGTTCATTCCTGACGTCATCCTAAGTCCAACACTGGCACAGCAAGGTAGAACCCCTAGGGATACCTTAGGGTATATAAACATCACATCTTGCCGGGATAGAGAGAGGAGGTCAGGACTTCCCGGCCGACACACTGATGGAAGACGCTGAGGTTCCTGCATGCAGACACTCCAGCTCGCAGTGGTCTGACATCCCTTGCGGGGTGTTCAGCTCGAGACCAGAACGGGGTCCCGCAGTCTCACATCTGGTAATGGGGTTGGCTTTGTCCTAGAGGGATTCTTGGCTTTACACCCACTCACATGCTAGGTACATTTAGGTACATCTAGTAAGGGTGCATCGTAGGAGTACGCATTTTATTGCCATGTATTTTTGCCTGTAGTTATGATTTTAGCAAAATGGCAGAAACCTACCATCTGTTTACTTTCTTAGTGCTGCTACTCATTTATATATGCTACAGTCTACTGGTGATTTCAGTACACTTATTTTACGCAAAAATAACAACTGTTCAATAAATGCTTATTGAAAAACGTCCCAACCGTTTATTCTGTGTATCTCTCTGAGAACAAGTGAGAACGAGTGACTGAGCGAAAAGTAAGTTACTGTTTCCACGCTCCTGAGGGATCACGGTTGTCATGTTCAATAGTTGCCAAGAACTATTCTCTCCTTTGTAAGAGGAGGTTATAGTGGCATTGCGAGCGGTTGAACGACGGTACATCACATGCAATTACTTCGCATGCCTTTTACACGCATTTTTTAGCACGCATGTTTTTACCGCGAAAATGCATTTAAAACGCATGCCAATACCACGCATTGTTTTATATTTAAAAACAATGTATTTGTGGGGGGAGACCCCCCACACCCCAACTTACCTTAAATGCGTTGTATTGGCATGCGTTTTAAATGCATATTCGTGGTAAAAATATCTGCGCTAAAAAATGCGTTGTAAAGGCTTAACGAGGTAAAAACCTCGTTGTAAAGGCTGTTTCCCATTGCGAGCTAGCTGGTACACAGGCTAACATACCTGTGGGGGTGTCTGGAATCAGTCTGGACATCAGTCCCGCAGTGTATGTTGTCTAAACGTGCAGATCCTATATAGGTCTTATAGGAACTACACGACAGTATAGACAGTGCCACAGGAAATAAATTATGTAGCAATATTAACTAAACTATGTGGCAAGAAAACACAAATTATTCCAGCACATTTTTTAATAGTATCACTTTATTATTCTGTCATTTTTGCACATGTTAGCACTGTCTGAGCAAAGATTTCACTGTATTAGTACTAGTTCCACATCCAAATAACTCTCGCTGTAAGTAACTGAAAGGTGACCAATCAACCATTGTGAAGGACCTTCCACTGCACGTGTTGCAGCATTTGTAGTAACTTTTGATTGGTTTGAGCTAGAAACAAAATGTGTATTTTTGCTAAAATCTGCAGATCATGCAGCAGATGATGGATTATGTGACAAATTAGGTACATTCATAATTATTCGGTAAAGACCGCAGCAGCAGAATCACAAATAATTCAGTGTCTGCAGAATCACATAATTCCAGTGGCCTGGTGCACAGGAAGTGTGAAACAAATATTGTAGGATTTCAGTTTGTTTCTAATTCACCAAAAATGTAAATACCTGTCCATGAACTGTACATATATTTCAACATTTACCAGCAGTAACAAAAGCACTAATGAAGCACATTTTATTTGGAATTCTGAAGTAAAGGAAACAAAGATTTTAATAGGATCAAAAAAAGTCTTCTTTGTGCACAAATGATAAATATTGTATTGCGCATTGTATAGCACACCCGTATGTGTGACACTGAAGTGATTACCTACATGGACAGCAAGCTGCGCCAGATAGGGTGGTATGTGAATTGAAGGGTGTTGTATTTGTTTTGTGATCCATTGGGGGAAGTGTTTCCATGTCGTGTGTGATGACCACCGAGGTGCGGTTATCATGTTATGAGACACTGTGCGAAGCAGTGTGGTGGATGATGAGGTGTGAGAAAGATGTGCAATTTTTGATTTTTCAGTATGCTGCCAGCTTTGAACAGCTCAGTATGTCTCATTACGGTATTTCAGATGATTATAGTCTGCCTAGCTGGTTACTGCACTGGGTTGTCCAACCAGAAATTTTGGGACAAATTTTCTTACATTTCACGCAACGCAGCATAATAGCTTGCTGAACTGCGCTGCACTAAAGACAGAAAGCAGAAATGCACCATTTTTACAGAGATATGATGCATTTCTGCTTTCTCCTAAGGTTGGTGCACTGTGTACTGCCTAGCCTCAATGCAGGCACCCTAGTGCCACAGTGCAAGGGTGCTCTGCATTTTGTTCAGGATTGTTTTTGTGCAGGAAGGGACAACTTCCTGCACCAACACAATCCCTAGAAGCATATTCCTCTTTATATGTGTGCTGCACATTGCAGAACGCATAGAATGAGGAAGTAACGAAGAAATAAATACATTTCTCCAGTATTGGATCTTTCATAGATTCACATGCTTGAATCATTCCCTGTTGTCGAAGTGAGAGCCCCATGGTACCATTACAAAGCAGTGCATAATATTACCCTAGCCTCTAATGGCAATGAAACATTCACTTTAATAACTTATCCATATAAAAGGACCCGAACTCCAGCCAATCAGGTGACAGCACCCTCTAGAACACCACCCACAGAGGCTGATTCCCTCAGATTTTCAAGCACTAGTGGGAAAGGTAATCTCATAACAATAAGGGGAGCCTCTAAAGGGAGGAGGGTGGGTTGCATCTAAATCTATGAAAGATACCAATACCAGAGAACTACAGCTACAGGTAAGTAACTTATTTTATTCTCCATTATTGGATCTTTTATAGATTTACGTGCTTGAATCAGAATAACAAGCAGTTACAGTATTTGTAAAATCTTTATGCTAAAACAGCACAAATAGCGGATGGCGGGTATAAACACGTACACAGAGAAATATTCATATTAGTGTTTTTATTGGGAGACTTATGGGAACGCTGTGTGGTAGGAATTTTATGAACCCTCACAAATTTCAAAATTTTTCTTCACAGAAATGAATCTGTGTTTTAGCCAAAGTTTGGAATTTGCAGGCCATTCTGGGTAAGAAAAAGTATTGTAATCCATGCAAACTGCACCACCTCATACTCCCATAAGTACCTTGTTTAAAAAAATGTTTGGGCCTTGAAGATTTCCCTGTCTGCCAACCAAGTCGTGACCTAAATACCACAGCTACCCACATCACCAGAATTGGTCAATGTGCAAGGCAAAATCGTGATCTATCCTCGTGACTTAGGGGCCTTAGGGAGCCTTTCATTTCACAGGTGTTAGCTCAGTCGGGGTTCTACTATTATTGGGAGCAGTGCAGGAATGCTGGGTGGTCAGACACTTGTGGATCCCCTCAGAATCCATTAGCGTGATCTGCTTTCACTTTTGATTTGCTGTGTAACATCAGTACGCACAGCATGCTGCTCAATACAGCAAAGCAAAAATCTAACTTGGGACTTGTGTTAAAGCATTTCCCTCACGTACCGACTTTGATTTTGGAAAAGAAAACGTTTCTGGTGTTTTTTTCAGAAACATTTTTTTCCAGTACTGTGGATGACCCATTGAAGCCCACCGCACTGTGAAAGTAGTGTGGTGGATGTCAATAGGTCGTCTGCCCTAAAGCAGTCTAAACCCACCAAATTCATGCAGCCTGATTTCCTGTCCAACAAGATATGATGGCCACAAAGCATTAACTTCTTTGTTGCATGATCGTAGGGTACTTCTCCAGTTCAAGGAGGCCCACAGGATGGTAGGCTTCTTGGACTGGGGATCAGCAGAAAGCACAGTGGTCAAAAAAGGTGGCAGATGCTGCTAATGGCCATGCACATCCAAGAGAAAGTATCAGTTGCAATGCATGGTCTATGGAGAAGAGGGCAAGAGAGAGAATAAAAAATATTGAGCAGTACAAAGAAAATAGAAGAGAAGATAGAGAGGAGACGTTCTAGAAAAGGAGAGAAGATTAAGAGAAAGAAAGGAGAGTAAATAGAAAAGGCAAGAAAGACCAGGAGAGACAGGAATGGGAAGATAGATGCAGCAGGAAACAGAAAAGGATAGTGGGGAAAAGGTTCAAAGAGGCAGCTGGAGCAGAGATTGGGATTAAATAGAGAAAGTAAGAGTGAGCTTAAAGGAGCAAAATGGTAGCTTAGGTACATATGGACAAATGGTAATTGGTGATCTTAAGTGGAATGTATAAGCTTATCATGTTTTGGCCAATACACCTGGCCCAATGTGATTTCAAAGCACGATTTTGCACATTATTTTCTAAAAGTGATCTTAGTGTAAGATACACAAATCACCTTGCAAAGTGGTCTTTAAAATCCTGATAAGGTATTACCATGGTTACTTGATCCACATTGCTTTCTGCAAATTGCTTAACAATGGCTCCCTCTTCATATTTGTTAGTATGTGCTCTTTGTGAGAGGTGCTGACACCTTTTTTGATGCATATGAGCCATGTCTACATTTGCTGGTATAGTCACTGAAACGTACAAGCTACTTGCTGAAAAGTTAAAGTTCTGTTAGGGAGGTGATTTGGCTTTCTAGTGTACATAAAATATGGCAGTTAAAATATGTCATGTAAATATGGCAGTCTCTTTACTGTTTCATAACATGAAGCTTGACTTTTATTTGCACCTGTCGTGATGGCAAACGATCCCTTTGCAAGTAAATATTTTCCATTTCTAGTTCACATGGCAGGCTTCCATGCTTAAAATACACAAAGCTGCCAGTCAGCTTACTTTACAACTTTACATCCTTCTACTTGAAATCCCATCTAATTGACAGGATTTAATATTGGATTGTGAAAAACTGATTGAGTGTGCTTTAATATGTACCTCACATAGAATCACACTGTGTGCACCGTGAATATCAAAACCAGAATATCAATGATCGAATCGTACATATTGACAGGTAAGTAATTACAGTTTTTCTATTCCTTACGTCAGATATATATGTACCTACGCAATACATATATATCTTCCGGATTTGTAGATGTGGAGTTAGGAATAGAAAATCTATACTTCCCTATATGCACTTACCTTTCAATATTCTGTTCTTGATATTCTTGTATCACAATATTCTGGAGGTCGTTACTTAGTAGTACAACCAGTATTTGGGTAAGAATGCACCTATAGAGCACAGCTTTAATGTTTGGTCATAGCTGAGGGCCGTGCCCCCCAAAAAATATACTTCTGGCAACGGGCCTGAGCTGAGATGGGCCTAGGACCCATCTCTGGTGGCAGCAAAGTTGTAAATAGGGAGAAAGATGAAGCTTTTGATCTTAGGATCCCCAAAGGGATTGTCCCCAAATATGTAGAGGGTGATGATATCACCAAATGGTTTACAGCCTTTGAGAGGGCCGGTAAAATGAGGAAACTCAGCCAGAAGTATTGGGACTCTCTATTCTGGGAGCTGTTTTCAGGAAAGTGCAGGGATAGGCTCCTGACACTAGATGAGACAGATGCTGAGTCCTATAACCTCATGAAGGATATTGGGGGCTTTGGACTTACCACTGACGAGTACAGGATCAGGTTCGGGGAAACTGGCAAAATCTTGAGTCAGCCCTGGGCAGATTTTGTTGACTTCTCGATCAAAACACTAGGTGGGTGGTTGATAGGTAACAAGGTGGAAGACTATGATGGGCTTTATAATCCTATTATGAAAGAGCATCTGTTAAGTAATCTTGTTTCCAAAAAATTGCATCAGTACTAAGTGGACCTAGTTCCAGCCTCTCCCCAAGAATTGGGAAAGAAGGCTGACCACTGGGTCAAGACTAGGGTAATCAAGACAACTCATGCTGGGGATGACCAAAAGAAAGGGGTTGCTAAGCCACCCCGAGGGAAAGATGGTGAACACTCTAAAGATAAAAACAAAGAGTCTTCTAAAGGCCCCCAAAAACCTGTTCAGGAGGGTGGGCACAAGACAATACACAGACCATGGGTGGTTACCAGGGTAAGAACTGGGATCCCAAGAAGGCTTGGTGCTTTAATTGCAAAGCCAATGGGCACCAAACTGGAGACCCTATCTGTCCCAAAAAGAATCCACCTGGTGCACTTGCAGTTCCTAATGCAGTGGTAAGTCTCCAGATGGGATCCCAGGTGTGCCCTGACCATGTCTGAGAGCACACTGAAGCAACTCTAGTCTCAGTTGGTGGGGTGGGTGTAGCTGCCCTAGCTATCTGTCTGTCAGAACACTCGTCCTTCCTCAGAATCTGCACATGAAGCTACAAGAGACCCACCTCTCGACACCTCCAACTCTGAATAGGTATGATACCACAGAGTTTTGGAGTGGTCAAGCGGGGGGGAAGGGAACAGCAGGGAAGGAGATCTGTAAAGTAAAAGTTAGTACCAAGAAACAATAAAACAGTTCTAAAATAAATGACTGCTTATGAATATCAGATTGTAGTAATAGGATTGGACCACAAGAGTGTAAATACAACTCTTCTAATATATCACCTGATGACAATCAAAAGATTCTTATCTCTTTAACATGTGTCTCATATTATGAAAATATTAACATAAATATACTATACTCTTTTTGAAATTCAAATCAGTCTCTAGGCTGTAAATCCTTTCTTATTTTCTGCATGCACTCATTATTGCCAAATCATAATGAATGCAAAATTGTTCATTCTAGGTTAATATTCCACATAAACTATTTACCTTATCATGTTATGAATTATGGTGATTTAAAATCATTAACATGCACTGTTCCTTAATAAACGATGGCATCCCCATGTAACAATGTTCGTATATAGCAATGTTCGTATATTTCTGAATGTTCTTTCAAAATTGACCTTTTTCCAGTCAGAGCACGATCCGCTCTGAAATTGCACTCCCAAGCAAGCTCGGAACACGGAAGATGACGTAGCGGAAACCGCGACCCAAAACAGCCGCCTCAAGATGAAAGAAATGGCGCTACTCACCGCCGCGGGCCATCAAGGAAAAACATGCCCGAACCGATGCCACTCACCGCCGTGGGCTATCAGCAAGCACACCGCGGTGCAATCAGCAATGAAGACTCCTCGACGCGCCTCCAAGCTAGGAAACGCCCAACCAAATCTGCTGACGAAGAGAAGAGCTCAGGTCCCGAAGAACTCCACCGAATAGTGAGCGTAGGGTGTGGCTGGCTATAAATTGTCAGCCACACCCAACATGGCTTTCAGAGCATCCTGGGACATGTAGTCCTGAACACCTGTGGGGACAAATCAAGAAAAGAAACCCTCCCACACATAAACAAGCCTTAAAGAAGACACAAATAAAAACAGACAACCAAAATAAACGGAGGCATACATTAGTACAATGTAAACAATGGACAAAACATGGAAACATGGTATCAGCGCTGATAATGACACACCAGCCACCAATGAGCAGGACTGGCCGCCTCATGTTCTTTACCACACAGGGGCTTGGCACATGAAGTGCGCACTACAGAAATGCGTGGGGCGGGCCCTAGACTGCGCACCGCCCTAGGTCTGACAGTACTCCCCCCTCCCAAGCGTGGTCTAAGGCCGGCTTATGAGGATAACGGAGGTGGAAGCGTATCAATAATCTGGGAGGGTGAACGTTCCCAGCAGGTTCTCAGGAATCATTCTCAGGTACATATCCCTTCCAGGATACCAAATACCACAACGCAGAACCCCTGTATTTAGAATCCAGAATGTCTCGCACCTCATATTCCCAATGTCCATGAACTAAAAGTGGAGCAGGACGCTCAGGACACTGATCACTTGCCAACTTCAACAGGGAAGTATGAAATACTGGATGGATTCGTAAAGAAGCAGGGAGCTTCAGCTTGTAAGTAACTGGATTCACTTGTCGTTGTACTTCATAAGGTCCTATGTACTTGGGATGAAAGAGACTAGTTGTTTTAAAAGTGAGGTTTTTTGTAGAAAGCCATACTTTCTCCCCAGGATGATATATGGGGCCTGGTCTATGTCGTTGATCATAATAATGTTTGTATTGCAGCTTGGCTTTGATGAGATGTCGCTTCAATTGTTGGTGTACCTGATGCATATGTGTCATCATTTCTTGCACTGCAGGGGTACTCCACATTGTTTTTGGCAAGGAGACTGGTAACGTATGAGGTTGATAACCATATAAACCAACAAACGGAGATGTACCTATGGAAGAGTGGTAAGAGGTATTATACGCCAGTTCAGCCATCCATAATAACTCTACCCATGAGTCGGTAGCATCCATTGCATAACAACGTAAATATTGTTTCAGAATCTGATTTAACCTCTCCGTCTGTCCATCTGTTTGAGGGTGATAACTTGTTGACATGGTAGAAGTGATATTTAATGTTTGAAACCACGTTTGCCAAAACTTGGACGAAAACTGAGACCCTCGATCAGACACAATTGCATGTGGTAATCCATGAACACGTACTATTTGTTGAAGGAATACTTTTGCTAATTGACTAGATGTTGGCAATTGTTTGCAAGCAACAAAATGAGCGTATTTTGTGAAACTGTCAACAATCACCAGAATTGTTGAATGTTGTTGTACCAATGGTAACCCAGTTATAAAATCCAATGAGATATGTTCCCATGGAGATGAGGGAGTAGGTAGAGGTTGTAACATTCCCTTGGGTTTGCTATGGTCTGCTTTATTTCTTGCACAAATGTCAAATGTCTTGAAGCATTTGAATAATGTCTTTTTTCATAGTAGGCCACCAAAAGTGTTTTTGTATATTGTCCAACATTTTCTTAGGTCTTGGGTGTCCAGCAGTTGGAACTGAATGCAACCAATGAAAATCAGTTTTTAGTAACTCTATTGTAGGAAGATATACTTTTTTCTCTTACAACGGTAGTCCTTGCACTATAGTTTGTTTCTTATCCTTTTTTGTCCATTCTGTCCATATGGTACTAGGAAATTGGTCACAAATGTTATCCAGGAATTGTTCGGCAGATAATACACATAAAGTTTTAATAGGAGCAATGATGGATTGTGGTTCATTTATAATACTGTGTAATAAAGAATCTTTTCTGGAAAGTGCATCAGCCTTTTTATTTTCGAGCCCCGGTCTATACGTAACAAGAAAATTGTATTCTGCAAAGAACATCATCCAGCGTAGTTGACGAGGTGTTAAGACACGTGCAGAACTCATAAACTGAAGATTTCTATGATCAGTATACTCTGTGACCGTAAATTTGGCCCCCAAAAGATAATGACGCCACTCTTTAAAAGCATCACGGATGGCCAACAGTTCTTTTTCTGCGATGGTGTAGTTCTGTTATGCACTGTTTAATTTTCGAGACATGTAAGCTACAGGGTGAAGTTGACCAGTATTATGATTTCTTTGTGATAAAATGGCCCTGATTGCTACTTCAGAAGCATCGGCCTCTACAATAAAAGGTTCATTAAGATCTCTATGTGCTAAGATGGGTGCAGCTGTGAAGGCTTCTTTTAATTGTTAAAACGCTTTGTCTGCTTCAGGTGACCACTCAAATTTGACCTTTTTTCGTAACAACCTTGTAATGGGAGACACCACTAAAGAGAAATGGTCAATGAATCGCCAATAAAAATTGGCGAAGCCAAGGAAACATTGTACATCTCGTACTGATTTAGGAATGGGCCACTCTGAAACCGCTTGTATCTTTCTTTCAGTCATTCTCATTCCAGATGGTGTCAAAATTATTCCCAGAAATTCGACTTGATTCACATGGAAATCACATTTACTTAACTTGCAATATAGTTGATGTTCTCTTAAACTAGTTAACACTTTTCTTACATGATCTTCATGAATGGCTACGTTTTCTGAATATAACAAAAAGTCATCTATATATACAATTACAAATATGTCGAGATATTCCCGTAATAAGTCATTTAAAAAAAATTGGAATGCCGCAGGCGCATTGCAAAAACCGAAGGGCATAACAAAATATTCGAAAAGACCATATCGTGTTTTAAATGCGGTCTTCCACTCATCACCATCTCTTATTCGGACCAGGTGATATGCACCCCTGAGATCTAATTTTGCGTAGATTACTGCTGTTTTGACTTGGTCCAGTAACACAGGAATAAGAGGCAGAGGATACTTGTTCTTTATTGTGATTTTGTTCAGTGCCCTATAGTCAATGCACGTTTGGAGCTCTCCATTTGCTTTTAGGATGAAAAAAAGCGGAGATGCTGCGGGCCAAGATATTGTCTTAGATGTTGATTTTCAGTTTCTGACAAAGCATAAATACGACAGTTAGGTACACAAGATCCAGGTACTAAGTGTATCTGACAATCATAAGCCTGGTGTGGTGGTAATATGGCAGCCTTTGTTTCACTAAAGACATCTGCGAACTGGGAGTATTGAGAAGGCAACATGATATCCTTTTCAGCAGCCGTAGCTATGCAATTTGGGACTTTATTCATAATTAATTCCTCTGTTTGTGAAAAACAAGTCTTTAAACAATATACTGATTGAGAACGGAGTTCTTGTTTTTGCCAATCAATTAATGGGTTATGTAAACACAGCCATGGCATCCCAAGGATAAACCTATATTGAGCAGCTTGAATAACATTAAACTGGAGATTTTCTGAATGTTTGTGTTCTGTAACATCCTTGCAGATCATATGTACCAAAATGGTTTGCATTGTAACGGGACCTCCTACTAGCATCTTTCCATCTACTGCCTGTACTATTTCCGGTATATCTTTCTTTACACAGGGAATTTGTAATCGTTGAGCTGTTTCAAGATCAACGAAATTTCCTGTGGCTCCTGAATCTATTAACACTTGTATCTGGTGTTCTATATTTTTTATAACTATTTTTACTAACAATCGAAAATGAGCTTTATAATTTGTAACACAGGAGTTGATTGAAGGGAAAGCAAGTGTACCCAAGAGATCCCCTTCCAAACATCTTGGGCAATTTAGTTTTCCGTCATAGTATCTACTGCTGCCACAAGTTTCTTTGGAATTAAAGTTTTACCTTTTGGTTTGCTTGGACATTCTTTTGCAAAGTGACCCTTCCGTCCACAATATAAACATAATCCATTCCGTCGTCTGGTTTCTTTCTCGTCTTTTGATAATGGCTGTTGAATAGTTCCAATTTCCATTGGTTCAGATGTGGTTTCAGTGTTTTGTTGTTGTATTCTCGGTCTATCAGCATGCCAACCTGTTTTATCACCTTTTTCTGATCTCCTTTTCTCTCAGATAAATGATGATCCAAACGCAACGTCAGATTGATCAACTCAGGACAAGACAAGGGTTGAGGATCTATTTGTGCCAAAACATCCTTAAGTTCGTCCTTAAGACCTTGATAAAACAAAGCAGCTCCTATTTCTTCCGGCCAGGATGTTTCCACAATTAAACGATTAAATTGGGACAAGTAGGTAATCAAATCCTTGTTTCCTTGCTTAAGTTCTAATAACTCTTTATCAGCAGAGAGTGTTAAAGCACGATGATCAAATACTTTCTCAAATTCTTCAACGAATCTTCGGCAGTTATATAACAATTGACTATCCTGTCTAAAAAGAGGAACCGCCATGTGGCGGCATCACCTGAGAGATAGGAAATTAAGAGTGCACTAGGCCGACACGTGAAGTGTAATTCAATTTGTGTAAGAAATATCTGTACTTTAGTAGGGTCTCCTGAAAAACGTTCGGGAGCTGCCAAGGGGATTTGCATAGGGATATTTACGGCTATATTAGTGGGAGGCTGTGAATCAGACCGGGAAGGTGGAATGTGAGGGTGAGGGGGAGATATTCCCGCTCCCTGTAACTGTAACCGATCCACTTTATCGGAAAGAGCTGCAGTAACATTTTTAGCTTCGACTAAATCCCTCTGCATTTGTTGTATGACCTTCATGAGATCATCTAGGGTGGCCATTGTAGCTTCCTGTGCAGATTGGGAGGAATAAAATTCTTGGGCTAACTATTCTGTCAGAACGCTCGTCCTTCCTCAGAATCTGCACGTGAAGCTACAAGAGACCCACCTCTTGACACCTCCAACTCTGAATAAGTATGATAACACAGAGTTTTGGTGTGGTCAAGCGGGGGGAAGGGTTTGGGAAGGGAACAGCAGGGAAGGAGATCTGTAAAGTAAAAGTTAGTACCAAGAAATAATAAAACAGTTCTAAAACAAATGACTGCTTAAGAATATCAGATTGTAGTAATAGGATTGGACCACAAGAGTGTAAATACAACTCTTCTAATATATCACCTGATGACAATCAAAACATTCCTATCTCTTTAACATGTGTCTCATATTATGAAAATATTAACATAAATATACTATACTCTTTTTGAAATTCAAATCAGTCTCTAGGCTGTAAATCTTTTCTTATTTTCTGCTTGCACTCATTATTGCCAAATCATAATGAATGCAAAATTGTTTATTCTAGGTTAATGTTCCACATAAACTATTTTCCTTATCATGTTATGAATTATGCTGATTTAAAATCATTAACATGCACTGTTCCTTAATAAACGATGGCATCCCCATGTAACAATGTTCGTATATAGCAATGTTCATATATTTCTGAATGTTCTTTCCAAATTAACATTTTTCCAGTCAGAGCACGATCTGCTCTGAAATTGCGCTCCGGTGCAAGCTCGGAACACGGAAAATAATGTAGCGAAAACCGCGACCCAAAACAGCCACCTCAAGATTAAAGAAATGTCGTTACTCACCGCCGCGGGCCATCAAGGAAAAACATGCCCAAACCAATGCCACTCACCGCCGCGGGCCATCAGCTAAGTACACCGCTGTGCAATCAGCAAAGAAGAGTCCTCGACGCGCCTCCAAGCAAGGAAACACCCAAACAAATCCACTGACGAAGAGAAGAGCTCCGCTCCCAAGGAAGTCCACCGAATAGTGAGCGGTGAGCGTAGAGTGTGGCTGGCTATTAATAGTCAGCCACACCCAACAGGGCTGTCAGAGCATTCTGGGACATGAAGTCCTGAACACCTGTGGGGACAAATCAAGAAACGAAACCCTCCCATACATAAACAAGCCTTAAAGAAAACACAAATAAAAACAGACAACCAAAATAAACGGAGGCATACATTAGTACAATGTAAACAATGGACAAAACATGGAAACATGGTATCAGCGCTGATAATGACACACCAACCACCAATGAGAAGGACTGGCCGACTCATGTGCTTTACCACACAGGTGCTTGGCACATGAAGTGCGCACTACAGAAATGTGTGGGGCGGGCCCTAGACCGCGTACCGCCCTAGGTCTGACACTGTCCCAGTAACGTGGAGAAATACAGACAACAGCCACATATTAATGGGGTTAGAGTTGAAGCACTGAGGGATACAGGTGCAAGTGTCTCTATGGAGAATGAAAAACTGATATCCCCAGAACAGTAACTGGTAAGACCTTCACAGTCCTCAGTGCTGTCAACCAGACTAATATCCATCCCATGGCAATGGTGTTCTTAGAATGGGGAGGATTTACTGGCCAAAAGAAGGTGGTGGTATCCTCTGCAATTCTTGTAGCCTGTCTGCTAGGAATTGATCTGGAGTCCTCAGCCTGGGCTGAGGTAAAAAAAAAAAACATGTAGACATGCTGGGTATACCTGAATGAGTGTGTGTAAAAACAAGAGCACAGTGCAGGGCCCAGGGTGAACAATAAGATTTGGAGCCTGGAATAATGACCCAATCCTCCAAGAGAAAAGGCACGAAGTCTGGGAAACCAACTTCAGATCAGACACAAGCTTAGGTCCCCTCTCCTCAGAGAGCAGACCTGTCAGCCCTAGAGAGAACTGAGCCCCAGGAACTTGGGCCTTACAGGGCAAAACTCATGGGCCCAGAGGTACCCTCTAGGGAAGATCTGTGCAAGGGACAGAGGACCTGTCCCACTCTTGAGAGCCTGAGACAGCAAGCTGCTGACCAGGAAAAGGGAGATGTCAGTGGCTCCCACAGAACCTCTTGGGAGGAGGGACTCCTATCCACTGAGGCCAGAGACCCCAAACCTAGAGCCACTAGGTGAGTTGTGGTTCCTCAGCAGTGTAGACAGTTCTTACTCTCTTTAGCTCATGACATCCCCTTAGCTGGGCATCTTGGCCAGAACAAAACTTGGAGTAGGTTAGGCACCCATTTCTACTGGCAAGGTAGTCCCAGAAGTTGAAGGAGTTTTGTCACTCCTGTGTTACCTGTCAAGCTAGTGGCAAAATAAGTAACCACCCAAAGGACCCCTTAATTCCACTCCCAGTGATTGGGGGTTTCCTTTGAAAGTGTATGAGTTGACAGTGTTGGCTTCCTGGACCCTCGAACAGCATCAGGTAACAGATGGTAGTGGATCATGCCAGCAGGTACCCTGAAGCTATTCCACTTAAGACTATCACTGCTCCTGCAGTTGTTATGGCCCTTTTAAGTATCTTTACCAGAGGAGGCTTCCCAAAAGAGGTGGTGTCGGACAGAGGTGGTAACTTCATGTCTGGTTACCTAAAGGCGATGTGGAATGAATGTGGTGTGACTTACAAGTTCACTACCCCCTATCATCCACTAACCAATGGTTTAGTTGGGAGATTCAACAAAACCATGAAAGGCATGACTCAGAAGGAAATGGGATGTCATTTTGCCATGCCTGCGTTTCGCCTACAGAGAAGTACCACAGAAGGGAGTGGGATGTTCCCCCTTTGTGCTTCTGTTTGGTCATCTTGTGAATGGAGCATTCTGTCTAATGTAGGAAGGCTCAGAGAGACCTCTCAAAGAGCCTAAACAAGACATAGTGGACTATGTGCTCGGCCTACGTCCAAGGATGGCTGAGTACATGGAGAAAGCATCCAGAAACTGCAAAGCAGCCCTCTGAGAGTAACAGCAGGCCTTAAGCAGCAGAGCAGTCCTCTGAGGAACAAAGCAGTCCTTCTTCTGTAATGTCCATGGATCCAGGAGTGTACTGATGAGTGGCTCTGGAGGTCCATCCATATTTATACCTGGTGCCAGCCTTTGAAGTGAGGGGATTTCCTATACTACTCCCACATCTGGTTCTGGAAAGTTCTTCTCTTTCCCTGTCAAGGCTCCAAGATGTCTGGGATTTAAAAAAAAAAAGACAAGTGTCAGGTTCTTTTGTGTGTGCTGGAGGCAAGCCCTTTGAAGTGTAAGTGGGACAAGGCACAGTTCAGCCCCCAGCCACCCTGGCAGGATGACCCATCCTGTCCACTCCTAATCCCCTTTTGTGTCACTTTCTGGGAGGACAATAGAGGTACACAAACCCCAACATTAGAGCCATTCACAGTCATGTGACCCAGGACACTGGCAGAAGGCACAAATGGTTAGAAAAAGAAAATGCCAAATTTCTAAAAGTGGCATTTTCAGTGTAAACACCATATATCTCTCTGCTACCAATCTAAAGTTATCACTTAATCATTGTAATAAGGTAACCCAGTTTTAGTCAATGGGAGAGATAGGCCTTATGGTAGTAAAAAACGGCTTTAGGTGTATTTCACCACCTGGACATGTAAAACTTAAACCCACTTGTCCTACTTTTTAAATACAGTGCACCCTGCCCAATGAGCCCTTAGGGCAGAGGTCTTCAATCTGTGGGGCGTGACCTCCAGGGGGGTCGTGGAGTCCTGGGAAGGGGGTCGCAGATTCCCCAGCTTCACTTGTCCCTGCAAAAAGACAGGCGGCTAATTTAGATCGTTATCAGCTGCTTGCCTGAATGAAAAGCAAATGTGCCCTATCAGTTAACCTGCAAGTGTAAAGGATACTTGGGAGCAGTTCTGGCTCTTTGTGATGACAATGATTTGTTTTTTTTTAGTGGAAGTGCAAAGAGTTAACAACTGGGCTGGGAAGTTCTTGCTTTTAATTTTAACTGCATTTACACAGCCATTAGTGCCCCTAAAGAGGTGTTGAAGGGACAGTTATGTAATAAAAAATGCATTACATACGCTCTGGTATTATTAAAATCTACATTTTGAAAGCACCATTTTATCGTAAAACTATTTGCATGTTTTGCAGCATTCTATCTTACCCTGTGTGTAATGCACGTTTAAAAAATTGACTTACATATTCGCAGTGCTTTCTGTCACAGGCTGTGACTGTTGCGGGGATTCTGCACCTACACAGAACTATGCGCAGGAAAACGGAACGTCGGTGTATAGGGGTGTACCAACCTACCACCTTAGTGCCCAAAATCCCAAAACCGACTAACTATAGTGTCTCATTCGTTCTCCTCCAAAAATCACAGAGCTACAAATGATTAGACAACCCAGAAGACAACACTCCCGACTCTCTCAGGAATCGCTGTAGCAAGACATACTCTTTCGCTCGGTCACTCGTACTTGTCCACAACAAGATTTGGCAGAGTCACTGTAATAGTTCAAAATGTTTATTTTAACTATCGTGCTCTACAATACAGTATACGAGCCACTACCAGCAGCAAAATGCATAAACTCAAAACAATTAGCATTGTTACAAATCCATAGAGTACAAAGGGGGAAGTCATTTTTATAAAGACAGTGGAAAAAGGACTATAAGACCTAACCACCCTCCCCTTGACTGGAAAATGTTTATTAGAAAAAGGAAGATCTCTGGGCTTTGTCAGCAGACCCCATACCTTAAAGCCTAGATGCAAGGTTTACATCATAGGAACAGCATAACTCTTCTCCATGGAAAGGGCTCTCTCCAAGTGAGTGTTAAAACAACATGCATCCCCGTAATATCAAAGCACGAGTCTCCAGCATTGCAGCTGTGTTTAGCATGTAATGTCTAGGTGCTAGGGACTGACCAGAACAGAATAACAAGGGGCATTGTTTATCGACCTTGCACATCGTGTTCAGACTAAACTCCAGGAACTTCAGTAAAAGAACGCAAAAAGTAGACAGTTCTCATGTGAAAGGCACAAACAGCGTCTTGCAAAAATAAAGTCATTTAGTAACGTGCGCAAAAGCATCATCATGGCAGCAAAGCTCATGCTAACTTAGCAATGTCGACAATGACCCTAATGACCATATAACACCCTCCCCCTGGTAAGGCCATAGGACATAGACAAAGGACCAAAACAGAGTTCAAAAAGTCAAGCAGACCAAAAACGTGTGAAAAAAACAAACAAATTGGAAACAATTTTTAAAAATGTGAGCTTTTTTCTTTTTTTCATGGCTTATGACCAAGTGTGGAGTCTCTGGGAAAATGTTATGATGAAGAAGGTGGCAAGTCCATCAAGGTACGTGAACTCAAGAATGCAATCCCCTCCAGAAGAGCATCTCTATCGTTAGTACAAAAAAGGGATGCCATCCAATCAAGTAGATCGAAAGAACAAACGTGCTCCTCATAATCCGATGCTTCCAAAAGCATCATTGGACAACTTGCGTGATATTCGATGAAACTCTGATGTAAGAGGCTCTGCGCAGCCGCACATATATCCCATTCAGCCAACACTCCCCAGAACAACCCTGGTCATGAGTCTCTAAGGGACCCATCAACTGGACAAAATCCGGGACTGGACATGACGTATTGGAGAGACATAAATCCATAGCCCAATATAAGGGGCATCGTCCGCAGTAGAAGACTGATTGCACGCAAGTTAAGTAGGCAAAGCGAAAAGTTAATCCATAAGTCATGCCAAGCGTCGCTAACGGCAGGCATCCAAAAACTTGTCGCATCCGATCACGGTACAGTTGCAATTGGCCTGGTCTGTGCAGGACCACAAGAGGAGCAGCTATTGCGCAGCAGGAACAGAAGAAGCAGGACTTCACCAGCTAACGCTAGTAATAAAGGGAATCCACCGAAGACGCTGGGAAAAATAGAATGAATAAAAGCCGGTGTTACTCCAAATATCGTCTGAAAAGAAGTCACAAGACCTGCTCCCACTTGTTTAAAAAAATATGCAAGGCCTTTAGTGTAAGACGCATTAAATATTTGATGTATAAGCTCCCCAAAGTGGAGTGGGGGGTTAGTAATCAGAGGTGACTGAATCTCACTAGATGTTCTAGCCACCTGTAATTCGAAGGTCTCTCGGGCTGAAGTGAGAGCCACCTCTTGTTGGAAAAAAAAGGACCTTTAGCCTGCTTAATTTTTTTTAATCTGTTTTCAAAGTAGGAATGGAAGGCCAAATGGAACTATCTACACTCCCATGCGGCGGCGGAAAAAGCACATTGCTACAACAAGTAACGTGTTGTGAAACAGTGACCAAATACGGGACTCCTGCCCGTAAACCACAGCAGTTTTGGTTGTTCAAAATAAGATAGCTACCATTAGTAAGCTGGGTAAAAGCAGGAATTATTGATGGCACTGGAGTCCCTTTCAAAAAACAAGCATGATTAGGCGCTGATACATTACACGCGCCGTGTAATTTAACGTGTTTACAAACTAGGGAATGTCCTACTGTTGAATCGCAGTCCTCCCCTGTTAGGAAGACCTCCTTATCATCCTGTTGACATCTGTAAGTAAAAGGTAGAGACCATAATTCATGCAAAAAGGCACTACCCAGGGGTTCAAAGCGGCCCATTGGAAAATGTTGCATGCAAGATTTAAATTGAAACAGTGAGAATGGGAGAGAGATAACCCCATGAATTAACCAAACTGCTGAGTCCGTCTCCGCCACAGAGAATGGCAAGGGTTCTAATTGTTCAATGTGTAATAGCGTGTATGTAGCATCTTTCATCGTCATAAGACGCTGTTTTTCAGTCAGATTAAATGGCAAAAACAGAGCCGAAACATTCAAATATTCACAAGGGACCTTTCCCATTTTAAGGGTCTGTAACGTCCATGCAAACTGCATAACTGATCGTAATTGATTTTGACCATGATATAACACAGACACATCATTCTGAACAATATCAATAACAGGAGAAACAATGTTATCCAATGTATAAATGCGTAATGAATGCGTATTGATGCTATTGTCGACCCCGGCTAGAACCTTTTCTAAATTAGCTTGATCAATTTGACGCGGACGAAAGGCTGCTTCCATCTGCAAATGTTTCCACATTTCATTGTAAGCTGCATATATAAACCTTTTAGCTCTGGGAACCCTGGGTCCCAAGAGAAAATCAGCCAAATTAATGTCACTCGACAAGAGCGACAGGTGTTGCTATACTGACGATAGGGTTGAATGTTCCAACCATTGTTGGCATAATTTACCCACAGAGTATGTGGTAACCGAGTGTGAACGTGGATAACGTGGGTCCGGTCTAGGCTGGGTGAAACCAGGTGTTACATTATAAAAACGTAATTGACATGCATTTGAATTTGTTTGCCACACCAACCAGCCGGATGAATCAATTCCTGAGACATTAAAGGAGTCATTTTGAAACAAAGCTTGCAATGCATCGATGGTATAATTCGTGCGAGCATGCCAATTGTCATATTCCGCTAAAGACGGAACGGAAGGGATATTTAAATTTTTTACTGTTGCCAGACTAAAGCATGTGGTTTGAAAAACAGTATCATTTAAAAATAAAATTTAAACCGGGATTAGGCAGGCTCGATGCAGTGCCTCAGTACCTTGAACCTGCCAGAGCTTTGTGCCCCAGATCGATTTTAAATCAATGGTCTCTTTCCAGTGATCATAACCCTGTGTGGCTAATTTAGTCCTAATAGAGTTGGAATAAATCAATTTTGTGTGGGTTAGTATAAATTTGGATTGAGATGACAATTGTAGTTTAAAGAAATATGATTCCGGATTGGACGTGTTATAATCTGTAAAATAATTAAACTTATTTCTAAGAATTTTTGAACTCCCTTTTATGGGAGTAGGACAATGTTCCCATTGAGTGTAATTATAAACCCGCCTCAAAGTATTTGCTTTATGTAAAAAATGATGCCCATAGTGTTGATAACAAAAGAGATCAGCATAATTGGCAGAATTTAAATACAAATCTTCAGCATCAAAAGCAGCATAATACTTTAAATCAGAAAATAATGAATGTACTGCTTGCACATCCCAATCATCAGAATGTATGTCCCGTGTTACCACATCTCCTAATGAGACGCAAAACACGTATGGCACCCTGAGCAACTCCGTCGGGCCTTGGACCTCGAAAGCTACTTTATCCCAAACGATGCCATCTGCCACCGGGAATGCTGAAATGTTCACATGAGTCTGATCACGTTTCATGATGTGGGACGATGTGTATGGGGCCAGAGTTCCATCGACCAAGTTCACAGCAGAGCGTTCTGGCAAATAATGACCATTGATGAGTAAGAAGAATACTGTCACAAATCCAATCGACATGAAGAGGAAGATTAGGATAAGCACGAACCAGATGTAGGTCCATGGAGGGACCAAGTACATCTTCTTGAACCAAGAGATGAAAACACTCAGGGGCCGATTCCGATTCAGGCCGGAAATCACTCCGACCGAGCCGGACCCGGAGAGATTTCCGACCGAATCGGACTCTAGCAGCCCGACCGAACGAGTACGATGCGTACACATGCAATCGGACTCGATTCGGTCGGACTCCCATTGAAGTCAATGGGAGCCGGTCGTACAACGCGTACGCGGGCTCCCATTGACTCAATGGGTGCGAGGCAAACAAGGGCGCCCCCTACAGCGGGTACGCATCGATGCGACTCGCGCCATACATGCACAGGTAGGGGGGACCCATGGGTCCTCCCTGTGTGCGACTCGCGTGGCTACGCGTACAGGGGGGTCTGACACGGACCCCCAAAGTCCGGCTCCGACTGCCCTTTTAAGCCGGTCGGCGCGAGTCGGTCGGACTGCTCGCGGCGCGCATCGTACTTGCCCAGCCGGGGAACGTCTCCATTGCGCGGTGCGAGTCGTGTCCGTGCGAGTCGGTCGGAGCGGTTCGGACCCGCGAATGAGTCGGTCAGCAATTTCGCGTGCGCTCGCATCGTACTCGCTCGCCCGGACGCACGTTCGAATCGGTCGGGAAAGAGGGCTCCGAATCGGATTCGGTTAAGCCGAATCCGATTCGGTGCCCTACCGGCCGAGATCGGAATCGGCCCCTCAATTTAGACGGTGGTACTGCCAAAGTAGAAGACGAGGAGGATGAGTCATAAGAGAAGCTGGCATGGTCCCCAAAATACCTATTTTCACCTCTCGGTATTAAAGGCGGGTGAGAGGTATCAGCATGATGTTGGCGAGGATCGGGGGGCGCTAGAGAGCCTGCTACAAAATGGCCGTGCACTAGCGCTGCTCTGATGGCCGGAGCGGTAATTTGGTGAAAAATCGGCAGATAAACTGATCAAACCGAGCCAAAGTGGAAGATTCGGCATTCGGAAAACATGCGGAGCACATCGGTGTAATTATACCCAACCAAATCTGCCTCCCTCCTGAGAAAGACTGATCTGCCCTCCCGCGGCACGGCGTACTGAGAAAATGGCGGCCGGCATCGATGCAGTTCGGCGGTGAGCGTCGCTTGGAATGAAATTGACCCTGCAAAACTACAGCTGGTAATCACGGTATGGCACGCTGTGAATGACGATCGCGTCAGAAAAACTGATCGCACAGGACCAGCGAGTCTGAGGCACTGGCATGAAGCTAAGATGGCGGGCGGCGGAGGAATAGCTAACTGACGCCTGCTGATATTCTACATCTTTACCTGCACATCGATCGTCACGTCGCTCCTCTGGACCCGCGCTCCCTGGATCTGCACGACGCGGCTCCCCTGCAGGTACTTTGCTCTGTGATGCGAGGCGTTAATCCCCAACGTCGGACACATGCGGCTGCGGGGTGCCTGTGGATACGTGGGGATCCGGGGAGGTGCGAGATGTTTGTGAGAACCGGCGGCTTGCTGTTAAAGAAAGCACACATCGGCAACGCTGCGGAGACCATCGATAAGGGAGTTGCGATGTGCTGCGGAGGTAGAGGTAGGAGCCGAATATATACAAACACTATATCAGTAGCTTCTGTTGTCACACCCGTGACTTACTAAAGACTGTGATTGGGCCTTCGACCACACTGCGGCACACGACTCCCGCATATTAATGCTCAAATACCACACCGCCATCTCTCCTTGATGCGCCACATTAAACATAGACAATTACTAGTGACACTCTAGGGGAAAATGGAAAAAAAACGACAAAACGTGTGGCGTACCATTGTGGTTCTATACAACAAACCGCTCCAGACTAGATCGCTAGTCCATATGCGATCTTGAGCTGGTGCAGACAGCCTCCGCTGACCCCTGTTCTTACCGGCATCAATCCTTCACAAACTCGACTCTTGTGCAGGCGATCAGCATAGAAAACCAGGACCTACTGCTCTGGGAGGCCAGCACTTACAGCTACGGAGTACGTGTCTGAGAATGGGAAAACCTGACAAACAACAAGCTAAGTTACCATTTGAGCCTTGTCGCACCCCCAGACTCCCGGGCCCAGCGGCAGACGCGGATCCGGAGACAGGCCCGACCCAGACGCCAAAATGGAAGCAGCCCTCCATGCCATACAGCAGAGTCTGCAAGCAATTGATGGCAAAATAGACGCTCTCACGATCTGGATGGATCATGTCTCTGCTAGACTTGATAAACAGGGGGAACGGCTGGAGGCAGCCGAACAAAGAATATCAGCGGTCGAGGATGAATCGCATGCAACCACATCCAAATGTGACGACATGGCTAAGCTACTAGAGATCATAAAAGCGAAAAACGAAGACTTAGAATCTAGATCCCGCCGCAACAACTTACGTGTCGCAGGCGTGTCGGAAAGCACAAACACTGGTAAGCTCGAGGACTACATGGAGAAAATGTTGAAGGACATGTTCGGGGCAGAACAGTTCTCACCGATGCTTATTGTGGAACAGGCCCATAGATCTCTTGCGCCAAAACCACCACCAGGCGCCCCACCACGGCCGATAGTGGCTCGAATTCTAAATTACAGGGACCGAGACACGGCACTCAGACTAGCACGGGAGAAACAACCACTGATGTACAACGGCTGCAAAGTGGCATTCTACCCTGACTTTACACTATCTGTACAGCTGGCGCGCAAGGAGTTCGGCCCGGTGAAGAAAAAGCTGAGAGACCTGGGCATCCTCTACGCTATGCTCTACCCCGCCAGACTCCGCGTACCTCATGCAGGCAAAACCCATGTCCTCCCAACACCTCAAGCGGCATAGGAATTTATCAAGCATCTCCGACAACAAACTGCAAGAGATAAAGGGCATGCCGCACAACCGGATTCAGAGTAATGATACGCAAGAACAGCTCTTGATGAATGGTTAGCACGTTAGATGGACATCCACGATTGATACCCAAATTACCCAATGCAATGTGGTAAGAAAACACGTTCCTCATAAAGTCCGCAGCTGCACGTTTTGCCATGTCCGGACTGTTGTAATGTTGTGGGCATAACACGAATATATATACTTAAAATATCATTGAAACTGTCATTGGACTGCCGTCTCTGGCTCGCCATATCGGTTAAAAGATGTCAGATATATATTACTAATGCATAGTATTTTTGTATTCTGTTTGTTATAAAAACAAGTATGCCAATTATGCATTTATGCCGCTCCGGCCCCATCTGTATGCGGATGGAACACCGAGCACCTAGTCGCCCCCTATCGGGTAATCCCCACTGAAACTCTGTTATCCTTTTTGTTAAAGTTTGGGAAATGTCTTTGACATAATTGGGATGCTAAAGTGGGTGGGGGAATAGTTGGGGTTTATGTTCTTTTTTACCAGCCATGCACAATGCTCTTAACTTGTAGCACACATGTACAAACGCACACTAGGCATCCTTCCATGACCATGATGATGCTGTTCTATGAGAGTACCACGAGCACCCTTAAATATTACATCTATGCCCGAATGTACCCCCCAATGCACAAGACCAGTAACCCAACGCCACTGCAATTAATCACGTGGAATGTACGAGGCCTGAACAACCCCCGTAAGATTAGGCAGGTATTTGCGTATCTAGACAGGCACCACATAAGTATAGCTCTGCTGCAAGAAACGCATCTCGTTAAACACAAGGCTAACGCAATGGGGAAAAAATGGATGGAGTTGGTAGCAGCTTCCACATACTCCTCATATGCCAGAGGAGTAATAACATTAATACGCAAAGGGACACACTTTATACAGGAGCAAACGCTAACAGATGAAAATGGGAGATATGTCATAGTCACGGGCATCCTACGTGGCTCAAGAGTAGGAATCATCAACACTTATGGTCCAAATGTCGATGACCCTGTCTTCTTCGCCAACTTATGGAACGCGCTAAGGACGCTCCCAGCTATGGAACTGATATGGGGAGGGGACCTGAATGTGGCACTTGACGACACCTGTGATAGATCATAATCCACCACCGAGCAGCATCACCGTGCTGTCACCACCATCTTAAATGGTATGTCAGAATTTCATATCCAAGACATCTGGCGCATGCGCAATCCGCAGTCACTAGAAAGCACCCATACATCCACCGCGCATAATAGCTGGGCCCGGCTTGACTACTGGCTGCTCACCGAATCAGCCTGCACATGGACGCAAGACATACAGCATCTACCGAAAATACTATCGGACCACAAGCCAGTTGTTCTATCGCTCAGTGTCCCAACGTATACCCCTCCTCCGTTCATATGGCGATTTAACGCAACCTCCCTTTTAGACCCTCTCTACAAAGAAACCATACATAACGCTATAGAAGACTTCTTCACTCTAAACAATAACTCAGGGGACAGTGCCGGCACTATCTGGGAAGCCTTTAAGGCGACCTTGAGAGGTATTTGTATAAGCACAACCGCCGGTATTCTGCGAGATATACGCACACAGTTAAGTAAGAGTGAAGCCCACATAAAACGACTAGAAACGGACTACGAAACTACCAAAAATGCAGCATTACTAGGGGTAATCAGAGACGAAGTGACGCACTATAATAAGCTCGCAGACGATGAAATGAAATACATCTCCCGCCGGCATACTGCCCGCAGAATAGGTGAAGGGGGTAGACCTGGTCGCCATTTAACACAAAAAATACGTGTGGAGCACAAGCAACACATTGTACTGAAAATGCAAGATCAGGCAGGCACAACACACTACGACAATAAAGGTATACTGGACACTTTCGTAGAAACATACAGTAGGTTATATGCCGCCCGAGACACAGCGCATACACAAGAAATTCTCAACTACTTGGAGGACATAGCACTAGTTTGGCTCACTGACGGTCAACGTGAATTACTGGCACAACCCATCACGCTAGAGGAAGTACAAGCTGCCATTAAATCCCTCCCCAACGGCAAAACCCCAGGGCCAGATGGCTTCACAGGGGAATTTTATAAAGCCTATGCAGAACTGCTCATTCCCCATATTGTGGAGATGTACGACGAAGCCTATAACAGTCAGACTCTTCCCCCGACACTATGTGAGGCATTGATAGTGGCCTTATTAAAACCGGATAAACCGCCAGATAGAGGGGAATCAGACAGACCACTCTCCTTAATAAACACCGATACTAAGATACTGGCCAGGATTATTGCCACCAGATTACAACCCTTAATGCAGGTCATGATCCTACCAGATCAATCTGGTTTTATACCCAATCGCTCGACATCACATAATTTACGCACCATATTTGCACTTCTGCACCAACTGAATCCAGAGATGGAGGCAGCGGCTGTCCTGCTGGATGAATGAAATGAAAGTAGCATTTATAAAGCGCATGGTTACCTGTAGGCATCCCAGCGCTAACGGCAGCTTAACTTAGCACTTGGCAGAATTCAAGGGAAGAGATAGGTTTTCACTTTCTTTCGAAAGATCAGATAGTCAGCCTCTAAACGTATGTGTAAAGGAAGAAGGTTCCATAGCTTTGCTACATTATAAGAGAAGAGGCGGCCCCCACTTCGCACTCTTCTAATTTGCGGGACTGTGACCAGTTGCTTATTTTCAGATCTCAGGGCTCTATTTGGGCGGTAGAGCTGGATAATGGAACGCATCATAGGAGAGCCTTTACTAGAAAGTGCTTTATGAGCGATGCACAAGGCCTTAAACTGAGCTCGTTCTTTAATAGGGAGCCAGTGGAGGGTGGCGAGGGCAGGTTTGGCCGACATACGCCTGGGAATGTTCAACAGCAGGCGGGCTGCGCAGTTCTGTACAGTCTGCAGTCTTCTGATCGTGGGAGGAGGAGCTCCAAGATATAGGGCGTTGGAATAGTCAAGCCGCGACAGAATTAGTGCTTGAACCAACAGCCTTTTGGCGACGAAAGGTAGCAGGGGGCAGATCTTTCTGATCAACCTCAGCATTCCATAACAGCTGGCTGTGACCTTTCGGGCCTGTTCTTTAAGGTCTAGGTTGCGGTCCAACCACACACCCAGGCTCTTAATATGTTCTTTGGGGATAGGAGCTGGACCCAGACAGCTGGGCCAGAGATGATCTATATTCCGGGGGGCTGAGTTGCCCAGGAGCATTAACTCGGTCTTAGCCCCACTGAGTTTTAAATATGAGTTGTCCATCCATTTGGAGACCTCTACGAGACATGAGGCTAGACCTGGTGCAGAGCTATCATGCTGATTGATGGAGACAACCAACTGGGTGTCGTCAGCATATGTAACTATTTGTACCCCAAATGGCAATACTATTTCGGCCAAAGGGCCCAAATAGATATTGAATAGGGTGGGGCTTAGGGACGATCCCTGAGGTACCCCACAGGTTAGGGGCATCAGCTTTGACATTATATCATCTTCCAGGACTGCAAAAGATCTGTCTTCAAGGAAGGATTGCAGCCATTTTAATACAATTCTTGTCACTCCCACATTCCTAAGACGTTGAATCAATAGTTGGTGGTTCACAGTGTCGAAGGCTGCGCTGAGATCTAGGAGAATAAGGGCAGCGCAGCCTCCACCATCAAGTATTCTTCTAGATTCCTCCATTACACTGAGGAGAGCAGTCTCCGTACCCTGCTGTGCTCGAAATCCTGTCTGAGTAGGATGGAGGCAGTTATTATTTTCCAAAAATGTAGAGAGGATGGTGTTCACATACCTCTCAGCTATTTTACTTACTCCAGGTAACAGAGATATGGGGCGATAGTTTGCCAACTCCTCTGGATCCAGATTGTTTTTTTTTAGAAGGGCTTTAACCATCGCCTGCTTCCACAGAGGGGGCACGATTCCTGTCCGCAAGGAGGCATTAATTAGATCCAGTATCACTGGAGATACCGAATTAATAACTTGTTTTAGAATGGAGGGAGGGACAGGATCTAAAGGAGAGCCGGATTTTAAACCGCCCAGGATCCCCTGGAAAGATGTCAAATTCAAGAGGGGGAATTCCTCCAATGAACATAATCGGGTTGGAGTTGTGGTGACAGACGAAGGAACCGTTTGTGGAACTGTGACCTGAGGAAAAGACCCGCAAATCAATTGTATTTTATTGGAAAAAAATTCTACTAATTGGTTGCATCGGAGTTGTGTATCCTCCGAGGTATTAGGGGGGGGGTGAATGGTGTAACAAGTGCTTTTGCAATCCGAAAAATTTCACGGGGGAGTTTGCAGCAGATGTAATTCTATCTTGGTAGTATCGAGTTTGGGCGTCCTTTATTTTGGTTTTATAGAGTTTTATTGCTGCTCTGTATTCAGTTTTTTTGGAGACAAGGTAATCCTTTCTCCAGCTCCTTTCCAGTCTCTTACAAGATTGTTTAAGCTCTCGGAGCTTAGGGGAGTACCAAGCGTTTTTATTGATTCCTACTTTTTTGTAAATAGATTTTTTGGGGAGGACAGAATTGAGTGATGACTCGAGCCAATTATTAAGATTATCATTCGCCGTGACGGGGTCGGGTCCAATATGGGTGTGTTGTCTTCAAGGATGGTTACCCAGGAATTCAAAGGAAGTTTGGACCAGGTGCGGGTAAGTTTTTTAGTCTTTACAGCTGGAATAGTGATATCCTGTGAAACCCATGAGAAAGGGATAAGCAAATGATCTGACCAAGGTATTGGAATGGGGTCCATAACCAGAAGATTCTGGATATTAGAAAATATGGGGTCCAGTAAATGGCGTTTAGAGTGGGTGGGACCACTCCATTTTTGGTTCAATTGGAACGTCCCCAGTCCATCAACCAAATCTAAGGTGGATGAGGGTAGTGTCACATCAAAATGTAAATTAAAATCTCCCATTAGTGTGAAATTGGAGAGAGGACTGGCCAAATTGGCTACAATGTCAGGAAGATCCTGACCAAAACTGCCTAGAGGGCCTGGGGGACGATATACTAAAATCCCTGAAAAAGTGCTTACATGGGAAACATTGATTATAAAGAACATGCTTTCACAGTCAGGTAAGGCATCATAGGTAACGCAACACTTAAAATCAGTTTTATGAATGGTAGCGATCCCACCTCCGCGTCCCGACCTCCGATCCAGCCTCTGAATGACATAGCCAGATGGGAGCGCTTGGACAATGGAGGGGTCAGCATCCTTATTCAACCAGGTCTCGGTTAAAAATAACACATCCGGATTTTCTACTTCTAAAAGAAGATGAATCTCTAAGGGGTGCTTAGGGAGGGAGCGGCAGTTGAGCAAAAGCATATTAAGAGCCTTCTTACTAGGGAAAGTTATAGGGGCTTCAAAGGCAGGGAGGCACTTGAAAGAGCAACCGGGACACTGACTAATGGGGCTATCAGGAAGCATAGAGTGGACGCACATACCTCTGAGCGTCGTACTATAATGCTTGAGTTGTTCGGTGCTATAGACACACTTATCTGTAATAAATTTAACAGGGGTTCTCGCCCCTGGCCCCGGCCGGACGCGGACGGGCGCAGACGGGCTTGCCTTCGGCACGCCAGCGGCGCGTCTGCTACGCGGTCGCATCATCGGCTCCTTATGAGGCCGACCGTGCGCGCGGTCCTGAAAAGACTAGAGCGTCAACTAAAATTAATATTCCTCACTTCCTGATACACGGATCAATCCCCCCCCTCGGAGCTATAACACAGCTCCCAGTTCAAAACAAGCAATAAAGTGCATCAGAGTAGCTAAAACAGTTAAAAGAAAGTAGATCAAAGAGTATTTTTAAATTAATTCTGTAGCAGCACGTAGAAATGGTTAAAACAGTAGATACAGGATTCAACAGGTGGCGTACACTTAAAAACGCCCGCTAAGTAAAAAGCGCGCCGCTACGCGCTCGCATCATCGGCTCCTTATGAGGCCGACCGTGCGCGTGGTCCTGAAAAGACTAGAGTGTCAACTAAAATTAATATTCCTCACTTCCTGATACACAGATCAATCCCCCCCCGGAGCTATAACACAGCTCCCAGTGCAAAACAAGCAATAAAGTGCATCAGAGTAGCTAAAACAGTTAAAAGAAAGTAGATCAAAGAGTATTTTTAAATTAATTCTGTAGCAGCACGTAGAAATGGTTAAAACAGTAGATACAGGATTCAACAGGTGGCGTACACTTAAAAACGCCCGCTAAGTAAAAAGCGCGCCGCTACGCGGTCGCATCATCGGCTCCTTATGAGGCCGACCATGCGCGTGGTCCTGAAAAGACTAGAGCGTCAACTAAAATTAATATTCCTCACTTCCTGATACACGGATCAGCTAAAGCTTTTGATTCGATTGAGTGGACATATCTATTTACAATTTTAAACAGGATGGGTTTACCACCTATGCTACTGAATTGGATCAAATTATTATATACTAAACCGACTGCACGTGTAAAGGTAAATGGTCATGTCTCGGAAGTACTTAATATCCAGAGAGGCACGAGGCAGGGCTGCCCGTTGTCACCGTTATTGTTCTCCATTGCGATAGAACCCTTGGCCTGTAAAATACGGCAATGCCATGCGCACACTGCATTGAGATTCCGCCTTCGCCCTATTGGTGTCTCAATGTACACGGACGATATGGTGCTTTATGTTCGGGACCCAAACACCAATCTGGCCCCTATCCTTCGAGAATACATTAAATTCGATAGACACTCTGGCCTGCAGATCAATTGGGATAAATCTGCCATACTGCCACTAACAGAAGCTACCCACCCACATCAGCTGGAATTTCCACTAGTGTGGCAGGCAGACCCCATTAAATATTTGGGCATCTGGATTCATTGTGACCCAGAAATAGTGCTGAGAACAAACTATGGTATTGCCGTAGATAGAATCGAAACACAGATAAACAGATGGATCACGCTCCGTCTCTCATTAGCAGACCGAATATCCCTGATAAAAATGGTAATCCTCCCCAAATTACTGTATCTGTTTACAAACATTCCGATAACCCCCCCTACCCCAATATTCAACAGATTGCGGACACTACTTACAAAATGAATTTGGGCAGGCAAACAAGCGAGGATAAGCTTACACACCCTAACTTTACCATATACATCAGGTGGATTTGCGGTACCTGACTTATTTTTATACTATTTATGTGCTCAGGCGCAATACGCCCACTACTGGTATCACCCAATTCGGTATATGCCACACATAGCAGTGGAAGATGGCGATGCTAACCCTATTAACCTAACCAGTATCCTGATGCATGACAGATCACACTTGACCAAGCAGGAAATCAACACAATTCGTACCACCTCTAACGCGTGGCTAAAACTTGGCCAAATGGCAAACAAACTTCCACTCTATGCCCCAAATATGCACTTAGCACAACATCCCTCTATATCAGCCACACAAGACAGAGGCAGCATGGAGCTACTGGAACAAGTGGGCATTACCCTGCTGAGTGACCTCTATATTAATGGAACATTCATTACCCCTGAGGATCTAACGTATGTCAATAACCAATCCATGCTATTTAAATTCACCTACCATAGATTACGGGAAGCAATAAAGAAATTGTACCCTTCATTCCCCACTGAACCACCTGCACTTAACTCGCTACAATTACTCATAACCAGTCCAAATATTCCTCATATGGTGACTAAACTTTATAGGGCCATGCAATCGTAAATTGGGGATGGCACGGCAAAAGCCCGTGAAAAATGGAACGTACTGCTAGATACACCACTTAGCGAAGATGATTGGCAAGCCTGTTGTGCACTAACAGAGCTACTCACTCCTAACGGGAATTTAAGACTTATCCATTACAAGTATTTGCATCAAGCCTATCACACCCCATTAAAATTGTACAAATACGGTTTACGAGAAAATGCGAACTGCAAAAGATGTAGGCGGGACCAGGCTGACTTTGCTCATCTTGCCTGGGGTTGTCCACAGGTACAAACATTCTGGATACAGGTAGTGGATCTGTTGAGCATGATTTTGAACTGTGAACTAACTTGTACGCCGCAGCTGTGCCTGTTAAGTCATGTGCTACCATTAAAATCTGTAAAGAAAAAATGTGCGGCCATAGCACTGCTTCTGGCGAGCGCACGGTGGCAATGCATTGGGACAGTAAAAAATCACCTGCTCTGAAACAATGGATAAGGGACTTTGTATACTGTAAAGATCATTTTTTGATGTATGCAGAGGAACTACCTACCTCGTCAAAGCCTTCTAACTTCTGGGAACCTCTCACTGTCTATTTGAATGAACACCCTGATTTGCTAACAACTGATGTATAGACCGCACCTGTGACTTGCTTTAATAACATGGTTATATGATTTGGATGTTGGGATGCACACTGTGTTAAGCTACACACTGTAAAACTTAATATGCAATAATTTACATGCTGGTAATGTTTGTTATTACTGTATTGTAATACTTATGAAAACCCAATAAAAATAAAAAAATAAAAAATGATGTTGGCGAGGATCGCTCGGCACTTCCCTGTTAGACTCATCAGTGGGATACGTATACTCGACATCCGTGGTGAAAGAGGTAGGAGGCAAAACAGGAGAAAGGTCAACAGCAGTTTCCATCGCAGCCTCACTGACACTGTTTTTATTCGTGGTAGTTGAGGTGACCGGATTCAAAGAAATAGCGTTGCACGAAACTGCAGGTGTGACACTATTCAGAATGGGCCAGACGGTGTAGCTTGACATTGTCCACCGAGATGTATCTGTTGTCTTTGCGACCAGGTAAAGGTGGTAAAATGACTATACGAGTACCCTTCAATCCGAGTATCGGAACCGGAGCACGATAAGAGGGACCAAATTCTTTCTTGTTCTCCAACTTTTCTCGTACCAGATCTCCAATCTTAGGAAGCCAGCCGGCAACCAGAATCAGCAGTGCTGCATCATCGGAAGAGGGTAAATGTTCAGTTGCATAGCTGTCACGGGTCTTTTTTAGATCCTGTAACACAGTAGAATGATTATCTACGTCAAAGGTTGCGACAGCCGCCACAACGTCTAGACCATCAAGGTCTGGCACAAACATTTTGATGCCAAAGAGCATTTCGTATGGGGTCGGCCCACCCAGAGATCTTCTAGGGCAGTGTTTCCCAAACTGTGGTCCGCGGACCCCCAGGGGTCCGTGACACATTCCCAGGGGGTCCTCAGGCAGCAGTTTTAAAAGCACTGCAAAGTTCCTTGAATAATTAGCAGTTTTCGAGCAACAATAAAAGTGTCAAGATAACGCCTGTGATTAATGTACCTGCTGGAGAGAGATATGTTTTGTCCAGTACAGCTTTGACTTATCTAATGTAGCACAGAGGGTTAATATGCCTATCTCAAAGAACGTGTACCATGCATTTTAAAAAACAGTATTTAATGTGCATAGGTCAGTGGATTACTGCTTTTGTTACAGAGATTCTCTTTTTTACTGTGCAGTTCATAAAAGACAATCTTAATCTAGCGCCGTGACCTTTAAACTGGCATCAGAGCTGCATGCAAACTGCATGGTACAAGTTAGTTACTTATGTTTTTTCCCAGTCTTTCATTATCCTGATGCTGCTAAAGAGGTTTATTTGGGTGGAAATACATTTTTATTGTTAAAGTCAATGCTAACCACTGTTATGTTCTGAAACCTGAGTTTGTGCTTCTCCAGACCAAGCACTCTTTAAAAATGCCTACCAGTATGAATGACATGAATCCTACACCTTGTAGTCCCCTTTGCCTTATGTAACTTTTTCTGTAAACTGATTTACATGTATGATTCATTGTCTCTATATGTGTGTGATGTAAAGTGCTCTGACATCCTACAATGGTATGAGAGATGCTATAAAACAAATGAAATACATGTGACAGAGAGGCTATGGAGAGATGAGAGGTACTGTTGGAGGGTGATAATAAGGGAATCATTGAAGAACCCCAACAAAGATTGTCGTATCTTGGTGCATAGTAAGGTCATCATTATCTTTTCTTTAAAAGCTAATATAATTCAATATACAATGATAAATGTGTTGTAGAATGCACCATTGTTTCCTACATTTTCTTGGGGGAGAGCCTCCCAAAGCCCCCTTTTTATTGGTCAGGCTCACTCACTGCACTTGGTGTGCAACGTATGAGGGACTGGTCTGAAAACATGTGCCAGGGCTGCTTTGGGTTTCTAGTCTGGCCCTGGCAGGAGCAGGAGCCTCGTACTACAAAATGAAACCAACCATTTAAAAGTTAGTCACGGAGATGCAGCACCAACCTTCCCATTAAAATCTTTCGTTTTTTGCAAATTCTTTCAATATAAAATACTAAAATCCTTAGTTATTCGAGTATTTTTTTTGCGTGCACATGTGTTTATTTTTTTCCAATGACTGTTTTAATTTTCGAAATTTAAATCATACAAATTGCTTGGGGGTCCCCGGCTTCCAGTGGTGACTCAGTGGGGGTCCTCAGGAGCCAAAAGTTTGGGAACCACTGTTCTAGGGAGATTATTGAGTGCACATTGAACACCATACAAATGGGCCAGCCAGTTCCTGCCAGTACCTAAGACTCTAGCTGTCAAGGATTGCTTTAAGTCACGGTTCATTCGCTCCACAATTGAATTACCCTCAGGCCTGTATGGAGACGAAAACTGCACCAGCACCCCCATGGACTTCATTGCGTCCTTGTAAGCCTTAGAGGCGAATGCTGGACCTCGGTCCGAATGGAAGGTGCCACAGGCAAACATCCCAACAAAGACATGCAAATCCCTGATGACATTTCGAGCGTCAGCACTGCATTGTGGCCAAACCCAAAGGAATCGTGTGCACAAATCAACTGCAACTGAAATATATTTATATGCAGTATCCGAAGATTAAGGGCCGCAGTGATCAAGATATACACAGCCAAATGGTTGATTAGAAATACATAGCTCTGTTTGTGGTGGACGTGACACCGTAGATGGTTTGATTTGTTGACAAATGTCACAAGAAAGCACATAATTACAGGTCTGTTTATATAAACCACGCCACCAATAACGTTGCTGTAGAATCGAGACTGTCGCAGACACCCCGGCATGTGCAGAAGCCATGCCCTCGTGTGCGGCCCTGATCAAAGCAAGTCTGCGGTCCATGTTCGGAATCAGCCGATCCCCAACAGATGGAATAGAAGCGTAAGGAACTTGTTCGGGAGATACATGATAAGAGTATTTCGAAGGGAAACCCTGAGGATAAGGCGTTCCCTCCCTCGTAGCAGCCACCGCTGCCAGAATATCATTATCTATTTTAGTCATGGACCTTGTAACTGCTGCTACAGAACACGTGGCTACTGCAGATTTGGCCGCTTCGTCAGCCAAAGAATTACCAAGAGCATGTGCTCCCACACGCTAATGGCCAAGAGTATGGATAACGTGTGAGGGGCAGACGCTGTTTAAGCTCTGCCACTCGAACCCAAAGCGTTTTATGCTTAATTGTGCTGCCTTTAGAGTCTCGATAGTCATTTTGAGTCCAAAAGAATAAGTTGTCATTAAAAGATTGAACACAGTAGTAAGAATCGCACACAATAAGATTATTCACATTAGGATCAGCAAACTCGAGAGCAAGAATAAGAGCACGCAGCTCCGCCAATTGTGCCCTTCAGTCCCCAAGTACTTGAGTATGCACGATGGAGGACTTAAATTCTCCATCCACAATGGAGCCAGCCACAATTGTGTAAGCCGCTGAATAAGCATGCTTGGAACCGGTGGCCGGTTGAGCCGAGCCATCGGTGTAAATGATACATTTGTATTCATGTAAAGAAAGCAAGGACAACGGAGGAGGATGAACATGTTCATACTGTAGAAACTCCTGTGTCTGAAGTGCAAGGTCAAAGATAAATGTGACATCAGATGATGTCAAAGACGTAGCCCATTGTATCCAACGGGGATGTAATGCTTTAGAGTTAGGTACACTTGCCTTAGTCACGGCCTCCAAAGCAGGGAAGGGCATGACCATAAGAATGCGTTTACCTTGCGCCAAAGAGCGTTCCTTCAGAATCGCCATCTGGACCGCTGTTAAAACTTTCTCAACATTGGAAAAACGCATTTCAGCTGCAGTGTACAAATGTGATTTGTATGCAATAGGTACTGTGTCCCCCTTATTGAACGTCAAGTATATGAACTCACCTTCCCAGGTATGATACGTATCACCAGGTTCGTGGTGTTATCACGCGTCAATAAGTAGTTAGTTGCAAGCATGTCAGATTGCAGAGATTGTAGGATAGAGGTATGTTCCGGAAGCCAGCTGGCAGAAGAATATGTCGGTTCTATCAACGCATAAAGCGGCTTGATACGTTGGGCATAATCGGGAATGTAAGTCCTCCCGAAATTCAAAAATCCCAGCAAGGACTGAAGTTTTTTCGGAGTAGAAGGAGGTTGCAAATGTGCACATTTCTCCAGGAAGTGGGGGGTTAACCCCTTTCCTTCATTATTGAGCACATAGTCCAAAAAGAGCACCGCCAAATGAGCGATGTGTGTCTTTGCAAAATTGAATTTATATCCATAGTCTGCGAACGCAGAAATTATGCGGTCGACTCGGACAAGATGCAGCATAAGCTCATCGTCCGTGAGATAGATATCATCCACGTACGAGAACGCATCTGGATCAATGTCATGTAACAAAGACACAAAACGCGCAGCAAATGCCCCGGGGCTATTCTTATACCCCATGGGCAATCGTGTAAATTTTTTCTAATTTCCGACGGCGGTGAATGCTGTCAAGTCAATCAATCAATCAATCATGTCACTTAAAGCGCACTACATACCCGCGAGGGTCTCAAGGCGCTGGGGGAAGAGGGGGGTGGTGCTGCTGCTGATCGAAGAGCCAGGTCTTGAGGAGTCTTCTGAAGGCCAGTAGGTCTTGGGTCTGTCGGAGGTTGGTGGGGAGGGTGTTCCAGGTCTTGGCGGCGAGGTGGGAGAAGGATCTGCCGCCGGCGGTCGTTTTCCGGATGCGGGGGACTGTGGCGAGGGCAAGGCTGGTCGAGCGGAGCTGGCGGGTGGGGGTGTAGAAGCTGAGTCGTCTGTTGAGGTAGGCTCGGCTCTCAGTAGTCACGGCTCTCAGTAGCCAGATTGTGACTGTAGAAACCATTGGATATGTCCAGTATAGTTTTGTGTTTTTTACGAACATGATTGTTCACCAGCGCAGAGCTGTGGGTGTTTTGTACTGCAAAAGTGCGACAATGACTATTCAAATTTCGGTAATCCAACACAATGTGATAAGAACCGTCAGGTTTTGATACCGTAAATAGGGGATTATTCATCGGTGATGTACATGATTCAATCACTCGCTGATACTCTAACTGTGTTATAATGTCACAAACGTGAGCCTTAGCTTCACGTTTGATTGGATATTGCGATTGTGGTTGTGGCGTAGACCGTAAAGGTATCTCATGTGCCGGTGAATCTATATCCCAGCCCACCTGGTTACGGTACTCCGCTGGGGCAAGGGCCAAAGCCCACTCAGCTGCTAAACCCTTTGCATGCTCCTCAGGGACGTAACGCGAAAAACTCGGAAGTATCACGTCCACCCCTCTAGAAGCGGCTAACACAAATGGTGGAGGCCAATCTGCCTCTGCCAACAAAATGTCGTACGAGGAGGTTAGATTTTCCCAGAAAACAGCCCTGATTGGACGTTGTACATCACCTTCAATTTGAAAAATAATCTCATACAGTCTATCCGGGGGGGGGGCAACCCGGATATCTGCTGTTTCCACAGTTATGAATGTATCAGTTGCTGTCACCTCCAGACAGGGACGCAGTGCCTCCCGCACTATAGTAACTTTCGCTGCACTGTCGAGCAGAGTCACCGCCCATGTCCAGTCCAGGAGTCGCGTTCTCACCGTCTGAGGCATATCTTGCTGTTAAATCGGCAACTTTTTTCTTCTGACACGGGGGTCGAAAACGTGGCAGGTCCTCTTGTTTGGCTTTAGCGTCAAACTGTCGAGGTTGATCTTGTCCCTGTTGACCAGTTGGAACTTTGCCACGATCCTGGCGCTCCCCTCCACCGACTTGAGAGGCCGTTGAGTCCTGTAAAGAACGAGGAGAGCGCTGATCAGGAACTTGAAATACGCTCAGAAGACTCAGGTGTCGGTGAACCAGCACGCGAACCTTGCTTCTGCTGTTGCTGCCCCTGTTTCTTATTTTTCCAGTTCTTTTTAGGAAAGAACGGGCGCGCGTCCTTATCAGGTTTGGCCTTTTGTGTTTGCGATTGCGTCTGCGTTTGAGTAAAAGGCTTAACTCCCAGACTATTGCGGCCAATAGTTTTATAAGCCTTCGCAATAATCTTTGGTAATTCACGTGGCTTATCTGCGACAGCCTCCAAGCGGTTAGCCACTTGTAAGCTCACAGCATCATCTTTAACATTAGCAAGGATCATATCAGCAACCACGTCGAACACCCCCACCAGTCTCATCCCTAATTCCAGAGCCGCTTCGGCTCCGTGCTCATCTTGAACACGTTTGATCACTGAAGGGAGGACGTCATGGAAGGAGTGCCGAAGCACTTTGAATATACCGCTGCAAACACTTTGCCCCAAGTGTTACAATCAGCCAATTTGGGAATATAGGGGTCGATTCCGATCTCGGTCGGAGGCGCACCTAACACCATTCGGTCGGGAAAAAAGCCATGCGAATGCCTGTTTCCCGACCGATCCGCACATTAATCCGAACGAACAAGTACGATGCGCACAACAGCACATATTCCGACCCAGTCGTACTCACCCAATCCAGGTCCTGTTCCCCGACCGAGGGAAGCCAAAATGTAGCCCCGTCCGGCCGGACAAGTACGATGCGCTTCCCGTACGCGCCGAACCCGTTGCTACGCACGGCACGTCAAAGCATCCGGGAGAGGCGCACATAAGCTCCGATTCACGCCACAACACGATCCACGGCTACGAGACGAACACGCCAGCGACGAGGACGAGGCGAAGCAACGAGAAAGACGAACCAACCATGAATCCCATCGTTCCGATCCTACCAATATTCTACATCTACTACCGGAACAGGCACGGACGCGTACGGCGCAGAAGGTAAGCCAGACACCAACCACAAAAACAAACTACACGTACCCGACATATCACACACACATAGAGGGATGCAGAAATTACTTACACCAGCAACAGCAGCACCATAGGGGCGGGATGCCCATCACCAATGCCACATATACACATAGGGGCCCGGATGCCTATCACTACTACCACCTCTACCCATGGGGGGCTGGATGCCTGTCACTACTACCACCCTTACCCAGGGGGTGCCAGATGCCTACCACTACTACCACCTCTACCCAGGGGGTGCCAGATGCCCACCACTACTACCACCCTTACCCAGGGGGTGCCAGATGCCTACCACTACTACCACCTCTACCCAGGGGGTGCCAGATGCCTACCACTACTACCATCTCTACCCAGGGGGTGCCAGATGCCTACCACTACTACCATCTCAACCCAGGGGGTGCCAGATGCCTACCACTACTACCACCTCTACCCAGGGGGTGCCAGATGCCTACCACTACTACCACCTCTACCCAGGGGGTGCCAGCTGCCTACCACTACTACCACCCTTACCCAGGGGGTGCCAGATGCCCACCACTACTACCACCCTTACCCAGGGGGGGCTGGATGCCTGTCACTACTACCACCCTTACCCAGGGGGTGCCAGATGCCTACCACTACTACCACCTCTACCCAGGGGGTGCCAGATGCCCACCACTACTACCACCCTTACTCAGGGGGTGCCAGATGCCTACCACTACTACCACCTCTACCCAGGGGGTGCCAGATGCCTACCACTACTACCACCTCCACCCATGGGTGGCTGGATGCCTGTCACTACTACCACCTCTACCCAGGGGGTGCCAGATGCCTACCACTACTACCACCTCTACCCAGGGGTGCCAGATGCCCACCACTACTACCACCCTTACCCAGGGGTGCCAGATGCCTACCACTACTACCACCTCTACCCAGGGGTGCCAGATGCCTACCACTACTACCACCTCTACCCAGGGGGTGCCAGCTGCCTACCACTACTACCACCCTTACCCAGGGGGTGCCAGATGCCTACCACTACTACCACCTCTACCCATGGGGGGCTGGATGCCTGTCACTACTACCACCCTTACCCATGGGGGGCTGGATGCCTGTCACTACTACCACCTCTACCCATGGGGGGCTGGATGCCTGTCACTACTACCACCCTTACCCATGGGGGCTGGATGCCTGTCACTACTACCACCTCTACCCAGGGGGTGCCAGATGCCTACCACTACTACCACCTCTACCCATGGGGGGCTGGATGCCTGTCACTACTACCACCTCTACCCAAGGGGTGCCAGATGCCTACCACTACTACCACCTCTACCCAGGGGGTGCCAGATGCCTACCACTACTACCACCTCTACCCAGGGGGTGCCAGATGCCCACCACTACTACCACCCTTACCCATGGGGGGCTGGATGCCTGTCACTACTACCACCCTTACCCATGGGGAGCTGGATGCCTGTCACTACTACCACCTCTACCCAGGGGGTGCCAGATGCCTACCACTACTACCACCTCTACCCAGGGGGTGCCAGATGCCCACCACTACTACCACCCTTACCAAGGGGGGGCTGGATGCCTGTCACTACTACCACCCTTACCCAGGGGGTGCCAGATGCCTACCACTACTACCACCTCTACCCAGGGGGTGCCAGATGCCCACCACTACTACCACCCTTACCCAGGGGGTGCCAGATGCCTACCACTACTACCACCTCTACCCAGGGGGTGCCAGATGCCTACCACTACTACCACCTCCACCCATGGGGGGCTGGATGCCTGTCACTACTACCACCTCTACCCAGGGGGTGCCAGATGCCTACCACTACTACCACCTCTACCCAGGGGGTGCCAGATGCCTACCACTACTACCACCTCCACCCATGGGGGGCTGGATGCCTGTCACTACTACCACCTCTACCCAGGGGGTGCCAGATGCCTACCACTACTACCACCTCTACCCAGGGGGTGCCAGATGCCCACCACTACTACCACCCTTACCCAGGGGGTACCAGATGCCTACCACTACTACCACCTCTACCCAGGGAGTGCCAGATGCCCACCACTACTACCACCCTTACCCAGGGGGTGCCAGATGCCCACCACTACTACCACCCTTACCCAGGGGGTCCCAGATGCCTACCACTACTACCACCTCTACCCAGGGGTGCCAGATGCCTACCACTACTACCACCTCCACCCATGGGGGCTGGATGCCTGTCACTACTACCACCTCTACCCAGGGGATGCCAGATGCCTACCACTACTACCACCTCTACCCAGGGGTGCCAGATGCCCACCACTACTACCACCCTTACCCAGGGGGTGCCAGATGCCTACCACTACTACCACCTCTACCCAGGGGTGCCAGATGCCTACCACTACTACCATCTCTACCCAGGGGTGCCAGATGCCTACCACTACTACCATCTCTACCCAGGGGGTGCCAGATGCCTACCACTACTACCACCCCTACCCATGGGGGGCTGGATGCCTGTCACTACTACCACCCTTTCCCATGGGGGGCTGGATGCCTGTCACTACTACCACCTCTACCCAGGGGGTGCCAGATGCCTACCACTACTACCACCCTTACCCATGGGGGGCTGGATGCCTGTCACTACCACCACCCTTCCCATGGGGGGCTGGATGCCTGTCACTACTACCACCTCTACCCAGGAGGTGCCAGATGCCTACCACTACTACCACCTCTACCCAGGGGGTGCCAGATGCCTACCACTACTACCACCCCTACCCATGGGGGGCTGGATGCCTACCACCAACAACACCCCCACTCACAGGATGGCTAATACATGACACCACAAGCACACACCAACATAAAGAATGCAACATAAAGACACCCCCCAACACCATGACAAGCGTGTGTAGACTGTGTCAAATGCCTACAACACTGAACATGACTTTGAACCTACAATGTGACCCCCTATCACATGTGCCACACATAAATGTGTGTGGCCCCCACAATGCAAGCAGGCCATGACCATTGTGGCAATGGGGTCCAAACCCCCATCATCACAGTGACCAAAATGTAAGTGTGGGGCCCATAGCTGAAGCTCATCTTGAACATTGTGGCAATGGGGTCCAAACCCCCATCATCACAGTGACCAAAATGTAAGTGTGGGGTCCATAGCTGAAGCACATCTTGAACATTGTGGCAATGGGGTCCAAACCCCCATCATCACAGTGACCAAAATGTAAGTGTGGGGTCCATAGCTGAAGCACATCTTGAACATTGTGGCAATGGGGTCCAAACCCCCATCATCACAGTGACCAAAATGTAAGTGTCGACAAAGAAAAAGCTGCAAGGGCCAAACTGCATGGATGATTCCTGGTCACAGAACAACAAACACATCAGTGGCAAAGTAGTGCTTGTGTCCCATAGCAACATAGATTGGGGGAGGCAAACAGTGCAGTGCAAATAAGACATACCTTTGGCCATGTGCAGACAAACATCACCCATGGGGGCTGACACTGTCAACATTCATCAATGACACAATGACAGAAGTGACCATCAGAATGCAGACCCACATATTTGCACCAATGGGCACACAAATGCAGATACCCTGTGGAGACTGTAGATGTGAGGTGAACAGATACCATACCATGGCAACAATGGGACACACAAACAATGACCATTGTGCTGACTGATGACCTAGGAGTCCCAGGGACAGCAGGGGAAACACACCAAACAACATACAGACAATGGCACACTAAAGATATGCCAATGCAGTGGTGCAGATGCACAAACACAAACAGGCAGACCCACACTGCACATCAAACACATCAGGTGAGGGGGGGGTACCAGTGTCCCCAAGCAACCACACAACACATGAGGAGGCCTGAATACCAATTACACAGATGTGCATACAGTGCCACACAAAGGCAACTCATGGATCCAAATCCCCTATGTGGGCAATCAGGCATTGTCAGATGAGAGGGAGCACAAATCACACATGTCACACAAGCATGTAGGAACAGCAACTGACACAGCAAGACATAGACACACCACAGCACTACCCCCAGGGCCCCCACAATGTGGTGAGCCTGGGCTGCATTACAATCCCACTCTGATGACAAAGCTAGATGTCGTTCACACTGTGAACCACAGTCATGTGTCCTGAGCAACAAACTACCATCACACCTACACAAGCACAAATCAATCAGCACGGCCAGTAAGCCAAGGGCAACATGGAGGCAGGGGACTAGCCGGGCAACAACTCTCATCTGCACACACTCAACACCACACACCTCGACCTCCAACAATGTGCAGCAGTGAAGCTCACATGCACTGGTGACATTGCACATGCACCCATGACAATCCCAGGGGGGGTGGTGGGAACCAAGGTGCAGAAACACATCACACATGGCCACTCAACAAGACTCCTGAATGTCTGACACACTGCACACTACGCTGTACATGGACATGACGGCACTACCACACAAACCAATGGGATCCCTGCCACAGTCACACACCAATGAAGAAGCCAAGGTCACCCACAAAGAACACACATAGACAACTACCAACATTGCAGCCCTGAGGAGTGCCAGCAGTCACACACACAACGTGTCACAACCAATGACAGCTAACACAAACCGGAAATCACATGACAGGTGTAAACAACAAGTGCCAAGGGGAATCCTGACTGTGACCCATCAGCGTCTGCCCACAAACTCAGCCCTGACAGCAAACACACCTATGGGTGACACCCTGATGACCAGTAATGTGCCATGCACCCACATCACAGAGAACCCAGGGAGAAGACTTTGGGGGAACATAGGTCAACTCAGCAAGCATCACAAACAGGAACATCACTAGGGATCCCAGCATGCACAGCAACATGGAAGTGAACACACAGACATGCTCATACAACACACACCTTGGGCGCAGGCGATCTCACAGGAGTACACACTGCCATGAGGGGACTCCACTCCTGTGTGAGGAAAGCTGTGCCATATGTCGCAACAGTAGGGCTCCATCATGTCAGCAGAACACTTGGTCACACAGTCAACAATTAGCACCAAATGAAGGCTCCCGTCACATCAGCCTGGTCATGGGAGTGTCAACGAAATCATCAGCACAGATCCAACACACATGTATAGCAAGTCGCACTGACAACACAGATGAGTCCTTCCCCATTGATGCCCAAACCTGCATGTCCAGTGGAGATGGCCACACGGTCAGGGAACTAGACTAATTGAACAATGGCAGGCACAACAGATGTGCAGGGGTGGAAGCCACAGATGTGACATTGCAAAGGTAAGTAGGAAATCCCATTGCCAAATATTGAAAACATGACACCCTCAGATGCTGCTAAGGATGACATGGATACACCACAGGATAGGACACAGTCCCCCTGGACCACATGGGTTCCGGCACAGTAACACTTCATTTTCATGAGACCAAATATCACCATCACTGCAGCAAGGGCATGGTTAGCATCATCAACATCATGTACATCAGAAGCAAAAGCACTAGAGAACAGAAAGTTGCTTTATTCCGCATATGTGGGTTCGAAACTTGAAGTCATTTAAAAAAAAACAAAGGCCAATGGCCAGTCCATCATGGAAGTCAAAACAGGGTGACAGTGGCAGATGTCACCCTACGCATGCCTGCACTGATAAAAACCAGGGACAATCCCCTAGGAGGGGCATACGGGGGGGCAGGCCAGGCACCGCAGGGACAGGATCAGGGCTCACCAGGAGGAGGCAGGGAAGGGGTGGTGGGTGCTGGAGAGCCACTGACAACTGCAGTGGAGGTGTCTGACATGGTGTGTGCCGGCACAACTGGGGGGCATGACTCAGATGGTGTGGGTGCCGGCACGACTGCAGTGGACCGTGCAGATGGAGTGGACAGGTTCGCCACTGCAGTGCCCAAGTCAGACAGGGTGGTAGTGGACTCCACTGCAGTGCCTACCTCCAGGGGAGGAGAATGGGGATCAGGTAAGGTGGGCAGGACAGAGGGGAGGACACCCTCACCACACCAGTGGCACAGACAAGCGCAGCGGGAGTTGTGGGGCCGGAAGAGCAAGTGGCAGGGGGAGAAGGCCTGATCCTTTTGGGGATGGTGTATCTGTGGGTGGGGGAACCTGGGGCAGGGTGTGGTGGGGGCACCTGTGGAGTGGGGGCCTGAGGGATGGAGGAAGGAGACTTGGTGCCTGAGCTGCAGGGCGGCGGCGGGGTCTTGCTCTTCTGGGTCCGGGGGGACTTGCGGGTGGGGACGTCAGTCGGTCTGCGCCTGGGGGAGGGTGTCCGTGGGCGAGGGGCACTCCGCTCCGTGTGGGTGGGCTTCCTCTTCCCCCTGAATGCTGTATCAGCTGGATCGGAGGGGAAGAGGCCGAGGTCACTGAGGAAGAGCCGCTGTGTCTTTGGGGTTGCAGGTGAGGCAAGGGAGGGGGCTTTGGAGGGAGAGGCAACTGAGGACTGCGCAGTGCTTGTGGATGCGTGTGTGTGTGCCTGGGCCCCATCCCCTGTGAGTGTGGTTTCAGTCCCCTGACTGTGCGTGCGTGTGCGTCTTGTTCGTGGCGTGTGTGTCTGTGTGCTGCACGTGTCTGTGCTGGTGTGTGTCTGTGCCGGTGTGCGTGTGCTTGGGACAGGTAAGGTGCTGGGGAGTGTGGATGGGGCAGAGGCAGGAGGGGTGAGGGACTGTCGGAGGAGGGACACTGCTGCCGTCAGGGAGGAGTCCATGGACCTATTGCCCCTCTGTAGGGCAGACATGCCCGATGAGATGCCCTCCATGAACGACACCAGCTGAGTCAACAGAGTGGTGTGTGCATGGAGGACAGTCAGCATCGCTGTCTGCCCTACATGGAGCTGGCGAAGGAGGTACACAGACTCCTCACTCAGGGCAGCAGGGGACACAGGGGCAGGGGGTGCGGTGCCTGGCCCGAAGGAGACACGCTCCCGAACATGGGAGCCTCCATGGACCTCGGGAATGGGAGCCGATGGGAGGGCGGTGGTGGTGGTGGTGGCGGGGACAGCAACACTAGCTGGGGTGTGGTGGCTGCTGACACCCGCCTCCATAAGGGAGTCATCCTCCGAGCTGCTACGGTCCTCAGCTGAGGTGGATGGTGCTGAGGACTCCTCGGTGTGGCTCCCCTCGCCCTCCGTGCCACTGGGTCCCTCTGACCACTCCTCGGCTGCTGACCCAGTCTGGCTCTGCGTCTCCTCCTGGTCCGTGGAGCTGTCCCCTCCTGTGGCCGTGGATGTATCTGCAATCAATAGGGAAACAGACAGACATCAGTCACCTGCACCGAACGCACACACCACAGTAAGTACAGCACATTACAGAGCAAGCCCTGGCTTCCTTAGTTGAACATTGCTAAAAGTGCCCAAACAGAACAGGAGAAGTCAATTGTCAGTCTGATGGTCAACCATGGCACTCACATCCCACCTGGCCTTGCACCCATCTGTCTGGTGTCTGTTGGATGGCAATACCCCAGTGTGGACACATGCACCACCTACACAGTAGTTGGACAGTGCAGAGAACACGGTGAAGCATGTGAACATGCACACATCACAAATCTTGCCACTGAGTCAGTACAGGTGTCCGGATGAAAGGGATGCCCAGAGTCAAATAGGAAATGCATGTGATGCATACCAGTGACAGACACCATGATGCACCCATGTCCTGATAGCCATTGCCACAATGGTGTGCATGTAGCACATGTCACTACCCTGCAGGATCACTAATAGGAAGTCACATGCCATGGCACAGGCATGCCTGCTAAGTCATACATCACTGTCTCCAGTCACATGGGCAGGGCAGCCAGACAACAACACTCTGCACTGTGTCACAATAGTAGGTCATGGGGAATGCAAGTCCTGGAGCTGAACAAGTGCACATGTACATCCCCCACACACCACATCATCTGAACACTTATCTGTCCAGGTCATACCGATTGGACATATGGGAGACCTGTAACACTACCCTCTGAACCTGAGCACCTCACAATCTGCTGTGAATGGGAAACAGCTGCCTGAACTTCACATTCGCATACCCCAGTCTGCACGGTCAGGTGATCAAACACCTATGTGTCACACAAGTATCGTCTCCTATGGTCACGTCTCCGGTGGCATGCTGAGCCCCAACCGAGAAACACCCCAGCAGACCTGACAACGAAGCCACAGCACACTGACACAGAGGCAGACACCTGAGGGGACAAATCACTGAGCACAACGTGTCAGCTGATACACGGGAGTGGGAGTACAGAGTGTATTGTATGGCCTGGAGTAGGCATGACTGTCCTGCCCCACATGAATGAGGGATGAGCCCTGGACAGTAGGCAGCTGGCTAAGTATGTGTGACACACGTAATATACACACTCCTGGGGCCCAGACATTGTTCCCACCCGCAGCATGGGTGTGTGTCAGATACCCCAGGCACATGTGGTGGATCAGCTCTGCAATTGGACCACATATCAAAGTAACACGCAGATTACATGTCAGAACACAGCCATTGTGTAAGCAATGGACCTACCCATGATGCCCACCACAGAGTTAGGGAAACAGATGCTGTCCCCCACCTTGAGTCAAGCAAACTGCAAGGACACAGTACCCAAGTGACACAATTCCCTGACTGTAAGGGCCACACCAGGGTATCAGATGAGGAGTGGGCAGTGCACAATAGAGGGACATGGGTCCTGGACCACATGACTGATGTACTGTGGATGTTTAACCAGGCCAGAGGAGGGCACATAGCATGGCAGACATAGTTCACAATGCAGTAATGGACTCACCCCCTCCTTGCTGCTCTCTGGCCTTCAGCTGCCCATCCAGATCAGGGAAGACCACCGCCAGCCCCGAAGGTCCTGCCACCTCTTCTGGCAGTTGCGGATCCGGCGCTTGTAGACCCCCACGGATCTCACTGCCCGGACGATGGTCAGCCATATCTGCTGCTTCTGGTGGGCATCAACCTGTGAGGATGACAAAGTGAGAATGCCATAACTACACATGCAACATATCCGTGCATTACACAGTTGTATATGCATGTCTCAATCACAGGGGCACATGATGTACACAGGCAGTGCAACGATGGCCATGGACAGTATGCCAGCAGTTACTACATGGTATCATTGCCTGGGAAGTAAAACCTTGTTAAAATGCACTGTCACTGCACTATACCTGTCCAGTGCATGTAACTACACACTATGGGGGGTGACAACTACTCAGTGAGCCTGCTAGCCAGTGGCGTGCAGACTGTTAGCCTTGCTAGTCAGACAACATGCACATTTAGAAAGGCAGTGGACAGAACACTCACCTGCTCCCCTGCTTTCCCATACAGCTTGCTGTACTGTGGAAGGAGGTTGTCCAGCAGGGCCTGGATCTCCTCAGTGCTGAAGGCTGGGGCTCTCTCCACAGTACGTGCCATTGCAGGGTCCAGAGGGTGCAGATACAGCAGCAGTGTAGTGGCAGATGTCGTCCTGGAGCATGTAGTGCAGGCAAGTGAGCTCTCAGGGGAACAGCCAGCATTATATGTGTGCTGCAGAGGCAGATACTGTCCCATGTGTCCAAGGTGATAGGTCCAAGTCGTTTGCATCTTCTGAATCTGGCCAATCCATGGAATTGCACCACTTACACACGCCCCCAGCATCCTTCAAATGTTCAACTTCATGACACCCATGAATTTGCAACATTGTTGTGGGTGACCAACTGAATTTACAGCATCAGACTCGTTCAAATTTTGAAAACGCGTCCGTTGCCAGGCCAGGCCATAGCCAATGGGTGCGCACTGAGCGGTCCATTGCTGTTCAACGCGTACCTTGGATACAACGCGTACCCGCACACATTGAATGCAATGGGCCGGCCGGGCACACCGATCGGACCATTGCTGTTCAACGCGTACCTAGGATACAACGCGTACCCGCACACATTGAATGCAATGGGCCGGCCGGGCACACCGATCGGACCATTGCTGTTCAACGCGTACCTAGGATACAACGCGTACCCGCACACATCGAATGCAATGGGCCGGCCGGGCACACCGATCGGACCATTGCTGTTCAACGCGTACCTAGGATACAACGCGTACCCGCACACATCGAATGCAATGGGCCGGCCGGGCACACCGATCGGACCATTGCTGTTCAACGCGTATTGCGAATACAACGCGAACCAGCACACATTGAATGCAATGGCCAATGTGTGCGCATTGATCGGTCCATTGCTGTCCAACGCGTCCCTGTACAAGTCACTGGCATATGTCACCATGCCTGTCACAGGTGAACATATGCCAGCCACATATACTTCCCAGGGAGTGAGGGGCACACCTACAACACCACAGCCTGTCCAAACTGTATCCTACGGCATGTAAGGCTGCATTACCTATTCCGTGTATGGGGGTGAACATGTTGTTCTGTGGGTGTCACTTGGGGGCAGCCACCCCCAGGCTGTGCACGTGTTCATGGGGACAGAATCCTTGGTGTTTCGTGTACATGACCACTGTGATGTGCAACTGTTCATATCTGAGCATGTGGCATGGTCACATGTCACGGTGGTGTATGTGTATGTCATGTCACATACCCCCTGAGTCCCATGTGGGACGGTATGTTTAACCCAGGGTGACCCATTGGCACAATGGTGATGGTCCTCCACAGTCTGTGTGCATGTTGTGTTTACCATGTCTCTGATTTCATGTGCACAATGGGAGGCAGTCTCCACATCCACGTTGTATGTGCATGGACTTTGATGTTGTGCGTGTGTGTGTCACAGACGTCCATGTCTGTCCTGCCGAGGCAACAGGGACCACTACCTGTGGGGGTCATGGTTGTTTTGCTGTGGTGTATACATGATACACCATGTCATGCCAGTGTCCATGTGGCAATACAGGGTCCCTGGGAATGTACCTGTCGTTGAGCTGTGATGCCTGGGGCACATCTGTCCTCACATGTCACTGTGGGGTGTGTTTGTAACGTGGCAGCAGGAGATGGGAACTGTGACACGGCCTCATGATATCCAATGGCACGACCTGGGACTTATTGATGCCACTTGTTGAACTGTGATGTTAGATGTTGGCCATGTATGTGCCATACATATCCTTACGGAACTGCACACATCATGTACTTGTGCCTCATAATGATGTATCATGTGATATTGAGTGTGTTCAATGCCACATATGTGGGGTGACTGACAATCTTGCTTTCTTCACCTATGCACTGCAGGGCACCAGCTGTCCTTAGACCATTCCCTGACCTGGACACGATGGTGGAACGTGACAGCATCCGACGGTACCGCTTCACCAGGCAGCTGATTGAGGATTTGGCAGTGCGCTTGGCACATTTGCAACCTGGCCGGCCGTACCCTACAGCGCTAACCCCCAAGGTGAAGGTGATGGCAGCCCTACACTTCTTTGCCACCGGTACCTTTCAACACACTGTGGCGACTGCTGGTGGGATGTCACAGACCATGTTCAGCCGTGTGCTCCAGGATGTTTTGGAGGCTATGTTGATATACCTGAACCAGTACATCTATTTCCCTAGACTCCAACAACTCACTGGCGTGAAGAGTGACTTCTATGCCCTGGGGAGGATGCCGCATGTCATTGGCTCCATTGATGGGACACATGTGGCTTTGGTACCACCACAGGCCCAAGAGCAGGCATACAGGAACCGCAAACACTACCACTCGGTCAATGCACTGGTGGTCTGTCTTGCAGATATGAGCATCTCACACGTGTGTGCCCGTTTCCCTGGTTCTGCACACGATGCCTACGTGATGAGGGGTAGTCGCATCCCGAGGATGATGTCACAGATGCGGAACCAGCGTGCCTGGCTTGTTGGTGTGTACTGACTTTGTACCATTGTGTGTGTTCTGCAATGTAGTGTTCCACCCTCTTTTCCAACTCTACTAATGTGCAATTGTCTGTATGTAGGTGACTCCGGATACCCCAACATGCCGTGGTTGCTGACGCCCCTCAGGAACCCTGTGACACCAGCCCAGATGCGCTACAATGAGGCACATGGTCGGACCAGGAGAGTGATTGAGCGGACATTTGGTCTCCTGAAGAGCCGCTTCCGCTGCCTCGACAAGACAGGAGGGTCCCTCCCATATGCCCCAGCAAAGGTGTGCAAGATTGTCATCGTCTGCTGCATGCTACACAACCTGGCAGTGCGGAAGGAGTTGCCTCTCATCCTGGATGACGATGACCAACGTCCGCCACCTGTGGAGGATCCTGGCCTGGACCATGATGCCAGTGAAGATGATGATGATGATGATGATGGTGATGTCCGCACACAGCTCATCACCAACTTCTTCAGCTGAATGTGAGTATCCAGAGATGTCATGTCAATGATGTGAGTTTGCATGATATGTGTTGGTGGTGCTCTGGTGCTGTTTGAGTGTGTCCATGGGCTACATGACTGTATGCGTGTAGCGATGTGTCCTTACAGGTAGTCTGTACTCCCCAACAGTGTTGACATGCTAACTTGGTTCTGGGTGGGTATCTTGTGACATGTATTGGGCATGAGTATTGCAGTTCTGTCCTGTTCTTCAGTGCTTTTGACTGTGTGTCATTTCTGTCCTTCACAGGGTACTTTCAGAGTCGTTTGGTCAACTGTGATCCCCGACACCGTGATTCGACTTCCATGGTGGTAGCTGTCGTGTCCCTACAGCTGATGTGCACCACACCCATGGACTTCCTTCCTTCTACACTTGTTGACTGTGTGCCCGCTGCCAGGTGGGATTACCTTGCATCTGTGGTGGTTACAACATGTTGCAAATGTGTAATAAACCTGTGCTTCACTTTGTGATGTGCGTTGTCTGTGGTCACACATCTGACTGACATTTGCTTACTGCACCAGTGGGCTAGTTAACACCGACTGTGAATAGGTGTTGGGTCTGTGCAATGCAACGTATTTCCTGGCAACATCAGTGTAGGCGATGAGTCAGATGGCCATGGTGTGTATGTGTTGTGTAGCCCTGGTGGTGTGCCTCCCTCATATGTGTGACGTCGCCATGACTCACATGCCGGTGTTGTACTTACTGTAGCAGTTAGCATGCACAGTGTCATTTCCCAGATCATCATCGCCACTTCAGAGACAACGTAGGAATCACAACAGAGGCAAGTATGGTGTATTAGTGAGTTTATTGACATACATGTGTGAGTATAGTGCACAGGATGGTGGGTGCTGTACATTGTGATTGTAATCCAAAGTTCCTAGATGATTTGGAAGTCCTGGTAGCAGAAATGTCCAGAGTAAAGTCCACAGTCATCTGAGACATTGGTCCAACTTAAGCTCCCCATGTCATGTGGGAGAGTTGTGTTGCAGTCAACAGGGTGAACAGTTTGCGCACAAAGGTGATTATCCAGAACAGGTTTTGGCTTCCTGGGGGTTGCACATGGCCATCGGCCTCTCACTTGCCCCTCCTCGGACGGCCCCTCTTCTTTGGGGGGGACCCTCAAGTGCAGGCTGCTGCGGTGCAGGGGACTCTTCGCCAGAGTCATCCGCCCTCCCTGTGGCAGTTGCAGTTGTTTCAGCACCAGATGTTGTGGGCACACAGGGAGGTGTTGACTGGTTGCTGCTCATCTGGCGGAGGCATTGTAATATGTCCCTATGCACCGCCGTCATCTCTTGCAGTGTGTCCCACTTGGACTCCACGCGGGACATGTGTGAGTCCAAGCGGGCATGATGGGCAGCCTGCTGCTGTTTAATGTCCCTGAGGAGCCCCACTACCTGGCTGAACTCTCCGGTGCTGGACTGGTACGCATCGGCTATGCGTGCCAGTTGTGGGTCATCATGCAGTCCAGACCCCTCTGCGAGCAGCGACCTATGTCTCCCACCCCTCCCACCACCCCTGGCGACACGTGCAGTACCTGAGGTGGCACGCACAGGTGACCCTGGGCCACCTTGGGGGTTGTTGGTGGTGGTGGTGTCCATGGCCCCACGTTGGTCCAGGGTCCCTGTGCTGGTGGTGGTGGTGCTCCTTGGTCTGTCCATGTCGGCAGGGGTGGTATGTGTGTTGACAGTCGTTGGAGGGGTGGGTGCAGGGGTGCAGCTGGTGGTCCTGCTGGTGCTGCATGATGACTTGCTCCGGAGGTGCCAGGTGGGTCTTCTTCATCCGAGGAGGGCAGAGGCTGTTCCACACCAGTGAGCTCCGTATCCTCTTGAGCCTGGGACGGGGACTCCTCAGCGTCTGCTGCTGTGTCCCCATCATCACCTGTTTTTGGGAGACACACACAATGTATGTTATGTTTCTGCAGGCATCAATGGTTGACACACCTGACAGTTGTGACTGTGCCTCTGGATGCGGGCCTGTACATTGCATTGTCCTAAGTTGTCACAGTCAGGGGTTGATATTGGTGTAGCACATTGTCCTGCATTATTTGGGCATTTCTATGTGAATGTTGGGGTGTGTACATGGTCTGCATTGGTTGTATTTGGTTGACATCCGGCCCTCCTTCCCACCCAGCCAGATATTCCACCATGGAAGGTGCTTTCATTGCAGGGAGTGCAAGTTGTCTTTCAGGATGTCAGTCAGTGGTGTCCTGCTGTTGGTTGGTGCACAGTTGCCAGCAGGGCCTTGTGCTCCCCACAGCAGTAGCCAGTGTCAGCCATCTTGTCAGTTGTTTTCCACTCCCTGTGATGTGAGCATGGTTCAGAGTGGTGTTGATGGGCCAATTGTGAGGGTGACCATTATCTGTGCCTACAACTCCCATCATGCTATTGCCTCCACCCCCCTTCCCAGCATGCCCATCCTTCCTTCCTTTTGACTCTGCTTCCCTGTGGGGTGGGGTGCCTATGCTGACAGGATGGCTGGGAGTGTTGTCCTGGCAGTTGTTTGGCTAAAAGTCCCAAGAGTGTCCCTGTTTCTATGCTGCGGACGCGTCGGTCGCGGTGTTTTGGGTTGCTTCGGCTCGCAGTTTTGTATGCGTGTCGGTCGTACGGCTTGTCCTCCGTGCGACTCGGTCGTGTTTACCACGCGTTGCATCGTACTTGGCGGGTGGGAGTTCGCGGGTACGTTTCGTTCGGGATTGTTCCGGGTGCGTGTCGGTCGGTTAGATTTGCGTGTTTTTCCGGCCGGATTGCTGTTTCCCGCGCGGCTTGGTCGTTCGGCTTGTGTTCCATACGAGTCGGTCGGGTTTTGCACGCTTTTCATCGTACTTTGCGGGTCGGGCTGCACCGGTACGTGTCGGTCGGAATTAATTCCGGCTCCGAGTCGGTCGGTACGTTATCCGGCCGGAATCGGAATCGGCCCCTAAGTCTTTAGGCAAACTTATTGTTAAGATCCTGTGTTTTTCTACAGGAGTGGAATTCGGAAAAACAGCTTCGATTTGTCCAAATTTATCAGCAAGCCAATAAGGTAACTCATCCTTATTTTGTGGACGCTTTCCCATTACAGAATTAACCATAGGCAGACTGATGGTTATACCACCAGGTCCAGCCGGTTGCGCAGCAACACCAGGTGGTCCCACCTGGTAGTTGTGCGACATGAACTGAATAACAGCTCGATGTACGCGTATCAAAGAAGTATGCAACACGTGAAGCTCAGCAAGCGTCGCAGTTGTAGCGTAACAGGGGTGAGGGGTATACCCAGCCAAAACGGGCCACGTGGCCCCATCTATTGATAAAGGGCCTAAACGTACCTGCGTTATTGGGTGAGGAAGGGCGCCATTAAACCAAATTTGGTGTTGTCAAGCCGTGAGCGGAATCTCAAGAGTTATATGGACTATATACCCGCGGAAGCGCTGTGGCAGTATACGTGTGAAACAAATCGTCCGTTCCATCCACTGCCGGGAAAGTAACCCAAGAATGAAATACCTCAAAGCGGAAAGCAGGATCTGCCTCTACTACAAAGATAACGTCAACACCTGCATTAGGCACTCCATACTGAGCGAAGTATGCCTTGAGCGCTGCGCGGTTAGGAGGGGTTATGTCAACCGCCATAATGAAGAAGAGAAGAACAACCTAAGCGTGGCAGCGCAACAAAGGGTTCAAAGAAAAAAAAGACCTTTTAAAATTCAAGCTTGAAAAACCTATAATATATCACAAAATAGGAGGCTACACCGTCACAACTGTCTCCGGAAACAGATGTGAGGGGAATTGTGGACAAGCACTACTCAAGAGTCTCGCAGATAAGAATCAGACCAAACGTTGGCGGCGCCATGTTGCGGGGATTCTGCACCTACACAGAACTATGCGCAGGAAAACGGGACCTCGGTGTATAGGGGTGTACCAACCTACCACCTTAGTGCCCAAAATCCCAAAACCGACTAGCTATAGTGTCTCATTCATTCTCCTTCAAAAATCACAGAGCTACAAATGTTTAGACAACCCAGAACACAACACTGCCGACTCTCTCAGGAATCGCGGTAGCAAGACATACTCTTTCGCTTGGTCACTCGTACTTGTCCACAACAAGATTTGGCAGAGTCACTGTAATAGTTCAAAATGTTTATTTTAACTATCGTGCTCTACAATACAGTATACGAGCCACTACCAGCAGCAAAATGCATAAACTCAAAACAATTAGCATTGTTACAATTCCATAGAGTACAAAGGGGGAAGTCATTTTATAAAGACAGTGGAAAAAGGACTATAAGACCTAACCACCCTCCCCTTGACTGGAAAATGTTTATTAGAAAAAGGAAGATCTCTGGGCTTTGTCAGCAGACCCCATACCTTAAAGCCTAGATGCAAGGTTTACATCATAGGAACAGCATAGCTCTTCTCCATTGAAAGGGCTCTCTCCGAGTGAGTGTTAAAACAACATGCATCCCCGTAATATCAAAGCATGAGTCTCCAGCATTGCAGCTGTGTTTAGCATGTTATGTCTAGGTGCTATGGACTGACCAGAACGGAATAACAAGGGGCATTGTTTATCGACCTTGCACATCGTGTTCAGACTAAACTCCAGGAACTTCAGCAAAGAACGCGAAAAGCAGACAGTTCTCATGTGAAAGGCACAAACAGCGTCTTGCAAAAATAAAGTCATTTAGTAACGTGAATCACTGACATAATGTAGACAGACAGAATATCGAGCTACAATTATATCGACACAAAATTATCGATGACATAAATATCGACATTATATACTTAATAAAAAAATTACTAAAATATCGAAGATACAATATCGAAATACATAAATATCGACATCACAAATATCGCTAACATACTTATCGAAGTTTAAAAATATCGAACTTCATTAAAATACATTAACTAGATACAAAATATCGACCACAAGTATATCGACAACACTAATATCGTATTTTTAAATATATCGACTATATAAAAGTATAAAAAACATCAAATTAAAACGACATAAATATAAATAAATGACTAAAAACACATTACAAAATTAATTAAATTAAAGAACATTTTTTTCAAATAAAAAATATATTAACGCAACAAGAAAATACGAAAACATTATTAACAACATTATTACATTAAACTTTAATAATATAAAATATTTTTATTATAATTTCATTATATAATATAACATATAACAAAAACAATTTAAATATATATACAAAATTAGACACAAGTTACTACTAATTAGCGTTTTCCTTATTTGGAAAGTAACTACCAAAACAATTTAAAAAAAATACAAATTAACCAATAGAAACACTCAAAATTCAAACTAACCAATAAAATGAAAATAACAACATCCAAAACACTATATAAACAATTAAACTTCATTCCTATTTCACACCTAAAATAAAGAAAGCTGAAGAAGGAGCAACTCTACAGAAATTCAACTAAACACATAAGAAGATCAACATATAAAAAAGAAGAAACTCTATCAAAAGTAAGTAAACTAAATTATACTCAATAATACTAAAAGTAAAAAACTTTAAGCAATAATATACATAAGCTAAAAATGTATTAATGTCTTCATTCTATTTTATATTTCCACTACAGACAACTGTGAAGAAAACTAACAAACTACAGAAAACATCAAAAAAAGATACAACTAACAAAGTAAGTATTTTCCAAACTATATTAAATAAATAGATAAAATACCCACCCAAACTCAAAACCCATCCCAAACACCCTACCCACCCCATATAAAATATGTAGAAACAAATAATAAAATGAATTTACTTTTGTTTTTCAGACAAAGAAAATACAGAAAGAACATTCTACAACTAAAGAATAAACATCATCAGATTCAAATACATAAAGACCAACTTTGTAAAGTATACTTTAAGAAAATGTTTTTTTTTTAAACATTCAAATACATATAACAACATATTTAATAATTATAATATACATTTATCATAGATTTTCCTGCATCAAAATGACTGAAGGAGCACAGTTTATTACAAGCCAGAAAGGAAAAATTTTATTGTGCTATATGGGATACGTTTATACGCAGGAAAAACAATTTGGATTAAAAGTTAACTGGAAATGCTGCAAATACTATTCCAATAAATGTTACGGCCGTGCTACAACAAGGGAAACTACAGTACTTTACAGCAGAGAACATAACCACCCATCAAACATTACAGAAATAGAAGTCAGAGATGCATTGAAAACAATTAAAGAAGCTAGCACAAGTTCCCAGAAACCAACAAGTGTAATTTTAAAAGAGCAGCTGCCCAAAATTCCAAAACAAGCTACTTCACAAATGCCATCTCTAGCTTCATTGAAGAGAAATATAGCACGTACTAAAAGGGCTACTACTACTTCCACCCCAATTCCTAAAACATTTAACGAAGTTATAATTAGCCCCGAACAATCTATAACTTTAAATAAAGAACCATTTGTCATTTTTGATAATAAAAGCAGTGAAAAAAGATTAATAATATTTGGAACTGCAACTAATCTAGTAAAACTGCAACAATGTCAATACTGGATGATGGATGGGACTTTTACAACATGTCCCAAGCCCTTTTTCCAACTGTACACAATACATGGGCTACATCACAATTGCAATATTCCATTCATTTACGCATTATTACCAAACAAACACAACTCAACATACGTAGAAGTATTAAATACAATAAAACAACAAACTAATGATTATTACCCACAAAAAATCATCATAGATTTTGAGCAGTCAATGATTAACGCAATATTAAAGACATACCCCCATACCTGCATACAAGGCTGTTACTATCATTTTAACCAATGCTTATGGACGCACATGCAAAAATCAGCACTAAGCATTGAATATGCAACTAATTCTTCTTTTGCATTTCAAATAAAAAAATTAACAGCACTAGCTTATGTGCCTGACACAGATGTCGCAGAACATTACAATATACTAATAGACAGCACCTTTTACAAGCAACATGAACAAAAACTAAGTCCACTATTGGACTATTTTGAGGACACATGGGTCGGCAGATTACATAGATCTGGCCACAAAAGAAACCCTACATTTCTAATTTCCTGGTGGAACGTATACAGAAGCACATTAAATGGGGAAGCCAAAACTAATAACGCAGTAGAAGGATGGCATAAGGCCTTCCTTCAATCAACAGGTAGAGTCAAACCAACACTAGAAAAATTTATATCATGCCTACAAAAAGAACAGAGTTATCAAGAGTTCCCGAATGGAACAATCTGTAACTCAACTAACACCAAAAACATCAAAACAGACTAAACAAATGCACAAATACCTAGACCAACAAGTAAAACTGTACCCTAGTACAAAAGGCCTGGAGTATCTAGACATGATAGCAAAAACTCTACTTTAAAAGATCAATACAAATAAAATACAAAATACTCATCTTTTAAACATAGCATACAACAAACATTTATTAATTTTATCACAAATATAATTACTGTGTGTAACATATTTTTAATTTTGAAATAAAATATATTAACACACATTAATGATATTTTTAATAAAATAAAACACAACAACAATAATAAAGAAATATATTTCCCTCCCACAATAAAAAATAATTAATAAACTTACCAAATTTCTTCCAATTGCTGTAAAATCCATTTTCTTCTGATACAATCCAATTAAATAAGGATAAAAAAATCCACAAAAGTTTCCCAAAAAAAATGGAAAAATACAACTGTAGCAAAAAATGAATACTCCATGTATAGAACGTCCATAGAAAAACGATAAAAAACCCGAAAATGTAGAAAATATTAAAAAACGCTCCAGGAAAGCCGAAAAATTTAAAGAAGTGTAAAAAATATATTAGTCAATAAAACTGGCATACACTTCTTTAAACAAAAAAAACGACTCCTTCCGACACCGGTAACTTCTGAAAATACAAACTTTCAAAACAAAAGCACATACACTCCCACCCACATAAAAGAACACATAAACACTTACTAACATTACTCCTAACTTTAATTTTTTTTAAAAGACACATTAAACACCGTATTTCTAACTCTCTAAACAGGCCTCCATAACGTTAAAAATACGGAAAAACACAACACGTAACTATAACATATTACAGTTCCGAATATTGCTAATTAGGGCCCGATTCTGATGCGGGTTGGAAAAGCTTCCCGACCGAGGGCCTGATTCTGATGCGGTTAGGAAGGCCTCCTAACGGCATTTGCTCCTTCCAAATCGGATCGGGAACGTGTCTTCCCGACCGAGGGCCCAATTCTGATGCGGTTAGGAACAAATGTTCCCATTGAAGTCAATGGGAGTGCAACCAAATCGTATCTGGAAGCATCCGGATGCATCCTACTCCGCCGGTCGGACTTTCCCGATCCGAGTGGGTCGGACACCATTTCCCAACCGATTCGGTCGGGAAGCTTTTCCAACCCGCATCAGAATCGGCCCCTAAATATCTAAACACACTAAACACTATCTAACTAGGTTCAAAATACATTTAAAACTTATTTAAAACAAAGAAAACAAACCTTACCTTTAGCGACGTGAAGTGTCTCCCAACCGCGAGCTTCTCTTCAACCAAATCACACAAAACAACATTAAGCGGTTACAAAATACAAGGCCCAAAAACAAATACAAAGTTTAACCATAGAGAATTTAACACATTTAGGGGCCGATTCCGATGTCGGACGAACTCAGGTCCGTCTGACATCGGTCAGGAGCCTGCTGTCGTCGGTTACGGCCCTGCAAGTACGATGCGACCGAACCCTGTTCGGTCGCACTCGTATACTTCACAATGGGAGCATGCATTCCGAGCGGAATGCCTGCTTGCATTGTGGAAAGCAGGGGTGCAGTTCATCCCTGCACCCTGTGGCCGGCACCCCAAGGTGCCAGCCACCGGGTGCAGGGATCAACAGAGGGGCACCATAGGTGCCCCCAGGCCGCCATTCGGCAGCCTCGCACCCATGGGGGCCCTAGTGGGGGCCCCCAAAGACAGTTTCTGACTGCCTTTTCGTGCCGGAAAGACCGGCACTAAAAGGCAGTGAAAAACTGCCATCGTACTCCCTCGGTCGTGAAGAGGCGGCTGGGGGAGTACTGAAGGATTTCCGGACGGCGGACGGGCTCTCCGAGCCCGTCGGAAGCCATCCGGAAATCCGAATCGGATTCCTTTCCGACCGAGCCCATCGGAATGGCTCGGTCGGAAAGGAATCCGGCCGGCACGTTCCGATTCGGTCGGAAGGGCTCCGGCCATCGTTCGGTGCCCTTACGGCCGAAATCGGAATCGGCCCCTTAATGTAGTAAAATGTTATTTAACATATAAAAATTATACAACTATTTAACTAAAATACTACAAATATCATTTATTTTATTAGAAATTGTTACATTATTTTCCAGAATTGTAAAATTTTAAAAATAAATATTATAATATATATAATATTTATTGTTATAATTGTATAAAATAATAAATATAAAAAACAATGTATAGAAAATTGTTATAAATGTTTTCCAAGTATTATGAAAACAAATGTTTGTTTAAAAATTGTATTAATTTTTAAAAAAAAATATTAATATTAATATTTTAATAATACTATTAATTAAAAATTCTCATATGTATGTAACAAAATATAAAAATGTTAACATTTATATTATATAAAAACTGTTTAAACTTTCTTTGTATAAATATATCCAATACCTATTATTGCATAAAATATAATTTGTACCCAAAACTTATAATGTTTTGTGAATAATTAATCTGTATTACAAAATGTACAAACTATTGTAAATGTACATAACATATTTTCTGAAATATATGCACAAATATGTTTCTATTTAATTATAATGTTATAAAATATTTTATTGCATTATCCTACTCAAATTAACAAATAAAAAATATATTATAACTTCTACAATAAAAATGTTGTGGTGTTCTAATTATTTTTCTTTTTCTTATATTAATTATGTTTTACATATACAAAGTACACTTTATTTCTCACAAATATTATAATAAATAAATATTTTCAATTTATTAGCTACTATTTACAATTTTTAAAATACAAAACTATCTTATATTTTATTTTCCATTAATAAATTTAACTATATTAATAAACATATTATAATTTATACTTAAACTTTATTTATGTCTTACACTATAATTAATAAACTATTACCACTCCAGTCTACAATAAATAAATATAGGTGCTGTACACTAAACATATTTAATTTACTATTCCCACTCCAGTCTAAAATAAATTGGGGTAGGTGCTGGACACTAAACATAATTAATTTACTATTCCCACTCCAGTCTAAAATAAATTAAGGTAGGTGCTGGACACTAAACATAATTAATTAACTATTCCCACTCCAGTCTAAAATTAATTGGGGTAGGTGCTGGACACTAAGGGGCCGATTCCGATCTCGGCCGGTTGTGCTCCGAATCGGATTCGGATTTACCGGATCCGATTCGGAGCCCTGTTTCCCGACCGAATCGTACGCGGGTCCGGCCGAGCGAGTACAATGCAGGCACCTGCGAAATCTCCGACCGACTCGAACGCGGCTTCAACACGCTCCGACCGACTCGCATGGACACGACTCGCACCGCGCTATGGAGACGTTTCCCGGCCGGGTAAGTACGATGCGCGCCGCGACCACTCCGATCGACTCGCGCCGTCCGGCTCGAAAAAGCTGTCGGAGCCGGACTTTGGGGTCCGCGTCGGACCCCCTGTACGCGTAGGTGCGCGAGTCGCACACAGGGGGACCCATGGGTCCCCCTACCTGTGCATGTACGCCGCGATGCGCATGGACGCGTACACGCTGTAGGGGCGCCCTTGACCGCCTCGCACCGATTGAGTCAATGGGAGCCCGCGTACGCGTCGTACGACAGGCTCCCATTGACTTCAATGGGAGTCCGACCGAATCGAGTCCGATAGCATGCGAACGCATCGTACTCGTTCGGTCGGACTGCTAGGGTCCGATTCGGTCGGAATTCTCTCCGGGTCCGGCTCGGTCGGAGAGAATTCCGGCCCGAATCGGAATCGGCCCCTAAACATAATTAATTTACTATTCCCACTCCAATATAAAATAAATTGTGGTAGGTGCTGGACACTAAACATAATTAATTTACTATTCCCACTCCAGTCTAAAATAAATTGGGGTAGGTGCTGGACACTAAACATAATTAATTTACTATTCCCACTCCAGTCTAAAATAAATTAGGGTAGGTGGTGGACACTAAACATAATTAATTTACTATTCCCACTCCAGTCTAAAATAACTTGGGGTAGGTGCTGGACACTAAACATAATTAATTTACTATTCCCACTCCAATATAAAATAAATTGAGGTAGGTGCTGGACACTAAACATAATTAATTAACTATTCCCACTCCAGTCTAAAATTAATTGGGGTAGGTGCTGGACACTAAACATAATTAATTTACTATTCCCACTCCAGTCTAAAATAAATTGGGGTAGGTGCTGGACACTAAACATAATTAATTTACTATTCCCACTCCAGTCTAAAATAAATTAGGGTAGGTGCTGGACACTAAACATAATTAATTTACTATTCCCACTCTAATGTAAAATAAATTAGGGTAGGTGCTGGACACTAAACATAATTAATTTACTATTCCCACTCCAGTCTAAAATAAATTGGGGTAGGTGCTAAACACTAAACATAATTAATTTACTATTCCCACTCCAGTCTAAAATAAATTAGGGTAGGTGCTGGACACTTAGGGGCCGATTCCGATCTCGGCCGGTAGGGCACCGAATCGGACTCGGCTTTACCGGATCCGATTCGGACGCCCTGTTTCCGACCGAGTCGGACGTGCGTCCGGGCGAGCCAGTACGATGCGAACGTACGCGAAATCGCCGACCGACTCGTTCGCAGGACCCAACCGCTCCGACCGACTCGCACGGACACGACTCGCACCGCGCAATGGAGACGTTCCCGGGCCGGGTAAGTACGATATGCGCCGCGAGCAATCCGACCGACTCGCGCCGTCCGGCTCGAAAGAGCAGTCGGAGCCGCACTTTGGGGGTCCGTGTCGGACCCCCCTGTACGCCTAACCGCGCGAGTCGCACACAGGGGGGACCCATGGGTCCCCCCTACCTGTGCGTGTACGGCGCGACCCGCTTCAACCCGTACCCGCTATAGGGGGCGCCCTTGTTCGCCTCGCACCCATTGAGTCAATGGGAGCCCGCGTACGCGTTGTACGACCGGCTCCCATTGACTTCAATGGGAGTCCGACCGAATCGAGTCCGATAGCATGCGAACGCATCGTACTCGTTCGGTCGGACTGCTAGGGTCCGATTCGGTCGGAAATCTCTCCGGGTCCGGCTCGGTCGGAGAGATTTCCTGCCCGAATTGGAATCGGTCCCTAAACATAATTAATTTACTATTCCCACTCCAGTCTCAAATAAATTGGGGTAGGTGCTGGACACTAAACATAATTAATTTACTATTCCCACTCCAGTCTAAAATAAATTAGAGTAGGTGCTGGACACTAAACATAATTAATTTACTATTCCCACTCCAATATAAACTAAATAACAGTAGGTGATGTACACTAAATATTATCAATTTACTCCCCCAAATAAAATTTTCTATTTTCAAAATTTGTTTCCTAAATTAAATATTTAAATTTTGCAATATAATTAAAATATATAGACTATTTTATAAAACACTAAGGGGCCCATTACGATACCCGGCGTAAATAAATCCGCCAGGCATGGAAGCGGCAAAAATCCGCCCGCACACACCGTCTGAACACCGACCACGCCATTACGATGTCACAAACCGAAAACCGCCATCGGCGGAAAAAGCACACAAAATACCGCCCGCCAACGTCCGAGTCGGAGTCAAACCGCCCGCCACGGACGGAAACACGCACGACAACACAAAACCGCCCGCCCTCACGGCCGACACACCGCACGTGAAATTACGATCGCACCGCCATGAGCGCGGAAAAACCACAAATATACTGCCCGCCAGCGCAAACAACGCCGATGAGAATCGACACGGCAGAAGCCATGGCGCCAACGTACCTGCACAGAAACCATCCGCACACAAAACCAATAGCACACAACATGGCCAACAAGTCCACACAGCAAGGCACGCACAAATACACAAGCACAGTACACATCCCGAAAACACCCCCCGGACAAACAAAAAATACAAAGGCCAGAACCCCAGACACAACACACCTGAAAACAACAGACCATGAGGACACACCCACATAGGTGAGTACAAAAGCAGCACTCCCACAGACCACAACCCCTTGCTACATTGCAAACCAGAGAGGAGAGGACACAGTGACACAGCAAGGACAGCAGCACACCACAGAAACGCACACATCACTACCACCACCACCACCACCACCACCACCACCACCAAACACCACCACCACCACCACCACCACCACCACCAAACCCCGGCACCACAAACCCCCTGCACATTACACAACACACACCGCACCAGCACCACAAACACCATGGCACCACAAAGAATGCCCAAGTTCACGCCCATGGAGCTGACGGTCATGGTCAACGAGATCATCAAGGTGTACCCACAAATCTATGGGAACATGGTCCAGCACACACCACTAGCCACCAGAAACAGAATGTGGAACCGGATCATAGACCAGGTCAATGCAGTCGGGACCCTGCCCAGGAACAGAGTCGAAATTAACAAACGTTGGAATGACGTAAAGAGCCTGGTCAAGAAGAAGGAGGGCAAAAACAGAGAGCTGGCTGCCGTCACTGGCGGAGGGAATCCCGCGCTCTTTAAGACCTTCAAAGCGTGGGAGGAGAAGGTGCGAGTCGTAATACATCCGGAGATCTTCGCCGGATTAGCAGGGGGAGTGGAGGCTGGTAAGTACAAACTAATGTATACCAGCACACCGCTATGTACTCACATGCGCAACTACCATGCCACAGCTCCCAGGGACAAACACCCCCATGTCCAGCACACAATACACAACACATCACACACACATGCAACAGACACTACCACACACAGCCCAAACCGAACAACTGTAAGATGCGTGGGGACATGTGTACACTAAGCCAGCCACGTAACCACCAACAGGTCCCCAAATATGCCAGAAGCGCCACAACGAGCACCCACCACACCCATGTGTCCGCCACAGCTGCACTAACCGACAAGTAACAGGTAAGTGGCAGGAACACAAAGTGCAGTGGGTGGGACGGTGGACAGCCCAAGTACAACACACACCAGGCCCCAGTCCCACAGCACAGCAAGGAGGAGCATCCCCCACACCCCACAGCCACGTGTCAGCCACCGCAGTGCACAACGACAGCCGAAAGGCAGACATCACGGTCCACAGCAATCGGTGTCAGTGGGTGTCCAGCCACCCCCACGACCCACAACACCCCCCCACCCCCACAGACCTGCAACATGGAGCACCCCCGCTTAGAGCCATGTGGCATCCAGTACAGTGCACGCACGAACAACTTGCAGGTGGGAAACTGGACAGGGCTGGATTACTGGAGGCATGAGGACCATAACACGACCAACACATGGGACATGTCACGTAGCAGACGAACACGCAGCACCGCCCACCGTCACGAACAAGTGAACAATGTGCACACGGACATGAACAACAGACTCACACCCCACATGACCCATCACAGACATAGCAACACCCAAGGAGCCACGTCTGCATGCACAAGCCACACTGAATATAGTCCCACACGGCAGCCACTGTGCAACTCATCACACACAACCGAAACACCATTGAAGTCCTGTCCATGTAGCCCCTACTGCCTGTCAACCACACACCCCACAACTACGCCTATGTAAGACAAACAACACTAGACGCAACAGAGCGGAACAACATAAATGCACACGAACACCACTGAACCCATCAAACTCACAGACACACCATGCACATACAACATACCATCCATCCCATCCGTCAGCCCCAGTCTCATGAAAGGCATGTCATCCGCACAGCTGCCACACATACAGCAGTCACGCTAAGACACATGCCCATGACCAACCATGTGCCAGAAGTCAATTAAGCGCACGACACACTGTGAGCAACAACACACAACATGGGCCACACCCCCCCGAGCACTGCAGTGATGCACATGGCACAGGGCAGCACGCACACCAAGGAGATGGGACAACTGCAATACGTTGGCTGGCACACAACTATCACTCACTCATAACGATGCGTCCAATGCCATGTCTAGTAATCACAACAGACAGCAAATATGCAGGCCATGTCAAGCATGCACACACCTCAAACCATGCACTGTCATGCTGCCACAACACATGTCACGTTCGGCACCCATGGCTCACAGCATGTACCCCAAAAGCATATTCCCTCCCAAATGCGAATCTGGGGCATGGCCCCCATGTTGCCATATGCGTTCCTAAGCGTTCCATTTGAACCCCAAAAGCATATCCCCTCCCAAATGCGAATCTGGGGCATGGCCCCCATGTTGCCATATGCGTTCCTAAGCGTTCCACTTGAACCCCAAAAGCATATCCCCTCCCAAATGCGAATCTGGGGCATGGCCCCCATGTTGCCATATGCGTTCCTAAGCGTTCCATTTGAACCCCAAAAGCATATCCCCTCCCAAATGCGAATCTGGGGCATGGCCCCCATGTTGCCATATGCGTTCCTAAGCGTTCCATTTGAACCCCAAAAGCATATCCCCTCCCAAATGCGAATCTGGGGCATGGCCCCCATGTTGCCATATGCGTTCCTAAGCGTTCCATTTGAACCCCAAAAGCATATCCCCTCCCAAATGCGAATCTGGGGCATGGCCCCCATGTTGCCATATGCGTTCCTAAGCGTTCCATTTGAACCCCAAAAGCATATCCCCTCCCAAATGCGAATCTGGGGCATGGCCCCCATGTTGCCATATGCGTTCCTAAGCGTTCCATTTGAACCCCAAAAGCATATCCCCTCCCAAATGCGAATCTGGGGCATGGCCCCCATGTTGCCATATGCGTTCCTAAGCGTTCCATTTGAACCCCAAAAGCATATCCCCTCCCAAATGCGAATCTGGGGCATGCCCCCATGTTGCCATATGCGTTCCTAAGCGTTCCATTTGAACCCCAAAAGCATATCCCCTCCCAAATGCGAATCTGGGGCATGGCCCCCATGTTGCCATATGCATTCCTAAGCGTTCCATTTGAACCCCAAAAGCATATCCCCTCCCAAATGCGAATCTGGGGCATGGCCCCCATGTTGCCATATGCGTTCCTAAGCGTTCCATCTGAACACCAAAAGCAAAGTACAAACCAGACCCAGGATGGGCCAGGAGCCCGCATACACCAGAGTCACAATAAGTAGGGGCACAGCAACACACCCATCGGCATAGCCAATCCGTCCCATGCCACATGTGCACAGCACACAGTCCCATTGCCAAGCACACACAACTACAGATGCTACAGCCACACACACGCCTCCGGGAAACCCATGTATGAGATTGCACGAACTGTCAATGTCAGACGACAAATACATACTTCGCCAGGTGCAACACAATAACAAATCTCATTCTCTCCACAGGTGACGAACTGCTGGATGCTGGGGATGGAGCCAGCAGCCAGCACAGCCAGCCTACAAGCCCCCAACGAGGACACACGGATCTGGAGGATCTGTCCTCCTCTTCGGACACGGACCACCAAGCAGGCCCATCTGGCGTGGCAGGGCCCAGCCGCTCCCCAGGACCCCTCCTACCCACCAACCCATCATCCAGGGCTGCTGAACATTCCCAGCCCCCTGCTGCCACTGTCGTTGCGGCCACACCCACGGTCATTGTGGCCACTACCACTGCCGCAACCGCCACCATCGCCGCACCGACCACCACCGCCGCCACCACCGCCACGTCTTCGCTGGCACCAGCCCCAGTGCAGGTGGTGGCCCGGATGACTGGATCCACCCTGGGAGCCACAGCGAGGACCGTGGTGAGCAATGTGGCTAGTGGGCAGGCCGGTGGCAGCAGGACTGGTAGGAGGAGCAGGGTCAGGGAAACGCCAGCCTCCCCTGGGAGCCATGCCCTGCCTCACATGGCCAGAGTCCTTGGGGCCTATGAAGAGGCCCAAGGACAATGGGTCCGGTCTGCTTCAGACACGCGTGAGGTGCTGGGGGTGCTGAGGTCCATGGACGCCCGTATGGGCCAAATCGTGGACCTCATGGGACAGCTGGTGGTGGCGGTGAGGTCACAGCCAGGGACAGCAGCTCCCCTCCGCCACCACCTGCCGGGGCGCAGGGTGGAGCAGCAGTGTCCAGTTCCCCTGCGTCCACAGCCAGTGATCACACCTCAACCACCAGCATGTCGCAATCAGGCACCCCCCCTCGCAAACGTGGAAGGGGCCGTCCGAAGTGGAAACAGATCTCCCGGGAGGACTTTGCACGCTCCAAACGAAAGTGAGGCAGCCAGCCAGCCTTCCGCCACCCTTCCTTGACCAGCCACTGCATTGACTTGGACTACGATCCCACTCCACACAGCCATCTGGATGGCATGTGTGTGTTGGACTATGGACATAGAACCAGTGGGTACACCCTGATCATCACGCAGCCATGACCGACAGCTCATTGTCACTGCACGCACCACTTTTGTCATCACCTTACACACAATCACATGTCACAGTTTGTAATAAATGCACCTTTTTCACTAACTGCTGTTTGTGCCCTGTGTCTTATTTGTACGGAATACAACGGCCACCTTGGGCGGAAAGGCACCTGATGCGTGGCATGGCAATTGAATCCGGAGGGCCTGTAGGGACCTAGGGGTGGGAGACAGAACAGGAGCACATTCAATGAGTGTGTCACACACCCATCACACAGTACATGTCAACAACTACAAGCAATGTACACACATCGCACAGAGCAATAGGGCACAATGCCACAGCCACCAACAGTGGCATACTACCCTGGCCATGGAGCGTTGACACACAGCACGCAGTGAACAAACGGCCACCCTGACACAGCACACACACACCTGCACAGATACAGCCACATCAGCCGTCGTACATGGACACTCACCGTCAAGTGAAGTAGCGGGCGATGAGCTGCTGCCGCACATTACCAGCTTCCTCCTCTCCGCTGTCCTCCTCACTCGAGCTGTCCTGGTCTGCGGGCTGGGGCCCTGGTTGATCTCCGTCATCCACGATGAGGGGGATCTGCTTCCGAATGGCCAGATTGTGCAGCATGCAGCACGCCACCACTATCCGGCACACCTTCTGTGGGGAGTACGCCAGCGCACCCCCGGTGCGGTCCAGGCACCTGAACCTGGACTTGAGGAGGCCAAAGGTACGCTCGACCACACGTCTGGTCCTCCCATGTGCCTCATTGTAGCGATCGTCTGCTGGGGTGCGAGGATTCCTCAATGGACTGAGCAGCCATGCCCCATTCGGATACGCAGAGTCACCTGGGTGTGAGGGACACAGAGAACCGTTGCTAATCCAACTGGACAGGGGACAGCATCGCACAGCCAGCACGCTACACCACTCCACATACTCACCGACAATACAGGCACGATCCTGTTGCATATTGGACATCAGTCGTGGCAAGATGCTGTTGCGCATTATGTGTGCGTCATGGGCCGAGCCTGGGAACTTTGCACACACGTGGGTGATCACCATGTCCGCAAGGCACACCACTTGCACATTCAGGGAGTGCGTGTGCTTCCTGTTGCGGTACAGGTGCTCAGTGGCCTGTGGTGGAACAAGGCCGACATGTGTGCAGTCAATGGCTCCAACGACGTGTGGGATTCTGCCAAGGGCATAGAATGCACCCTTCACTGCCGCCAATTCACGAGCCCTGGGGAAGCGGATGTACCTGTTCCGGTACAGCATCATGGCTGCCAGTACATCCCTCAGCACCTTGCTGAACATGGGCTGGGACATCCCTCCTCCAATGCCCACTGTGTGCTGGAATGACCCAGTGGCGAAGAAATGCATGGCGGCCATCACCTTAGCCGTGGGGGTGACAGCAGTCGGATACACCCTGCGGGGACGGAGATGGGGTTCTAACATGGCACACAGTCGATGCAGGGTTGGCCTGTCCAGCCGAAACTTCCTAATAACCTCTGTATCGTCCATGTCCGCCAGCAATTGGTATGGGCGGTCAATGTTCGGTCTCCGCCTAGGGACAATGGCAGAGGACACATGTCAATGCAACACGACACATAGCAATTTCGCATACACATCACTGACATGACTGAGCAAGCACATGAGCCACAGCCCAGCTGTCAAGCTGGGACGGCACGGCCACAATACACTTACACAGGTCTCCCAACAATGGCAATGGCTAGTGATACAAACCACTGCCATGTGCATGCACATGGGGATCTAGGCCCCAATGACTTGCGGGGCGTGCTGATGGGGACTGACTGCATATCCGTCAAGCGGCAACGCCACGGCAACATGAATGTCTGCTGAGCATGGAACTGCTTCCGCGGCTGGATGAGTATGGCACACGACGACAACGATGTGGGCACAGGCTGAGCGGCCAAAACAAGTGGGACCTGTGGCACGAGGGGATATGAGACAGTAGTAGGTGTCAGCACTGCACCCTATGTACAGCACTGTACGGATCACACCTCCCGAAACATTGACAGGTGTCCACATTGACAGCCCCATGCCAAGACGGCTGTGTGCTTGCAGTCACACGTCACAGGTGAGAGGTTACATTGCACGTGCCAGGTGGCAGACGTACATAGTGGGACCTGGCATGTGTGTGCATGTGTCTCCTGTTCAGGTTCCACCAGATGGGCGCTGACTCTGTACTGACCATTGGACACAGCATGTTCCGTGGTAGGCTTGTGTGTGTGGGATGGTGGCACTGGATGTGCCTCCGTTGGGTGGGGGGCCATGCACATGGCGGGTACGTCGATGATTGCGCATTGTTGGTCACGGTGGGTGCACCAACTAAGATGTGTTGCCCTGTGTTCTATTCCTATGTCCGCATGATGATGGACTGTAGATGTGGGCAGACTACACATTGGTCGATGTGCTGTCTATATGCATGTGCCTTCTCACCAGGCACAGCTGCCCCTGCACATGTGACCCCTGCTGGACTCGCTGCTGGGTCTGTGGAGCTGATGCACCTTCTGCGCGTGGGGCGGACAGCTCTCCTCACTTCCCTCATTGCGCATGTCATGACTTTGCCGCAGGTGACATGGATCATGGAGGGCCCACATGTACGCGTGGGTAGGCTACACATGATTGTACACTGGTCGCCACCCCCAGTCAGTGTTTCGAATGTGAAGGTTGTCGTGCTGGTGGTATGTTCGATGTGGCGGATGGGCGGGCCTAGGTGCGGGCTTACATTCCGGACATGGGGGGTAGTTGGATTGGCGACTAGTTGCAGTACACACGGGACACGTCTCTTCCTTTCCACATCTGGGTCATCCCTTGTACTGACTGACAGTGATACAGTCATCTTCGCCCCAGCCCTCATGTCCTCCCCTCGCTCCCCCAATATGCATGCTCACCTGCGAGGCTAGCGCTTGCACAGGCAGCCCCAAGCTCGCACCAGAGAGGGCAAGGAGTGTATGTGTGGGTCCAGTTGCACGAGTGGGCTGTCTCAGGGTATGATGTGTTGCGGGACGCCGTCCACCTGCGTGGTGCCCCAAATGGAGACCCGGCCTGCATGGACTATGCATCACAGTCTTCGCCTTCCGGATCCGCCACCTGCGACACCCACTGGCTGTGGCTGCCCTTGCGGCCAGGCCACGTCCGTCTGTGACTGATGGCCCACACATTCACTCTTTGGCCTCTCTGGGGAGGGCTCGGGGTGGTGGCGCACGCGCTTGCACTTAGTCGCAATGGCATGTGGCGTGGTTGGTATGATGGGCAATGGATGGGATGGTGCGAGCCACCTCCCGTGACGTCAGTGCTGCTCGTGCTGTGGTGCGTCCCCCTACACTTCCATTTGACTTGTGCCATGCTAGACGTTGAGGTTCTATTGCCTGCGTGATATGACCAGGAGGAGCGCGAGGAGACCTCTCACACACCATGCTCCACTGCCATCCCGTGCCCTGTATCGCCTGTGCGGATTGACTATGTTGGGGTTACACCTGGTCGACTGGGGCTGTGTGTGCCTTGTCAAGGGGCATGGCGGGCGCACAACAGGATCCAGCTTGTCCACAGAGGGTGGGCTGAGGTGCGCCTGGTACCGCTTTGTACGTGTGCCCGGCTGCTGTGCACACACGTGTTCACTCCCCCGACAGGTGTCCTCTCACAATGCCCAGGGAAGCGGTGGTGTACTGTTCATGACCCCTCCCAACACGGCGTGCTCCAACTTGGCATGTGCGCATCTACCCGTCACACCCACCCACCTGAGCACTGCGTCCATACGACTTCACACGACACATGTGTGTCTTCCACAGTAGTGCTACTCATTTGCGTTGACATCCAATACCAGTGGACTACATGGTCATGTCACGACTGCCGTGTACTTCACATACTCTCATCCTCTCTCATTCGTACTTGTGAAATGAGTCAGCGGAGACAGTTTTGGTTTCAAACATTATATTGAGTCTTCTGTCCTCTGTGATGCAGTATAGTGGACACTACTGGCAGCGGAATACATGTTGAGGATATACTGAGCATGATTGCAAATGGGATAGGGTGTGGGGTTACATGTGATTGGCTGTTGCATGTGGGATGTGGGCTTCAGAGTGACATCTGCTTGGCCAAGGCTGTGCTAATGTACATTTACGTATAGCTGCGGAGCTGCGGACTTTGACACAGACGGTATACATGTAGCCTACCAGACCGCTTGGCATCATGGGCACAGTCCATCTCAGTTCCATGTGACAGGTTTGCTGCGGTTGTTCCTCATGCACGCGTGCATGTGAGATGACATCAGGGCATGTGCTTGCGTGCATGCAGCGGCGTGCCACTTGTTGTTGCACTGTGGTGGTTACTGGACATGTCACAGTCACTGGGGTCGTGTTGTTGTTGTATGCACTTGTCGTCCATGCAAAGGTCCTGGTATGGGATTCCCGGGGCGGGGGTGGGAGGGGTGCAGCACCCACAGACTCCAGGCGACCTATTCATGTCCACTGAGCGGTGTGTGTGTCCATGGGCGCTGGATCCATGTCGTGTCCTGGTTGTTCGTGCAGTTCCGTCCATGTGGGTGCGATACACAGAGCCCATGCCACTGCCTCCCACGATGCATGCGGTGTTCCTGGATGTGATGGGGAACAGTGTGCATGTCCCGGTCATATCCGATGTCATGGCGATGTCGTTGATGGTGTGGTTACAGTTGCCGGTCGTTTGGTATGGCTGTTGTGGTGGTGACTGGCCAGTCCGTGCGGAAGCTAAGCATGGGTGCGGGGTTGGACATCATAGGTCACTCGGGGAACCTGCGTTGTGGTCCGACGAATTGACAGGTTGTCAGGTATGCGATGCCGTCCAGCAGGGCTTCCATGTCATTGGTGGTGTACATGTTTGCCAGCCAATGTAGCGGATGGTGGCTGTCAAGGTGTTGTTCGTAAGTTGTCCCTTGGAGGACCATGATGGGGCATGCTGGGTGACATTCGATGTAGCTGTTCTCGATGATCCGTCGTGTGGAGGCACAGTGGTCCCATTTCAGTGCGGGTGCGATGTTGGCCACATACGCCATGCCCCCATAGGCAGAGCAGGCCCTGTCGTGTGCGTCCAGAGGGAGGAGTAGTGGTAGCAGGTCCGCCTTCAGACATGCCGGGTTGGAGAGGCATATCTCGACGGGCTGCTGGTAGGGACACCTCCGACAGTAGAAGACGGGCATGACGCAGCTGAACAATGTGATGCGGTAAGCCAGTCGGTAACTTACGTTCAGCAGGGACAGGAGATCGCATCCCAATGTATGGAACAGGTTGGTTTTGTACAGCTTGAGCTGTTCGGCGTAGTTGGGTAGGTGTGTTGCGGTTGCCATTTCGCAGCGGTTCGTTGAGGTGGCGTGCTCCGGCTGTGTGTGCAGTCTGCAATGTGCACGCTCCGGGGTTGCTGTGAGCTCTGTGTAGTCGTAGGGAGACAGGACTTGTGTTCTGTTGGCTTGTTTGGAGGACACGGGCCCTCTTCCCACATGCTTCTCAGACAGTTCAAGGTCAGTGATGTGTGACTCCTTCCAATTAACTTGCATGTGGCCGACATGGGGGAGTGTTTTCTTCTTTCTTCCCCGTCCGTTGTGTGCTTCTGTGATATGCGCTATCTGCACTGTGGTCGGTCTCCTCGGCATGCCTGTGTTGGTCTATTCTTGGACAATGGCTGTATTCACCGGCTTCTGTCGTAGGGCTGTGGTTTCGGAGTTGGAATGGAAGGTCATTCAGTGCTGTCTGCTCTCCCTTGTGTGGGCGGCAGGCTGCCTTTCCGCTCTGCGTTGGGCCTTGTGTGTGAATGTTATTCTTGGGCCACCTGTTGTCGGTCCCCGGGCTCTTTGGTGTTCCGTTTTATATGTCTTGTTCATATGTGCAGGGTGGTATGGGTGTTTCTGTGTGGTACTGGCGTTCCTCTTCCCGAAGGGGCCCTGCTTCTCCTAGTTGGTGTTGCCGCCGCTGTGTGCTACGCCATGTTTGTTACACTGGGGTGTGTCCTGCTGTTGCGTGTCTTCACTGACATGTGTGCGTCGGTTGTGTGGCGTTGGGTGTTGTCCGTGGATTGGGCGTTGGGGACATGTCTGTGGCCGGCCTGTCACGTGTCATGTGCGTTCGGGGTGGGGCTGATGTGTGTGCTGCTTGGTTGTGTCCCTGTGTCTGTGTGCGACGCATGCATGGCGCTGCGGTTGGCCTCTGCGTTGTGCGCATGTGTGGCGGCGTCATCGGCGCTTTGGGGCCGTGACCGGGTGGTTGGTTCATAGTCCCAGGTGGTGTGTACACATGTGTTCTGCGATGTTACGATTTGGCCTGTGTGTCATATGTGGATGCGATGGTGGATGTGTAGTGTACACGCGCTGGTGGGGGTTGTCCGCTTTTCCGCCCTTGCACTGTGTGCGCTGTTTGCGTGCACTTGTTGTGTGTGTGCCTACCTGCGTCTCCGCGGTACGTTGCGTCCTTGGTGGTGCATCAGCAGAAGCATGGGGAGTGCCTGCAGTGCTGGATTCATGCTCGGGGAGCCGCTTCTTCGTTGTCCGTGCTCGGCATCCGTGTTACCGCTTCGGTTTGTCGTACGGTATCTCTTGGCCGTGGGAGCCGTTTGTTTGCGGCATCGTAATTTATGCGCCGGGCGGGACGTGTTTCGTCGGACGGTGTGTGTCAGTTGGGCTGCGCCGCTACATGTACGGGCGCACTTTGATGGCGGACGGTGTTGCTGGCTTGCCGGCGGTGTTTGGCCTACTTTTCGCATCGTAATTGGACGGGCGTGTGGACTGCTGCGTGCCGGCGGTAACTGGTGGTTTTTGCATCCGCCAGCACGGCGGTGGTGCTTCCGCCCGCCATCGTAATGTGCCCCTAACACCATTATACAATATAAACTAAACATTACACTCATAAAAATAAAAATAGTAAATTTAATTTTATTCCATAATTAAAATTTCTAAAATTTGCAATATAATTTAAATATATAGACTATTTTAGAAAACACTAACACCCTTACACAATATAAACTAAACATTACACTCATCAAATTAAATTTCTATTTTCAAATTTTAATTTCAATATTAAATTTGTAATATTAAAATTTATAAATATTTTCAACTATTTTTTTTTAAAACTACCAACATCATACATTCTAAACACATCATCACGCTCATAAAAAATATTTTCAATATATATTTTCTAAATATTTAAAAAATTTAAATTCCAATTTTTTAGAATATTGTCAAAACACTACCCACCCTTATCTCATAAAATACAATACTCCCACATCAAAACTTATAAAAATATATTTAAAATTCTAATTTAAATTTAATTTAAAATGAATTTAAATGTAATTTATTTTAGAAATTTTGTTTTTTAAAACACTACCCACACTTATCTC